>JANFCV010000169.1:0-600000 GCA_024500475.1 Phthorimaea operculella
CTAACAACACAACCTAACCTAACCAACTTCAACCTAACTTCAACCTAACCTAACTAACTAACTAACCCTAACTAACTAACCAACCAACCAACCTAACCTAACCAACACAACCAACACAACCTAACCTAACCTAACTACAACCTAACCTAACCTAACCTAACCTAACCTAACCTAACCTAACCTAACCTAACCTAACCTAACCTAACTAACCTAACCTAACCTAACCTAACCTAACCTAACCTAACCTAACCTAATTTTTCTTCCTAACCTAACCTAACCTAACCTAACCTAACCTAACCTAACCTAACCTAACCTAACCTAACCTAACCTAACCTAACCAAACCTAACCTAACGTAAACTCAACTAACCTCAACTAACCTAAGCTAACCTAACTAACCTAACCTAACCTAACCTAACCTAACTTCTTAACCTAACCTAACCTAACCTAACCTAACCTAACCTAACCTAACCTAACCTAACCTAACCTAACCTAACCTAACCTAACCTAACCTAACCCCAGTCGCAGCTCTCCCGCGCTCGTGGAAGCATCATTTTCGCTAAGTGTCTGTACTCAAAAATCAAATAAAAATAGTAAATCTGCTCCGTTTTTCATCAAATTAGTGTCATTTTGTGCGGGGCGTGTTGGCCCATACAGTGAAGTGACGACCATGAAAATCGGATCTCAGGGTGAAGCAGAATACGGATTTTACCAGATAAAGGTCAAATTTTTGATTTACTAACATCTATAACTCGGGATTTAGAGCGACGACATATACTTTTTATTATAAAATTTTGAGCCTCCCATTATGCTCTACATTGACAAATTTTTTGAGATTTTTCTCACTACACAACTCGGAGTTATTGGGAAAAAAACAAAAAACACGTGGTTTTAACCTCAAAATCACAGGTAGACTGAGTGAAGCCAGGACGCTGAAAAAAATACTGTCTCTGCACCTACTAGTGTTGAGTGTAAAAACTAATTTTCAAAATTTTTCAATAACACTGAAAGAAGTTAATAACTTTTGAATAGCCGGAAAGGAAAATTCATAACTGCCAAACCAAATTAAAAACAAACATTCTGGAACTGCTATCTTTTGCGCGCTACTTGTGACTATCAATGCTGAAGTTTTTGGAATTTTTTGGACTCTACATCCGACGTAACAATTAAAAAACTGTAAATTTAGGTTTTTTCAGTGTTTTTATAACATTTTTTGTGAACTTTTTATTTATTGTCTTTTGTGATGTGACAGAACATGTTTTGTTTTATATTTAAGATTTTCTTCATAATTTTCAGCCTACCGGTTTCGGAGTTATTGATTTTTAACCTATTTATTGCAATTAATCAGTAAATAATAGTTTTAAAATTAATATACCGATATATTTGAGTTCCATAGCCCTATTGGACACTATATAAGCCCAAACACCAGGCAGATATCTCTTAAATTAAAGATTTTGGCTTTTTGTTACCACTTTTCAAAATTGTTACCAAACTTCGAAATCAAATTCCTCCGGAACCGTTTATGCTATAGACATGATTCTTTCGGATTCTAGTAGTGTAGCATCCACTTAACGTGACGCAAAAACTTTCAGGAGTTTTCAGGACCTGAAAATTTTCAGCCCTGAAAACAAGTTTGGAGGAACAAGCTCGTCAGCCCCATTCACCCGATACCACTCTCGGGTTTTTCTGACCGGTACTTTGGGCGTGACAAGCGTCCAAAGTCAGCATTTGACAGTTGGGCGGCCATCTTGTTTTTCTTAGAACTACCGCCATTTGGCAACGAAAAGACTTGAGAAGTCGCGATTTCGGATCTGAGCTCGGGAAAGTAAAATCTACCCACTACCGCACTTTCAGCCACTTCCAAGCTGAAAATTTTCAGGATCCTGAAAAAGCAACAGAAGGCAAGATTAGCCCAAGCTGAACACGGAAACCCAAACACCGAGTTTCTGCGACCACCAGAGCCGACGCAACAGCCTTTCAAACATCTAGTTTGACGTTTCAGGCCGCCATATTGGAAAAACTAAAACATCGATTGCGCCCGACTCAGAGGTCGCAGAGCCTTGGGATTTTCGATATTCGCATCAGCCCAACTCCCTTTTTCATTTTTATATCACCGTTACGACGCTGACACAATTTCAGGACCTGAATTTTTCAGGCACTGAAAAATTATAAAATTTTCTGTAGTTGTAGAGCTCAACGAACCCTGAAGTTTGAGCCCAATCTCGAGCCAATCGGAGCAGTATAGGCGAAATAAAGCCGTTGTTACCAAAGTGTTACCAAAGTGTTACCAAACCTTAAACATCCGCTGCCTCCGAACCAATTGAGCTAGAGAGTCGAGATTGGTGTCATATCAAAGGGCTCGTTAATATCTGTTTAAATATTAATAAATATTGACTCTACATAGAGTCATTCAAGAAATCGACTGTAAATCTCTACACGATAGAGATATAAATTATTTTAAAAAATATTTCTATTTGTCTTTGTGCTATCTGTGCAACAGAACCTTGCAAGCGACAAAGCTCTATATAGAGTCATCTTATAACATAAGTTAATCTTACATTTTTATAATTTTAAGGATTTTATTCTCATTCTGTTTGTTGACGGTGCCATAGAGGCACGCATTGACTTTACAATTTTATTGTTTTGTCTCTACTTTATAAATATAAGTAACTCGGTGGCACTTTACACCACCGTCATCATGAAACGCAACGCTACAACAACCAAACCTAATACAGGGTTGGGCAACATGCAAAGCGCGACGACACCACGGGACGAGGCCACCAACAGGAACGGCAATGAAAAGTCCAAAGGCCAACTGAACCATAGAGCCGAGGCAAACCGATGGTACCAAACTGGGAAAGCCCAGCTGGAGCAATCAGGTAACATAAAGACCACCATAAAAGAGCAGGTGCGCCTCAGTCTCGATGGTCTTTACGAAGTTGCCCTATCACTCTTGGAAAAGCTCAACTTATTGGAAGAACAACGCCGGGCGGAAGCCGCACGAGTTAGGGAGGAAATGGAGAAGCAAAAAAGGGAATATGAGGCTAAACTCATTGCAGCAACCCCAAAAAGAACATCTATGCCTCCACCGACGCCCCCGCAGCGCAGCCCCAAAGCCAACGACAATGCACGAGTGATCCAAGAAATAGGAGCGTTGCGCAATCTTATAGTGCAAGATGTGGTGGAGAATTTAAATCGAACCCCCCAAGCAGCACTTAATATAAAACTGGAGGAGATCAAACGAAACGTAATTGATAACCAAAAGCTAATCGTCGAAGCGAAGGGACAGCTAACGGACATCGAAACCAGCATGGCAGGCCTCGGGGAGGAAGTGAGGAAAATACCAACATACGCCGAAAAGGTAGCAAATTGTTGCCCTAAAAATGATGCCAACCCAGACACCGTCCCAACACAAACGTTTTACGCACGGCGACCTCCACTACACTCCGTAGTGGTGTCATCCAGCAATGAAAAAGACACAAGTGGGGAGGTTATCACGAGACTTCGTACGGCAATAGACGCCAGGAAAAATGGCGTAAGGATCGATCGCCTGAGAAAGGCACGAGATCAAAAGGTTATAATAGGTTGTTCCAACAAAGAAGACCTAGCAAAACTAAGACAGACCATAGAAGGATCTGGGGAGGATTTGAAAGTAGAAGAAGTAAAGAATAAGGACCCACTGGTCATATTGAAAGGAGTAATGAAATACAATACCGATGAAGACATACTGACGTCGCTCAATACCCAAAATAACCATCTGCTTGGAGATGTCAAGGCGGAGGACCGGAGAATAGTAGTGAAATACAGAAGGAAGACAAGGAACCCCCACGCCGAAAACATAATACTTCAGGTGTCTCCACAGATATGGCAGCGGTTGACGACAGTCGGGCGAGTCCATATAGATATTCAGCGCATTCCAGTTGCAGACCAGTCTCCACTAGTGCAATGCACCAGATGTCTCGGATACGGCCACGGGCGCAAGTTTTGCAAAGAAGGTGTCGATATGTGCAGTCATTGCGGTGGACCGCACCTGCGTGCAGATTGCGAGGACTGGATCTCAAATGCTGCACCGTCTTGCAGAAATTGCGCCCGAGCCTCACTAGACAAAACAGACCATAACGCCTTTGACTCTGAGTGTCCCACAAGAAAACGATGGGATACTTTAGCAAGGTCATCGGTTGCATATTGCTAAGGTGGACCCGGGGATAATCAATGCTGAAATGACCGATGAAAACATCCAAACACGAACCTATAAGGTGATACAAGCGAACCTGCAAAAAAAGAAACTAGCGACGCAAGAACTAATGCTAGAAGGAGAAAAAAGGAAAATATGCTTCGCCTTATTGCAGGAACCTTACATCGGCGCCCAAGGGGAGCTGAAAAAACACGTTGGAACTCGAGTGATACAATGCACCCACAACAGAACAAAGCCCAACAAGTCAGCCATAGTAGTCTTCGACGACAACGTCACCATCGTCGAACAACCAATGTTAACCACCGAAAACATTGCTGTGGCCATACTCAAAACCAGTAACTGGGCGCTAGGGGTAATATCAATCTACCTCGAGGACTACCTTCCAATAGAGCCCTACTTGGACACCATCAAGAGGATTCGTGAAAAGCTGAGGGTCAAATCGGTCCTGATAGGAGGGGATGCAAATGCGTGGAGTGCTTGGTGGGGAAGTGTGGCAGAGGACCATAGGGGGGAGGCACTTTCGGGGTTGCTGGAGGAACTGGACTTACAGATACTCAACACGGGATTAGAACCTACGTTTGACACTATACGAGGAGGCAAAGAGTTTAAAAGTCATGTGGATATCACCGCGTGTTCTCTGGAACTGCTAGGAAACATACATGATTGGAAAGTAGATAAATACATGATAAGCTCGGATCATAACGCGATTACATTCCATATAAATCTCACTAAACCAACCCAGGATCGGAAAAGCAAATCGACCAGAATATAAAACACAAAAAAGTCAAAATGGATAGACTTTAAAACAGATTTAGACAGAAAATTCGAAATTAACAACATAAACAAAATAGACATAGACAACATAATAACAACAGAAGAGCTAGAATCGACAGTCAGCAAATACATAAGCAGTATCCGGGAAACATGCGATGATAATATACCAAAGATTAAAAAACAAACAAAAGTCAGATTCCCGTGGTGGAGTGCAGAACTAGAGTCACTAAAAAGTGAAATGATGACCAAAAAGAGGAGGATTAGATGCGCAGCCCCCAATAGGAAGAAGTTTGTCATCGAGGAATACCTGAGTGCAAAGACTAAGTATGAGGAGGAAGCTACATTAGCACAAACCGACAGCTGGAAGACTTTCTGCACACAACAGGAGCGTGAGAGTATGTGGGACAGCATATATAGGATCATAGCCAAAACGACCACTACATATGAGGACTTACCGCTGAAGAAAAATGATGTAATGGTCGTGGCTGAGGAAGCAGCTAAACACCTAGCGGACACCTTCTTTCCCGAAGATCTGGAAGAAACAGATGACGGAACACATACACTTACGCGACTAAGGGCGGAGGAATCCAACGACCCCTCATCTCAGGACCTCATCGACAGACCATTCACAGCTGCAGAACTAAAGAGCGCGGCGCAAAGTTTCAATCCCAAGAAGGCACCAGGCCCAGACGGTCTCACCGCAGACATATGCCACGCAGTCATCTCCCACCAGCCCGAGGTTTTCCTCTCCATTGCAAATAAGTGTCTAGAACTGTCACACTTTCCCAAACCCTGGAAGGAGGCGTCAGTGATAGTTCTGAGGAAGCCAGGCAAAGACGACTATACGCAACCAAAATCGTATAGACCCATCGGACTACTGTCGGTCATGGGAAAAATTTTGGAAAAAATGTTGATAAAGCGAATTAGATGGTACATACAACGGAAAGCAAATCCCCGACAGTACGGCTTTGTCCCTCAACGAAGTACCGAAGACGCACTTTACGACCTCCTCCAACACATCAAAGATAACCTTAAAAATAAGCTAATCAATCTCGTGGTGTCTCTCGATATCGAAGGCGCGTTTGACAGCGCTTGGTGGCCAGCAATAAAATGTCGTCTGGCGGAGAAGCGCTGCCCGATAAACCTGCGCAGACTGGTCGGCAGTTACCTGGAAGACCGTAAAGTCCGTGTCAAATACGCTGATACCGAGTACATCAAAAACACCACCAAAGGCTGCGTGCAAGGCTCAATCGGAGGTCCCGCGTTTTGGAACTTATTGCTGGACCCTCTGCTGGACGGCCTAGACGAGAGAGATACATACTGTCAGGCGTTCGCAGATGACGTCGTGCTAGTGTTCTCCGGTAAAACGGCTTCGGGGATTGAACAAAAGGCCAATACGATCTTGGACTACATCCGAAACTGTGGTATCGAAAATAAACTTAAATTTGCCCCACACAAAACTAATGCGATGGTGATAACCAAAAAGTTGAAATTCGATACCCCAAACATACAGATGGGTGGAACGGCTATACAATTGGTGGAGGAAATAAAGCTTCTCGGTCTAACCATCGACCATAAGCTGACCTTCCAGCCACACGTCACACGAGTATGCCGTAAAGCAGCAAACCTGTACAAACAGCTATCCAGGGCTGCAAAAATCACATGGGGCCTTAACCCGGAGATCATTCGGACGATGTACGTGGCGGTAGTGGAGCCGGTCATCATGTACGCAGCTAGCGTGTGGGCACAAGCGTCGCAGAAAATATATGTCCAAAAGCAACTTAACACGGTCCAGAGAGGATTTGCTCAAAAAATTTGTAAGGCGTATAGGACAGTCTCTCTAAACGCAGCCCTAATCCTGACGGGTCTGCTTCCTCTAGATCTCCGGATCCAAGAAGCAGCCCAGCTTTTTGAAGCAAAGCGGGGTAGGCCGCAGGATATCTTGGCGGGAAGAGAGCTAGAACAGAGAGTCTGTTTCCTCAAAGCCCAACACCCAGCGGCGGAACAGGACGTTGAATTCGAATGCCTGGAAGACCTTACACCCGAAACCATTGAAGAACACCAAATTTACGGAACCAAAATCTTCACAGACGGCAGCAAAATTGAGGGTAAAGTTGGCGCAGCATACTCTTGCTGGAATGATTCCTGTGAGACCAGCTTTAAGAAATTCAAGTTGGAGCCGTTCTGCACGGTCTTCCAGGCGGAAATGTACGCCCTGTATCGGGCAACGGCTTTTGTCCTGGAGAAAAACGTGCAATCCGCAGCAGTGCTGAGTGACTCGAGATCTTCCCTAGAACTCCTGAAAAATCGAGACTCGTTCCATCCACTTGCACAAGCAATTAGGAAAAACCTGACTGAAATCGCAGCAGCAGGCAAAACTATCCGCCTTTTCTGGGTGAGAGCGCACATAGGAGTCCAGGGAAATGAAAGAGCCGACGCACTGGCAAAAGAAGCCGCCCTGCAATCCAAAACCGCCTCCAATTATGATAAGTGTCCGATTTCGTTCATTAAACGGCACAATCGCCTCAAAACGATTGAAAACTGGAACAATCGATATAAAACGGAGGATAAAGCGGCGGTGACCAAAATGTTTCTGCCTGATGCTAGTAGAGCCTACAGATTAGTGCGAAAGCTCAGGCTGAACCAGGTTCGTGTTCAAGTCCTAACCGGGCATGGCGGCCTCTCAGGATACCTATACCGGTTCAAATGCAAGGACAGTCCGTCGTGCATCTGCGACCCTGCAAAAGTCGAAACGATAGAACACCTGTTAACAGAATGCCCAAAATATGACTCTAAAAGATATGACCTGGAAATAAAGCTTAATTGTAAAGTGGAAGCAAAATCACTGTGCGAGATTCTAGAGTGCAAACAGATGAGAACAGAATTTTTAGATTACTGTGAAAACATAGCAAAAGAATGTATAAAAAGAAACAAAACATAAAATTGTATATTAATATGTATACTGTGTTATACACCGTTTAATATAGTACAATAAGTTTCTACAAACAAAATAGAGATAAGAATACAAAATGTAAATAAGAAAAAACCACAAAATTATATATTCCTAAATATATAACTTTTGTCAACTAAATATAGATATAAGAAAAATATGTTAAGAAATGCTAACCAACCATAATCTAGATATAAAGTAACATAAAATAAGAGATTGTAATTAATACTAGATAAGAAAAAATAAATAGAATAAGGCATGATAGATCATAAGACCTATACGGGACTCCCGTACGAAAATCCGGAGCCCCGTACCCCCCCAAATCCGATTAAGGACTAGTTTCAAAATAAAAAATAGTCGTCGAAGTCCATGTTTGCTATAAAAAGTCTCTGACCTATATGTCAGAGGATACCACAGCACAACATACAAAAAAAAAAAACCTAACCTAACCTAACCTAACCTAACCTAACCTAATAACCTAACCTAACCTAACCTAACCTAACCTAACCTAACCTAACCTAACCTAACCTAACCTAACTTCTTCTAACCTAACCTAACCTAACCTAACCTAACTAACCTAACCTTTTTTTTTTTTTTTTCGTGGAGGAAACCTGCGTTCCAGGTACCTAGTTTTTCGGCGGGAAAACTAGGGTATGTGGGATTTCTACCCACTAAAAACTCCACGGTGGCCATCCTCCGTGCTAGTCAGGAGACTCTGGGATCTAAGGAACACAACCAGTGCCTCCCTAGCACAGCGCCCGAAGCTCTTCAGGGCAGAAAAGTTATTGCTGCCCCGCACCCTCCTGGTGCAGCAACAAAGTGACCAGCCTTAGTCACTGCCTTCCCGGGGGCCGTTGATAGGACGCTGCAGCCCCCGCTGCAAACGTCCACAGCCCGATACCTTTAGTCGCCTACGACAGGCGGGAGACCGTAGCTATTCTCCACCGGTGCTACACGGCGTGTGGCAACACTAATCCTGGTTGCGACGTACGTGAGCGACTCTGCTGTTCAGAGCCCTCCGACGTCGCCGTCGTGCAGGATCCGCCCGCTCGCGGTCCCGCTCAGCAGTTTCCTTCTGGACCATTACGGCCTCGAAGAGCTACTGCACTCCACGCTTCCTTACGCCCCAACATTGCAGCGACCACTACTGGTAAGGAGGTTTGATCAATTTCTTGGACAGGATTTGACGCTCAGAGTGCCAAGCGGGACACTCTTCCAGCGTGTGTGTGCTGAGTCAAGACCAGACCTACAATGGTGACACTGTGGCGTTGACTCTCGTCCGATTCGATTCAGATACTCACCAAAGCAACCATGCCCGGTAAGTATTTGTGTCAGGTGGAAACTAACTCGACCATGCCTGCCCTTTCGTTTCAGCCATGCATCAAAACTTGGCAGGATAGCAGAAACTGTCCGTTGCCGAGTGTTTTGTGGCTCATGCAAGCGCTGGTGCCATCTGTCTATTGCCTCCTCTTGGGCCCGCTCGCGAAGAGCCGAGGGATCAATCACCCCATCAGTTCCTTCATTTCGATGGAGTTTCCGGTAAATATCCGCGTCCATCTCCGCCAGAATATCGAATGGTGGAAGTCGAGCAATGTTGCTGCTTCAAAGGATATTGTACGATATCCTCGTGCCACCCTCATTGCAATACGCCGCTGTGCAGCGTTTAATTTGACCCTCCGGCGTCGGGCAGTAAGAAGCCTGTCTGACCATACAGGAGCACCGTAAAGAGCTATAGACCGCAATACGCCAGCATATAGGCGCCGTACCTCTTCCGTGGTCCCCCGAGATTAGGTAGTAGTCTATGCATTGCACCGCTACCTTTTCAATTCTGGGGATAAGTCGGTCTAAATGCTCTTGAAGTTCCATCTTCCATCTAGGTAAAGGCCAGATATTTGAGGCACTGTCCCACTTGTACTAGTGCTTCTCCCACTTGCACTGAGGACGTGGGAGGTGCCAATCTCTGAGGGAGTCCGTGGAACCACAGCGCCTCGGTCTTATGAGGAGCGATCGCCAATCCCAATCCAAACCTAACCTAACCTAACCTAACCTAACCTAACCTAACCTAACCTAACCTAACCTAACCTAACCTAACCTAACCTAACCTAACCTAACCTAACCTAACCCCCTTCCCACCACACAGGGATGTTCGGAGCCAGGAGCAACAGGCTGCCTCATACGCAGCTTCGCACGCAGTTTATCAAGCAGCAACATCATGCCGCAACTTTGAGTGCTTGATACTAAGGGCCACCGTAATCAGACAAGAAAACTTGATCGCAAGTCAACAAAACATAATCTCTTCACTTACTGAATCCCTGGCTGAGACACTGCATCGAGGTCAAGCACACACTGGATGGGGATATTATCACAACCCAGACTATCTTGTGCCACAGCATCCACAACCTCCCCCACCACCTCCGCCTCCTTTTATACCACCTTCTCGAGGGCAGAGACCGTCGCCACAGCCACTTTCACCATTGGTGCGGGGGTCGAAGCCTACGCGGGCGCCAAGGCCGACACTGACTTCGTCTCCAATAATGTCGACACAGGTGCGGACTACATCGCCCCTTCCTCCAACACCCATACGGGCGCAGAATTTGCCACTGGCACCAATGCCACCACCGCCTCCTCCTCAACCAGCTTCAATGGCACCACTGAAACTGCAGGCACAGAGGCCGCCGCTACCTGTGGTTTCGACAACGGCAGCACCTTCATCGCCGACACCCCCACTGGCATTGCCGTCTACATCCGGCGCTCCGATACCAACAAAAGACATACCATTTCCAGAGCAGCTGAAGCCACATGTACCGGCAAAAAGGACCAAAAATATATTCAGTGTGTCAACAGAAGAAGCAACTAGCCCGGACAGCAGCCCTGGTGACAAAAGGAGACCGGTAACTCCCATCAAAATCACCAACCTAACAGGTGCAGGACAAGCGACCAAAGGGGGCTACCAGTGTACGCTCTGTGGTAATTTCTGCATTAGCCGCAACATTATGCGATACGTAAGAAGGAAACATCCTAATTATATGGGTGAACGCACTACTGAACACCCAGATTACCCTAGAGTGTTCTACTTCAAGACAATCTGCCCTCAACGGTCTTGCCCAAAAGAAAACAGACCTGATTTGGAAGACCGTTTCCATACAAAAGTTCAATGGAGTTATGTATGTAAAGGAGACAAGAGTCGGTTTAAAAAATTTGATGGGGAGTCCCGTGGGTATATAAGATTGTCGCAAAACACTAAAAAGAATTTTTAAATCATCAGATTTCCCCGTAAAAATCGAGTCGCCACTTTACGAAAATAGATGGAGCTACTGCTGCAATAAATACGTTTAATTTTATTGTGCAGAAAATACTGATTATCTTTTAACTATAAGTAGTTTTGCGACAAATTTACGTGTGCCTTCATCATTCAGAATAAAGTTTCTTTAAAAAGAAACTCTACAGCTCATGTGTAACCCGACTGAAGTGCAGTTTTTCGTTTGTATGACGTAACGAACCACCTTAAGGTACGTTCAGGGAGTTGACATGAGATTTGTGTACCCCAACTTGCAAGATAACCAACAGCCCTCACGCTCCGAAAGCTCCGAAAGCGGTGAAGAGTAATAATAAGTGTAACATAAAAAAAAAAACAATAAACAAAAACAAAAAAAAAACACCTCAATTAGAACATAGATTTAGCATAGGATAGTAAGTAATATGATATTGTCATAATAATACTTTGATTAAAAGGCAAAGAAACTTATTAAAGTAAGCCAAAATTTTGAATTTCGGAAACTTTACTTGATTAGATATAAAAACTCAAAACCTCTTTATACTTTCATTACTTTATTATAAATATTGTTTTTGAGCATAAGATGGTAAGTGATAAGTCATTGTCATGACTGTACTTTACTTACAAGGTAAAGAAACTTATTAATGTAAGAAAAAATTTTGGCACTTTACTTGATTTGATATAAAAACTTAAAACCTCTTTATACGTTCATTACATTATTTGGATTATAGATTTAATCATAGGATAGTAAATGATAAGATATTGTCATAATTATACTTAACTTACAAGGTAAAGTAACTTATTAATGTAAGAAAAGATTTTGGAACTTTACTTGATTTGATATAAAAACTTTAAATCTCTTTATACTTTCATTACTTTATTTACAATTTTGGGCATAGGAAAGTAGGTAATTAAATGTAATGATTCGCCGGGGGCCGCCGCAAGTGGCACAACTTTACTTACAAGGTAAAGAAATTTATTAATGTAAGAAAAAAAAATATAATGTACTTGATTTTATATAAAAACTTAAAACCTCTTTTATCTTTCATTACTTTGTTTAGATTATAGTTTTAAGAATAAGACAGTAAGTGATAAGATATTGTCATAATTATACTTTACTTACAAGGTAAAGAAACCTATTAACGTAAAACAAAATTTTGTTAACTCTATTTGATTTGATATAAAACTCAAAACCTTTTTAGACTTTCACTACTTTATTTACAATTTTGGGCATAGGACAGTAGGTAATTAAATGTAATGATTCGCCGGGGGCCGCCGCAAGTGGCACAAGATATCTCTGAAATTACAATGTTATGTGTGAATGAAAGGATGTCTTGGGCCATTTGGGGCGGTCCAACGTGTGCCCTTTTGATTCCAACTGAACACATAGAACATGTCAATTACAGTTATAGATGTGTAAATAACCTCATGACCCTATTTTGACTACACAATCACCTCAATGACAATTTCAACTTAACATAACTTTTGACCTTTAAACCATGCGAAAACATTATAATACACATAATATACAGAAGACATAACCGACTCTTTTAAGATTATTTTCAGATTTCGAATATCGAAACCAACACCAATCACAGTTACCACAAACAATTTATAATACAAATAAACATAACTCATTTAAAACCAAAAATATTATCAGTCATATAACTTGCGATCCTATAAACCATGTCGACACGCTACTTAAATAAACATTAAAATTACTATACATAAAATACCTATCCATTGTGTATCCCAATCGCGCGGTGGATAGGTGCAACCACTACAGGATCTACATGATAGGATGTCATCCTACCTCCAAAAAAAAAAAAACCTAACCTAACCTAACTTAACTTAAATCAGTTGGTACAACACACTAGTCCACATCTACTGAAACTCATCATGAGCTATCTATCGGAAAGACAAGTTACAGTCAGATACGCCGGAGAAGAAGTCAGCAAGGGCACAAACAAAGGCTGTATCCAAGGCTCCACATATACACCGACGGCAGTAAGCTGGAGGGGAAAGTTGGCGCGGCAGTCACAGCCTGGATAGGAGACGAGGAGCAAACCCAAACATCCTTCAGACCAGGGGCGTGCAGTCCATAAAGGCACAAATGCACTGCCTACCTTGTCATTTTCTTTTCACCTGCTAGTAGTAGTTTTATTTACCTTAAAACAATAATTTATCGTAAAATGGAACGTAATAAATACCGTTTCTTTATTTCGCCGTCAAACTTTGCGCGCCAATATTTCGCGCCACTGCATTTAAAATATGTAAGTCAAACCGAAAAGGTGGACTCGCCTTTTACCTCGGGGACTAGCCATGGACTCGCCCTCTTTATACAGTATGAATGTGTGAAATTTAGCGTAATACACTCGCAAATATTGCAAACGTGTGCGTCCAATAGGTCGAACCTAAAGGTTTTGACAACTCGGACCTCTCTCCCTTTTGCACGAGAGCGAAAGAGACTTCCGACTGTCACGCGGTAAAATGTCGTTGCGCGCGCGGACGCTTACGCTAAAAAACTAGTAACCAAACTCAATAAAAAAGTAAAGCGGCGAGGTGAGGAGCTGTGCGGAGTGAAGCAGGGGTGAGCGGGGGAGGCGTTGCGTATAATGCGACCGATTGTTGACACCTCCGATTTTAAACTATTTGCATACCAATGAGGTGCATTATCGATTGGTAGTATTTTACTTTAGATTTACGTGAAATTAGAAATTGCAATTATCCACCATTGTTGTTTTTTCTTGATGTGAAGTGTCGCGTCTCGTTTTGTAAATTCAAAGTTTAAATAACTTTTTTCAGAGTTTTGTGTTGATATTTAACTGTAACTTGTGTTGATGTTGTGTGAAAGTGCTTGCATCAAGAAAAATTAACTTCCAAGGCCTTTTAAAGGCCACTTTGGGTATTTTCTAAGTGACTTGTTTATAAAATACATCAATCACTTAGTTAAATACTTGAGGTGGTCAAACTCTTGCCAACTGCATGTGAAAATCTGAACTAACCCTATTCCTGTACTTATCCTGCTGGCGACAATTGCTTACCGGTGAGTTTAAACTAACATTTTATGTTTTATCTTTTCCTTTTTATGTTTTTGTGTATTTCCATATCTACTTATATGAATGAACCGCCTCGCTTTGTGTGGTGTGGACGGACGTGCCTATTAACAAAAACACGTGTAGCACAATGGGTCTTAAATTTCATTATGTTCATACTGACTGCCTACCCTGTCCTGAAACCCTGTGCACGCCACTGCTTCAGACTAGAAAGTTTTTGCAGCGTGTACCAAGCGGAACTCGTAGCAGTGCTAAAAGCCCTAGAAATAATGAAAAAAAGCTTAAAGCTTTGGATAACTAGCCTATTCTGTGACTCCAGATCAGCTCTTGAGAGTATAATCAACCCAAACTGCCTACACCCACTGGTTCACACAATCCAAACATAGATGGAAGATCTTAAAGCCTTAAATGGAGAGGTTAATCTGTATTGGATCAGAGCTCACGTAGGGATCATTGGCAACGAAAGGGCAGATGAACTAGCCAAGAAAGCTGCACTCACAAATAAGCGCAGACCAAACTATGATAGCTTTCCAATCTCTTACGCAAAACGCATTATTAGGGACACTTCTTGTATCGAATGGCAAGAGCGGTATGTAACAGCTAAAACCGGTGCCGTCACAAAAAGATTTTTCCCCGACACAAAGGTAGCGTACAGTATGCTAAGGAAAGTAAAATTAAACAACACCAGAAGCCAAATTTTTACTGGACATTTGACTTTGACTATTTGCATAGATTTAAGCTACTGCAGGCAGACTCCATTCTGTACTTGCGACAACTCTACAACCGAAACAATAGAGCACATCATTCTTGAATGTCCAAAGTATGGTAACTTGAGGGCAGAATGCGAGTTCAGAATGGAGACTGCATTAGATCTGAACAACCTGCATAGCATAACGGAGGATGTTGACTGCCGGAAGCACTTTCTAGAGTTTGCGGAACAATGTGTTCGGAGAGCGGGCAAAGAAAATGGTTCACGACAGGCAAAATAGGGAAATAGAGTAAGAAATTAACCCTTAGCTTAAAATAAGATTCAAGTACGAGGAAAAAAAAACTAACACCCAATCTACTAACACATACATACATGTAATTAATGTTTCTTCTTAGTACCAATGTAATGCACAGCTCACGAAAAAGAAAAATGTACTTTTTAACTAAGTGATTAAATTATGTAATACTGTTCAGGTTCAAGCACTGGATTTAATACCAGTGATGATATAAAGTAGGACTAGGAGCAAGAGCAGCAGATGGGGTTTTTAGCCGGTAGGAGTCCGGCACTACCTGGGCAACATTCCCAGGTGATTTCCATGAGGATTTTCCTCATCTGCTGATCTTACTTGTAGGACTAGGTTAGAAAAAAAACCTAACCTAATCTAAATAATTTTTCTTTCTTTTAAATACTAATAACTTCACAGGAGCTTCAAAAAGCCGTTGAAGTCCGTGTTTGTCTATAAAAAGTTTCTGACCACCATGTCAGAAGTAAACAGCAAAAAATACTGCTTACATTTGCTCGAATTATTTGATTCGAATACTGAGTTGTTTCAAACCTTCACAAAAAACATAAAGTTTTAAAAATATACAATGCCGAATGAACCTGCCCTTAAATTTTGATTTCTATGGTTTATCAACATGCTTCCTTGAGATGATTTGCTCAAAACGATGAGTACTATCAAACTTTTACAAAAACCACCACATTAGAAAAATTAAAAGTTTGACAACATGATTTCTTCAAACGACATGTGGGTGGATAGGTGAGTTCTATCAAAATGTAGGCAACATTTAAAACATGATCGTGATCGTGAAGTTTTTGTAATAAAAGGTAGGCAGGTAGGCTTAAAAACCAAGCGACAGCGACAACGACGCGCGTCGTTGTCGCCGTCAAATGACTGGTTTGTATGGGGAACCAGAAAAACCGTGCGTCGGCGTCGTTGCGGCGCGCCACGACGCCGTCACGTTGACAACGCGCTCAGAGGCTCACCAGGCCAGTGTTGCCGGATAAACAGAATTACTGCTATTTAGACGTATTTATCAGCAAGGTACATATAGTAAAAAATATAGAACAAGCTTTATGTACATTCTGAACTATTGTTGCCGTACTACCGATGGTTTAACTATCGATAGTTTTCATTTATTCAGGCCTTACAATCGATAGGCCTAATAATAGTATAGATAATTCAAAATGAAGCAATACTGTCGACAAGGTGTAACCTTTGTTCATCAGTAGTAAAACGCCAGTGGCAACACTATTATGCATCTATATTTATCCTAAACTTAATGCAGGTATCAACAAAGAGGTTCGCAAAAAGTGCTAACAGTCGATTTGGGATTCGTGTATTAAATGCTTAAATTTTGTGCCGTTTTATAAATAAAATTATAAAAGAAAACTTTTTGTTTTAGCCAAATCAATCTTTTCTCTTATTAAAGACTAGTAAGAATTAACTAACATTCGTAATGCTACTTGGGATCTGTTGCGTGGCGCTGTCAGTTGATGCGGTCGGGTTTTTCTACAAGACCGCAGCGACAACGACGCTGTCAAAATTTGACGGCGACAACGACGCGCGTCGTTGTCGCTGTCGCTTGGTTTTTAAGCCCACCCTTATGCTCTCAAATTATACGACTAATAATTCCAAACAATTTGTCCCAAAGAAGCATGGTGTTAAACAGTACCTATCCAAAGTTCTTGTTTGCCATTGCCAGTTTTAATGTGATAAATGATTAGCACTTATCACTTCGACAAATTCATATTAAAATGCATGGTATGTAACCGTACTTATCCAAAATGAGTTAAGGCCAGATTTGTAGTATTGTAAGCATTTGCAGGCATTACTTTTAAAAAATGATACTTTTTTGCGCTTTGTCTGTTACAGCAGCTTAAATGAATTAATTGTGAAAGAGGAATATAGGTAGGTGCATATTTTGTTATCATTTCAAAAACGCCTGTTTTTTATTATACTTATTTTATTTATTTACCTTTTATTCAATGTATTACTTACTTACAGTTTACATAAATAAACAATTTTTACAATATAAGGCCCGACACAAGCCTATTTACGACAATATTAAATTAGTTAAAGCTAAAATTATTATAGGAGATATAAGTTTTACATGGCGTTATCTTATCTCATCAGTTGTTACACCAGTAGCTAGTTATTTTTGTAAAACCCTTATAAAACACATTAGAACAATGTTCGCTCTCACTATGTCTGTCTCATTTATCATCAAGCACTTTATTAGAGTAAGTATCCCCGTGCCCGCGCCGTGACGTCACGTTAGAATCAACACCATCAACACGAGCACCGCTCCGGAGGCGAGGCAAATTATGAGACCGTATTTTTTCTGAAAATAAAAGTAAAAGATATTGGTAAGTCAATTGGCTAAAATGTATAATATAAGAGTAGTAAGATTCTAGATGGAAAATGCTGTTACTACAAATACAACCGAACTTAATTTGCTTGAGATATTAGGGAGACAAATACCCTACCTTTCCAAGGTAGGCGCCGTCGGGAAGCACAAAGGAGTTCAGAATTTTGTTTATCGGGTTTTAATAAGTCGAAAACGATACATGGTACAAAATGTTTTTGTACCTACTAGCTAGACAACGGAAGTTCCTATCAATGAAAGTTGTAACTATACTACAACGCACTTTTTTCAAAATATAAGGACATGACTCAAACTTTGTAGCAAGCTTTGTGTTTCCCCCAAGGCGCACAGTCTCGAAAAAGTGAGGTATTTTAGTGTATTTGTTTTCCTAAATTGCCATGTGGTGCCGGCTTAGAATTGCATCATCCCTTTTCTACCCGTTGGGTGTCGTAAAAGGTGACTAAGGGATTGATCCAAGGAATGGGCAGCAGCGTTCCCTGTGAATATCTTCAACACCTTGCACTGCGCTCTCTAATCCACCTGCCAAGCGTGGTGAGTATGGCAATATCCCCCAATTGGGGAGGCCTATTTCCAGCAGTGAACTGTTCTGACTGTAATAGTTTCTCTAATATCCATCGTAAAATGTGTAGTTTTTGATTTCCAACTAGAAACCGTTATTAGCTCTCATTTACCACTCAACAACGTTTTTTTTAATAATTCATTTACCCCTGTTTATATCAATACCATGAAACGCTTGTCACGTCATACTTGATAGATTGAAAAAATATACATGTTGTTTATTTTCTTCTTGTAATTTTGCAGTACCTACTCTGCAATAAAATAGTACAATGTGTATATGTTACAGGCAAAACCCTTAACCAGTCAATAACGTTAATGACTGGCAAAACCAGTCAATAACGTTATTGCCTAAGGTACTCAGTCAAAACCCTTATTGACTGATTTTATCTAATGAAATCAGGCAATAACGATATTGACTGACGTGCCCAGTCAAAACCCTTAATAGGTACGTCCTTGCTGGTCTTAGATCACCATCAGAACCGTTAGATGGTCACAGCCAGAGTGGAAGTCTACTGTCTCGCTCGCCGGTTGTTGTTCCATAAGGACATGCCCAAGTCGTAGACGGCTCTTCACTTATCTTGATCTCAGCAGATACGTGGCGCAATCGTTCCATAACCTTATTATCCCCATTCCACCTCCGGGGATCGCGTCGCCCACTGGGATTACACCTTTTATCAGCTGGTGAGATAGCAGACAAATGCGAGCCGATATTATAAAAAAAACGATCTTGCGGTTACTATGCAGTAACCACTCCTACCCGCCACATCACACCAAAGCTCACCGCACCGCACTGCTACCCGCCGCATCGCACACTGAAACTCTCCGCACCGCACTGCTTTCCGCCGCATTACACACCGAAACTCACCGCAACGCACTGCTTTCCGTCGCATCACACCTAAACTCACCGCAACGCAGTGCTACCCGCCGCATCGCACACCGAAACTCTCCGCAACGCACTGCTTTCCGCCGCATTGCACATAAACTCACCGCAACGCAGTGCTACCCGCCGCATTACACACCGAAACTCTCCGCAACGCACTGCTTTCCGCCGCATAGCACATACACTCACCGCAACGCAGTGCTACCCGCCGCATTACACTCCGAAACTCGCCGCAACGCACTGCTTTCCGCCGCATAGCACATAAACTCATCGCAATTGAGTGCTACCCGCCGCAACACACACCTAAACTCTCCGCACCGCAATGCTTTCCGCCGCATCACACATAAACTCACCGCAACGCAATGCTACCCGCCGCATCGCACATAAACTCCGCAACGCAGTGGTTACTGCATAGTTACCATCAGCACCGTTAGATTTTTTTTCAAAACCCTTAATAGTTACGTCCGACCTGGTGGCAGCAACCTAGATCACTGCCTGGCTGGTCTGAGATCACCATCAGGACCGTTAGATGGTCGCAGCTAGAAGAAAGCCTACAGCCTCGCTCGCCGATTGAACTAGGCGGGGAGCCTAACAACCACCGTCGTGAGGTCTATGGCATCTGGGAGGTGAAGCTACGTATCCGCTGATGTCAGCATTTGATAATGAAGAGCCGTCTGCGACTTGGGAATGTCCTCAGGAATAACAACCGGCGATCGAGACAGTAGACTTCCATTCTGGCTGCGACCATCTAACGGTCCTAAAGGTGATCTCAGACCAGCCAGCAAGTATAGGTTGCTGTCACCGGGGCGGACGTACCTATTAAGGGTTTTGACTGGGCACGTCAGTCAATATCGTTATTGACTGCTTTTAATAGATAAAACCAGTCAATAAGGGTTTTGACTGAGGCCCTTAGGCAATATCGTAATTGACTGGTTTTTCCAGTCAATAACGTTATTGACTGGTTAAGGGTTTTGCCTGTAACATATATAAATTACCGATTGCGCCTTTCGCCGTATGACGGAGCCCTTGAGCAGCTGCTGCTGTCCGTCGCCGACGTGGTCGGTGGCCTGCAGCGCGAAGTGCTCCACGGAGTCGAGGGCGTCCTGCTGCGCGCTCACCAGCGCGGCCAGCTGCGCGAACAGCGCGTGCACCTCGCGCAGCGACGCCTCCACGCGCTTGAGCTCCGCGTGCCGCGCCTCCGCGTCGCGCAGCGCCAGCCGCGCCTCCGCCGTCTCCGCGCGCACCTGCAACCACACACCACACAGTTCCATAATGTCTTTGTAAATATTTAACGTTAGTGATTTTGCATAGGAGGTCGATTTTTTCTGATATACCGGGAGTAACAGAAAGGGTATAACAAGCCGAAAGGAGGTCAAGGTACTCATGAAACTGAACAACTTTCCCTATGGAACATGGGTCGAAATATGAAAAAAAAATTTGGGCCTCCCATAGTAAATCAATCAGCTGATCGGCAATTTTGTATGCGAGGCCCAATTTTTTTTTAAAGTTGTTCAGTTTCATGAGTACCTTGACCTAATTTCGGCTTGTTATACCCTTTCTGTTACTCCCTGTATGTTTAGAAGGAATAGTTTTTCAATATACTTAATAGTCCTCACGCGCCTTATTAGTAATTGAAAGGCTTTCCCTTTCACCCTATTCTACTTACACATATACCTATCTCTAACTCTTGAACCAACATTTTAGCAGTTAGAGGATAGGTGTATACTAGGTACATATCAGAGTTACCAACAGTGCCAACAGGTAGCAACGAGTCAGACCATTGGGCGGATTTACCTGTTTTTAAAATAATGGAATTCTCTTCTTAGAGCTACCGTGACACTTACGTTGTCAACAAAGAGCGCGATGTTGTCCGCGTCGAGCAGACTCTCGCACTCCTCGTCCGACAGAGACAGGTTCACTGAAACCAAACACAAACACAATTAACTACTACCCAATTGTCAGACATTTGTTTGGGAGTGAATCATACAACCGCTAGCCGATAATTGCTTCAGCAGGTAAATGAACGGTGGTCCAAATGATCGTGACCTACTGAATGGAAACTGATGTCAGTAGTTCACTGTACTAAGGAATTAGAGCAGATTGTAAAGTGCATCCATTTGGGTAATTTCCTCTTCTATAAGATTCAAAATATTTTTTTCTGGGTAGGTATATAAAAACCTTAAGAAAGTCGAAACTGTATGGTTTACTGATGATGATGTAACTCCTTTATCAGACAGACCGAATCTACCTACAGGACATAAGCAAATTGATACCGTCTCTGCAAATGATTTCAATCGGCGCTTATATCATTGCAATCTTCTTCTTTTGGTGTATACTTGTTCTTCTTGTATTAGGTATACACAGTACCTAGTAGAAGTTGTTTGCTTTTGTTTGATGATGTAGCTTCTTCACTTTTCATAGTTTTCCTGGCCACTCATTTATTAGGACCGTTACAGATCGAATCTCAGGACAGAAGCAAACTACAACCGTCTCTACAAAATGATTTCAAATAGCGATTTCTTCCAATCTTCCTCTTTTGGTGTCTACTTGTTCTTGTAGTGTGTATGCATATTTATTTTGATAGTTGAGTGTTATGTACCGACCGATGTTGGCGTGGTGTCTCAGTAGCCGCAGCTGGTCGTCGCGCGCGGCCGCCAGCAGCGCGTGGTGCTTCGCCAGCGCCTCCGCGTAAGCCCGCCGCAAACATGCCGCCTGGAAAAAATATACAAATATTATTGTTTAAAGTGTCTTCAAACAATGGAGTAATTTAGAATACACTGTGTACTTTACTTGTAGAGTGGCGATGCGCGCGCCGGCGCCGCCCGCGCAGCCCGCCGCCTCGAGCTGTCGCAGCGCGCCGCACAGCTTGAGCCCGGTCGCGTTGCAGCTCGTCACCGTCGCGTCCAGCCGCTCCTGTAAACCTGAAACATAATTATACACATTTCACACAATAAATAATTAAAAAAATTAACTAAGTGGTATTATACTTACTGCGGTCTGTATGGAAGGCGGGGTCAGCAAGCAACGCGCGTGCGACCTGCGTGTCGCGCGTTACCTCCGCTATCCAGCCTCGGATGCGCTCAACCTAAAAATTATTTGAAATATTCTTGAAATATGAGGGTTCGTAATGTTACTAAGTGCAACGGTACTCATCTAATTTACAAACTAAATTTTCCTTATAAGTTTGAAGATGCATAATCATCATGAAAAAAGTGTTGCAAGAAATATTTGGACTTTGAACAAGTTCCGCAATGATTCTGTGTGATTAAATTCATAAAAATATCTCTCGTCTGTAGGTCTAGGGTGTAGACTAAATACATAATATTCGGACAGATATATTTTCACAGAGCTGGTGCACTAGCTGTACCAGTGTAGCAGGAGTGCAGCAGCAACACTGACCTCGTGCAGCAGCTGCGCAATGTGCGGCGGATGCGGCGGCGGCGCGCCAGCCAGCTCTGCACAGCCCTCGCCCGCGACCGACGCCCGCTGGAAACACAAACAGAGCTCTTATATCGACTGCAATATGTTCCTAATAGTTCTACTTCTTTATAATTCGAAAAGTGAACTGTTTATTGGTGAATTTATCATACGTACAACAGGGGGTTTACGGTTGACGTCTAGTAGGCGGCCGGTCGTAAAATTAAGCCAAATCCTTTGCAACACTATTTTGTGTTCAACAAAACGTGTTGCGCCGGCCCCAAGTAGTTGGGATAAGGGCAGGAAGATGATGTTATCATACGTACAAGAAAAAATTAACATACTTATTATCAGTGATTATTTTCTGTGCGCTTTTTAGGGTTTCGTAGTCTACTAGAAACCCTCCTTATAGTTTCGGTAAGTCTGTCTGTCTGTCTGTCTGTCGTGTTGACCCAAATTTAGAAATGTTGAGAAAAAAATATTTTTATTTATTTTTGGACCCCCTTCCCATACATGTGAAAGGGGGGCAAAATTTTTTTTTTTCCGTCTGTAATATTAAATAGGGTATCGTTGAATAGGTCTTTTAAAACTAAGGGGAAGTTTCTTTGAAACAAATTCTCTGAAATGTTTCTGTCTCGAGATATTTGCTTTTTAAAGGGGCATTTTTGAGCCATAATTTGTTCCTGCTGTAACTTCTAAAGTATACATGTTAAAAATTTGAAAAAAATATGAAATATAGTTCTTAATATGAAATTACCATGAAAACTATAACAAATACCTACTGTACTAAGTACTTAAGATTAAAGAAATATTAAAGTTTTTCAATTTGCGGGGTAACCATACAGCTGCAAATAAACGAGCAACAAAATTAACTTTGTAACGCTGAAAGATACTTAAAAGTTGACTGACTACGAAACCCTATTTGTGAGCGTGTCTGACACGCTCTTCGCCGCTTTTTTCTTCTTATTCGAGTGGGACACGCGCTTTCACTGCTAGCATCTCCTAGTTCTCTCATAAGGCTATTAGTTGTTAGTTACTATTTGGGCTGTTTTAGTTTTGAGTACTTACTGCGGTAAGTTTATTGCCTCTGACAATGATAAATTCTGTAAATATGCCTAACTAACAAATTTACACTCATTTATGGGTAAAGAGATTAGGCGTGTTTAAATTAGGAGTTTTATGATTATAGAAGTAACCTTGGAAATTATTAAAACCAGACTATGAATAGTACCTAGTACTTCTCATTCTATTTAAGGTCAGTAAACAAACGAATAAACTCATTGAAATATTACTTCTATGTAATGAATAAGTGACATCAATCTTAGGACATACTAATTTAACCCTGACCTCTCCAAATACAAAAGTCTCAGTTAGATATTGTATTCAGTTTTCTAACAAAGAGCTCTCGCTTTGGTATGAATAAACAGGTGTAGGTAAGTATTTAAGACTATCGTTTAGTGACATGGCTCGCGCGAAATGCGTTTTCCACATTTTATGTGCTATCTCGACTCCGGCGCGGGAAGCACCCACACATACAAAACCTTACGCACACATAAACGCGCGCCGTACGGCCGCGCCGCCGCCGCCGCGACCGCGCCATGCGCCAGCGGAAGATTCATTTCGATTTGAATGTTGACAACCTGAACCGTTGACCTGAACTAATTGATCCTAGAATTCCACGAAACCGACCAGTCAAAGAGAGAAAACTAACCCAATAATAAAATTATTTATTTTATTCTGTTTCAAGTAATTACTTTATTAATCGTTTAATTCATTCATTACACTGATAATAGAAAAAAATATACTTAGTTTTTTCTATAAACATAAATAATGAAATATCACACCACACCACATAAAATAGAAATACAATAATACAATATCATACGTCAATTTGCCTGCCAAGAGTGGTGAGTATGGCAAATACCCCCTTATAGGGAGATGCCCAATTCCAAAGTAGACTGTCGTGGCTGTTGTAGTTGTAGTAGATAGATACATAAAAATTTACAATATACACGAATAGTTGGTAAGACCGAGGGGTGTTGGATCTTTTTTGACATTTTGCTTCGAAACACAAAATTCTATAAAGATAATTCGAATTTGATTACACCTATAGATACCAAATTTCATAAGCTTTAATAAAAACTCAACTTTAGTTGAGCAAGTAATTTTGATCCAACACCCCTCATATCGAGGATTGTTGGATCATGTACAGAGGGGTGTTGGATCATTGTTTGATTCCGAAGCTGATCTTAGCGCAGTGGAAGCAAATTAAAGTTATCTTAAAATCTAAAACTAAATGGTCGATCAGCCTCGGAACAACATTTGACTACGATTCGTAGTGCTCTTTACTATAGCTAAATAAAATAAATTTAATGAGAGAATTTTGTTCCGGAAAGTTTCCGGCCGAGAAATTCTTGTTTCCAAAATCTACTTAAACAGGGCCCAGCAACGAATTGCTTACCGAGCAAACGATGATGCCGTTTCTTTGTGAGTTTAAGTATGACAGGAATCAGGTATTCAGGATATTTTAGGAGCGCAGGAATAGGGAATAACCTAAACTCACAGCGCTGGAACATCCGCTCGTTCTAGAACTCCTTTCCTCCAATTTGCACTACAGTTCACAGTTCGACATCACATAATGTTTTTTAACACAAAATAACTAAAAGATTTCTCTCCGAATGAGAAATCGGCCCCGTTGGCCTCCAATCATTTATAATTAAAATACGTAGCTATCGGCAGCCACGACGACGACGAGCGACGACTCAAAGTGAGGTTATGTTACCGGCGACCACGTTGGCCTCAATCAAAAGCCGAAACCAAAATTCACTTGGTTCACTTCCCACCGCACAGGAAGCCATGGCTTGTGGCAAATAGCACACGAGAAAACCGCCAAAACACCTTAATTTTACACCACTTAAAACTAAAATTCGCTTCAACAACGCTAGCGTAAAGATGACAGACGGGGCGGACCGAAAAGTGTTGCCAGCACCGTCCGCTCAAAAGATACGAAACCGTTTTTGATACGAAACTAAACATTCACCCGCCCCGGACCGACACATCGGTCCGCTCTATGCATGGCAGGCGTGATAATGTAGCTACTGCTCGCTTAAGGACTGAATCCCCCACCTGAACTTCTGCAACTCGAGGAGTGCCATCACTACCCGGAAACAGGTTGAGAATGCGCCCCCGGCGCCAACGCAGTGGCGGTAGGTTGGCATCCTTAACCAGAACGAGATCCCCAATGCAGGGGTTCAGTCCTGTCCGTCCACTTAAGGCGTTGCTGCAGAATGTGCAAGTACTCAAGCGACCAACGCTTCCAAAAGTTTTGAGTCATTTGCTGCAGCAACTGATAACGCGACAAACGATTGCTATTCACCTCCGTATAGGGATATTCCGGCAAGGCGTTAAGTGGGCGGCCAATTAAGAAATGCCCTGGCGTCAGGGCCTCTAAATCATTTGGGTCTGAGCTGAGCGGACACAAAGGACGTGAATTGAGTACAGCCTCAATTTTACAAAACACGGTCGCCAGCTCCTCAAAAGTCAAAATTGTTAACCCTACGACGCGCAACAAATGCGTCTTAGCGGACTTTACAACCGCTTCAAAAATACCACCCCAGTGAGGGCACGCTGGTGGATCAAACACCCAGGTAATGCCCTGACGGGAGAGGCCCGTGCTGATGGCTTCTTCGTTCTCCCGTAAGAACGTTACAATTTCTTTCATACACCGATCAGCACCCTTAAAGTTGGTACCACAATCCGACCTGATCAGCGCTGGTCGCCCTCTTCGCGACGTAAATCTCTAGCGCTGCCAAAAGGCCTCCGTAGAAAGGTCGGCCACGAGCTCCAAGTGGACGGCCTTGGTGGCCAGGCACACGAACACGCACAAGTACGCCTTTATAGACTTTGCGTTCCGCAGGCGTGATGCCTTTACCATGAAAGGGCCTGCGAAATCCGTTCCCACACCTGCAAACGTCCAGGCCTCCGTCACCCGGTCCGGTGGAAGATCTCCCATCTGTGGCTGCATTGTGGCTGCCTTCAAGCGGTAACAAGGCAAGCACCTAAACACAACGCTACGTACCGTTCGTCGTCCCGATAAGATCCAGAACTCGCGCTGTAGAATGGCCAATAGCGCATTACAGCCCGCGTGCGAGTTTTTCTCATGACGATCCCTGACTAAGAGCTCAACTAAGGGTCCCCTTTTGGAAGTAACAGTGGATGCCGAGCCGAAAAGGGCAGGCTAGCGTTCCGAAGTCTGCCTCCAACCCTGAGCATACCTTGCTCATCCAGGAATGGGTTGAGGCGCACAATTCCTCCCTTCAGCTTTCCACGTCCATCCCTGAGCAGCCTGACCTCCTCTTCAAAATGTTCCGCCTGGACGACTCTAACCAATGAGCATAGAGCCGCATTCCGCTCCGCAGGCGAGAGGACAGGTGTAAAGTTCCGTTCTGCTTGAGGCTTCCTGCAGTTGTTCACGAACCGCTTGATCCAACCTGTCACCCCAAGAAGTTTGTCGAGGAGCTATACCGTTCCAGCAAGAAAGCTGGGTTAGGCTTCGGTACGAGTTGCCCCACGTTCACTCGCAGACCTCGATCAGGTGGCCCAAGCGGCGCCCTGCACTCGTTGAATGGCCATTCCTGCGGCGACTCAGTCAGCCATTGAGGTCCCCACCACAGTGGGTGACTCACCAAATCAGGTGCCCTGCACCCGCGCGAAGCGCAGTCCGCTGGGTTCCATTCTCCCGGTACGTGCCTCCACACTAACGGAGTTTCCGACCCCGTAATCTGTGACACCCGATTTGCCACGAAAACCTCAAGTGTATGTACCGACGTCTGCAACCAGCACAGAACTATCCGACTGTCAGTCCACGCGTACACCGTTTCATCCAAGTTGATGGTACCACGCAGATTGCAGGTTACATGATTTAGCAAGCGCGCTAGAAGAGCTGCCCTGCCAATTCCAATTTGGGGATGGTCCATCTAGTTCTGACTGGTGCCACCTTACTTTTGGCCATAACCAGACGCACGTGCACAGTTCCCGTTGAACTTGCTGTCCGAAGGTATACAGCTGCCGCGTACCCTCGCTCCGAGGCGTCACAAAACCCATGTAGGGTAGCCTTACATCCCACCGATGGGACTAACTTGCGGGGTATCGCGATGTGCACAATCCCTGGTAAGGTGGTCACAAACTTGAGCCAATCCTTCAACAACTCTCCGGAGAGTTGGTCGTCCCATCCTAAGTTGGCTAGCCACAACCTTTGTAAAAGCACTTCGCCATGAACGTAACCGGGGCGATCCATCCGCTAGGATCGAACGTTCTAGCGATTGTCGACAGTACCGACCGCTTAGTCCAAGTTTTCTCCAAAAGGTCGGGCTCGATCTTGTACGTGAATACGTCATGCGTTGGCCTATATTGCACCCCGAGGATGCCCAACGTGTTTGGATTGTCCGGGTTCTCAAAGAGGTGCGGGTCCTGATGGAACTCGCCTGGCAAACCGGCCAGGAGCTCTGGGCAACTGGACAACCATTTCCGCAACTCGTAACCTCCTGAACCCATGATCGCGATCAACTCGTCTCGTAGAATTAGCGCCTGCTCCACGCTATCAGCACCCGTGCAGATATCGTCCACGTAGACGTCGCGATCCAGTACTGCTGCTGCTCGAGGATATCTTACCCTTTCCTGTGCGGCCAACTCTCGCAGCGTACGTACTGCCAAATACGGACTTGGCTTAAGTCCATACGTCACCGTGTTAAGTTCGTATGTGACCATCGGCTCATCTGGGCTCTCACGCCACAAAATCAGCTGATACCGACGGTCATCCGGATGTATCATGGTTTGGCGAAACATCATTTTGACGTCTGCGACGAACGCTACCTGGTGTAACCGAAAGTCTGTGAGAATGTCCACAATGTCCCGGTTCAATTTAGGACCCGCGTGCAAACATTGGTTCACAGACACACCATTCGAGGTAGGAGCAGAACCGTCAAACACCACCCGTATTTTCGCCTCAGGTGACTTCAAGACAGCCAGGTGTGGAATGTAATAATGCTCGACACACCTCCAATCCAGGCTGGACACCGACATGTGGCCCAATTGAATATATTCCCGCATGAATTCTATATACTTCTGCCGAAGTGCTGGGTCTCGCCTCATCTTCCGCTCCATTCCGAGTAGTCTCCGTTCCGCGAGCTGTCGCGAACTACCTAAAGCGGGGCGGTTTGGGAGAAAAGGTAGCCTGGTCACGAATCTGCCTGACGGGCATCTCGCAGTGTTGTATTGATAGAACAACTCGCACTCGTCATCCTCTGGCTTCCGTCTGTCCGCCGTGGGCGGCTCTTCAGACTCCCAAAACCTCTGCAGCACCTCTGACAGCACACTACCATAGAGGACCGGATCCCTTCTGGTAGGTCCTGAGGTCTCCAAACTGGGCCGAAAACAACATACCCCCCTGTGGTATCTACGGCCACCAAACCAGTTTCCTGGAGTACCTTCTTCCTACCGCACCATAATCTCCCGAGAACGTCTGACCCGAGAAGTACGTCCAACGTACCAGGAGTATCAAAATCAGGATCAGCTAACTCCAACCCTGTGGTTAACCCTCGTACCGTTGGTGGTAACCTAACCTGAGGAGTTTCCCAACCACTTCATCCAGCACCACGGCTGAGACTTGATAGCTGACCCTGTACATGTGCTACCTAATGCGAACTCAAAGTTCGTCTGACCCCGAATGTCAGGCACATTTAGGCCCCCGATGCCTACAGCTTCATCCTCACTTGGCCGTACATTTAGGCCTAGCCTACTCACCAGCTTACTCGATACAATACATCCCTGAGCCCCTGTATCCAGTAGGGCTCTTACTTGAATGGTCCGGCCACCGTATCCCCATACCCAAATCTTAGCCGTTGGCAAAAGTACCGTGATTGGACGGGGAGCCGAAGCTGATGAGTAGGCGGCGATTACCTAGCGGGAATCTAAACGCGGTGAGGCCGCGTCCCGCGGGGTATCCTCACTACCCAAACCTGTGTATGGGTCCCACTCCTGCTGGTAGGGAGGTCTGCCCATAAAGGCCATGGCTGGAGTTCTATAGTACCCCGACGGCAAACGTCCGTACCGAGGTTGCGCCTGTAGCCGCGGGTACTCAGGCATAGGCGGGGCATGCGTGGGTCTTGAGACCCAACCAGGTGGCTCAAGCCCGCAGAATACTGCATGTACCCTGGTGGCTGCCTAGTGCCCCCTGACACCCGCCCGTTGAATCCCGTACCTGGGATGGGTGTCCTTGGCCACGTTCCTGTGCCGCTCTTCCCCAATCCGGCACCTGCTGCCGTGGTGGGGATTGTCCCCACGTCCTTGGGTAAGTGGGCTCCGTCTGTTGACGTCCCCCTGCCTGTCCCTGTGACCGATGCGGAGGTGGGCTCCTCCTTGGAGGGTGGGGAGCGTTGCTCCTCCCTTGGTGGGCAGGCTCCTTCGCTGATCCGATCCAGCGCTGCCCCGGCGCCTCCGGAGCGATTCATGCAGAGCAGCGGATGGTGTGCACCCTGGCAGTACCTACAGTTGGTGCTTGAAGGGCACTCGCACCTGATGCGGCCCCAGGCACCGAAAACACCAACGCCTCTGCTGTGCCACACCCCGTCTCCTCTGAACCCGCTGCGCAGCAAACTCCTGACACGCTGCCACCCCGTGGCCTGTCTCCTGCAGTAGGCACACCCTGATTCCAATGCGGTGTTGTACCGCCTGGGTTGCCCACTGTTGCCTCCTCGCGCCGGTGCACCCGGCCGTTCCGGGTGGCGAGGGGCAGAGGTCTCCTTGCGAGGGGCTTCACCAGCCTGGACGTCCACTCGCCTGCTTTCGGCCTCGAGGAACGACTTCAGATCCTCGTAGGTCGGGAGGTGGTCCGAGGACTTGCCCCATGTAGCTGCTCGAATCGAGCGACCATTTCGCTCGGCAGGCGGCGAAGCACTGTGTGGACCAAGATATAACCGTAGCCCGCCACTGGCAAACCCTGTCGCTCTAGTGCGCTGACCGCGACACTGACTGGGTGGAAGATTTTCTCGCGGAGGTCCGTACCTCGCGTTATGGTTGGTATTGACAGCCACTGGTCTAACAGCCTGTCTACAATCAGGCGCTTGTTTCGATACCGGTCGGTAAGGATCTTCCACGCCACCTCATAATTGCTATCCGAGACAGCCAAATGCGTCAGCAATTCATGAGGCTCTCCATGTAGCCTGGACATCAGCTGAGCCATCTTGTACGCCGGCGTTATGTCCGTCCGTGTGTGGACCACACTGCTATACAGGTCCTCAAACGCCGGCCAGTCGGCGTAATCGCCTGCAAAGACTGGAACCGTAACAGGCGGAAGAGGCACCTGTAATCCTTGTCCCACTTTACCACGGAATGGCTTTTCCTTTCCGTCACGTCGCCTAGATATGTCCGCAGCTGCCTGCGCAATGTCCTGTGCCAGCTCCAAGCACTGGCTTACATCGCCCTCAACCAGCTCCTTATCTTCAGGGTTAGGAGCTTCCTCAAGGAGCATGAGGCACTCTGTGAGGTGTTCCGACACAACCCGAACCCGTTCATCTGCCTGTAGTGCACTTTTCAAGAGCGCGTCCTCGGTCCTCGCGGCCGATCATTGCCGCTGTGGTAGTAAACCACCTTAATTCTGTCTTTATAGCAGCCTTATACCTGGCGATCGAGGAGCCATGGTACCAACTTTTACACACTCGACTTAATAAAACGAAAACCAATAAACAAATACCACAAAATAAATGTTAGTTGACTGGCCTAGACCTTACCGATAAGGTACCGTTCACTAGGCAAACAATACAGTCACAAAAAAACCGAAACAATATTTTCCAAAATTAATAAAATATGTGGGTAATATAAAAACACGCTTAATACTAAATTACGGCTAACTATGTTGCAATAAAGCAACCACGCTCTGCTACCAAAAAATGTTTGATTCCGAAGCTGATCTTAGCGCAGTGGAAGCAAATTAAAGTTATCTTAAAATCTAAAACTAAATGGTCGATCAGCCTCGGAACAACATTTGACTACGATTCGTAGTGCTCTTTACTATAGCTAAATAAAATAAATTTAATGAGAGAATTTTGTTCCGGAAAGTTTCCGGCCGAGAAATTCTTGTTTCCAAAATCTACTTAAACAGGGCCCAGCAACGAATTGCTTACCGAGCAAACGATGATGCCGTTTCTTTGTGAGTTTAAGTATGACAGGAATCAGGTATTCAGGATATTTTAGGAGCGCAGGAATAGGGAATAACCTAAACTCACAGCGCTGGAACATCCGCTCGTTCTAGAACTCCTTTCCTCCAATTTGCACTACAGTTCACAGTTCGACATCACATAATGTTTTTTAACACAAAATAACTAAAAGATTTCTCTCCGAATGAGAAATCGGCCCCGTTGGCCTCCAATCATTTATAATTAAAATACGTAGCTATCGGCAGCCACGACGACGACGAGCGACGACTCAAAGTGAGGTTATGTTACCGGCGACCACGTTGGCCTCAATCAAAAAGCCGAAACCAAAATTCACTTGGTTCACTTCCCCACCGCACAGGGAAGCCATGGCTTGTGGCAAATAGCACACGAGAAAACCGCCAAAACACCTTAATTTTACACCACTTAAAACTAAAATTCGCTTCAACAACGCTAGCGTAAAGATGACAGACGGGGCGGACCGAAAAGTGTTGCCAGCACCGTCCGCTCAAAAAGATACGAAACCGTTTTTTGATACGAAACTAAACAATCATTTTATGTTAATGTCATTTCAATAAAGGATTATTTAAAAATTTAAGTGTATTACCTCAAAATTATTTTCGTTTTTTTTTAAGTGTACTTCGGGTCGAAAGTTTTTACCAAGATACTGGGAAGGAGTCATCTGGCAAAGCTAACTACCTCGAATGGTGTAACTGTCACATCGGTTCCAGATATACTCGCTGAAATTGAGGACTTCTATGGAAATCTGTATGCCTCGCATGCGAAAAAGCCTCCACTTGATGCGACCCCAGACCCAAGAGCTCCTCTCTCGCCACTTAACAGAAGATCTCGAACTAAAACGGGGCGGCTCTCAGACAGCTTAAGAATGGGAAGGCTCCCGGGGAAGACGGAGTGGCCTCTGAGCTACTTAAAGCCGGTGGAAAACCTGTCCTCGAGGAGCTGAAAAGGCTTTTCAACTCTGTAATAGCCAATGGGACAACCCCGAAGGCGTGGAGCAGAGGTGTAGTGGCATTATTTTTCAAAAAGGGAGACAAAACGCTTCTCAAAAACTACCTCTATAGGCCAATCACTCTTCTGAGCCACGTCTATAAGCTGTTCTCGAGAGTCGTCACGAATCGTCTGGCATCAAGATTTGACGCCTTTCAGCCACCGGAACAGGCCGGGTTTCGTAAGGGCTTCAGTACCGAGGACCACATCCATACTGTAAGGCAGGTTATACAGAAGAAAGAGGAGTACAACCAACCACTGTGTATGGCTTTTGTGGCCTACGAAAAAGCCTTCGACTCTATCGAAACCTGGGCTGTTTTGGAGTCCTTGCAGCGGTGTCAAGTCGACTGGCGGTATGTGGAGGTGCTGAGAAGCCTTTATCAAATGGCTACGATGTCCGTTCAAGTACAAAACCATAATACAAGACCCATCCAACTGCTCCGTGGTGTAAGACAGGGTGACGTTATATCCCCAAAACTCTTCACCAACGCATTGGAGGATATCTTCAAAACTCTACAGTGGGATGGACTGGGCATCAACGTCAACGGCGAAAGTCTCACGCATCTCCACTTTGCCGACGACATAGTCATAATGGCCAAATCGCTGCAGGACCTGCAAAAAATGCTATCTAGTCTTAACTCTGTCAGGTCAGGTCAGGGACGCTAACTAAGGGGTTAACAAGAGGCAGAAAGAGGCACACTTGCATCGTAGTCTGCTCGTTAATGCTTCTACTTTTCAAGAAAATAAAGCTGATCCAACACCCCTCTGATCCAATACCCCTCAGTCTCCCCTACTTATTACTCTCAATCTATACATATAAAATTGTAAGTAAATAAACTATCTGTAAAGGAAAAATGAAAATGATACGAAAAAGTGGTAGGTAGTGCCCTCGCGCTTCACGTGTCTCGTCATGGCGGGGCAGATTTTCCGATGACATATCATCACATCACCACGTCTGTCACATTTTTGAAGGCCGTCGCAGAAAATTCGTGTATTACTATAGTGACAGGTTCTTAGCCTGTCGCACTTTGTAATACATGAAACCCTTGAGTCCCTTAGTCGCCGACACCCGCGGGAAAGCATATTCTAAGGATAATAATAAAAAAAAAAAAAAAAAAGATAAGATATTTTAACGTACCTACATATTCATAACCCCCCACTAGGACTCCCTGTCACGAGGTAACGGGGTGGACATAAAGTGCACAGAAACATCGCAAAGGACTACTTTCTCGGGGACAGAACATAGATACTTAGTTTCAAACCGATCATTATTATTTTTGTCGATATTATCTCAAAATCCCATCTCTATTATCGTATGTATCGATGTTACTATCGTACATCCCTAATGTACGTTTACTTACCGTAACCCGCCCCCCATCCCGATTGTGCGATAGGGACAGTTGCAGGCTTCCTGAGAAATTCTCTCGAAAACAGGGCAAAATCGAGGTACGGGCGTTAACGTTTTACTACCCTTAAACTTCAATCGAATCCTATAATTTTGGTCTTAATCGCTTAGGTATGAATTAAACTAGGTTTGTACGTTTAGTTTTTAACCAAATTCTCTATAGTTTTATAATTAAACGTGCTCAAACATGAACAACTTTCATAACCGAAAAAGTGTACTTTGGGACCTTATTATTTCGGAAAGTATTATTAATATCAAAAAAAGAAAAACGTATAAACCTAGTTTTTGTTGGTCTCAATAAAATATCAAAAAATCAAATCCATTGGTTACCGATAAATATGATAAAAACGTTAACGCTTTTTGTATGAAAATTTACAGCTAAACGATCCTCTTAACAAACAAAACATAAATATTGCTTTTCTGCACGTGTATCTTATACAATAGATACAATAGTATCTTATCCAAATGTATGCCACAGATGAGGAACACTTGTTCAATTCAAACAAACACATGACTCGGCGTCGCAGCCATCATCACATCAGTCGCGGACACAGATTAGGATCACCGAACCACACCGTATACACTGCACTCAACTTGCCGGTATCACGTTATCTCTTGGAATCGATACACACAATCTATTTGTTTAAAAACCACAATACTTTGATACTCACTCGACGCAGGTCTGGCAGGCGATCCTTGATCAGCATGGTGTAGGCTGGTCTGGTCCTGGAGTCACACACCAGCTCCCCACGGAGCTGCACCGCGGTGCAGGTGAGGTGAGTCGCGGCCCGGCTCCCGGCGCGCGGCGCGGCGTGGCTCGTGGTCGTGCGAGGGACGGGTGAGCGCGCGCGTATCTAATCGCGCACTGATAACGCGGTGATATCAGCCGCAACGCTCCACCGGCCGCGGAGGTGAGCGAAATCGCGCGATGATGCGATGCGTCAAGGTGGATGTGTAACAAGTGTGTGTTCAGATGCGCGCGTGCGCCGGCCGCCCGGCGAGCCAATAATACCGTTTCACTCGATCGAAACGAAAGTGTGATGAGACGACTGATGATGACGATGAGCCGCGAAACGAAACGTAGGTACGGTCTACCACACAAATGACTTTTTGTACGATCATTGAGATTCTGAGTTGTACGTACGTGACGTAAGGTGGTGTTCTTTGGCGCGCATTGCCATTTTGAAAAAAATATAGTGTCATTCGTAGATATTATACTCCTAACTTAGATAAATGATTCGACACCTATCATTTATCTAAGACTCCTAAACTGAAACATTGTGTTACATTAAGTAGTCGTATATTCCAAATATGTATGTATGTACCTATGTTTGTTTGTGTTGGTATTGTTAGTGAGTAGTAGAGCAGATGTTTGCACGGCACATTAGCTCGCCGCGGAGGCTGCAGAGCGCGCCGACCGCCGACCTTCAGTGACGTGCGGTCACGTTCACGTCACGTTACGACACTTAACAATAACACCACCTACTTACAATATTATTGTTGTTGTCCTATATTTTATAAACAATTTATGTATTAAGTATTTCCAAAAACATACAACATTCTAATCTTACTTTTGTACTTACGAGTGACATTGATAGGTATCATGCATATGCATAGCATACCTACCTACAAACTAAATATTTTAAAGTTGCACTGCAGATTGTTCTTGCTTACAAATACATAATAGGTATCTATACATCTTCTTCTTCTATCTATTCTATATACATAATAAAACAGAAACGAAACCAATTCTGTACATGGGATAGTTTAAAAAAAGGATTTTTACTTTCAATTGTGCTCAGGATACAGATCTCAGAACAATCGATAAAAAAATTTTTGTCTGTTTGTCTGTCTGTTTGTCTGTCTGTTTGTTTGTCCATCTTTCACGGAGAAACTACTGGACGGATTTTAACCAAATTTTGTGGCGTAATACCTTATTAGTCTGGTCAACATCTAGGATACATTTTACCACTCTAGGGTCTGGAGTACCAGATGTAGACCACCAGAAGCACCATTAGGAGCCCGGCTAAACTATAGGATATAGATATATGACTCCAAAGCAAAAGTTGTTCGGCTTGATAGGACGCTTCTGCTGGCGAATAGACATCTAAGGTTTGGAGTACCTGATGTAGACCACCAGGTGCACCAACAGGAGCCCAGGTAAACTATAGAAGATAGAGGTATGACTCCAAAGCAAAAGTTGTTCAGCTTGATAGGACGCTTCTGCTGGCAAATAGACATCGAAGGTTTGGAGTACCTGATGTAGACCATCAGGTGCACCAACAGGAGCCCAGGTAAACTACAGGAGATACAGATATGACTCCAAGACAAAAAATGTTCAGCTTGATAGGAAGCTTCTGCTAGCGAATAGACATCGAAGGTTTGGAGTACCTGATGTAGACCACCAGTTGCACCAACAGGAGCCCAGGTAAACAATAGGAGATACAGATATGACTCCAAGACAAAAAATGTTCAGCTTGATGGGACGCTTCTGCTGGCGAATAGACATCGAAGGTTTGGAGTACCTGATGTAGACCACCAGTTGCACCAACAGGAGCCCAGGTAAACTATCAGAGATACAGATATGACTCCAAAGCAAAAGTTGTTAAGCTTGATGGGACGCTTTTGTTGGCAAATAGACATCGAAAGTTTGGAGTAACTGATGTAAACCAACAGGTTCACCAACAGGAGCCCAAGTAAACTATAGGAGATACAGATATGACTCCAAAGCAAAAGTTGTTTAGCTTCATGGGACGCTTTTGCTGGCGAAAAGACATCGAAAGTTTGGAGTAGCTGATGTAGACCACCAGAAACACCACTAGAAGCTCAGCTAAACTATAAGATTGAAATAGCTCCAAAGCAAAAGTTGTTCAGCTTGACGGAACGCTTCTGCTGGCATCTGCTGGCAATGCATCTACTGCTTTAGAAATATGGTTCCAACAATTAATACATAATTATTAGCGTGATGGATACAATTTTAAGACGCTGGTGTGGAAATTGATATTTTTAATGTAGGTATAAGGAACGAAACGACACGAAGTTTGCGGGGACCAGCTAATATCAATATCACACTTTCTACATTTGAAAACGTAATCTGTTAGTGTGTATGACCAACCTCACGAAAAAAGAAGACCTACCTGACCCGACAACCCCATGGCGCCGAAAAATTAGAAAAGCAAACACCACCCAAAATAAGAAGGTGCAAGGAAGATGAAGAAGTCTGTGTGGTAAACCTAAATGTGCATGAATCACGCAAAAAGTTTGCGATATTTTTGATGTGTGGTATGGTGGAAGATAAACGTCTTGATCATATTTTATGATTAGTGAGAACCTTTACCTATCAGCACTGGAGGGCCTGTCTGTCTGCCTATCTGACGGAACACATAGAGCTCGGCCAAACTTTAAGAGATAAGAAAATTTCTGTATTGAAAAAGTTGTTTTGCGTGATGTGCCGCTTCTGTCGGCTCTTAAACTTCCCTTGGCGAAACGAAGTTCGCGGGCACCAGCTAGTGTAGAATAAAAAAGCTAAGACCTGATGACGCCACGGCGGCGGAGTATGGGTCAGCGCGCGGGCGAGCGGTCGCGGGCGGCCAGCGGCTACCGGCTAGTCGCGCTGCGGTAATTAGGAAACGTCCCAGAATCACTTCCGAATTCCAACGAGCCGCATGCTCAGTTTGCAAACAGAAAATTATACTGCGAGTTTAGCTATAACTTTCAAACATAATATAGATCTTAATAATCATAATCATAAGTATCATAATCATAATCATAAAGTTTATTTGCCAAATAAGAATTACAATCTTATGCTTAAAACTACAATCGGACTTCACACTAGGCCGAACCTGTGACGTGATAGTCCAGTCAACGTTACCTAAATAACAAACAGACAATCCATCTGCTTTAGTCGAGAACACCACTCGCTGCAGTCGCAACCGTATGGCGCTTCCTACAAAGCCACCGAAAAAACTGAAACCCTACATTGCTTTTATCCAATTTCTATGACAAACGAAAATTCGCGTATAATTATGGCATATTTTATTACAGGTATTAAACTATAGTTATATATAACACGTCATGTCATATATGATATCTTCAGCCAGCATACGTTCATGAAGCTAAACGACTTTCCTAAAGGAACCTGTGCTGGGAATTCGACTTGTTAGAGAAAAATATTTCTTTGATTATGCATTTTAAAATAATGTTAAACAAATGAACTCTGGGTAATTCACTTTTACGGTTTATGGCTGAAAAGTTTTCGGTTCTTTATCCCGTTTTGTAGAGTGTGTGTGTCGAAAGCACGCTCTCTAGCGGTGAGTGTCAGTACTAGTGTACCAGCCATACAACTGCTACACTAATACTTACAGTGCTCTGCTGCACAAGCAGTTGTATAGTCTAGCAAAGCATGGTTGGTTATAGTGGGTAACATGGTTGTTCTGTAGTTGCCGTACGTAACGTTTAGATGGCGCTGTGAGCTTATTGAAGACTTACAATACTCCCTACAAAAACTGAAAATATTTCAAGTGGTGGGAGATAGGCATGATACGATTAACCATGGTACGATTAACTTAACAAGTAAACTCACATAATGATCCACCCCGTCTTGTCCGATGTATTAATTGAAATAAAACATTACAGTTTATTAACCGACGAAAAAAAACGGAGGAGGTTCTCAATTCATCCCGAACTTTTATTTATTTGTAAGTATTCATCATTAGTTTTTTATTGTCATAATTTTTCGTTTGTTAAGTTCACGTTATACCTACTAGCTCGATACCGTCTAATCTCCAATGTCTATAGTTGAGATGGCCACTCGTTGCATTCACCGCCGTATAACAGTTGTATCGCACTCCTTTTTCCACTTGAGTTTACTACTACCTACTCCTTTAGTTTTTTAGGGTTTCGTAGTCTACTACAAACCCTTATCATTTCTTCAAGTCTGTATCTTTATGTGTCTGTATGGCCCGCCGTCATAGCTTCGTCAGTTTTGGACCGACAAATATCAAGATATATCGTATTGGTGGGTTGGGCCACAAAAAAATGTTTTTGTCTTCTAGATCTAGTAGGTTTATTATTTAGCTTTAAGTAAGTAGGAACAAGTAAGTAAGGCCAGATTGAGAATCAATTCGGATTGCAATCCCTACACGTACCCATAAAGTAACAAACTTAAAAAAAAAGTATGAATTACATAGTTTTCAATCTGAAGTTACTATGAAAATTACAACGAAAACTGTACCACTCAAGTTTTAAGAAAACAAACGTTTTTTAGTTTACGGTTGGTTTTCAATAAAACCAGCAACAAAATTAATTTTGTATCGCTGTAAAACCTGATATTTCAACGTTGACTACGATTAAGATCCCTATTTGTAGGCGTGTCTGACACGCTCTTGGCTGGTATTTTACACCAATAGATGACATTAAACTAAACCAAAGGTACTGATCGTGTAGGTGTAGGTATCAAAAATACTTACATTATTTTTAAATTTACCTATACAGTGACTTATCCATAACCTGTGTAATAACAATGACTATCAATAAGTAATCATAAAGAATAACACAAAAACACAACAGAACAAATGAACTTATTTGTAGAAAATTTTATAAATCCCTATTATATTAAAAAGTAAGGGAGAGGAGAGATTGGTTGACATAATGTAGAAAAAGCACCGCTTGTTTTGTAGAGTTGGTGAATAAAAGTGCCTAATTTAATTAAAGAGGACCAAAGACAATTCTTAGTGAAAAGTTGTTCTTAACTATTGTTCTTAGGTTATTATATTATTGGTTCTTAGCCTACACTCCCGATAGTGGCTGTTTTTTCAACAACCTTAGCTTAGTTAGTAACAGCTTTCTTTTCCTTCTTCTATCATGGTACCTACTCGTACATCGAGTTGACGAAACAAAAGAGCAACCCCAGTATCAAAGTCAACCGTCTACTAGGTACTATTAGTAGCTTGTAAAGACCTAATTATAAAGGTAAATTATAAAGGACAGCAACCAGAATAAAATTCCGAAGTAGGGAAATATCTTTCTTTTCGGACAATAAGGTGGTTTAGCATGCAATGTCCTCACCTCACCAGGCTGAGAACGGCAGTCGCACTACTTCTGCGCCGCCATAATATACTGATGGAATTTGGTGGAGAAAAAGTATGATGCCGCTATTACAGTGCAGCAAAAAAGAGTAGACAAAAAATGAGGGCGCCACTTTGTATGAAATATCAAAATTAATTGGCAGCATTGGCTATGAATGGCAACAATTTAGTATGTTTTTTTTTTTAGTTCCGTTTTATTTAATTTCTACTCTTTTTTCTGGACTTACGTACCAACATATGCAAAACTGAAAAATTATTGTTTTCATCATCCCTTTTTCATCTGAACTCTTATCTACGCTGAAACCTTTTATATTCAATAATTGACATTCTTTTCCATCTTTTTTTTCCGTTTCTTAATAAAGATTGCCTAGGTATGGCGAGAAACACACGTAACGTCCGCTTGTGCGTTATTTTTGTAGTGCGTAACGCATGGGTAAAATAACGCATGCGTGAGGATTATACGATGAACTTTTAATTTATTTTTATTTTTAATCTACCTATGAGAATAAGTAATAGCACTGTGAGTTCTGTGAGTGCATCAAAAATCCCAATACAAGGATAATACGAATTACGAGCTTATTCTGGGTATCATTTGGGAAGCTGCGTCACATCCTCGAATCATCTTTGCCACTATGCCTCAAGACCAAGGTGTTCGATCAATGCGTCCTACCAGTCATGACCTACGGGGCCGAGACGTGGAACTTGACAATAAAACTGGCGCACCGGCAATATGTCACTCAGAGAGCTATGGAAAGGTCTATGCATCGGTATCTCTATACTTAATGGATAAAATCCGGAATGAGACCATCCGAAAAAAGACCAAAGTGACGGACATAGTCTGGAAGTGTAGCAAGCTGAAGTGGCAGCTAGTCTAGTAACTAACGTCACAGCTATACGGATTGACCCATGAAGCTGAAAATCGGCATGTAGGTATTTCTTGACCTCCTGATCAAAATTAGACATGGAGCCCAGCGGGCACCACCCCCCTTAACCTTTTACCAACCTCCCTCCTTTACAAGGCGTAACTTTTGAAATAATTGACTTGGAGGGTAGTTTTTATTTCATATCGTGCGTGACATCTCACTTGAAACTTATTGTGCCCTCAAAATTACCCTTTAGGCCCCCGGGGGGCCTAAAAGTCCGAAAAGTGGAGTGTCCCGTTCTTACATGAGATTTTCTTATTTTCAAGCTATCGATTCCCAAGCGCTATCATAAAAGTTGCGGAATTAGACACAGATTGCAAAAAAAACTAAAATAAACCTAAAATCGTGCCTTATGGCGTTCCCTGGGGGAGGCCTACGTCCAGCAATGGCCTGCAACAGGCTGAAATATAATATAGAATAGAAATATGCTTTAGGTGTGTCTAACAATTTGACAGGCGTATCTGTCAAACCGTTTCGCATAAACCGTATTTATATGATAATAAGGTGGGAAAACGCAATTTCATAACGCACGCGATAGCGCTGCTGCGCAAAAATAACGCACAAACGGGCGTTAGGTATATGTTTCTCGCCTTAGGCGAAGAACACACGCAACGTCCGTTCCAGCGCATTTTTAGCGCAGCGTCAAAATAGCGCACAACGCTGCGTTGGAAAACAAAAGAGGAACGATTTTTGTGCGTTGCGGCGCAACAAAGATAGTTGTAGGCATTTAAAACAATAAGAGTAACAAAGACAGGAAAAAATGTGTCAAGATTAAAATTTGTAGAAGCGACATTATGTATTTAACTTCTGTGTGTAAATGTAGGTACGCAAGAATTTTGAATGTAATAAACAAGTTTTTATTATTTAGTAGGTATGAACTAGAAGATTAAACCGGCCAAGAGCATCTCAGACACACCTTCAACTAGGGTTTTGCAGTCAACGTTTCGATATGTATACATAACAAAGTTAATTATGCTGTTGGTTTGCTTGCAGTAGTATGGTTACCAACCGCAAATCGAAAAACTTTTGTGTTTCTTAAAACTTAAGTGGTACAGCATCCGTTATAGTATTCGTGATAATCTCGGGTTGAGAACTATATGTAGCTTAATTCAGTTTTGACGCTTAACTATTGAAAGAGAACGGATAACGATCAGTGTATTTGCAAAATAAGTCGACAGCTAAGTATTTTGTTTTAGTTCATCTCTTCAGTGACCTTACGACAGTTGAAATTTGAAACTGCGTCCATATGGACTACTGGTGCGAATCTGTGAAGCATCGGTCTCATGTGTGTCTTACGTCAACTCGGTATGAGTTTCGTCCTCTACGATAAGCTTCTTGTACCTAATCGGGGCAATCGCTAAACTTAATGTAGCTTAATTTAGTTTTTACGCTGAACTAGTGAAAGAGATCGAATTCCATTCCATTAAAAGTTACAAAAATATATGAACGAATCAAGTGGTTCACAATTTCGCTGCCTGGGTTAGAGCTACCGTAGTGTAGCGGTTTATTTTTGTTATGTGGCACTGCACTTATCGGCCCCGGGGCCGGTTAAAGCTACACCTAACTATTTTGTGGGGAGCGAGGGCTCACCCGGATGTGTGTGGGTGGTTGTTCAAACAACCAGCCCAATCACGCCCTTGGGGTAAGACTGGGCTTACGAGTTTTTCTGGGAAGAACGGGTCGGACTGTGTTTACCCGGTATGTGCCGGTAGTTGCCAAAGAATGGCACAAGTGAGGGGCCTCTGTGTCCTATTCGCCGGGGACGAGGGTTGCTTAAAGAGCTTGTAGAGTGTGATCTACTCGCAATGGCTGCATCAGCTGCTAATGTGATGGGACCGTCAACATCCGAAAGGACGTGCCTGGGGCAAAGTCGAAAGTTCGAAGTTGGATAGGGGTAGTAGTTAGACGCTGCAACTATTAGAGGAGCTCCAGTAGCCCTGCGCATGAAGCGGTTTTGGATGACTTACAGCATATTCAGATCGGTCTTAAAGGTCATGATTGGCCTAACGCAGTTAATGTAGATTCTCACATTTTCTAAGAAAGAGTTTGCTCTTGTAATAGAGCATCGAATGTATTCTGCCCAAAACTGTTATGTGGCTACGGAAGTTTAGTCTGGAGTCGAGTGTAGCGCTCAAACACATCTGACCCGGTTTGTCCGAAAACGTGGGTTCGAATCCCATCAGTGGCGTGAATTTATTCCATTTTCTTCATTTGTATTAACTTTGTAACCAAAAAGTTTATGTCAATATCTAGTGTTTGATTAAAATACCAAGTATTCCAAATTACTTTCATGTGGAAAAATCTACAAAATACTAAACATTCATATGATACCTACTTTATTAGGTAGACAGACACTATGGATATTCGATATCCATGTGTCAGCAGAAGCGGAAACAAATTTGATGGTACCTACAAGATAAGAAACCATCTGTACAATTCGTATTGTTTGATAATTGATGAAATAAAAGATGTGGCGATTGCATGTGAAAGAACGAGATATAGTACTTCAAAATTTGACAACACCACTCTTTCTTTTACATAGGTTTGTCTCTTTTGCGCACGTCTGGCGGACAACCTTGTCAAAACAATACTTGTTGATAGGTGTTGCCACGTACATATTTTTACCATAGAAGTTGGGTGAATGAAATAGGAAAAGCGAGAAATGTTACGGATATTGCCAAAATGAATCAAACTGATGATTTAGCGATCCTCGTGAAATTTGCCACTGATATTGCTGGCATAATATTAGGGACGGACATGGACTACTTTTTTTCATCACTAGAGTACCTGATGATGGCGGGCACCAGACGCACAGCTAAACTATAAGAGATACGAAAATGGGTTCATTGCAAAAGTTGTTCAGCATGACGAGCCGCTCCTGCTGTCACATGATTATCGAGAATCTGGAGTAGGCTTTGAAGTAAAATTTGTTCAGCATAACGAGCCGCTTTTATTGGCACATAGTCATCGAAGGTCTGGAGTACCTGATGCAGATCATCAGCATCCCATCTAAATTGCAAGAGATAAGATATCTCCATCAAAGTAAAAGTTGTTCAGCATGACGGTCGCTTTTGCTGGCACATGGTCTTGATGAGTCACTTCTGCTGGAACGGAGTAATCGACTTTTTGCTAAGGGCAAAGATCTAATTTCTACTTGGAAACAGGTAAGTAGAAGCTGGTGAAACTGCTTAAAGGGCCGCTAGAAGTATAATACACGGTCATGTAGATACATTCTTTTTCACGGAAACAGCCTGAACGGCTGGGAGGATAGTGACATTATTATGAAGTGTCACTTTTGTAGGCCAACACTCAGATCCATACATGACGACAGGTCTGACCACCGTCTTGTAAATCTTGCCCTTCAGTTTGAGGGGCATTCGGGGGTCGCACACTGTGCCCGTGACCTGTCGCCAATTCATCCATCCTGCATTTATTCTGTGCTTGATAGTCCGGTTTATCTCACCATCGCCTTGCAGAAGTGAACCGAGGTATCGGAAATCGGAGCAGACTGGTAAGGTTACGCCATTCAGCGCTACCGGAGCATAGCCGGAGAGACCGCTGAAATCACAAAACATTTGTACAGTCTTCAAGTTGCACTGACTATATTAAAATGTTATCAATTCAAGATCGCGGATTTCAAACGTTATAAATATCTGCAGTCTTGTTCTTAAAATTCACTAATAATTATTATTGTTGTTTTCTTAGTATTCAAATATTTATCTTTGTATTATTTTTATTTGCCGTGTGGTGTCGGCCTGGAATAGCATCATCCCATATCTATCCCGTAGCTACCATATTTGATAGTTGCAATTTTAGGCGACAGGCTGACAACCTGTCACTATGGTGATACACAACCCTCTTAATAACTCTCAAATTTTTGTCAGACGTGGAGTAAATGACCGTTTTATTACAGCTGTTTACGCTCTGCCTACCCTGCAAGGGGTAAATAAATATGCCTGAATAAAACACACAGCGCCATTTAGCCCAAAACTAAGCAAAGCTTGTATTATGGGGATTAGGTAACTGATATAATACATATTCTACTGCTGCTGCTGGTCCGACAATAACCTAACAACATTTAATGACCAATGTGGAGTAAATTTATTTTTATGTTCCTGGCAACACTTGCACTAGCCTGACTTTTTAACTGACATTATGTATGAATGAGCGAGCGAGAAAAGTACTGGTAGACGTAGCAACATGATATTGTTCTTTTGATAATATGCGACATTGTATTTCAAATGAGTTTCCCGTACAGGATGTCGAAATGAATTTGGCCGTTTCACTTGACGTCGAAAGAGCAATTGATCTTACTGCTGCTTATCGAACAAAATAATATCAGAGCGCGGCTGGTCAATCAAACTTAAAAGCACAATCTAGAAGCACGGTCGTGTCCCGCCAAGACGAGCCAAACAAAGTGTCTTTACTACGGAGTAAGGCATAAGATTACAAAAATAGTTTTCTACGTTGAGTAGGGTATTTATTATAAGGGTTCAAAATGGAGTGCACGTTTGTTTGAGATATCCTTCTTTTCGTATAATATAATCACCGTTTTATAGGTACATATAATTTTCCTATAAGTTTGATGGGCATCTCCTTGTCGCACATTGCACCTGCGAGTTGTCTCCACTTCATCAATCCCGTTGTTTTTCTAAAGGTTATCTATAGGTTACATGTAGGTCGATTTTGCCATAATTTCTAATGATTGGCCCGAAGTATTTAAAATGGTAAAACTGTAGGTATAAGTTTTCTTTGAGCTAAAATTTTTGTCTTAGACGCGTCTTTGTGGCCATCGACTATAACATTTAAATATTTAAAACTTTATTTACAAGTAGAGTCACAAATAATTCTTTTAGAATGTCAAATACAATCAATATACATAAACAAAATAGAATTTCAAATTAAATTTAGTCATTCAAGTGTGAAAATTAAAATCATACAATTATTATTATTTCAATTGTAAATGCACGTCCCGATTTGGTATTAACAACGCGTTCATGTTTCTTTTGATGAGCTGAAACTTCAGAGGTCCATGCCTTTTGTCATTAATGTAATCATCTAACTTATAATAGGCTTTATAACATAATGTTTTCTTAAGGGGGACCTGTAGTCATTATTTTTCATACAAACGCTCTCAACCTATCCCTCTGCCAATTCGCAACCGATCGACTCAAATTTTGCGCGGTAACTCTTCTGGACTACATCCATGCTCTATATTCTTTTTCTGGTTGTAATAATGCATTTAAAAAAGATATGGCCGTCGCAAAGTGCTCTAAACTTATCAGCAAGTTTATGCCTTCGTATCTTCTAAATATGACAATAATTTCAGCAACACAAACAATAGGAGCATAGAATATTTTATTGGCAGCAAAATAATGCCACTATCAAGAAATTTTATAGAGATTTCGAACGGGGAGCCTAGTACACCCAGAACGCAAATTTTCCGGTAGCGAGCTACAACTGTCTCTTTTATAACTGCGGGACGGGTGGGATGCATAAATGAAATAGAAATATTTTTATCAACTAACAGCTCACGAATTTTCAGATCGGTATAGTAGCCTCTTAATCACAGATTAAAATTTAGTTTTTGATTGACTTAATATATTTTCCGGTATATTTTTATAGTATCGTATACTTAGACCATCAAATGAAGACCTAACTTTAGCTAGTCTGTACTATGGTTGATCTACATATTTTATTTGTACTTCTTGTATTGCGGTTATGCCTGCCTCTCATAATTTCTAGTATAATTATTTATATTTTTTCTTACATACTAAATGTTTTCATGAATATATTGACATAAGTATACGACATATGCTCCGTTTTCTTGCATTTAATCTTGAGACCCATGTCTTATAGAAACTTCAACCAACGGTCGAAGTCGCCCTGCAGGTCTTCTACAGAGTCATAAGAGAAACATCATCTGCATACAGTATTTTCCACGGCACGGACTTCTGACAGCCGCGGCTAGTAAGACGATTGGCTGAGTGCTGAGATTTGTTGAACGCCAAGTTTAATTTCAAATTTATCACAGACTTCTGATGGTGACAACTTCTGTTGTAATACCATTGTACAATGAATGAGACGTATATTTTTTACTTATGAATGATATTGAGATTGATATTGCGCCTCACTGTTTCATATTGTATGGAATTGTAATACATTGTTGCAGATTATATTGCTTTGTACTCTATTATAGTGTCGGTTTCGATTATTAACCCTTGGGGGTGCTGTTGAAAATTAGTGATTTAAACCTGTCTTGAAAAAAGAAATAATCTTTCACTCGTACTACTAATTACCCAACATAACTATTATAAATAAAAATGGAAAAATACTATACAATTTAAATATAATTAAATACTCTACGACCGGACCTATGCGATGAAATTCGGCGCCATTACGCCAGCAATGTTATTTGCATTAGAGATGACACACTTCAGCGGAAATTCCGTCGCCGACTAAATCTACCCACTGCATATACACAGAAAATGTCCTAATTATTCCAAGTATCAGGCTCAGCTAAGGGTTAATAAACCGTCAAAAATCTAACGTCCGTTGCTGCGTTACGTGTGCCATACCCTGCGTTATTTTAGCGCAACGCACAACGCTGCGCATTTTTAGCGTCGACGGATGCGTCTGTCAATACCGTTTGACATTAGGGTCCGCAACGCAGCGTTGGACCTGCGTCGTCGTATTTATATGGGATTAAGGTGGAAATTCGCATTTTTCTAACGCTGCGCATCGCAGCGCTAAAATAACGTCGAAGCCGACGTTGCGTGTGCGAAAGGCCTTAGTAGGTATTTTGTATTCGTCTATCCCTGTAGATAATCTAGCTTCTTCCAGAACATTTATCATTATCTTTATCTTCTTTAAATGTTTTTAAGGCCTGTCAAAGCGCGAGTGACGATACTTTGCACTAGGTATACCTACATAAAAAAAAAATGATTTTCTAGTATGTTGTACGTACCTAAATTGCTGCTCTAGAAAAAATCTCTTTTGGACTGTGCTTTCTGCAGACTTGATATTTATAAATATTTTTAATAATTGAGAGAGAGTTTAAATCTAATGTTCTGTTTCGCGGGTTTTTTACCCCGACATAATATTTCCTATGTGATATTCATGAATATGTACTTACTTTAACAGCTAATTAGAAGGTTAGATGTGCTAACCTAGCTAGATAATATTTTGTTAGAGTAAATAGTTTAGATAGCTCTTTTATAGGAGGAAGGTTAGGTTTAACTACATTGCATAAATAAAACCAGGTTGTAGTCTCTAGATCTCATTTTATTGTAACATATAGATAGTTTTCTACACATTCACCGTACACACGCGACGTGCGCTTACTGATATGAGCTCCGTACAAGTCGCGCGCGCGGAGCCGCTCGTCACGGCGGTCGGGCCGCGCGGTCGCGCCGCTGGAGCCGGCGGGCGGGCCGCGCGGCCGGGCGGCGGTGACGTGCCACGGGCGGGCTCCGCGCGCGAGAGTTGCAACCATTCCAGACGGGGTGGGACGTCGTACAATTTACACAAGTCCCATGCACTATTAATAATTCCTGATATCTCTGTATAATCACTATATAAGTACTAATTTATTCGACATAGAGACACTACACGTCGACGGGACAGAGATCTAGTCGCCACCCCCGTCCACCACTCGATCGAACATAAATAAAATTCACGTAATAATAATATAAACTTACACGCTAATTTACAGACACGGAGGCGACGCCTCGCATATACACCTATATACAATACACACTAGTTAGTCCGTCTGTACAGGAGGGGCCGGCCGCCGCGCCGCCGCCGCGCGCCGCCTGCCGCCGCGGAGCGCGGTGCGCGGGGCGCGGGCGCCGGGCACTGCGCGCGGGACTTCCCGAGCTTCTTCGGGGCTATTTACATGGGGAGGATATGTGTTAGGAACGGGTGCGCAGGCGCAGGCGCGGGAGGCGCGCGTCAGTCGCGGTGCGGCGCGCGCGTCAACAGCGCCAGCGGCTGCAGCGCGGCGGCGTGCGCGTGCGCGTGCAGCGCGTGCTGGTGCGCGTGCGCGTGTGAACCACCCAGCAGCATGTTGGCAGCGGGCGACGGCGCGCCACCGCCCTCGCCCGCTGGTGGGTTGATACGCTTTTCCTAGACAAAAAAATCAACATTAGCAACATAGCAATAACATAATCGTTTCGGAGGCCTAGATCCTCTTTGGGTCACTGAGCCAGCGGACTTAGTTAGTTAGCAAATTATTCATCTTACACCTCGAATGGGTAAGATCAAAGAGAGTAGGTACCTTTTGTCGTCGATTACAGAACCAGACGCGCACGACCTCCTTCTCCATGCAGAGCGCGTCGGCGAGCGCGGCGATCTCCTCGCTGGTGGGCTTGGGGTTGTGCATGAACGCCTTCTCGAGCGCGACGCGCACGCCCGACTCGATGGAGGTGCGCTTCTTGCGGCGGCGGCCGACCGCCTCGGCCAGCGCGGCGCCGGCCGACCCCCCGCCGCCGCCGCCGCCGCCCGCCAGCGACGAGTCCGCGTCCTCCAGCCACTTCTGCAGGAGCGGTTTTAGCTTGCACATGTTCTTGAAACTGAGGTTGAGCGCTTCGAATCGCGATATCGTCGTCTGGGAGAAATCGTTGCCGTAGAGTTTGCCCATCGCAAGGCCGACGTCACCTTGCGTGAAACCTGTTCACAAAGTCCAAGATTAGAACCTCCAACGTATAAAGTACCTGCACACACAACCAACACTAGGTACTGTGCAAGAATGCTTACCGAGCTTTATCCGCCGCTGTTTAAAAGTTTTGGCGAAATGCTCGAGCTCTTCGAGATCGGCGGTGTCATCAGCGGCGGCGGGCTCGAGCGCGCGCGGCTTGTGCGCGTGCGCGTGCAGCGGCGTGGCGGGCAGCGCGTGCGCGTGCGCGTGCGCGTGCGAGGGCGAGCGCGCGCGCCCCGAGCCCGGCGTGTGCGGCGTGAGGAACGCGCCGGCGCCGGGCGGGGTGCGCCGTGGTGACGGGGACCGCCCTCCTCCTGAGGGAAACAAACACTCACGTTAGCTACCTATGCCTCTATTCAACACCTATGTAAATACACAACAGAGGAGTCGAGGTCTTACCGGTGGAGGATAAGCCGGCGCGCGCTTGCAGTTGCTGGAGTTGCTGCGCCGCCGCCTGCGCTACCGCTTGTTGCACCTGGAAACCATCATTGTTTCAAATACAGGTATCACAAAAATATTTACGAGTTTTTAGGTATAGCAAAGGCAAAATCTAATGGATAGAGAATAGTGTAAATAGTATCCCACCCAAAACATAAATGTGAAAGGCTGCCAAGTTCGATAATATTGGAATGCTTCGCCTATAAAAGAAGTGAGATCTAAATAAGTACCAAGTTCCATACACAGACCTCAGTTAAAAATAGTTACAGGAATGCACACATTATTTTCCGCAGTTTGGAAAGTAGATTCTGAATAAATATCATATTAAATACCTAAAATTCTAATACTTATAAAAACGCATACCTGTTTTTTCAGCAGTTTCCTTATAACATTTTTTTTTCTGTACTTTTTAATGATATAACTTGGCAAGTTTTCACACACTTTGTTATAAACCTACTAAACGCAATGAGTCAAGTATTTAATTTTCTATTAAAACTTGCCAAGTTATATCATTAAAAGTACAGAAAAAAAAATGTTATAAGGAAACTGCTGAAAAAACAGGTTTGCGTTTTGTAAGTATTAGAATTTTAGGTATTTAATATGATATTTATTCAGAATCTACTTTCCAAACTGCGGAAAATAATGTGTGCATTCCTGTAACTATTTTTAACTGAGGTCTGTGTATGGAACTTGGTACTTATTTAGATCTCACTTCTTTTATAGGCGAAGCATTCCAATATTATCGAACTTGGCAGCCTTTCACATTTATGTTTTGGGTGGGATTTCATGTATTTTTGTAAGGTTTATTTTCTTTTTTTCTTATGATTAAGTTAGTTGAGGAAATGTCTCATTTATACTAATTTTCAGATTTTTTAATATGGACTATGCTTCTTACAAAGAAATGGACTAGTTTTTTTTTTATTAAATTTTTCTACGTTTACATGGCAAAGGAAACTTTTTTGTTTTGTCATTTTGTATGCTGTCTTGTACGACTGACACGCTAGAGCGCATTGCCCATTCAATATCTTGGTTTTTTTTACACGTTTTCTATTTAGGTACTGATAAGCTTGCCAAGTCAGGGCGGTATAATGTACGTAACCGGTTATATTCAATTTTTACTTTACTTTGGCTAAATTACAAACCTTCGTAATGAATTTTAGGTCGGTACGACCATTGGAAGATATAGATAAATTTTTTGTTTTAGTTCCTTAGGGGTATGAATTTACACCTTCATTATTTTTAAAACCGACTCACACTTGGCCATTTTCAGATTTTTTCCTTTACCTTGACCTAAAGACCTACCTCCATGCCAAATTTCAAGTCAATACGACCATTGGAAGTGGTCTACGTTTTTGATGAGTGAGTCAGTCAGTCAGTCAGTGAGTGTATAGTAAAAATAGCGATTTTCTGACGTCAATATCTCAAGACCTACAATAGGTACATTAATGAAATTTTGTATTTTAGATAAGTAAGTAGATCACGACAGATACTAGAAATTTCATATGCGTAGATAAAATAGATTTTGAGTTCTAGGTGGGTCGAACTTGGCCCGAAATGGTTCGTGTAATATAACCCACGGCCGGTGTGTCGGTTCTTTGCTCGAACTTGGCGGACACACTGCCGTGTGTCTAGATCATGTATCTTGTACATACCTGTGTGTGCAGCAGCAGCGAGTGCGCGCCGTGCTGCGAGAGCAGCAGGTGCTGCAGCTGCGCGAGCGCCCCCCCCGCGCCCGCCACGCCGGCCACGCCCGCCGCGCTCTGCAGGGAACGCTAAGCGTCAATCGGAAGCAACATTCGTTAATGGGTCTTCAGTTTGCTTCGGAATAAATTATTCTAGGTACATCATGTTAAGGAAGTTACCTATGCATGCATCTTTCCAAAGAAAAAATTGTTTAGTTTAAATTAAAGGCTCTGACACTAGGATCCATCCCTTAGTTGCTTCTTATGACACCCACGGGAAAGATATGAGGTAATGCTACTCTAAGGCAGCACCACACGGCAGATTCGGATTCAATGCACCTTTTTAAAGCAGTTATCGAAAGTTAACGAAATAATACACAATGTAGAGTAAGTAGATGGGGATTGTGCAGGCGCCAATCGCATACGAAATAAATTAGGTATCTTGCTTGGTTTTTGGGAAAAAGTGTGTAGGGTAAAGAAGAGTGTGTTACTCACAAGCACTGCTGCGGTGGCAGCGCTGGCAGCAGAGGCGGCGCTGTGCGGGGGCATCTGCGCGGTGGAGGGGGGGTGGTGCAGGCGGTGCGGTGGTGCAGCATGAGGGGGAGGTGCAGAAGGCGCGCGGGGCGGGGAGCCGCCGCGCTCGTCGCCGCTGCCCGCCTCCTCGCCGCTCGCCGACCCGTCTGCAACAACACAACAACAACGTTCAACAACTGACATCGACTACCTAGCATCATTTCATCATCATCATCAATAGCCCACAACAGCCCCTGCTGGGCATAAGCCATTTCTTTCTCACGCCAGTTTTTACGGTTTTGTGCCTCCCTCATCCAGTACTGTCCCACCCACTACGGCGACGATGTCGTTAGACCATCTGGCAGGTGGTCTGACCATGATCTGTACCTAGTCTACCTACATTTTTCATAGTGTCTCAACGCTATGATGTTGTAAGGTTCGTAGACGGTCTACGGTGCAAGTACCTTCTTAGTAAAATAAAACATAGGAACCACAAAGAGAAATTGAAATGAGAATGGTACCTACTATAAACTGAAAAATCTGAATGGCAAAATTCTTTTAGCAACACAACTCGTCTTAGCACCTAGGTGTTCAATCAGCGCTACGAAAGATGTGACTGCATAAGATAACATTGAATGACTGAGAATAATGAGAATTGCGGTATTGTCAAATATTGGACTCATTTACGAAAGTCAGCAGACGCGTATTTACCTGCGCCATTTCGAAACCCTATTCATCGAGAGGCTATGTGATTAACAATGTTCTTAGTTAAGAAATATTTGCTGAAAAGTTTAGTTGTGGATTTGTTGAAATGCGACAGGGTGCGCGATGTCATTCATGCAATTAAATATTTTGTTAAAGACCACAGGTGGGTTTCATTGTATAAGATATTTTAACGAAAGGTAAAAAATATTTGTGTGTTCCACAAACTCTAAAGCTACTGAATCGATTACAATTAGCTCACCCTACATAACAGTCTATATAGAAGTCAGAATTGTAAAACATGGTTTAATAAGAACTACCCTGGCTTATATTATAAATAATTAATAAAATATTTGAATATTTTACCTAAGTTGGCATGCTTTTCAAAAAAAAAACGTCAAAAGGCACAAGAGATAAACACTTGTCGGACGTCACTCATACCTATACAAATTAAATAGGTAATAGTACGGCTCCTTAGCTGGAAGTATGGTCCCATCTGGCAGAAATCATGAAACTTGGCATGTGTGTAGCTTACATGTGTAAGCTTCAGGAAAAGAAGGGAAGCAAGTTGGACCCCCCCTGCTTCCCCCCTTTACCCCCCCTTTTATGTCCCAAATTTCAGTTATCTTTATTTTTCTCGGAAACTATTAAAGATAGGAGAAATTTGTCAAGGTAAGAAATATTTCTTATAAAATTGTCTACATAATTGTTCTTGGGTCGATGTTGATAGGACTTATACTTTTCGAGTTATGCTTCTGGGAAACCCATCATTTTTTTGAAGGTGACTTCCAGCTCTGAATTAGCCATAACTACCATGTGATAGAATATTCTTTCAAACTTGCTATTGGCTTTTATTAGTTAGGTAGTCTACAAAGGAAACCCGCAGAGACAACACTTCAATCACGCCTGTGGGGATGGGGGGAGGGGGGTAAAGTTTATTTTTTCCGAGCTGAACTTGAGGACTTCTGACTCCTTAAGTAAATGTGACACGAGAAATTGAGTATCATTTTCGAATATATCAAAGACGGGAGTATTCATTTCTGGAACGCTCTTTGGTACATTTCATACAAAAATATAAAAATATTGAGTGAAATAAGAAAAAAATATGTTTCGTTCTCATTCAAACGCAGTTTTCATCATGACCTTGAGACATATTTACTAGATAGTAACACATACTCAAAGACATACTCACCCGAATTATAAAGCCATATTTTATTTTCGAAAATATTAGAAAATACCTAGCCTACAGAAGCCTGAATATTTTTACTAAGTTATGTTTGTAGCTGGAAAAATTTCAAATTCATAGATTTTGTATGCAAAAATAAGATTACCAACCGCAAACGTATATTTCTCAATTGTCGCTAAACTATTCCAGATAGAGAAATGCCCTCATAGGAAATGTTGTTTATACTGAAGAGTTGTTTATGCTGATATATAGAAATTGAAAATCTGGAGTACTTGATGTGGAACATCAACAGGCCAGCTAAACTATTCGAGATACTGTAATGTCTTCTTAAACATCAAGTACTCCAGATCCTCAATTTCTTTATTCCAACAAAAACTACCCTTCAGTATAAACAACATTCCCTATGAGGGCATTTCTCTATCTGGAATGGTTCAGCGACAATTGAGAAATATAAGTTTGCGGTTGGTAGTCTTATTTTTGCATACAAAATCTATGAACTTGAAATTTTTCCAGCTACAAACATAACTTTGTAAAAATATTTAGTTTTCCGTAGGGTAGGTATTTTCTAATATTTTCGAAAATAAAATATGGTTTTATAATAAGGGTGAGTATGTCTTCGAGTATGTGTTATTATCTAATAAATATGTCTCAAGTTTCAGAAGAAAACAGAGTTTGAATGAGAACGAAACATATTTTTTTTTCAATTTCACTTAATATATTTATATTTTTGTATGAAATGTACCAAAAAGCGTCCCAGCAATGAATACTCCGTGATTGGTTTATTCGAAAATGATACTCAATTTCTCGTGTCACATTTACTTAAGGAGTCAGAAGTCCTCAAGTTCAGCTCGGAAAAAATAAACTTTGCCTCCCTCCCCCCACCCCCACAGGCGTGATTGAAGTGTTGTCTCAACGGATTTCCTTTGAAGACTACCTAACTAACAACAGCCAATAGCAAGTTTGAAAAAATATTCTATCACATGGTAGTTATGGCTAATTCAGAGCTGGAAGTCACCTTCAAAAAATGATGGGTTTCCCAGACGCATAACTCGAAAAGTATAAGTCCTATCAACATCTACCCAAGAACAATTATGTAGACAATTTTATAAGGAATATTTCTTGCCTTGACAAATTTCTCCTATCTTTAATCGTTTCCGAGAAAAATAAAGATAACTGAAATTTGGGACATAAAAGGGGGGGGTAAAGGGGGGAAGCAGGGGGGGTCCAACTTGCTTCCCTTCTTTTCCTGAAGCTTACACATGTAAGCTACACACAAGCCAAGTTTCATGATTTCTGCCAGATGGGACCATACCTCCATACAAACTGCCAATTAAGAACTCGGACTATAAGTAGTTTATCTTTTCAGTAATGTTGTTGTCAAGGAAAGCGTCTGAATGTCGGAAAATCGGTCTCCCTAATAAACATAAGTAGCCCTGTGACTCAACGTGGAGTGAGACGACAATCTCGGTCGGAGTCTACTTACATTAGGGGAGTTTAAAAGTTGTGAGCGGCACTGACAGGGAATAGTGTATCGTAATACATAGGGACGCTGAGGAATGAAGATGACCCCTTGCAGATGACGAACACAGATAGGAAGGTAGTTTGGGCAGCTATAGCTATATTTTTCAATTGAATGAAGAAAATTAATCAATATACTTGAAATACTGACCCTGCTATACTTTAAATTTAATAGTATAGGGTGACACATGGAAAAATAACTAGATTATAAAAAGTACATAACTACTATGGACATAAAATGGCTCGATCGAGTGACTGATATTATTTGAAAGTATGTATTACTTTGTGGTCATAATTATTACTGTCAAAGATATTTGATACGATTAGTAATTATTTGATGAAATCTTTTATTAAAATATTTTCATTCAAGCAGTTAACTGTCAGGCAAAATTAAATAATGTTCGATAAAAGGATTGAAGCTACTAAAGCCTTGACGAGTTTTATAATTTCAGTTAGCGTAAACTGCAAGAGCGTTTTCACACTACGTCCGTTCCAAACCCGTAAAATATGGTCCGTAGTAGCCGTAGAACTATTTCTATGGTTATTTTTGGTTCGGATCGGATTTCGCACCTACGTTCGAAACCGCTCTAAGATCATATAGGGAGTGAGATAATAAACGTCACAGCTGGTAAATGCGTCTGGCGGCGGCTGGTACTCCCTGCGCACCGTGTGACGTGAACGTTGCGAGTCCGAAGGGAGCGGTGGGTGACACGTCTATAAACGTGGCTCGTAGCGGGACGGTGCTCGAGATGATGTATGGGCCGCCGCCGTCGCCGCTAAAGACTCCGGATATTGAATGTAAATTTGCACGACCCCGCCTAAATATAACGTTCACCTTAAAAGGGGAAATTTACATTTTCTCTCTTTTCGGTTTTTGCTCAATTTGCAAATTTTACAAAAACATCTTTGATTATCGCAGACCAGTGACGTACCTAAGTGACTTTATTTTTTTCTAGAGTGTTTATGTTACATAGAGATCACTGGTATGGTGATATTTATCACAAATAATATCAAAAAGATTTTTGAAAATATTTTGAGGATTCACCTCGAAAAATTACCTCCTATCTTCTTTTCGTGTGGGACACCGAGTCGTTCAACGACCCGATGAACCCTGGTGTCAGAGTTTTTCAACCGCCTACTACAAGTAGCAGGCCTCTGACATGGTTGTGTAACGACCGCCATCATAGACAGCAACCGGGACCGACGGCTTAACGTGCCCATCCGAAGCACGGAACCATCTTACTTGCGGAAAATCAGGTAGTTCGGCCTGCAATGTCCTAACCAGACTGGGAACAAATTCACAAAGCGATAAATATCAACTTTGTGAGTGACCCCACCGGGAATTTGAACCCGGAACCTTTGCGTGGCAGGCAGGCATACTAACCACTGCGCCACATCGGCTGTCAACAAAAGTCCTATAAACAAGGCCAACTAAAAACTTGATAGGTATGGAAGGTCCAATTTTCTTTTTTAGGTTTAAGATTCACTACTAAGTATGTTTCTAGCAAAAAGTGGTTTAGTTTCATGGACTACTCTCCCCTCAACACACTTTACACATTTTATTTCTTTATATAAATAACCCTACGCAACGAAATACAAATCTGTTTCGCGAATGAAATAAATTCTAAAATCAAGATGGAATGTGTTTGTAAAAAAGAGGTTGAAGAAAAGGAAAGGGTTGCATTGTGGGACGACTCACGACATAATAAAGAGTAGCGAAATCTGTTCGGGTCGTGCAGGTGGCGGCAGTCGGCGGCGCGCGCGGGTCGCGGGACGAATCACTTTCATAGCCGAGGCTGGGGTTCAGGAGACGAAAGGGGTGAAGCGTCCTGCCTTGCTGCGTGCTGCGGCGTCAGGCTGCAGGCGCGTGCGACGCGCGTGCACCAGCCATTGTATACACGCACGTTCTATCCCAAGACTTTTGTCTGCATCTTTATGCCTCTCAATAGAAAGGTAAACCGAGGTAACTTTCGTTGATCGCCCATAATAATGCCTCGACTTGTATTTACAGTGATAATCGTTTAATAACTAGCATTTGCAGATAGAAAAGGGGTGAGCTTGAAGGATGTAAATATTAGCACAGGATTCATTATATTCATGTACCTACTATTATGACAGTAGGTATTTATTACTATTGCATTCTACAAGTAGGTATAAAAGAAGAAATTGTGTTTACCTGTATAGTACTCACCGTGACTGGGTGGAGGGGAAGGAGACTTGATTAATTCGCCGGACTCTTCTGAAACAAATGAGAAAACAAAATTATTTTATTCTTTAAACAGCTGAGGTATGCTGCATATCTATGCGTAATAATAACGCTTCAAACCTCTGTAGAGTTTTGAATGTAATTTGATCTTGTCCTAATTTTATAAAACAGGGTAATTAGGGCAAACAAATTAGGTAAAGCGAGGCTATTTAAAGGGTATCACGACGCGTGTAACCGGACACGCCAGCGGCGGTGCGGCCGAGCTGTGGGCAGCCAGCAGCGCGCGCGACGCGACGACAGGTAATGAGATTACTTAATTAATCCCCGAATTTTATTAATCCGAAGCTGTACGAATTCAATACCCCGTCCCCCGCCCGCCTCCGACGCAGCGCATATATTTAATCCGTCCATCAATACTCAAGACCTTTCCATAAAAAACCTTACACAGGCAAATCGATAGGCCATTATTAATCCGAAACATTATTAAATCCGTGTACAGCGTCGGTATGAGATCTATTATTCTCTGAATATTTTTTGCATGTGTTTATAGAGGTGATCGTGGGAGCGATGTAGGTACCTGCCGCGGCTGATCCCGGTCGTGCGCTGGTTGTCGCGGATGTCAGAGATTTGCATCACCACCCCTCCCCCCGCTCCCCACGATGCACCCCCGCGGGTACGCAATGCATTGGACGATAAAAAACCTCCCTGATTGAAACGTCATCACTATCTCAGCGAGTTTTTGCTCATCAAAAAGGATAAAATCACACAAATGCGACGAGGCTGCGCGCAATGCAGCCCGACAGCGTTTTCTGGGATTCGTAAAAAAACGACAGTTGTATCGTTTTTTATTGCAATCCGTTTGCATCCCTCGCGTCACGTTTTTGCCGGAATTATCAACTCGCAACTCGCAACCTACATCCACCGTGACATTTTATTCATGAAACTATTTACTACTTTTTGACGGCGGATTATGCTATTTACGATTTTGTAAACGATGCAGAGGAAACTCATGATAGATGTCGTTCATATAATATGATTTGAACTTCGTTTTTTCTAATAGAAAAATGTAAATAGGCATGTCTTGTACATTTTATCCAAGCAGATATGTAATTAATCACCAAATTAGTTATACCTACATATTTGTATTAGTTACTTGTCGAAGAGTAATAAAATAAAAACAACAAGTGACAAGTATTATTATCTTTGGAAAAAGCAATTCGTTTTAAATGCAAAAACGATTTGCAATTATTTTTAGTTTATGAACTATCTTCGTAGCAAAGTGCTACGACGCACCAATCAAAAAATATGAATTGTTTGGAACTTTTGCGGTTACACTTAATTACTCGTTGATTTTATTGAGTTGTTCTATGCTCATGGCCCATGAAATTGCGCCAAAATATCGGATAATACAGAAAAAATAAGTATCGAGGTATAAGGAGTAAAGACATTTAGTATTTTCATACCGTAAATTAATTTCAAATAATTAACATGAGGTGTTTAAAAAGAGATATAAATATCAGCATGTAGGTAACGTGACATAACATTATCAGCCCTGCATACCGGTATGTGCATGACCGTCGGCCGGGAGCTCGGGACCTCACTAGTCACCAACGCACCAACGCACCACCACCACAAATTGTAAACTTTACACGGTCGAGTGAACTCACGAAATTCGCGAGAGGGCTGCTCGCTACATCCCTCCGTCCTGCGCTAGTCGCATGCTTCAGATAACATTTGTAATACGTAAAACTAAAGCAATTTCGCAACAATTTAAATTTTAGAATACATGCTCTTTATGTATTGTTAACAGCCAATGTCGCACTTGGCTGATTTTTTATGTATTAATACTTGTTGTGTAACTTTAAAGAGGATATTCTGTGTTTAAGACTTATAATAAGCAGGAGAATGGATTTATCGCTTAACAAACACATAGCTTTCATCGATCTGGAAAAAGCCTTCGATAAAGTAAACTGGAAGGAAATGATAAGTATCTTGAAAACCGCGTGCTTGGATTACAAAGATCAAAGAATAATTTACTAACTTTATAAGGAACAAGAAACTATCATCGAAATTGGAGAAGAGAAAGGTGCAGCTAAAACTGTACAGGGAGTCAGGCAGGGATGTCCGCTATCACCATTAATATTCAATTTTTTTGAGTGTGCAATTAAGAAAATTATAGACTCAGAAAAAGGCAAGGTAAAGATTAATTGGGAGAGGATTTGTTTCGTGAGATTTGCAGACAACATAGCAGCGCTAACTGAAGATTCTGAACAACTGCAACAATTCCTAACATACATGGAAGAAGTTTTTAAAGAATTTGGGCTTCAGATTAACATAGGTGAAACAAAAACACTTACAACCTCTAAAACACAAGCTTTAATATCTCCTATATCACTAAATAATTCGGAAATAGAGCAGGTTAATAGTTTTAGATACTTAGGTGGTCTTATCACCCATGACTCTATGACTACTGTGGATAAGAAGCGACTCCAAAAAAGTTAAGAAGCGACTGATTAAAACGAAGTTATGTCTTGAGTATAGCCCTGTATAGAAGCGAGACGTGGATTATGACCTAGGAGGATAGAAGAGGGATTTGAGATGCGGTGCTGGAGGACAATGGAGAATACTAGCTGGACCGAGAAAAAGACGAAGGATGAAGTCCTCCACAAAGTTAATGAAAAGAGATATTTGTTGAGATGTTTGAAGATGATGGGGCACCTGATACGACACGATATTTTCGTGAAGAACATCGAGGAAGCAAAAGTAGAAGGGAGAAGAAGTCGAGGCCGACCAAGATGAAACTATTTAGACTAAATAAAAGAAAAAAACTTGTCGTATCGGCAAGTCAAATTGCTGGCAGAGAGACAAAAAAAATGGCAATTGCTCCACCGACAAGAGCTAAGCTCTTAAGGCGTTCCGCTTTCCATACAAAAGTTCAATGGAGTTATGTCTGTAAAGGAGACACAAGTCTGATTAAAAAACTTGACGGGGAGTCCCGTGGGTATATTACATTTTCGCAAAACACGAAAAAGATTTTTTAAACCATCAGATTTCCCCGTAAAAACCGAGTCGCCACTTTACGTAAATAGATGGAGCTACTGCTGCAATAAATACGTTTAATTTTATTGGGCAGAAAATACTTATTATCTTTAAACCATAAGTAGTTTTGCGACAATTTTACGTGTGCCTTCATCATTTTACATGAAGTTTTTTTTTAAATTTGCTCTGCGACTCATGTATAACCCGACTGAAGTGCAGTTTTTCGTTTGTATGGCGTAACGATCCACCTTAAATAAAAGAAGAAGAAGTTCAGCTTTCATTTTTTTCTAATTGCAATTACTGGCATCAACCAAAGGATAAAAAGAATATTATTTTAAATAAGCGGCCAAGAGCGTGTCAGGCACGCACACAAATAGGGTCTCGTAGTCAACGTTTGAATATCAGGTTTTCAGCGTTACAAAGTTAATTTTGTTACTGGTTTCTTTGCAGCTGTATGGTTACCACCCGCAAAAAGAAAAACGTTTACTTTTCTTTTCTTCTTTCGTTTACTTTTCTTCTTTCTGTCTTTAGTGGTACAGTATCCGTTATAGCTTCCATGGTAACTTCAGCTTGTAACCTATATTCCATAATTTTTTATTTTTTTTATCGTTTATACTTTAGAAGTTACAGCTGGGACAAATTATGGGTCAAAAACGCCCATTTCAAAAGCAAATATCTCAAGAACATTTTAGTGACTTTGTTTCAAGTAAAACTTCCCCTTAGTTTTTAAAGACCTATTCAACGATACCCTACTCAATATTACAGGAGGAAAACATTTTTGTGCCCTCCTTTTTTTTGTATGGGAGGAGGTCCAAAAAACATAAATATTTTTTTCTCAACATTTCTATATTTAAGTAAATACGATCTATCTTTTCACCAAATTTCATGTCGATAGCTCTTAAACTGACGAAGATATGAGGGCGCGGCATACAGACAGACAGACAGACTTGACGAAATGATAAGGGTATCTAGTAGACAACGAAACCCTAAAAAACTGCTGCACTTTATTGAAATTGTTACATTATGTTTTATTAACACGCAGACACAAAACAAAATGCACTACGTAGTACAGACGTGAAGCCTGTTGCAGTCAGTTTAAAATAACTTTTAGGTATAATTTCCATACAAATATAACCAACGTTATCTGAAATAAATAAAACTTATGTAAGGGACAGCTCTCCGAATAGTGATAGCATTTATTCGATGAAACTGAACAACTTTTTGTAAGGAAATATATCCGGACATGTAAAAAAAATACTGACTATAGTAAATGCAGTCAGCTGATCGTGATTTTGTATGGGAGTCCTTAAAAATTATTTACGTTTCCTAAAGTATAAGGTGAAAAAGAAGTTACTGGAAATATTTTAAGGGGTAAACCAGTCTACAAAACTAAACAACATTTCCTAAGGAACATAGGTAGAAATATCAAAAATATTTGGACCTCCCATACGAAATCTGTTGGCCGCCCGGGTCAGTTTGTATGGGAGGGCCCTATTTTAATAGGAATTTGATCGGTTTCGTTCAACATTCAGAAAGCTGTCCCTTATACATACCCCGTATATTTTTACATTATTAATTCTGGTAAACTAGTTGTACGAATTTTTAAATGAAAGCAATGATCTCCACTTTTGAATGCGATCATACAATTTTTTCGTAGCAAATTGCTACGAAGCGCTACGTAGCGTCCGGCGCAAACGCATCGCAACTTACGAAGCTATAGAAAAACGATCCAACAAGTATTCATAGATATAGTAAAATTATTGTTTATGTGCAAATTAATAATTACAATTGCTGACCATTGCAAGTTGTGAAGAGTCGAATAAATTGAATAAAATATCAATTGAAGTGTAATTAATAAATGATGAAAGTTTAATTAAATAATTGTAATTAGCATTACTCACGGTAAGAGTTGAGATAGGTGCGCGTGTGTTGCGCGGCGGCGCGCACGCAGGCGGACAGCACCATGGCGGAATGCGGGACTACGGGACTGCGCTGCGAGGTTGCGAGCGGTAGCGGTATCGGCACTAGCGCGCGGCGCGACGCGCGGAGTACGACTGCCGCGCACCGACCTACCACCCTTCCACCCCGCAACCGTCGAATTAAAAATTGGGACTTTTTTGTACGAATCCGTTTCTTTTCCGCCCTTAGTGAATTTTTTTCGCGGGTCTCGCTATTATTTCGATTACCTGAGATGCTTTTTTTTCGCTTTCGCCGAACGCATCGAGCGCGATGTGCGTTTAAAAGCTGTTTAATTTTTTTAGGAAAGGGGAGCGACCGGTTCGGCTAACCGATGCGCGAATTCCGATATCGGGTTTGATTGAAAAAAGTTCGGGTTGGAGGCTCCGATACCCCGCGCCGCGCCGCCGCCGCGCCGCCGCCGCCGGGCGACGCAACCGGCCGCTGTGCGCTCGAGTAGCGATAACAGGCTGACAGCATTCTACTCGAGTTGGCGCTCATGGGGGTAACGAGACACTGCATCGATCCAACAAGAACAAATACCATGCAGTCAAACACTGTGTAAACAATACCAACATCCGTTCAGTACACGGAAGTTTATTTATTGTATTTCGCATGAGCAGCTCATTTCAGATATTTGCGATTTTATGATTTTTTTGGAGCCAGATAACGTAGATAGGTACTCTTTAAATCAAAAAGTGCTCTAACATATTGCGTTTGCAACTACATAAATTCGTCAATATTTGTCATTGATTTTAACTTCGGTACCTTAAAATATTAATTATTCTGTTTTTTCGCTCCCATACCATATCATGGTGGCAACAATCAGTGACAGTCGCGGACATGACAGCAAACCTCAACTTAATGGCAACGTTATTTGGAATAATAATCAGTCAGTACTGGTTTACGTACGGAATGTGAACGAGTTTGTTGTCTGCGGCGTCTGTTGGTGGCTGATGCTGATGAGGTGTGCTCAGGCTCTCGACCAGACCGCTCTTTGTGATGGTAATGTGCCCGATGAAAGTGTAATACCACCCCGCGGTACGCCGGCCGCTGGTACCCGCCGGTCGCCAGTCCGCCAGCTCATGCATTGCTATCAGGGAATGCGTTTACGTAATGCGAGCGCTGTTTGTTTAGGCGCCGTATATTGCTACTTTGAATAAGAGATTCCCCGGACGGAGCGGGTCGCCGGGTAACGGCCCTTTAAACCTGAATAAAATGCTGAATAAAAACACTTGTTTATGCAAACGAGGTTCACATTCGATGAATGTTAACACGTGGGGTGCTCGCTCGCTCGCCACACCGCCGCTCGCTCCACTCGCTCCACTCGTGCGAATGAGATGAGCTTGTACTATTAGCTTTGGGTCACGCGGTCACTTTTATTTCGTGAATAATTTTCTTCTCTTTTTTTCTCCAAATCGAAGGTTTTATCGATTTGTGATTTGAATTCCAGATATGCTCATACGATTTTATAAGTTAAAATGTAAATAGATAATTAGATGTAATATTTTTATGATGTTGAAGAACTTTTGACACTAGTTACGTCTACTAATAATATATATTTTCTGAATTCTCATCACCTTTAATTTTAAAAAGTATTCATGTCGTAGAAAGTGCAAAAATACGTGGAACTATTTTGGATAGCAGATTGATGAATAAAAATAAAGGATAATGGAAAAGTAGTTATCAAACAGCTATAAACTGCCGTTTGGCGGTGGCAGCGGGATGTGCGACATAGATCAGCGGGTCCCATGGGCCGCACGACCCCGCGCGGGCCCGATGCGGGTCCGGTCCGGTCCGGCACCGCGATAGCCGGCCGGCAAGATTAACGACACAGTCACCTACACTTGTTTCATATTCACTTTGCACTTACTGCCCCCTCGAGACACCGCGTGTGTTTACCATTAGAATACCTATGGACATGGAGATATAGAATTTCATGTTTCCTTTTCAGTAAAATGTGAATCGTTGAGGATATTTAAGAGCAAGCATCTCTCATATTTGTAGTTGAAAGTAATTTTTGAATGTTTCTAATTAAGTACATATCTACGGCTTCTATACAAGGTGGCCAACAGTTGACGTCAAAAGCTTACAATTACATCCAAATTTGTACCTTTTGTCTGTGCTATTCCAATTTATATGTATGTACCTATAGTAAAGATGAGTTCGTTAGTATGCGTATCGCGAGTTCAGTTTGGTTGGCGGTGCAGTGACTGCATTGTGGCGGGCGCGGGCGGGTGCAGGGGGGAGGGGAGTGCATCGGCCATTTTGGATTAGCCCGGTATTTGCATTTTCAATCGGAAGGGTTGCAGCAGCAGCCGAGTGCTGATAATCCCGTTAACAGCACATAGCGCGTCACGAGCGGGGCACGGGGCAGGCGCGGGGGGCGTGCGGGGCGCGGGGCGCGGGGCTGCGTTATCGGAGCGAGGGTCATAGTTCACAATAGCAATTTAAAATTTTAAGTCCCTATTTACATAAGCCTTTAAAATAAACTAACCAGAGTGAGCCGAGCGGCCCTCAAATCAGACTGGAAACATTTGGAACAGTTATATCTTAGCATAAATTTTATATTTATGAAGATGTTTGTTTGACAAAGTTATTTTTAGTCATGTCTGGCAAATCAAGCTTTTCCGTTAATTCGGTAGGACTTATATCGGGAACTAGGTTTGTAAAAATCTGGTTCACGGTGCCAGCTAGCAGGCACAATATTTTAAATTGAAAATACCTTGTATCTACTCGTTAAATTGGACCGCGTTTGAGCAGTCAACAGTGTAATGTGGAAGGCACCTATACGTAGGATTACAAAACAATTCAAAATATTTAAAATAATTGGCCTTATAAATGGGTACCTACTTTTACGATTCCAACGTTTAGACTCCTATGGCCCGTGGTCACGGATAGCAAAAGTGATGAGCACATTATTTGTGCAATATCAAGCAAATCCATTGAAGGCGCCAACATTATACTGGTTTTCATACAAAGACTAAAAGCAGCTTATGTTGGTCCCTTGAATAGGTAGGTGGACTTGCTGGTACACCTACCTAGGTAGTAAAATAAATCGTCAATCAGTCATACCTAACATAAAACAAGTAAAATAAAACAATTGTCATTTTTCTTTCATAAACAAATACTCAGTCGCTAGAGTATTAAATAAGCAAGCTGTAGTGTAAGCAGTTGATAACTACGTGAAATGTGTAAGTAGGTATAGATAATCAATAGTATTGTCACTGTTGTTTTGCTACTCTTCTCTTCTCTTTTCGTGTGGGACACCGAGTCGTTCAACGACCCGATGAACCCTGGTGTCAGAGTTTTTCAACCGCCTACTACAAGCAGCAGGCCTCTGACATGGTTATGTAACGACCGCCATCATAGACAGCAACCGGGACCGACGGCTTAACGTGCCCATCCGAAGCACGGAAACATCTTACTCGCGGACAATCAGGTGGTTCAGCCTGCAATGTCCTAACCAGACTGGGAACAAATTCACAAAGTGATAAATATCAACTTTGTGAGTGACCCCATCGGGAATTGAACCCGGAACCTTTGCGTGGCAGGCAGACATACTAACCACTGCGCCACATCGGCTGTCACTACTGTTTTGCTACTGATAGACAGAGAGGATCTGTTCAGCGTTGTGCCACCCGTTCATAACTGGTTATGCGCACTCTAAAGCTTGCTTAATAAAGGGTGAAATTTTAATAGTGACCGATAGCAAAAATGAAGGACGGGCTGGTGATTAGGAACAACTTTCTCTAAGGTGCATAGGTTGAAATATATATAAAAAATACAGGTTTGAACCTTCCATACAAAATTTACAATCAGCTGATAAAAGTTAGTATGGGTGGTCCAAAACTTTTCTTCATATTTCAACCTATGTTCCTTGGGGAAAATTGTTCCTTGTCATCTCCACCCCGTTCTACATTTTTGCTATCGTTCACTAGTACAATTTTACTCTAAGCATAGAGAAGTATTTGTTAGTTTTTTGTTCATATAAATTTTGTGCCAACTTAACTTGTGTGTCCACGCTATCAAAAATCTGTCAGACGCGGTATGAGTCTCTTCTCTTTTCGTGTGGGACACCGAGTCTTTCAACGACCCGATGAACCCTGGTGTCAGAGTTTTGCAACCGCCTACTACAAGTAGCAGGCCTCGGACATGGTTGTGTAACGACCGCCATCATAGACAGCAACCGGGACCGACGGCTTAACGTGCCCATCCGAAGCACGGAACCATCTTACTTGCGGACAATCAGGTGGTTCAGCCTGCAATGTCCTAACCAGACTGGGAACAAATTCACAAAGTGATAAATATCAACTTTGTGAGTGACCCCACCGGGAATTGAACCCGGAACCTTTGCGTGGCAGGCAGGCATACTAACCACTGCGCCACTTCGGCTGTATGAGTTAGGCTTAGAGTATATATAAGCAAGCTATAGAGTGCGCCTTAAAGTTAGAACTGTCGGCAGTAGTCTGGGCGCACCCTCTCTGTCCGTCAGTAGGAAAACGCCAGTGACAGCACTATTGAACCTCTATTACTTCTCATACATTTGACGTCTGTATCTAGGGAGCAACTGCTTACGCTTTGCCAGTACGCCGCGGTTCCTAATGCGCACTCTACAGCTTGCTTATAATATACTCTAAGGAGTTAGGGATCGATACGTATTTGGAAAATATGACAAGAGTATTCCGTACGAAGAAAGAAAAGCAATGACCATGTCTGGTCCAAGAAATTTTCTCGCATCAAAATGAAAATTAAAGTAATATATAATATCCTCAATTTTAATGTAGAACAGCTGCGAGCTCCGCAGACGTCCCGACCCGAGGAAGAAGGAGAAGAATGTAGATCAGCTACGGCAATTGTTGTACAAAACAGGGAAACTCACGTTATTTCTAAAGGTCTTACTACCGTTAGATATTTTAATCAAAGATTTTGCTGTGGTGTAAAACTTTTTTTGCACTGCTTACTTCGGCATATATAATTACTTGATAATTATACAGTCAAACTTCAGCATTTTTGTCTCTTTTGATACCCAACTATAACATTCAATAACTTCATAACTTCTGTTATAATTAAATTATTTTCGGTAACAAAATTTTAAGCAATTATTAGATTGTATAATTATTTAACTTTGGCTTTGATGCGAGGCCTGCAAGTAGTGAGGTAAGCAAGCAATGGAAAATCCATACTAGAGCGGGCATGATTCTCTAGGAATTCCGTTCCTAACTTTTCTAATTGTTTTCCCAAGAGTCATGCTAAAAATAAGATAAAGTTTAAAAAGAATAAATTGGATATGTTTATTTTAAAAATATACCTACTTGTATCATTTACATACGCAGCAGGTAGGTATGTGCGGTGCTAGGTAGTGCCGGATTGGAGGGCGCGTATGTAGATGACATGTAAATGCGCCGCGGGGATTGGCTGCGCCTCAACCGTATGGAAATACGACGCTAAAAAACATGTAGCGCGTGCGGAAGGGTTGAGATTGCGCGCACCCGGCACCAGGGCGCGCGGGGGCCGGCGGGGGAAGGGGGGGGGGGCGAGATGTCATTACACACGTGATGTATGGCTCGTGGCCCTAACGATCACCACCCGATAATGGTATATTTAATAATAAATTTAATATGAACGCAATTTGAGATCGACCCACCCGGTGACAATATTCTTCGATGGTTATTTATTAAATTTTTAATACGTATGACGCAATATCGCATCATTATTTTGATTTATCACCAGATTTTTGAAAAAGAGTTACATCATATAAGAAAGAACATAGTAAAAAACTAGGTACCTACTACCTACCTATTCCTACTCTAGGCGTTAAACCTCTCACACATCCTCACATAGAAATAAATGTTTTCGTGATATGTTAAGTAATTTAGGTTACATATTAGAAAATCTAAACTTGACCGGTCAAATTTTTAAATAACTGCGGACAAGATATCAAATTTTGATATAGCAATGGTCATTTTATCAAAAGTTCAACTGACCAAAAACTGAAATTTCAACATTTGACTTGTTTAATATACTATTGGCAAAATCGTTCAAATGCCAAAAATATCATTGGCTGAATGACTTATGAATAAAGCAATTTTTACCTAAACTTTATGAGCAAAAGAATTTTCGTCTTTAATAAATTACCATGTACAATTCCATTTCATTAGCTTGAATCACCCTCGAATTTTCACCCCGTGTTCTAAATCCATTAGTGGTTTGTTAATAATACTAAGGCTTGTCATAGTCCAAAATGTTTAAGACTACTGTGACGTAGCTCTAGAGGGTAAAGGGTAGCGCCGGACATCTTGGAGGCATCGGACACCCTGAAGGCTTGAACACCCTGAAGGGTGCGGGGTAGCGTCGGACATTCTAAAGTCTCAGACGCTGCCTGCCATACATAAGGGCTCCCACAGAACAGAGATACTTTGCCCACAGACGAGCGACACTTTACCGGTAACAGCTCGCAACAGCTATCGGTGTTGATTGGCGACGGTCGCGCGAAATCTCGCAATTAGCGAATTCTGTGGCCGTCGCCAACAGCTCGCGACACCTCGTAAGAGCTCGCGTCAGGGCGTCCGAGCCTCCAGGATGTCCGACGCTACCGCGCACCCTCCTGGGCATCCAAGCCTTTAGGGTGCCTGACGCTAAACCCCACCCCACTCTCCAGGGCGTTCAAGCCTCACGGGTGTTTGATGCCCTCAGGGTATATTTTTGAACAAATTTTGCATAAAAAAAATAACTTAAGTACCTTCTGAATTATTCAGGTTTGTTAATTTGATTACAATATTTTGAAGCTTGTAACGAATAAACCATTTGATGTTACAAAATTTGTTGAGGAAAGATTTGATTTTTTAAAATTATATCTAGCATCTTTTGGCCAGTCGTCCATTTGACTACACGTACATTTATGTTATGAAAATTTTCTAAATAAACATTTTGTCTTTTAAACTTTGTTCTTTCATTCATAGTTCCTTTAAAATTTGATCAGTTAAGTTTAGATTTTCTAATATGTAACCGTAATTTAGTTAAAGTACATCACAATTAAGGTGAATATAACCATTTTATTTTAATTTATAATATGGGTGAATATTCATATGTGTTGGACTTTATTAAAACATTCAAAATTAGGTACCTACCTACCTTCTGTACCTAAATAATTGAACCCTGCAAGGTGGGACGTTTGTAGGTATGTTAAGAAAGATTACCACTTCTTGTAGTGACTTGCTACAAAAAACTGAATAGGTAATAAAGAGACCGAGAGGCCGAGAGGTGACGACGGGCCTTCGAATGCATGTTATCATTGAAACTTGTTTGAACTATGCGGCTGGGAAGCCACAAATTGAAGATGTTACATTCGAATAATGTAGCGACTTGCTGCAACAGCGGACGAGGGTCGAAGGCTGTAGAAGGCAGTGCTCAAACCGGTGCATCAGAAATGATTTGGTTAAACTCGGGGTCGGACCAGCGCGGGCCGCGGGGTGCAAACACGCTGGCAAACACAAACAGCAATAGCAGAGCAGTCGGCAAACACCGGCGATTGTTTGCCGAGCCGCGCTGAGGGCCGCGACGCCCCGAGCGCCCTGACCGCCCCCGCACCCCGGCGCCCCGGCGCCCCGAGCCGCGGGGGCGCCGGGCGCCGGACACGCACCTGCACAATATCAAGAGCAAATAACGCTCCAAATTAAACGCCCCTATACAGTCAGATGAGGGCTACTAGACTCATGCAAGAATTATGAGCATCTGAATTAGATCGGCCTTCATCAACGACAGCCGATGTGGCGCAGTGGTTAGTATGCCTGCCTGCCACGCAAAGGTTCTGGGTTCAATTCCCGGTGGGGTCACTCACAAAGTTGATATTTATCACTTTGTGAATTTATTCCCAGTCTGGTTAGGACATTGCAGGCTGAACCACCTGATTGTCCGCAAGTAAGATGGTTCCGTGCTTCGGATGGGCACGTTAAGCCGTCGGTCCCGGCCTGCTACTTGCAGTAGGCGGTTGAAAAACTCTGACACCAGGGTTCATCGGGTCGTTGAACGACTCGGTGTCCCACACGAAGAGAGAGAGAGAACGACGAGGATTGGCAAAGCTCTACTGACTTGTGGTCGACGTCGAACAACAACCTCCCACAGTCACAATTAATTAAATGGAATGTAAGCAGACAGTCATGTCAGAGACTTAATTAAATCTTCATGATCTTTTGACCACCATTTCATGCAACTTATAACATTAATTAAATGCTTATTTATTAGATAGTAATTTTCCTTATGGAGAAAGTGAAGTTTCATGCAAGACGTAACTTTATAGGTAAACTTCTTTATTGTCTACGCAGCACATGGCCCTGGCGCACCACACGGCTGCGAGAGTGAAATTAGAGTCGCAGAAAGTGACGCTCGATACAATCAGATGCAGGTTTGATGCTGCGCAGCTGCCGGCTGCGGGGTGGGCGGGGGGAGGGGGTGGCACGCGCCCGCGCAACCCTTTCACACGTCACTCAGCATGACTGCAGCGGCGGGGGTGGAGCGGGGAGCGGGGCCATGATACGCATTTAGCGATTTATACCGCGGCCGAATAAACATTATAAATTGCTTTAATCACGTTTAACGACCGGCGGCGGGCGTCTCGTATCTATTATGTTTATGGGACAGTAGCATCCGTGGTTGGCTCCCGGCGAGGAGCGGCGGTGGTGGCGGTGTTTAACGTTTGATGTGAGTTCAAAGGGCGTCGTGCGTCGTGTGTCGCCGGCATCGGGCAGTCGGGCCTCGCCGCTAGCTGCTGGCTGCTCAGTGCTCACTCACTCGGCAAGTTAAAAGTTCCTCCAACAGTACACACTCTGACTCCCCTCACACGAGCAAAATTAAATCTTTTTGAAGTATCTACCTAAAGCAAATATGCCTCTACTACATACCTACGAAGTTTGAAACAGTTCAATAGGTACATTTAATTTAATTTGCCTATTCTTAGGTAGGTAGATATTGGTATTACAAATAGACGCACGGCCGGCTACCATCCGTTCTTAGTTGATATACCCACATTCCGCACTAAGCGCTTCAAATCATCTTTCATTATGCGCACGGCTAAAGAATGGAATTCCCTGCCTGCGTCTGTATTTCCGAGTGCATATGTTACCGGCCAAACCCGATTTTAGGATAAACTAGATTTTCCTAGGCCAAAGTAGTTTATCCTACATGCGATTGGATAAACCGGTATAGACTAGGCTAAACCGGTCTGTCCGATGGCCGATAGGAGAAACTAGTTAATCCTAGGCTGAACTAGTTGAGCCTTAAGTGAATAAATACGCTTCAGGATAAACTGGTTTGGCTTAGTTAAAAATTATTCAGGCTACAGTGACGGAGCTCTAGAGGGTAGAGGGTAACGTCCGGCAACCTGGAGACATGGGACACTCTGAAGGCTCGAACACCTTAGAGGGTGGGGTGTAGCATCGGACATCCTGAAGGCTCGGATGCCCTGGACGGACGCTCTACAGTGTTGTAGCTCTAGATCGAGCATAAAGGGTATAATCGTAGACACTAGAGGCATCAAACACCTGTGAGGCTCGATTACACTGGAGGATGCGGGGTAGCGTCAGACCCCTGAAGGCTCAGACACCTTGTAGCCCCTGACGCGAGCACTTGCAAGGTGGCTATCGGCGATAGCTCTCACGAGCTGTCACATCACAGGTGTCCCTGGTATGTGGGAGTCCAGCCCACGTCAGGCAGCGTCCGAGCTTTTATGATGTCCGACGCTACCCCGCACCCTCCAGGGTGTTCGAGCCTTACAGGTGTTTGATGCCTCCAGGGTGTACGTAGTGCCTCACTGTAGGGCGCCCCTCCAGGGCGACCGAGCCTTCAGGGTGTCCAATGCTACACCCCACTCTCTACGGTGTTCGAGTCTCCAGAGTGTTCTATGTTTCCAGGATATCCAACGTTACCCTTTACCTTCTAGAGCTAAATCACTGTAGCCTTAACCATTTTTAACTAAGCCAAACCAGTTTATCCTGAAGTGTACTTATAAATTTTAGGCTCAACTAGTTCAGCCTAGGATAAACTAGTTTCTCCTATCGGCCATCGGACGGACCGGTTTAGCCTAGTCTATACCGGTTTATCCAATCGCATGTAGGATAAACTACTTTGGCCTAGGAAAAACTAGTTTATCCTAAAATCGGGTTTGGCCGGTAACACATATAACCTGAATCTCTTTAAGTCTAGAGTGAATAGGCATCTTCTGGGCAAGCTCGCTCCACCGTAGATCCCATCTCTGCTCTAGGGTAAGATTGGGGTCAAGAGTAAGCCCATCATAGATAAAAAAAAAAAGGTATTCAAGATTAAAAATCTTTACTTAAACTGTTTCGGTCACTGACATTAATACACGTATAAGTACATTGATTCTGATTTTCATGTTTCTGATGATGATGATGACATGTTTTATATATTCTTCCACAGAACCTTGGGTTGTTGTAAGTCATAGGTAACAAGTAAGTACTAGGTCATCATCATCGAATTTAAGAGCTGTGCTCTTGTTGGTGGAGCAATTTCCATTACTGTCTACTTCTTGCCAATTTTTTGACCTCTTGATAGAACACAACGTTATCTAGGTTTTTATTTTTTATGAGTGAAAAAGCTGCGTCTTTGTCTTCCTTTAATCTTCCCTTTAACGATGTTCTTTATAAATTCATCTTGCCTAACAAGTGGCCAATCTTCTTCCCTCTTTGATTTTAGATTAGGTATCTTCAAAAGTGGCTCGGCTACACTCTCGAACGCCTCACACAGACTCATAATAATAAAGAGAGAATATCTAAAGATATATAACATAAAATAATAATAATAATAATCTTCAAAAGACAATCTTCCTCTGCAACCATCGCTAGTTCTTCTTCATTTGTTTTCTTTTCCGTCAAACTGATTTTCAACATACATACGACAAATCAGAGAAACGGCGCGCGGGGCCCCTCTATTTTGTGTACAGTCACATTATGAAGAAGCCACACAGGGGTACCTAGTCAAAACGACAGAAAATATTTTTATTTCCATAAAACAAAATGGTTATCTCCACATGATTCTATTTTCATAACAGATTTATTTTTATTGGAGATTCATCATCATCATCATCATTCTCAGCCCACATCCACCCACTGCAGGGTATAGGCCTCTTCTCTACAGCGCCAATCCTTACGGTCCTGTGCCACCCTCGTCCAGTGCGGTCCTGTAAGCTTGACGATATCGTCGGACCATCGAGCAGGTGGTCTGCCCACTGACCTTTTCGCTCCTCTTGGCCACCACTCAGTAACCGCTTTTGTCCACCGATCGTCACTCCGTCTCACCAAGTGTCCTGCCCACCTCCACCTTAACCTTGTTATTCGCTTTCCTACGTCTTCGACTTTTGTTTTACTTCGAATCTCAACGTTTGGTACGCGGTCAACAAGGGAGATACCTAGCATAGAACGCTCCATAGCTCTTTGTGCGACTTTGATTTTGTGCATGTTTTGCTTAGTGAGCGTCCATGTTTCGGCACCATAAGTGAGAATAGGCAGAACACATTGGTTAAACACCTTGGTTTTCAGGCATTGTGGAAGTTTTGATTTAAATACGTCGTCCAGTTTCCCAAAAGAAGCCCAACCTAGTCCGATACGTCTTCCGATCTCCTTTACCTGTGCTTCTGGGTCAAAGGACAAACGATGTCCAAGATAGACGTAATCGCTGACTCAAGATAGACGTAACAGTGTCATTTCCTACACAGATGTTAGGTATACGTATAGTGCGATTCATCATGATCTTTGTCTTGGACATGTTCATCCTGAGACCGACTTTCAGAGAAGCTTCATGCAGATCTGAGAGCATTTTCTGGAGATCCAGGACACGTTCGGCAATATGGACGAGGTCGTCTGCAAATCTGAGATGCGACATGCGTATTCCGTTGATATTGACGCCTCTCTCACTCCAATCCAACATCTTCATGACATCTTCAAGTACGTTGGTGAAGAGTTTAGGTGAGAGAGTGTCTCCTTGTCGGACCCCCCGGTCAATAGACACAGGGTCGGTGTTTCTGTGCATGCGCACCTGCATTGTCGCAGTCCCGTATAGCTCCCGGAGGATATCCACATATCGCTTGTCAATACCGCAGCGATGGAGAGAGTGAAACACGGCCCAGTGTTCGACACTGTCGAATGCCTTTTCGTAATCAACGAAGGCGAAACACAAGGGCCGGTTGTACTCTTTGCACTTCTCCATTAGCTGCTTGACAGCATGTATGTGGTCCATAGTCGAATATCCACTCCGAAAGCCAGCTTGTTCGACGGGTTGGTACTCATCCAGGTTAGTAGTCAGTCGGTGGCACAGGACTTTGGCGAAGAGCTTGTACACCTGTGAGAGCAGGCTAATGGGGCGGTAATTTGACAATTTTGTCTTGTCTCCCTTTTTGTGGAGGATCGTGACTGTAGCTTTCTTCCAAGAGCCAGGTGTAAGACCCTTTGAAAGCACGTTGTTGAAGAGTTTCACGAGAACTTCCAGGACTGGCTTTCCACCTGCCTGAAGCATCTCCACATGCACCCCGTCCTCACCAGAAGATTTTCCGCGTTTCATCCTGTTTAGAGCGTATTGGACTTCGCCTATTGTGATCGGAGGCAGGTCTTGTTCCTCGCAACGCTCTACAGGCACAGCTCTTGGATCCGCCGTTTCTGGTGAGTCCGGTTCCGGTGTTTTGGACGCATATAAGCTCCCATAAAACTCCTCAACAATTTTAATGATCTGGTCACGATCCGTCACGATATTCCCGGCGCTATCCGTGAGCTTATTTATTTCCATCTTGTTCTTATTGAGTTTCTTTTGGAAAACTTTAGGGCCCCTATTGTCCTCGATGGTTTTGGCAATAGTTCGGGTATTATAAGCTCTAATATCTTCGCGGATTGCCTTCTTAATCGCCTTATTGATGTTATTCAGCTCTCTTTGGTCGGATGTGGTGTTGTTTTGCATTTCTCTTCTTTGGGATATGAGATCCAGCGTGTCGGGTGTTAGTTTGGCCTCCGAAGGGCGTTTTATTCCCCCTATGTGCTTTTTGGTAGTTTTTGTGAGCACAGAGCAGAGCATATCATTCAGTGAGTCCACATCCTGGTCCTCTTCCATGAGCCCTTCAAAAGAGTTTTGTAATTCAAGTTGGAATTCCTTTTGCAGGTATTTATAGCTACTCGAATCGTATGTGGGATTTGATGACTTCACCAGTTTTACTCTTTCTTTGGGCAGGTTGCACCTGAATGTGGCTCTCACCAAGCGATGATCGCTGTTAGTTTTGAAGCGACTTAGAACTGAAACGTCGGTGACATTCTGCTTATGTGAGCTGAGTATATAGTCGATCTCATTTTTTGTCCTACCGTCCGGGCTAGCCCAGGTCCATTTCCTCGAAAGTCGTTTTTTGAAAAATGTGTTCATTGCAAACAGATGGTTGTGTTCGAGGAAATTAACCAGTGTCTGCCCTCTCGGGTTTCGACTACCCAGCCCAAACTGCCCTACCGACGTCTCGTTTTCTGCGTGATGGCCTATTTTGGCATTAAAATCGCCCATTGCTACTGTGTAGTAGCAGGGGTTCTCGCGACACGCCTTCTCTATATCTTCGTAGAATATTTAGAATATTATTGGAGATTATAATATTTCAATTCGTTTGGAGTAGCATTGTGTAGCTTATTCCTTTGCTGTGTGTACATACCTTCTCCAGCACCACATCATCTCTCTATCTCTCTGCGTCATAGTTCAAGTCTTACACCGATATAATGGAACACTCCATATTTTCATTAGCTTCTTACATATTATTATGTAAATCACGTAGGTACCTACGTATCAAAATGATCACTATGGCCAAAATCGTTTGAAGAAATTCTAACCATCATCATATATACCTAAATATAACCATATATACCTAAATCCATTTTTTAGTTTTAATTTAGCTTAGATTTAAAAGTTAAAGTGATTGATGAATTCTAGGTTTTCACTTTAGATATTTTAAATACCTTTCCATTTTATTTTTAACCTACCTTGGTAAGTAATACTATCGCCAGCAAAACCACGTTATACCTATTAAAGGGACTAACTCATACTGGGTTATCTTGGTATTTCTTAAATGAGTAGGTGGATTTTCTTGCAATACCCCCGTACGTTTTTAATGCTATTTGTAAGTATCATAAATGTCAAATGACATTTTCATGTTCCGTCACGTTCTGGTCGTCCAGCGTTACTCCAAGATTTTATTCATCTAAAATTCTAAAGTAAGTACAAATTAACGCAGGGCGCCTTCCGAATGTCATATTCATCGTTAGTCTAGTAACTAACGTCAATAGCTGGTTGTAACTATTCGGATTGAGCCATGAAGCTGAAAATCGGCATGTAGGTACTTCTTGACCTCCTGATCAAAATTAGACATGGGTAGTAGGTAAATAGCATGTACCTTTCAATATACCTATACAAAAAGTGTTAGATTTGCCATGTTTCTGAGTTTCTAAAACTCTAAAACGTTGCTTTTTTCAAAAATGTTGTCTTATAGAACTTTCTGGGGAAGACAAAGTAACGGTTATTTGTGCACGTACAATAGGGTTAGGTAAGTAAAAAGATCTAACGTATTTTCAAGTGATGGTATGTTTGGGCATGTAGATAGAGTAATGTTACCTAAGTGAAAATAAAATTGAATGATTTTTTGATCAATGGTGCAACAATGAACAAAATAATAGCGGCAATGAATAGCGCCAAATGTTTTACAGTACCTACCTTACCTATTTTTTAAATAATCGCACTCTACAATGAATTGAAAACGATCACAACCGTCATATCGGCGAGTATATAGAGATGGCGGCACGTGCGGGGCGCGGCGGGGGAGGGGGGGAGGGGGGTGCGCGCGCACATCGCTCAACCCTTCGCGCGCATTGTTACCGGCGCGGCGCGCACCCTTCCGTTGTTAGTCGACGTCGCGCGGAACAGATTGCGTCGTTTTTTATCAGGTTTCCGCGAGACGACGACGGGTGCGGTGAGGCTGCGGGGCGCGGGGTGGTGGGGGGAGCGGCTCGTTTGCATACCGCCCTCAGAGGGCGGGTCCTCGCTCGGCAGCACTCTCGAACGCCTCACACAGACTCACCAATTGCTAGAGACACTCGAGCTAGATAGACTCTACGTAGACAAAGACGAGAACAATACATGCAGAGCCTAATATTTATAAAATGAGTAAAAAATGCAAATCTGTGAACCGGATCGCAAAACTAACTAGGTAAATAAATTCCTTAGTAGATGGGCTTCGCCGATTTGCAGACAGCTGATAACTTGCAAGAGTTTTGTTCAAATTACCAATCATAATGAAAATAGATGTAGGTACCTATGCATGCATCTTTTCAAGAATCACAAAAAAAATATTCTCTACCCATATTAAGTAGTAGGTAGGTAACTAATCGCCTAGCTAATACCTACCTAATAACCTAGCTAATAACTACCTACAGTATTTAAATATTACAAAGATTATCTTCGAAAAATGTATACTTGTGGTAGTAGGTATTTCTAACAATAGAAAAATTATCAACATACCATTACCAGTATTTAAATTATCAAGCATTTGGCGATCAAAGCCCGCCACTTAAAATTCCTTCCAGTTTTACCACAGAATGTGTTACTTCCGCTTCTGAGACAAATCTAACGATACCTCTGTGTTAGGTAAAACTCGCCAAGCGGTTTGGGCTGTAGCCCGTGAAAAAGAATTAACTTAACTTGTCCACATACACACATAAATGCATACTTTAACATGTAACAGGTTAGCTTTAACTTTTATATTTGCCTATTCAGTAGACTTGCCTTAATAGATTAGCAAAAACCCAGATACGGACCTAACAAAAACTACTAACTATATATAAAATACTAATTAACTTTACAGAATTACATAATAGGTTAATTTCCTATTAGGTACCTACCTACTTTTATAGCTGCATAGCTATTTAAACAAAGTTCTTAATTACAGAATTGATATTATAATCGTTACGTAATAATCGATATCTCTGACCTTAGACCGTTATTCAAGTTAGAGTAGGTATAAAAAAGTAGGTAGTCAGTATTTTGTTTAGTCCTCTCTTCACGAAGCTTCTTTGAAAACTTATGTAATTTTATTCAAAATGTGTTATGCATTGCTAGCTTAATGTATAACAAATATGAGGTAGGTAGGTAACTTATTTACTAGTCGATATGGAGACTTGGATTGGAGACAGTGTTAGTCCCGCCCTTGTAAGAATTTAACCGTTTCTTGAACATGTTGTTATTATTATTGAGGTAGGTGAGTGGAGCACAGCGAGGCTCCAACTCTGCGTGATTACTGTTTGTGTGCAATCACTAGTGCAGCTGATTCCATTTTTTTGGTAAAAACCGTTATTTTAGACATAAATCTCACCCTTCCGAGTTTGAAATTTCAATATCCCCAATGAACAATGCATTCGCGCCGCGTTTTTTAGTAACTTTGGTTTTTTAAAATGTGGGGTAATGCACTTTTTATTGCAAAAATCCTGCAGATCGCGGAGACGCAGTCGTTATTCCTTCCCACGGCCGAGCTATAGTGTCGAGCGGGAAATGGGTCACGCATTGTTCCGCTCCTTCGTTTTTGTGCTAAAAAAGAGATTTCTGCGCGACTGCGACCTGTTAACCCCCGCGCCCCGCTACGCACCCCTCCTACCCCCTGGGCCCCTCTGACACACTTTTTTAGGGTAAAAAATGTAAAAATTACGACGCAGCTTGCGAAGAAGTTTTCTCAGGAGCTGGGAGCAATTTTTTTGCGATAAAATGTAATAGTGGCGTGTAGTACAGGAGGCTCGAGGCGAGAAGGGTTGCGAGACATCTGTCGCACACCACCGAGCAGACTTCAAATAAATTTTAACGGCGCCTCCGGCGAGGGCCCGAGGGGGATGGCGGAATGATTAGGCAAACACAACGCTGCCTGCCAGTGCCCAGCACCAGCCCCCCTCCCCTCCCGAGGGGGGGAGCGGTCAGCGCCGAGATTACCTACGTTTTAACGCGTGAAAGATTTCAAAGGCGACCCCGGCCACTTCACAAATAATCCATCAACATCTCGTCGCGAGGCCCTCTAAAAGGCCACTCGGGGCGGGTCACGGGCTCGCGGGGTGCAGGGTGAAGAGGGCGCAAATTCGATTCCGTCGTAGATTGGAGTGCATATTCAGCTAACGAGGTTTGCCCGCGCCCGCGCCCGCATTGCGCGACACTCCGACCCGCGGCCGCTTTATTCACCACTTTTCCTAAAGGAGTCTCTGATAAGAACTCTTTACAAACCGAGCAGGATTAAGTAGAGGTAGGCTGTAGATAACTCTACGTGAGTTGGGTTCATCTTTCCTATTCAGAAATAAAAAGAGTAGATAACGTTAAACACAACCTAAGCAACATACCTAAGTAAAGTTAAAACAATCTTTGGCTATTTTCACCAGTTTTATAATAATTATAATCTATAAAATTTTACTGACTAAATACTGATAGTATTTTTTAATTACCTATAAACTTTATAGTGATGGGGAGTTTTCTCTTGTTCGGTCGGAGTTGATCCAATATTTCACAAAAAATATAAACCTACTGTTTAAAATTCACATAAAAAGTTAGAGCCAACTTTTTGAATAATGTTAATTAATTGATTATTCAGTTAATGTAAATTATTTAAACAGTTGGGCCTTTATTAACTATTCTATTCATATTAAATTAAACTATTGAATTATGTAATTTTTATTTTTACTCGTTTCTACGTTCCAGTTAATATTCACCCAATTGCTGACATATTTTGAATTTATTAATTAATTAGTTAAATTAATTTATTTCAACAGGTTGGCTCTAACATTACTTGTTTCGTTTTTTCAGTGTTGTGTTGTTACAGTTCAGGAGTTATAACATGTGCTACAATACAAGAGGCTGGTATGATATGGTAGTTGTGTAGAACAACTTCCAAAACGGAGCGTTGTTCTTCGCAATAAAAGGAGAGTACCTATGCGATGACAGCGACATACCGTTCGTTAGTACCGTGTACCTACTGCCCTTTATCAATTAGATTAAAATGTAAGAAATAATAAATGACATAAATTAAAATTGTTCATACATTATAAAAAAGATGTAATCGTGGATACGTACTTAGTTATAGGTAAATGGCCGCGCAATCGAAAACAAAACTGTGTATAAAAATCACATGATTTACCAAACTTCAAATGAGAAAATTACAATTTGATCGACTGTAAATGTTGTTTATTGGGAATAAGTGGCAGACCGGAGGCAGATCGTGTTAATAGTAAGTGGGTAATGAGGCGTTGCGATCCGAACTAGAGATGGGCCGAATATTCGGTTTATGTTCGGTATTCGGCATGTTCGGCAAGTTTACCGAATATTCGGTTTCGGCCGAATGTTCGGTGAATTTTGCCGAATATTTGGCCGAATAAAAACGCATCCTTTTTATATTATATTGCATTGCAAATTGATATGTCAAGACATCAAGACAAGCAATGATGCAGTTTTATTTTAATTTTATTGTCAAAGTTTCCAATGTAAAATATTAGAGGGGTAAAGAGCGGAGTGGTTTGGTGCGAATCAGCGCATAATTCGATGACAAGTGATGCTCCTAATTATTTTATACAGGTTGTCCCGGTTATCGTGGTCCAAAGAAAAAATCTAGGCTCTGGACTGGACATCCTAAGGTAGGACCATAAAACAAAAAAACTGTTCAATAATTGAAGAGAAAAACTGGACCTCCCATACAAATTTTGCTGCCTGATAGAGCATTTTGTATGGAAGGTCTATCTATTTTTTTCTTCAAATATTGAACAGTTTTTTTGCTTTTATGGTAGCTTAGGATTAGGATGTCCAGAGTCTAGATTTTTTCTTTGCACCACGATAACCGGGACACCCTATATGGACATCGATTCCCGCCGAATAATTCGGCCGAATATTCGGTTCGGCAATCTTTTTACCGAATATTCGGCCGAACCGAAGTATTCGGTAAAACCTATGTTCGGCCCATCACTAATCCGAACCTACCAACTACGTACTCTACATGCAGACCTACTGATATACCCACCGCGCATGCGCCGGACGAGCTGAGCCCCGCGCGACGCGCGGAAGGGCTTCCTGCGTGCGCCCGCGCAGCCTGAACACCTGCGAGCTCATTCATTAACGCTGACGACTTATTATATTCAATCATGACTCAATCGCAGCCATCGTTTACCAAATCTAAAGTATCGCATTACCGGCCATATTCACATGCGCGTGAGCCCACGCAACGGCTGTTCCTACTTGAATTGCCGTGTGATTAATTTATTAAACATTTTTATGACTATTTGGTAAAGTTAAATTAGCTGGTGTTGCGCATATAAAGTATTCGTAGTTATCTTGCTTTTGTTTGTTTCCGTAATAAGTACGTAACGGGTACCGGTGGTGTGGTGGTGGTTGGTCTCGCGCGGTGCGTGCGATAATGAAGCGACAGCGACACCGCGATAGCATCACCCCACGGCCTCACCAGATGTAAAGGAACGATGCGCCTTCTGCGCAAATCTTTTATCCACTGATTTGCGTTTTATGCGAAGTAAAGATTTTATTACGCTTTCAACGAGCTTAATGACCGTAATCCGTTTTATGCATTAATGTTGAGTATCGCGAAAGGAAAGGTCCGATAAATCGTGCTTGTGTAGTGCCTCCCGCGGCCGCATGCGCCAGCGGGCGGTCGAGCGCTGCTGCTGCGTGCTGCCGGCCGGGACAGACTGACCACTGCTGACTCAGAATCAAACAAAACAACTTATCCAAATATCTACCTCACTTCACTGGCTATTTAAGCAAACTTGAGGAAGTATTACCCTAAAAAAATGCGGACTTACATTATACCTACGCTATTTTATTAATTATAACATAATTTAAAGGAGGTTTTCGTTGCGCAAGAATAGTAGCAGTAATGTGAATCGAAGAAGAAGGAGTGGTCATTGTGCGCGAGGTTTGCTGCGCGGGCGTCGACCGATACAAACGGGCGCGGGGGGTTCAGGAGAGTGCGGGGGGGAGGGGGGCAGTCACGACGCCGCACGAACTCTCAGCGGCCGAGATTTGAATACTAGATAATTAATATCGCTTTATTAGCGGGAGAAATATCGATTTATGAAGATATTATCCGCTTTGTGCTTGCGCGCCGCCGCGGATGCCGCGTCAATCAATTACACCACCGCACCGGTACCGGGCGACGGCTAATGCGGCCCGCGCCGCTAACTGCTCGCGTGCTCAAAGTCCTAGGTTTAGTGGCGCAGGGCTGAAACACCTATACCTACTAAATACCTACCTACTATGTAGGTACGTTAAAATGAACACAATTTTTTCAACATTGAATAATTACTACATCGAAAAACGTTTTCACGTAACTAACTTGATTTAAATGAAAATAAATGTAAAAAATAACGCCAAATAATTCAGGGGCGAACCAGTTCATGTAACTGAACAACTTTCCCCAAAGGATATTTAATCAATTGGCTATACATTACAAATGCCTCGTAAATCAAATTGTATGGTCATGAAACTCGTAGTGCATATTCGTTGTACTACCTAGATTATATGCTGGTATACATAACTAGGTATTTTTAAATTATGCAACGCGAAGCTGATAAAATAACGCAAAATACAACATAACCTAAAAATTACATAAACAACCTAAAAATTACTGTTTTGATAGCATTTTGCTCCAATGTGAATTAGGATTGATATTTAAAAACATAAAATCACACCTACAGCCTTTATGGTGTAGGCAAAGCGTCAATGGCCTTATAAATAACAATGCTTGCCACACTTCATATTTCGTATAAAGATGATATTTGCAAGATTGTAAAAAAAACACGATCATAATTTTTAGTTTTAGTACCTAATAATTTCATACAGTACCATTTTCGGAATTTGGCAAATTCGACATATTTTGACTCGCGGCTGGTGTATCTGTTGCGGTTGGTGCGGAGGCCCTTTCTTTAAATTTCATGCTATGCTCCTTGGAAAAAGACTTTCAATTTCATGGACTTGTTCATGCTATAAAATATTAGCAGTAATTTTTTTACCATCCTGTATTTATAGAATTCATTTTTGAATATCTCATTTTTATTATCAACATAGTTAAACTTACGGGTGCTTCAGAGCGCTGACTAGGAGTAGAAGTGGTCACGATAGCCAACATAGAGGTAGGTTAGAGATCAATCAATCAATTAAAACTTCTGAAATATTTTGATCATTAGGCAAAAATTGATTTTAAGGTTTCGATCTTCAAAAATTGAGCGTCGGTAATATTGCTAAAACTATAAGACATTTTAACGGGTTTTTACTCACGGCGATTGTAACATTGCTGAATATTTAGTGTTCGAAATAACCCTACCGTGAGTAAAAGTCTATAGTTGTAGAGACAAAAATCATAAACATAGAGTACCTTACGTTGCAAAGTTGTAATTAGTAGAGGTATTTAAGGGAAAATTTACAGTCCAATCACTGTACGAAACTCTAATTTGTCTGACACTACGACCTAGTAGTATAGGCACTAGGTAAGAGTAACAAACAAAGTTGCGAATTAATCATTATTTATATGTAGGTAAATTATTTTGACACCATTTCTTTATTTTTCATTTGGGTCCTAAATACATTATGGGCGGGGATGTTAAAATTAAGAATAAAAGTGGTTTAGGTTTACTGGGACTCTACTGGTTGAAGTACCTACCTACCGCACGTTATAACGTTAATTAAAACAATAGGCAATAAATTTAATGTTGTATTTTGTGATTATAACTACATTATTAAAGTTATTATTATCATTAGGAATCTCTATTCACTTATTAGTGTTCGTGTTTTTTAGATATTTCATGAGAGAGATTGTAAATCTTAAACGATAATTATGTAGAGACAGTATCTTCAGTAAAGTTGTTATAGCAAATAAAAGCACGAAGGTATCGTTACATCGTTAGCATGAGTTATTATTTGATTATTATGTAACAGTACCTATAGTAGCGGCCAATTTTGAACTAATCCACAAACAAACAAACACCGGTCGCGGACAATGCCTGCGCGCGCGCATTGTCCCCCCCCCCCCCCCTGCGATCCCTCCCCCTCTACCGCTGATTATTACCAGCGTGAGTCTGCGTTTGTACACAACTAATATTTTATCTCAATTATCTATTCGGCCCAAGCGTCGATAATAGACTTTTCTAAATCAAGAATGTCTTGTTAGAGCGCGGGCGCTCAGACGCGCGGGGTGCTGCGGGAGGGGGGCAATGGCGAACTGAGCATCGTTTATTATACTACGGGTTATTGGATTAAAAGACGATCCAATTCGATAAGTTGTCGGGCATTGTGGTGGCGGTTGTCTTCCGCGGATGGAGACAATAGCACGCGCCGCAGCTAGCCGACCTGCGCACGCGCAACTAGCTTGCAATTTTGGCAAGTCATCACATAAATCTTATGTGACCAGAGCAGTAATCCTCATTCCAAAATTTTGAATTAATTTACCTTTAATACTATAACATAAGATGTTTAAATAGATCTTTGACTAGTTGATCATTCCTGTTCAATTCTAATCAGATCTTTATCAGACTAAATTTCACATTTGAATCTAATAGTCAAGAATGATATGATGTCCCAATCAGTATTTTCTCAAAAACAAACAGCTTATCTGCAATGCAAAATCTACATATGAGTGCGTTGATGTCTTTAAGGAGAAAGAGCAGTTCGTAGAGCGGCTCCGTAGCCAAATTACTACGAGAATATAGTTTGAGAACGATGATCCTACATCCTACTTATATACGTGTGTCGGTCTGACGGTATAGCTGTGCGTACGGCAGGCTCTGGCTCGCGCACTGCTTCATTCATTAGTTAGACATATAATTCACCGGCAGTGCGCTATGCCGCCGCCTCGTATTCAAAATTAGTGTGAATAGTATCGAAAGGCTTCCGCTTTGTTTATTAGCATGTGTAGGCTCGTGGTGGGTGGGGGGTGGGGGGTGGGGGGAGGTGCAGCGGGTGCGGCGTCACTGCGCTTAATGAGCGGGCTCGCTGCAGCCGCTGCTGATAGTATAATTACCGGCGGCGTTACGACACAACAGGAAAACATGTAAACAGAGCACGAGGCGGCGGTGGCTGATTGTTCGCGGGAAACAATAGCAGCATGCGTGCGCGCATCGTGTGCGCCTGCGCAGCGCTGCACTGCACTGCGCGCATCTGGATACGAGCAAACAAACATGTGACGTCACACCGCGCCTGACCTTTACAGCGCGCTGCGGGTCGTTAGCGTGCGCGGCCAAAGTTAATTCATAGCTAACGAATGAATACATAACTGGAAATGAAATGTCAGCGATCAATATGTCAGCACGTGAGCACCAACATATTGGAATACAATTATAAAAGTTACCCCACAAATTAGAACCAATTTTCTAAAGACGACTGAATATTTCAAAACTAATTAGAAGTTTGAGAACTACACTTCTCACGTGATTCCTTCGTTTTAAAAAGTATTCTACTTAGAATGTAGAAAGCAGCAAGAATGTTACAAGAAGCAACCTCTAGCTGGTGCGTGGTAAAAAGTACAAATAAATATTCAAACGAGTGTCCGGTAGCGCCCGATTACTCATTTCTCGTAAAGCGGCCACAAAAAAGAAAATTACGCGCATTAGTAGTCACAGCCGGATACCGGCCACACTAAACTTTATTAAAATTAGATGCCTCCGTAGCGTCGAGCCGGCGTGAGCAATTTCCCCGAAACGGTAGTGATTGCGTGCCTCTGCGCCTCTACTGTACCGACTGCGAGTGTACCGCCGCCCGCCGGTCACTCTTCTATCGTAACCAATTTTTTGCTACCGAACATTATACATAATAATGCACAGTGGGTTTGGTAATTCGGAATGTAGGTTGTCATAATAAGTTCCCACGGAGCGGTGGCCGGGCCGGGCGGGTCGGGCGCCCATATTAAATCTGATGACGGGCACTACCCCGGCGGCGGCAGCGGCGGCGGCTACCGAGCTACGCGCCGACAACGTATCTTAATCAGGTGTATCAAGTCCTTAAGAGGATTTTTATCTGCAGGTACTTTTTAGGGTAGGTACGTAACTTTTGAAATATCAAAGATAGAGTCAACTAACGTGAAATAAAAGAATGAGGATTACAAAAACTATTTCAAAAATTATTAGAGTCTGACTTCGTATTAGTAATTCAACGGATTGAAATCTCATAAGAACATTATAAAGACGATCTGTCTAGTTCAAACCGTTCCCATCAGCATCTGAATGCCACAAATATTCCAGCTTTCATTACATCTTACTTATAACTCTCGCAAGAATCCTACCGATGTCGGTTCCGTTGCTTGTTCGAGGCACAAGTAAAATCTTTCATTCAAATCGTTCGTTGATGTGCGCTCGGTGCAGGCAAGACTTTTAATTAATTAAGCCTAGAGATTAATTAGCATGATGTGTGGGGCGCTGCATACAACGGGATCATCAAAACGCTGTCTAGCAAGATATCATTTATAACAACGTGCTTTCGTGTTGTATGCCCATTCTCTTTGATCCGGAGTGACTCGCTGTCTGTGCGGCTGCTCCCCGCGTTGTGGAGTGACTCGCTCGCAGTGAGGCCCCACCCAGCTTGGAGCTCATTATCGCGCAACGGATAATTGAAAATGGCGAGCTCATTATAATATTTAGACAATTATTCATCGTAATTACTAATTCCCACTGTATACACTACAAGTAAAGTCTCTTTTAATTAGAACCGAGTTTATTCATGTTATTTAAATCTCGGTTCTTTAAAATTTACATATTTTTGTGTGCGTAAGGTATGACGAATCTGGAATGACCTGACCATAAAACCAAAAATGTTTAATTGACATTAATTGTTGCTCTACAGCTTCTTAATGCTTCAAGTATTTGTATTGAAGAAGCTAAGCTAAGCAAATAAATAAACGCGTTGGTGTAAACTGCAAGAAATTAGGTTTGTTTGATATCTGTCAATTTAATATGAAGTATCTTGTGTCGGTAGCGCACACAGAGTGGCGGCGTGTGTGGGAACCCGCTGCTGGCTGCTCGGAGCGGGCGGTGATGCGCGCGCGCACGCAACTGATCGTATCGCGCGGAGAGACATCACACACGCACACATACACACGCGCAGTTCACTCCATTTCCGTGTTGACGGCTGCTGGAATTAACGCAACCTATCAACACTTTAAGACGGGTCGTCTGCAATTTTAATGCGGGGTTGGATATGCTAATGCGCTACTTGCGGCTTCGGAGAGAAACCGCACGAGTGTCGCCACGCCACCCGCCACGCCACTCGCCACACGTCGCGATAAACCGATCGTATTTTGCATAATACTAATTTGCATCACGAGGTTGTTCAGGCGCGGATGATTGACAGAGGAATGCTAGATGCATTTCCAGTCTGACCTAGAAGTAGGATTTGCATGAATAAACATGCAAATTCACATCGTTTAAAGTGTTAAAATAACGAATAATTAATAAATGGAGGGAGATATCGAAGGAATACAAACGTTACAATGTTGCAAGTTGCAACAATTTGTTATTAATGAGCGATGGTAGAGTCTCAGGAATCTGTATTCAGAAAAACTTGTGACGTCACAGAATGAACGTTATTTGCCTACACAGTCATTAATCAATAATGAAGGGTTATGATTTAATGAATGAATGAGGCGTTGTGATGTGGTGTGTGTGGTGACCGGAGACCGGACGTGGGAGTGTATCACACACATCATGTGACAACGAGCTCACACGAGTCACGAGTCACGAGTCACGAGCTCGCGGGCGCCGCGCCGGCGACGCGACGCGAGGTGAGCTGGATGGCTGACTCGAGTACTGCGAGGGCTGCCAAACATCCTGATAAATTATTGACTATTTTAATTTCTAAAGACATACGAACAGTACCGGCACTTTCAAAGCTTTGATAAGGAGTTGTTTCTCAAATCACTGTCCAATTAGAAATGAAAAGCAACACCTTGTTATTTGTCAGACTTATTTAATTAGCAACTCAGAAGTAGGCCAAAGTACGTGAGTGAGCTGTACGTTTGTATAATTTGACAAAGGAGAGGCCCGAAACTTAGCAACACGACAGCCCTAGAGCGCATCGCTAGCAGTGGCAGCAGTTTGAAGCGCGGCGCGGGGCAGCGGAGCGTCGGGGAAATGGCAAATTGAGCGCGCTATAGCGCGGAACCGACTCCGCGACACTTGTCGTGTAATGTAACCGACGCGAGCAATTTGCACACCAAGCCCCGAGCCACCGAGTCACCGGCCACCGAGCCGAGCATGCATCCACAATCGGTTATACAACTTAGTTTGTTGCATGACTTTCAAACACAGAAGTAGAAAAAAACAATGAGTAGCCACAAGACGACACAGACAGGATGGGTAGAGTCGTTTACAGCGACACAAATACTAAAACAATTTGCAAATGACAATGAAATTGCATGTGACAATTTTTATAAGTGTGAATATGAACTACTACGCGTGTAGCAGAGGAAAAAATGTGATAATGAATCAATCAATTTGTTCAACGACTTCAATCACTGTTGAAAATGTGTTCATCAATAGCTTTAACTAAAGTTGGGCTTCTCAACTCGAGTTCGGGACATGAGGTACATCTAAAGACAATACATAGATAGTATTGTATTGATTGTAGGTATGCAGCATCTGAATGACTGAATGTGCGTGTAATATGGCGATGGATGAGTTATGGCTGGTTCACAAGGTTGATCCTCAACCACGTCCCGGCAACCAACAGGTGCGGCCTGCGCACTCTGCGACCAAGAAGGTACATTGTGACATTCACTAAACCTGTAGGAACCTAGCTCACTCAGGCTAAGGAAATTATATTGCAATAAAATGGGCAGTACTTATTAGTAGAAACAGACTTATTACAAAATGAACCTTCTGTTATAGCGAGTTAGATTAAAAAATCTAATTGGAATATTACTTCGAATGATTGACTAACCTAAATAAGAGAAACCACGCATTACATGATTGAAAAGAAGGCGACTCGTTCAATATAAATTACGCAAAGTGTGTACGTGTTGGAAGCGGTGCGGTGTGTGGGAGTCGTCGCGGTCTCACAGCAGTCGGACGGACAGACGGAGCGGCGTGTGATCTACTAGCGGCGGCGGCGATTGATTCCCGCCGGCGCGTGATTTGCTGGCGATGCGATGTGCTCCCACTTACCCGACCATTCTACTAATAACGCGGGATCCCGTTGTGTTACCGCGCGATGTTCACGGCGAGCAGCGAGCAGCGAGCGCATTACGCGCCGCTCGCCGGCAATCTCCTCCTTAAATTATGTATCGTATAAGCGACCGCATTTTATGCGCGTGACCAATTTTATCAACTACATTTACATCTATTGTATTGGATCTGGTTGCGCGAGCGCCGCCGGCTGCCGATGATACCAATCATTTTGATTTTGGAACACGCCATGGATTAGTAGTTATCATCGTGCGCAGGCGCACCAGCCACCACTCAGCGCGAGCGAGCGGCATGAGTCGTGTAATATCGGCTGCGCCCGCACCGAGATCAGTTCGGTTTCCAATCTTGTTTATAGTCAGTGTTGATCACTAGGAAGTTATTGGTATAAATGGCTTCGAATAATTTCCTTTGTGCATGATATGAGTTTCAAACAGACAGAGAAGACTATTTTAACTAATCATATTCCCAAAGTAGTAGGAAGGTATGGAATCTACGTAATAATGCTACGAGCTTCTAGTAGCTATAGTGAAAATATTTTTCAAGGGGCGAATAGACAATCGTTTTGTCTTTATCGTAATCGTGTAAATAGAATTAGGAAATGACTATCCTAAACGACATGATCACGATCGTTTTTTAGATTAAGTAACACATTTTCTAGAATGCAAATAATTTTATTCGCAAAGGGCTTTCTCAAGAGAAAGCTATCGCAATGAGAAGGGCTAATGCCTACGGCGGGTGGTGAGTGAGTGGTGGTTGCAGAGCTAGGGGTGGTGAGGGGTGGTGAGGGCTGGAGGGGTGGGGGGTTGTGACCCGTTAATGAGTGTAGCGGGAGCGTAACGTGCGCGCGGCTGCAGGTGCTGCCGGTAACGGGACCTCAAAGGTCAGCCAGCTCTCAGCACCAGCGCAGCCCTGTGACCAGCCAGCCAGCCAGCCCTACTGCCTGCGCGCTGCCAACCCTCGCCATTCAAGACAACTTTCAACACGGTATTTATAGTCTACGTTTATTGCAACGCATTTTATTGCTTGTCGGTTTTAACGTTTTACTTTACAAAACAGTATAGTTTGTATTTTAAACTTAATCACCAAAGCAAAAAACAATCGATCCAAAATCTATTATCGCATTCAAATGAACGGAACTTTCTTTTACGAGGGTTGCTTGTTTGTTTGCGAGGCGGCGGACAAATCGTGGGCTGTTGTGCAATTTATACTTTTCGATTGTTTAGTTGTTTTTTAAAAGTTTCGTCGGCATCGGTGCAATAAATTAGAAAGTCCCCCCGCCCGCCCGCGCACCCCGCGCGCCCCGCAGGCTCGATGCCCGATGTTTTTGTCGCGGTGCTTTCTCCGGTAAGTACAATGGGACCGCGGCCGTAGCGGCACCCCCAGATTGAGTTAAACTCGTTAAAAAGTAAAAAAAATGTTTAAAAACGGACTTGTCATAAAAGTTAAAACTGTAAAGTGCGTATAACGGTTAACATTTAAAGGCCCGTTTGAGACGAATTGTATAATTGAGAAAGAATTTCTCCAGATGCTGACCGATGGGGAGATGGGGTCTGTGGGCTCGTGATTACAGTTGGCAATGGTTATGTTGTTAATATCAATAAATGGTGCATGTCGGGTGTTAGGTGCGTGATTTGTGCGTGCAACAAGAATGGGACTCACCCGGGTCCATGCCGGCGCGGACGGCGCAGCGAGCAGGCGCGGTGATGAATGGTGCGCGCGCGCAGGGTGACTGGATGTCACCCCCACCCGCGCGGCGTGCCCTAGACCGGCCAGGGCATACATTATTCACTAAGCGATTAGCGCAAAAAGTGAAATGTCAGCGCGGGTGTGCGGGGGTGGGGAAGGTTGCGAGACGAGGCGGGCGGGGTGCGTAACGGGACTCGCGCGAGAGGGTGGCGCGACCTTTAGCGCGCGCGCAGGCCGCTAACGGAGCCCTCGCGGCTAATAATAGCCCGCGCGCTGTTTACCCGCCGCCACCGCCGCGCCGCTCGGCCGCTCGGGCGCTCGCTGCCCACTGCTAGCTGCCCGGTGGCCGGTGGCCGGCTAACCCTGGCCTTCATTCCCTGCTTCCCTCGGGCGGAGCTGCGCATTTAGTTGCAGTCACTGACTACTGAGTTCTACTACAATTCCCACACTCAGTAGGTCTACGCATATTAAAACAAAACTTTCTTTTTTCAAATATTTATGACTTGCACATTTTATGTGTACTTAGCTGTACTTAGTTAGTCATCCATGCGCGGAAAAAAAACCTTGATCGCGAAAAGTTTATTACTCCGGTCTATTACTTAAATGATCTTATGATACCCTAAACCCATGACATTTTGTCAAAGTCGAGCATATCATAGCCAAACATAAAATAAGTACAACATATTATAATTGTTTTTTTTTTTCAACCAGTTTGTTGAGTATGATATGATGCAATGCATCCATGCTTTTTATATCTTCCTTTTTTTCCGAAACTAGACACTAAAATTAGAGTATATTTTTCTTTGATAAACGAGTTCTTATAAAAATTACACATACATAGGTACACATAACTTTTGCGAGTTAGGCAGACAGAGCAGTGAAAACTAAAATTCGTTAAAATAAATAATTCCAAATTATAAGAAAAATTACATCTTCACATTCGAAAATAAGCAACAAAGGTAACAGTTTTACCTGTACTTTTTACGAGGTATCCATTCTCAAATTGGCAAAAAATATGCAATATATTACCGTGATCTACGAGACGCAGCACTCTCGCTGGTGAATAGTAGTGATTTCTAAGAATACGGAATTGGGGACTATGAATATCGTTATTTATGATCACATCGGTGTAGATCTCCGTGCGTTACAGCGACGGCGCAGTCGGCAGTCTGCGCACACGCACCCGACGGACAAAGGATTTGCATACCTACTCCGCGTCACCGCGGTAATTTTTTGCCAGGAAGCTTTTTGTCGAACCCGAAATCGATCACGAGATTCTTTAGAAATAGCGATCGTGGAGAATTTTACCTGCCCGAATAGCTAACGCATTATTCAAATGTATTCAGATCAGTTAACAGAAGCAAAGTGTTTGGTGTTCATACACGCACATGTTACAAACTGACAGTAGGTATTATTACCCTGCTGGGCCTCGTAATCTTTAACATTTTATTATAATCCACAGGTTCTTACGTGTGTGGAATACCTCCTTACGTATTGAACAATGTGAAGAATCAATACACAATTTTAATATTTTATTATGCTCGCTCATACCAAACTCTACTACGTAAACTGTTTTAAATACATAAGTCTATAGTTTTAAATAGTGGAAATAACCAATACGAATTTCAAATTTACGTACTACTGACAACTTTTTTGTAAAGTCTACTTATTTTCATGTTTCACAACGCATTTTGATGCGATCATCTTATTATCTATCACCCAAATAGTAGGTGAAACATACATAGATAGGTAACTTGGCGTCTGAATACTGAAGATATCAAAATATTTATAAAAAAAACACTCAACGATAGATTCACGATCATGAAGCAGCGCTAATTCTAATTTGTATAAATTAACTTTTTATCGCCTTATATAAAAATGCAAATTTTCTTAACTCTGAGTAAGAAATCTTTGTTCTTTTAATAATGAACCTTACTACTTTCATGAACAAAAAATAATTGAACATCACCCCGAGTTATAGGTAAATCAATATACATATCTGTAAAATCGATAATATTAATGTTTCTGCCGGGTGAAAGGGAAATTCGGGTAGATGGAGCATAAAAACCGCCAGGTAGAGCCGAGTCCTGGCAGCGGCACACACACATGGGTGCAGGTGAGCGTGTGTGTGTGTGTGTGTGAGGTGTGTTTTTGCACACACATCGCTCGCCCGAGGAATAGCATCTTCTAATGAGATCGTATGCTTGCAACTATTTTACACAATTAACATGTTAAATCGGTAGACGCGTTGCGGTTATCACTCGTATGAAGTGTTATCCACGCGTGTCTTGTCTTGTACTATTTTTTATCAGTGCCGCTGTCCGTGCAGAAAAAACGTTAACATTCTCAGAAAAGTGAAAGAAAAACTACTTAGATAGAGTTAAAAAGCCCGTTTAAAATTTTTCGTTATACCACGTAAGAACTTTACATGCTACGGTTAAGGTTGAAGAAATAAACCTGCTAAGAATAGAGGTAAAAACTAGGTTATATCCCATTTGCTTACCCTGCAGTGCGGTGGTGCGGTGGTGCGGTGGTGCGCGGGCGCAGCTGCCGTGACCCGTTACCGCACAAATGTCACTCAAATGCCAGCATTCCGCGACTGACCGACCACCGACCACCGACCCACCGTTTACAGCTCTAGCGTGTTATGAATAGCTCTTTTACCGAAAACAAACATACTTACCTAACTGTACGGGCAAAACGCGGTACAAACGAGTTCGTAGCAAACAACATAGTAAGAAAAGTAAGAGCCGTTGCTCCCAAGAGAATACATTTCTACATTTGCTAGGAATCTGCATAATATCGAAATGATGTAAATTTTTATGTTTATTGTAAACGATAACGTATGAAAACACGATTGAACCTGGTATGCATACGTGATGAAATTTACACATGCGTGTAGAGTTTGCATTGTAGACATAGCGTCATGCTCGTTAGCATTTCCTCGATATCCTAAAAAGGGAGTGTCGGGGGTGAGGCGCGGCGAGGGGGGTGGGGGAGGCAATTAGATGGAGTATTGTGCACATTCTGATGCATTTGCTAATAAATCGTGGATGGTATAAAAAATCTATTCACGTCTCCAGCGATAAAAACTAGTGAAAATAGATTGGTGCTTGCGCGTGGGCAGATGCGCTCGCGCAGGTAGCGAGCGCGGCGCGGACCGAGGCGAGCCATGCAAATCTATCGACACAAAAGGTATCGCCGGATGGCCGTTACTCGATTTATTACAAGTTGCAATGGTAATAAATTACAAGTATGGCACATTAGTATTTTCGTTTTCTCGTAGCAGTCCGAGTAGTTAGTGTCTACGACCATATAAAAGACATCAACGCGACTCTAGTTGATTTAAATAAATAAAACCGTCTGCTCATAATATAATGTTCAACGATTGCAAACTAAACCTGCTAGGTTTTGAAAGCAAGATAAAGGTATAATAAAAATAAATAGGTGAGAAAGCTTAGTTTGTATATCCGGATACAAAATCAACTCAGACTGGTAAATTAAAACATGATGAATTAAATAGGTTGTTCAATGTAGGAAAGAAAGTAGTGAAGATAAGATTTAAGTTTGGGCAAAAATTAACTATTTCTCTAACGTTTAGGTGTGGGTTCTTCTAATAATCAGGTCGTAATTTAATTTGTTCCTGAAGAATGAAAAATATAAATTTTTAATAATATGCTGTAGTACCCGCGGCAAATTAGATAGAGCCAGTGACTGCCGAGTACCAACGCTGGGCCACGAAATATGGAAATAAGGAAGACGTCTAATTACCGGACCACGCTAATTTCAAAACGTGTTCAATTAAATAAACCTCATTATGTTAATTATATGTAGATTAATAATTACAGTTCATAAATAAGTAATTATAAGTAAGTGTGCGAGCCTCCAGTGTCTAAAATTCTTCTCTTTTGAGACAATTAAATAATATTATAGGTAACAAAGTAGGTATAGGCACAACTCGCACAAACCAACTAGTTGGAAAATAGGTAGCTGAAACCACCTCGCCGCGACGTAAAGATTTCATTGTCTGGACGTTACCAGTATTAAAGCGATCTGTTCAATGCAAATCATGCTCTTGGTTTTTATTTTTAGTTAGATCGAGCAGCATCTCTTTTTTAAATTTCCAAATGATAATAATCGTGTAATTGTAATTGTGAACGGTAGAGATATTTATGATAATCGTGACGCAAGCTCTGTCGCTCTCGTGGACGGTATAAAAAATGGTGTGTCGGATGAAAGTGTCCGGCAATCGGGCGCGGTGACAGCGGGAGCGGCCCGGCCGGCGGGCTGGCCGGCGCGGGCTGACGGCGGGCTGCGTGCGGCCGGCAGCCGGCGGACGCGGCCCGGCGCAGCCACCGCAGGCCGTGAAGCACGCGCGACACACAAAAACCACGCTCGCTTTTTACCCGTCGAGTCTACCATTCATCCCGTAATTAACGCGAGTAAAAAATGGTCCAAGAAGAAAATTAGAAATGTTTCGGTGTCACAGCGAGCGCACAAAAAGCGGCTCAGCTGTGAATTTGTATTAATTTAATTATGTCGTCGTTTTGTCTCGTCGCGTCACGGCTGCCGACGCGGAGCGGCGAGCGCAGTCGCCGCGGACCGCCGGTACTCACCGACCGACAGTGAACACAAAAACTTAATTAGGTATTGGGCTATTCCGACCTTCCACGATATTCAGATGAGCGTGGCGTGTGATGTGGGATTGTAAGCCGTATTCACTCACCGTTAAGGTCCAGTACCATCTGCGTGTTGAAGAAGCCGCTGACGTCACCGCGGCCCGCCACTGCAACAACAATATTATAATGTAATTAGAGATAAGAGTTAATTACACGGCGGCGGAATGTTTCGGCCGATCGTTAATATCGCGTTTAGTGGACCTCACAAACTTGCCCGGACCCGCGCGGTGCCGAGTGCCCCACTACTGCCGGGCGACGGGACGGGACTCCACAACACGCGTCACGTGCGGGACCGGGACCGTCTGCTCGCCGGGACACGGGACCGGGGCTCACCCTCACGCACCCGACACTACGAACAGGTGCTATTGTTTTACAACATAATACACGTCTCTAAACAATTAGTGACTCTATTAGGAACTTATAAGTATTGCGCTTATCTAATAATATGCATAATGTAATCATAAGTAATGTGGTAATGTTCGGATGATCGTCATGTCGGACACGAGAGGAGCTGCCGGCGGCGCGGGCGGTGGGAACTGAGCGGTAACGGTGACGCAGCACATTCAGCGACAACACCGGGGCCGAGTGACCGCGGACCACGCCGGGCCACAGTCACCACTGTCTGATGGACTTGCATCCCCCCACCGCCGCGCGCCGACAGGGGGCGACGTGTCCTGCGAGCAGCAGCGATTCATGTAATTTGAGAAGCAGCGACGGTGCGCATAGTAAATTACGAAGGGTCCGCAAACTACTCACGCGATGCATTGTCGAGTCTCAAGATAAAGTTGCGAAAGGCCTAAAAGATAGCATCGCATTAAGCAGGGAGGGAAATAAACGATGCGTTTGGGATGGTTTCTATTTAAAGCGGGGTCAGGTGGCGGCCGGCTCCCCGGGGACGCGCTGAACCTACTCACACACTCCATAAATCGTCCCCATTTGGCTAACCCGCGAATCAAAGAAAGGTAATTCGCAATGTTTAAATCCAATTTGAGAGAAGAAAGAGCGAGGGTGGCCGCTCCGCCCGCGCCCCGCGCCCGCCCCGCGCCTGCCCCGCACGCGCCGACAGAATGTAAATCGGCTCCGACAAACCGTTTATTGTTATCGTCGGCGGCCGCTCTGAAATGATTATGAAAGCGGGAGCGGGGTTGGGGAGCTGAAGGCTTGTCCACTGCATTCGCATGTGTCACCGACATACTTCACATAAGCATGACAACGCTCGCGTGTCGTGTCGTCCGCAAAACTGTAGCAGCAGCTAGCAGGTTACAATATAGCACGCGTCACCTGCCCGACGTCGGCAGTCGGTCGGTCGACAGGTGACATAAATCAGCGCGGAAGGGTTGCCGCGCGCCCTGTGCCCCGAGCCCCGAGCCGCCGGTGTCGCGACCCTTTTCGCTACTACAAATAAATATTATCCTACGCCGGTCATCTCCCCACTAATATCGTAAAAAGGAGCGCATTATAAGGTTGTTCAAAGACGAGGACTTGCGAAAATAAATTCCGTGGAGCGTGTAAATAAAGCAGCGGTCTTCGGAGGGTCGCGCATACCCGCACCGCACCGGGAGCCATTCAACTGAACAACTTATGCTAAACATTCTAAATAACTCCGTCCGCAAATATCAATTTTATTTTCTGTGGTTATTATTTTTAATTCTAGAAACGAAATTTGTTCAAAGTGTGTCATGATTGAATCAGTAATGGTATTCACACGTCTCCGCAGTCACGCGAGTGTACAGTCTCGGATCAGTTTAATGATGATCTTGACGAAAGCTATTTTTGCACATTTCCGCTTCACATGCGCATAACTCAAGCTAAATTAGTATAATTATTTTGCTTGAAATAAACTGTGCTGGTAATTTAAATCAACCTTTCATCAAGAATAAGATGGCCGATATAATTTCAGTTACTTTTACTGTACCTATTCGTTTGTGTCTATCTATCATAAGTACATAGCATAGTACTGATAGTTTTGCTTTCTGTTCAGTGTTTGATTTTAAATAGACAATAACTTTGACAAAAAATAGAAGACACGCAAAAGTGAGTTAAGTTTAAACTGCGAAATGTCCAAAAGTATAGCAATAGTTTTATTCAAGCGTTAGACTTGTGATTAAACTGTTTTCGATCTTGTGGCTCTATACGATATAAAAAATCTGATGTGACTTGTTAGACTAGTATATGAGTGCGTATCGTAGCGTAGCTGCTATCAGCCAGCGGCGACCGATACCGTCCGTGGCAAAAACCCGCTCGCTATGCACATACCTAAATGCACATTTTTCATGACACATGCACGAACCCACGAAGCATGTCTAACAGTTTTCATGTAATTTGTGAAGATTGGAATATCATGCTCATTTATGCATCAATTTCTGTCATCAATATTTATACGGCTTCTTGCGGACGATTTCAACAATACTATTTCTGCGTGTTGTGCCCAAACCAGGCATGATTTACATCAATTACTCACAATTTCATTACCATAACATTTAGTAATAAGTTACCAGTAGGTGGGGTGTTGGTGATTTTATTTTCCCATATTTTGAGAAAAAAATAATAAACTCCTAATACTAGGTGTTATTGTTATGTCCAAAGTTTTTAAAAGTATTGTTATATCCATAATGTATCAACGGTCTATCTCAGCCCCATTCCAAAATTTATAAAATTGTCTACTTGTTGTCTGTCTGATATTGGTCAACATCAACAAGGCTGCACTTGCTACAACAATCTGTCGGCGCTCGTGCGCGGAATATCAAGCTCGTCACATCACCCCCGCGACGGTCGCTGCGGCCGTAGCGAAACCAATAATAACATACCCAAGGTGGCATTTTTGAGGACATCACCTTGTAATTTATTGTAAAAAGAGTTGTTACTTTTAAAGTTGTGTAATTTGACAACGTTATCACCTGCATTTGAATGAGAATATACGTGTGAAAAACGAATATGTCATATTGCAATTGTTAATAGGTATTGAATGAATTTTATATAACAAACAAGTCAGGATAGGAGATTATCGACAACACAAAGCTACGTCCAAAAGCATTTGAGTGCGCTCACACAAAATCATTTATCTAGACACACGGCAGTGTGTCCGCCAAGTTCGAGCAAAGAACCGACACACCGGCCGTGGGTTATATTACACGAACCATTTCGGGCCAAGTTCGACCTACCTATAACTCAAAATCTATTTTATCTACGCATATGAAATTTCTAGTATCTGTCGAGATCTACTTACTTATCTAAAATACAAAATTTCATTAATGTACCTATTGTAGGTCTTGAGATATTGACGTCAGAAAATCGCTATTTTTACTATACACTCACTGACTGACTGACTGACTGACTGACTCACTCACTCACTCATCAAAAACCTAGACCACTTCCAATGGTCGCATTGACTTGAAATTTGGCATGGAGGTAGGTCTTTAGGTCAAGGTAAAGGAAAAAATCTGAAAATGGCCAAGTGTGAGTCGGTTTTAAAAATAATGAAGGTGTAAATTCATACCCTAAGGAACTAAAACAAAAAATTTATCTATATCTTCCAATGGTCGTACCGACCTAAAATTCGTTACGAAGGTTTGTAATTTAGTCAAAGTAAAGTAAAAATTGCTGTAATTGCTATGCCGTGTGATGCCGGCTTAGAATAGCATCACCCCAATTCTACCCGTGGGTGTCGTAAAAAGCGACTAAGGGATACTCATCCAGGGAATCCTCGCCAATCCGCCTGCCAAGCGTGGTGAGTATGGCAATACCCCCCGATAGGGGGAGGCCCATGTCCAGCAGTGGACTGTTGTAGCTGTTATGTTATGTTATGTTAAGTAAAAATTGAATATATCCGGCTACGTATACATTATACCGCTCTGACTTGGCAAGCTTATCAGTAAATAGAAAACGTGTAAAAAAAATCCAAGATATTGAATGGGCAATGCGTTCTAGCGTGTCAGTAGTACAAGACAGCATACAAAATGACGAAACAAAAAAGTTTCCTTTGCCACGCAAACGAAGAAAAATTTAATAAAAAAAAAACTAGTCCATTTCTTTGTAAGAAGCATAGTCCATATAGTCCATACTCAAAAATCTGAAAATTAGTATAAATGAGACATTTCTTTAACTAACTTACTCATAAGAATAGAAGAAAATAAACCTTACAAAAATAAATGAAATCCCACCCAAAACATAAATGTGAAAGGCTGCCAAGTTCGATAATATTAGAATGCTTCGCCTATAAAAGAAGTGAGATCTAAATAAGTACCAAGTTCCATACACAGACCTCAGTTAAAAATAGTTACAGGAATGCACACTTGATTTTCCGCAGTTTGGAAAGTAGATTCTGAATAAATATCATATTAAATACCTAAAATTGTAATACTTACAAAAACGCAAACCTGTTTTTTCAGCAGTTTGCTTATAACATTTTTTTTTCTGTACTTTGTTATGATATAACTTGGCAAGTTTTAATAGAAAATTATATACTTGACTCATTGCGTTTAGTAGGTTTATAACAAAGTGTGTGAAAACTTGCCAAGTTATATCATTAAAAAGTACAGAAAAAAATAAATAAAAAATGTTATAAGCAAACTGCTGAAAAAACAGGTTTGCGTTTTTGTGAGTATTACAATTTTAGGTATTTAATATGATATTTATTCAGAATCTACTTTACAAACTGCGGAAAATCAAGTGTGCATTCCTGTAACTATTTTTAACTGAGGTCTGTGTATGGAACTTGGTACTTATTTAGATCTCACTTCTTTTATAGGCGAAGCATTCTAATATTATCGAACTTGGCAGCCTTTCACATTTATGTTTTGGGTGGGATACTAACAACATAAACATATACTTCCGTTGCTACGATTTTTTAACACAACGTATCGAAAAACTCGTAAAGGTAGGAAAATTCGAATATATTCGATCTTTTCCCAATAAAAATACGGTAGCTGTTATTAAATATTTCTGTCCTAAAATCAAGCACAGTCAAATTTTGAAACATAAACAAAAAAATTAAGAAGTCATTAAGATGCTAAATAAATATTTTCTATTAACTCTTTGCCTATGTTCAATGTAAGTTGTTGGACCATAAATGGACTCCGAATAACTTTTGGCGTTCCCCATAATAGAAAGCTTCAACCCCAGCAATTGAAGTGTGAGTCAGATATTAAATAAGCTCTGCCGGGTGATTGTGAGTAAAAAATTGATGGTTATTTGGATTAGCTCTACATAAATGAATTTCAAATACGATTAATCAATAACAATACAAACATTCTGTAAATATACAAAAACTATAAAACAATTCCACACATTAGCCAAATAATTTGAAAATAGATAAGTGCTGGGTAAAAGCGTTAGGTAATTCAGTCAGAGTTTTATACATGATTACTACATAACATCGTAGTAAGGCTACAAGGCATTGCTCTCTCCTATTTTCGCCATCCAGGCACTACCATCGTTCAATCTGGCTGGAGGATGTGCACGCTTTCCTAAGTTGGTTAACAAATGTGTTTCGACCATTAATTGATACATCTTTTGAATTTAGATCTTTATAGAAACACTTGTACCTATTTTAACACATTCTATTGTCAATTTTGATCAACTGACGCCACATAAGCACGTAAAATACAATTTCCTTCCTACCCTGTAAATGAGCTCGCGCTATCGTGGACTCTATCTTGGACAAATTTATATCTTGCATTGAAAATTAAACTGTACTTAAATAGGTAAGATAAATGCAAGTTACATGCAGTAGGCAACTTTGTGTCACAGAGCGTCAAAAGATCATCAACATAATGACCCTGTGTCGCCTTCTCAGCAGGTTATGTGAAAAGCAGCTGTCATGTTCACGTGCACATATCATTCCAAACATCAATGAAACACATCGTGTCATAACAGTGTCAGTCTCGTGTGGAGGTGCGAGTGCTCGGTGTCTCGTAATTAGGAGATCGGGTGAAGTTCGTCACTTCAGACGGATATGTTATTGTATGGTCCGTCTCCCGATCGAGGCGAGAGAAAAGGTGTTTGACCTCGGGTGGTTAATTGCGTCACCCCGGGGCAGGCGGGGGCGGGGGCGGGGGTGAGGCGACGCGGGGAGGGGCGGCGGGGGCACGCAGACCTTCGCACTGCGATCCCGCGGGTCGCAGCCAGCCGCCACACAAACAGCCGCCCTATATACGAAAATCGATTGTAGTAGTAACGGGAACAAGTTCAACAGCCAGCTCGATACCGCCGGCCGGTGTTTACGAGCCGCGCGTCGCACGCACCGCACCGCACCGCACGCACCGCACACGGCGCCAAGCCGGATATGCGTGCAGCCTTAATTATGTTGTCGCAAACAAATATTTCGGCATCGGGTAATGTACGACATTTGCACATGCAATACTCGCTTTTAGAAAAAAAAGTAATGGCGATGCGAGCAATGTAACATTATTTAAACGAGCAGTCACCGACCGACGCGGTGGCATTACAAAATTTGCATTTGCTTTTAAGTGGACTTTAAAATGCTACTGCTATAAAAACACTTCAAATTCCATTACAGTAAAATAAATTTGGTATTTAATCATTTTTTGCAAAAAAGATATCTTTAACCGCATTATTCAAATGTGCTTGTTATAAAATGAGCGATAGGCAGATGTTTCGGCGCGGGCGCAGCGCGGGCGACGGTAAACTTATACGCTACGTTAATTTTTGTCATTAGCAGCGACGCCAGCAATCAAACAAAAAAGTGGCATTAATTTCCGCTAAAACATTGCACAATAAATTATTTAGTGATAAACAGTAGAGTGCTTATACCAATATAACTTTACAGAAAACACGCTCTCAGTGAGTATAAAAAAAACTCTAATTAATGTTTAAAATTGAGTTAATTCATATAGCAGTGACGTGGTCCACATTATCATAAAACTAATTAGATGAGTATTAATAAGTAAGATAAAGGTAAAGATATACAAGAATATTCATGTCTGTGGTGGTAATAGTGGTGCGCGCGCATGCCTGCCTGAGATAATCTAATCAAAGCTCTTTTCCTATACCTACCTACCTAGTGTACGACAAGTATTTTTATTATAAATGTCGGTAACTTATACCTGCAATTATTTACTTAACTAATTAGTATATTAGATATCATTGATTTTCAAATTACCGTGTGGTGCCCGCGAAGAATGGCAACATCCTTTTATTTTTCCCGAGGGTGTCGTAAGTAAGGGATTTGAGAGTTGATGCGTATTGCAATTTTAAGCGACAGGATTACAACCTGTCACTATGGTGAGTCAAACTTTTGTAAGACGTTGAGTAAATGGGCGTTTTTACAGCCGTTTACGCTCTGCCCACCCCGCATGTGATATATGTTAGATTTCATCTTTGGCACTGATAATAATGCTATTTCATATACTTACCTATATTTTGTAAATACTTTTTGAACAAAATAGAGACAAAATGTGTATACCTATGATCGATCAGCTCTAACAATAGTTTAATATAATATGTAAAAAATATTGTAATAGGTAATAATCAATGTTAGGTAAATGTTAGTTTTTACTGTCAAATATTTTATTCTTCTGATACTTTATTAAATCTAAATTTTAACTAGACATAATAACTATACTTGATACCACTAAAGTTTCTTCTACTGTCTACTTCGTTGTTACTTATTTTCATTTTGTATTTTATTAAGCTTACAACGTAATAAATATAATAATATTCTAAAGCGACGTACTTTGTCGGTTTTAAACATAAAGAAATGTCAATATAATGTTATAGCAATATTAACGGTACGATTTGATTTAAACACGACCATAATGGACTCAAGCGTGACGTTTTCACTTATATGCATAGCCTTGCATTTTATAATAAACTTTAAAAAAATACGTAGCTACCTAACTATAGAAGTTTAGGTACTTCAAATTAATTTTACCTACTTGTTTTTGTATTGATAGGTATGAAGTAAATACAATGGTGCGTACAGCCACACGTCAAACTTAAGGTGTCAAATAAACACATTGACCTAGGGCAATTTGTCTTTAAAGCAGGGCTTGGCGCTTGGCCTGTGGCTGACCGTACAACATAACCAACCTCTCGACTTAAGCAGTCATTCCGTGGTGGCTGTTGATGTCGGTGTCCCATTTTTGTGCAAATACTATTAACAAGTCCATATTTAAGCGCACTGTTTGTTAACCCCAATAAATGAAATAAAATTTAAATCGTTTTAATTTTTCTTGTCTTTCCGAGTCACAATATTATTTACTTTTCATAATCATTTTATATGATTTAATTTTAGAATGCATGCTTGTTCAATTCAAACAACTAGCCCAATCACGCCCTGTTGTCAAAACAATACAAGTGCACAGCAGTATTTAAAGTCAACTTTATGTTTATGACATGACATGAATCATATTTAATTAAATCATTATAATCTTGAAATGATATAATATTAGGGTGTCATTATTTACTACAAACTCCTATCATTTTGTCAAATCTGTTTATCTGTCTGTCTTTAATATAAATCGACTGATATCAATTTGTTGTGAAGATATATCGTATTGGGCCAAATTTAACAACGTTGGAAAAAAGAAATGTTATAAAACCCTCTTCCTTGTGTTTAAAAAATAGAGGTATTCGTTTTCGAAACTGAATCATCATCATCATCATATCAGCCGATATCAGTAAATATTGAATAGGTCTTCAAAAACTATGGGAAAATAATAGAAAAGATAATAGAAAAAGAAAAGTCATTCATTTCATCGCGGTTCTGCAGAAGAAACATCAAAATTAACTTTATAACACTAAAAACTGCTATTTAGTTGTTTTTGCTAGTGAAGGAGGTAACGTGACTATGAAATCATTTATATAAACGTGTTTGACACGCTCTTGGCCAGTTTTCTTTATTCAGACGTAGATACGACTACTTTATATTACAAGATCTGTATTCAGTTATTTGTGCTTTATTGTTTAGTCAGTTTTAGCAAATGAAGGTATAAATTATATTTGAACTTCAGATGGAGGCTTAGAGGGAGTTAACGCAAAAGTAGTGCTAAACGGTGCGCTTTCGAGTGTGAACTTAGCTGGGCGCTGCCGTGCGCGTGCGCGCTGGTAATGACGCGTCATACCGACAACCTTTCAGAATGTTGGCCTACCAGCTACTTGCTCCCAGGCACCAGCCTGTTACTGTACGTACAAGCGTTACCTTTCAATCATTCAGCAGAAGACGAGCAACCTGTAAATTAGTTCGCGATACAAGAGCGACCGCCGATACAGTTTCATTTGAAATACGGTTAATTATTAACTGGGACAACCCGATCATTAATAAAAACTACCTACTAGGAAAGAGGTTCCATATAAGTTCTTTGAATTGTAAATTACTGTGTAATCTGAGAATGTATTCAAAACATATATGGGTGATGTTTAAAATTTCAACAGAGTAGAGCTGTTTTAATTAAGTAATGTTTAAGATAACTAAAAGTATCTAATATTAAATGACAGAAAGAGACGAGATCCACGCTTGACGGTGCGTCGTGAGGATGATGGCATTTCACCCTCACAACTGTTACATAATTGAGGTACGACAGGTTGTGAAGCGATCATATCGCCGAATATCATGTGTGTCGTGCGGACAGGTGGCGGGTAGTTGCGTGTCGCGCGCAAAGTTCACGGCGCTCCCAACGCGCGGCGCGCGGCGGCGGCGGCGGTGGATGGAGTCCGGCGCGCCGCCATTACCGCCGCCTGCGCCCGCGCACAGCCCGCCAGCCCGCCAACACACACGTTATTACACCACTAAACAACGCGTGACTCCATCACTGCTAATTTACTTACCTAGACGACATCATTATCACACGCATTACCTTAGAAAGTCCCCAACGATTTTACATCGATTACGTTATCATCATTTGCTGTTAATTCAATTGTTATTTTTATATAATTCGATGGGATCGTAGAGAGAGTCATTATAATGCGATTGTCGGCGATGAGGAGTGTCGGAAGAAAATAAAGACATTTGGTGAGAGTGAGAACATGAGAAATATCAACACTCGACACCGCCTCGCGAGCTGGCGGGCCGCGGGCCGCGATCAACCCGTGTTTACACGATCATATCAGCCGGACATTTATCTTACGAGTTTAATAAAACAAGCAAGGGCACCCGGTCCCCGTCTTAAATCCGCTCTCGATCCACAATAAAAAGGTGAAGTGCATTTGGGGCGTGTCAAAGGAATCATTTTGCACATGAGTAGAGGTCGGGCGCGGAGGTGACAAAGGGCGAGCATAAAGAGAGTTAATATTATTTGCGAGGGGTGCGACGCAACCCTTCCGCCGCGTCCGGTGTCCGGCGACGTCGCACGGCTTGTAACGGCACCTTGCGACGCGGGGTTAGAGACCTGTCTTAAGAATTATGGCTAAATTACTTATGACTTTACAGTTTGATGTGGAGTTGGATTTGAATTTCGATCCATGACATTCGGTAAATTAAGTACTATAGGAAAAATTCAAGGTATGGGCATTCAGTATAAATGCACCATCTTTTGCTTACTGCATTTGCCAATCTGTTAACCCCTCAAGCGCGGGTGACGTGATAACAAAAAGCAGTTCATAAATGGGCTATTGGTGATGATCTTACAGAGGGAAAAAATTGATTACCCACTGACAAATCCCACTGGTGATATAAAAGCGGGTTGCAAAATTATTTACAGTTGAAATTATGTGCAACTATTTGATCTGCAGTTATGAAAACTATCATATTTAACATTATTTGTTGCATGCACGTAAATAGATTTTTTGGAGCGGCAGGTATTCTGCATAAAAATAATATTGTTGATAGTGCAGTAAGAAATACCTATAGGTAACAAATCTAAAGCAAGATTGTAAAAAGTCTGTGTCTGTCTGTACGTTAATACATACCTAATATAAAGCGAAATAGCTTTATGCCTCTGTCTGTCGTAGACTTTGCTAACACCTCCTAAACCAAGCAACGGATTTTGATGCAGTTTTATGTGATTCATATACCTAGTAATTCAAGAAAAAAGTTTAAAAGTACACCACATTCCGGGAAAATGGCTTTTGCCGCGGGAAATTGAGTTACAGCGGGAAAACGCTAATGGTAAACTGCTAATTAAATATACTTATTTTAGAAATTTTAATCTTGGGGTAGCACCTAAGATATCGATATAAGAGGTACAAATCACGACTATTGGAAATTTTGACTGTTTTTCTGTTTGTGTTCATACTGGTCAAAACTTAAATTACCAATGACCAATAGATGGCGCTGTTAGGTCAGAGCGATTTTCTGCGTTTGTGCATGCATCGCGCAAAATGTACGCCACGGATTTTGATAAAATTTGGTAAAGTAATAGCTGAACGTCTGGGTCAACATCTACAATAGGTTATCTTTGTCAGCTGTCGAGGGTTTTGAATTCCTGACGTGGAGCACCAAAAGCCTGGTTGAAGTATGAGAGATACGGAAAAAGCAAAAGTTGTTAAGCATGGTGGGCCGCTTCTGATAGCACAAAGACATCGAGGGTCTGGAGTATCTGGTTTAGAACACCAGGAGGGCAGAAAAACTACAAAAGGTACGCATATGCATCTACTCCATACCAAAAGTTTTTGAGCACGATGGCCATTTCTGCTAGCACAAGTAAGCGCCAGCACAATTGAAATTGTTCTAGAATATCACTACCAATAAAAATTTTAAACTAAAACTATTTTGTCAACACTCTCCAGTAAATCAATATGCCACGCAAATGACGTCGCGGGCGTAGCCAGTTATAAATATACTTTTGTTTCCAAAATATTAAAGATTTTTCAAAATAATTGATCCCTGGAGGGCTATGAAAAACAATGATACCAATGTAGGAACATGCTTAGATGTGTAAGTACTAAAATGCTGAGTATTTATTTTGAAGTGATGTTTTGAAATACATCAATATTGCATTTAAGTACTGGTATTATTAGTCAAATTGCAAGATAATTATATACTTTTATTTTATAGGCTACATAACTAACTAAAAGCAGTGGCTCTACTAGGTAAATCAAGAGGACAGATTGTTTTTGCACCTACTTATTTTATAATACTGACAAATTTCTTTACTGCCTTATTTTCACAGGAAAATACTTATCACAATTTGCAGCAAGAAAAAGCGTAGGGGTAGGTCTACCTAGACACCATTATGTACAAAAACTAAAATAAACAATATATTTTTTGTGGTTGTTACAGAAAGGAAAGGATAGCCTCTCCTCTGTGGCGCCATTTTTTATAGGTAGACGAGCGAATAGGTACTTTTATTTTATTATAAGTAAATCATTAAGTATCTAGATTACATCAGTAATACCTATGATAGTATTCTTTGGTAATACCCACATGGCGTAGGTTACTAATGCATAGGTAATGCTTATTAAAATTATCACCTGTGTCCTGTCACAGAAAGTGTTTATTTTTTTAATGCTCAATAGCAGAATAAAGAAACTGATTAGATATTCAAACATCGTATGCAAATTCACACACAATTTTGATAATAATATTTGCAAAATCGTTAAGACAGTGAGCACTAATTAGACAAAGTTCATGATTTTATAATAGAAATTACTGGTTGTGGATTCAGCCAATGTTTTTAGGTAAGAAAGCGTGTTTTACTTTATGTTTACTTACGGTCTCGACGAATTGTTGATTGATAAATCACATAAAATCAGTAAATATTTTGTAACGGTGATAATGCGCTAATGAGTATTGCTGCATTGAGCAGACACAAATGCGCCTACGGCAGGCAGCGGGCAGCAGCGGGCAACACCAGTACTTACACTGACATTTAATATCGGTTCTAATTTGTATAACGCGAGTTGGGGTCGGAGGGATGACAATAATCGAGCTCCGAATCTGACCCCAGAGACACATGGGCCGCGGCGAGGGGCGAGGGCGAAGAATGGGATCAAAGTAGTCTAAGAAATCGGACCGCGGACTTTATCAATGGGATCTTTGGCGACACAATACCCGTGCGGATTTAGGGGATCACAATATTTTGTTTGGTGTCGCGTGCGGGGCGATACAGGCGGGTCTCGGGCGGGCACTGAGCACTGCGGGCGGGAGTCGGCGACGTCGCTGCGGATGGCGGCGCTACTGACCGTGGTGGCGGTGGCCGGCGGGCGGCGGCGGCGGCCAGGCGGGCAGGTCGCGCAGTCGCATGGAGCAGTCGAGAGGCTGGTCGCGCAGAGCCAGCGCGGGCATGGCGCGGCCGCGGCCGCCGGGTGTGGGTCGCGCCGTGTCTCAGCGCGGGCCGGCGTCCGCCCCCAGAGCGCGCGCGAGGAACACTGCCGTGCGACCGCTGCTTTTTTCCCAAGTTTTTTTTCGCGGCGGGCGGGGGCGGGGCGGGCTCGGCCAATCGCGCGCGCGTCCCCCCGCGCCCCGCGCCGCCTCCGCGACTCTACGCTTATTTACGTGCCGTATATTAAAAGGGTTTTCCGCGTGCCGTTATGGATTTTCCTCGCTGAAGCGTTTTACATACGCGAGCAGGTTTCAGGAGCCGCGCGGCGCGGTGGCGCGGCGGTGCGGCGGTGCGCTACCCCGCGCTCTGCATCGCTCGCGCGCCCTGACGCTACATTGTAACCTGAAAAAAGGTATTCTTGCAAAAAATATTGCGTATCTTCATTCATTTTGTGAAGTTCACTTTTGTCAATGAAGATAATTTCTTATTGCTAAATCAGTATTACAAAATATTCAAACAATTTTTAGCTCTACATTTGCTTTTCCGAAATATGTATATTTTCAAGTTTAATGAACCTTTTGGAATAGTATCATCCAAGTGATATTCTATTCAATATTGGTTACATTAATGAGTGCCATGGGAAGAATTATGTTTAGATTAGTTATCTGCGATGAACTTGGTCTAGTAGAAGTAGTGGGCAGTAGTCTGGCGCGGCTCGGTTTGGGCGGTGACGTCACGCGAGCGGTCGTTGACCCGCGCTGAACTTGAACCTTCTTGCCAAATTAACATCTAATCACCCCGCAACCCCGCCCCGCCCCGCCCCGCACCCGCCCCGCGCTCGCCCGCACGAGACCACTCTCATAAACTACGCAAGTGAGTCGTCTCCAATATTCTAGGATATTTCTCTCCTCACTACTTGGTGCCTACGAAGACACTATTCTTTGTTCTTACTCTTACACCTACACCATCTGTTAGGTTAGGTTCGATAAGTAGGCACCTACTTTTATCTGTAGGTCCAGAATTTGAGCATCTCACTCTCTTGCTTGAAGGTGAATCGTTTTTGGAAAGGTGGCCTTTTTTCTGCGTCCTTGGTTTGAAATGTTATGGTCATTATAGCTGGCAAATTCAACTTCTCCATGATCTTCCTCTTCTTTGTTTCCTTTTAGTCTTCCCCTTCTTAATAACCTTTAGGTATAGGTAAATTCGTCGTGCCTTATTAAGTGTCCGGTCACAAACATAGGTAGATACGTTACATTTTTACCTGATTTAAAACTTTATAAAAAGCAAGCTTGTCTAAGTATTTTAGGCATTTAGGATAGATTCCAAATGAACTATCCTAATATTAAATACCCACTTAAGTACTTAAATCGAATAGAAAAACCAACAACTTATCTTTTTTGTAAAAATCAACCAACCTTCAAAATGAAATATGAACAATTAGGCAGTAATGCCGTTCTTTTAGTTATTCAAATATGTACCTATTATAAATGTCAAAGTTCTTTTATATAAATATAGTCATAGATTTAAGCATTATTGACACAAATAATCTTAAACGCATTAGCTGTACTAATTTTAACAAACTTGTAACATTATTACAACTAATATCCAGAGAATTTTTAACTTAATGCAGTGTTACAAACCTGCATAGTGTCTCCCACGCAGACACTTCAAAGTTTTTCATATTTAAATTTGAAGGATTCATAGAACTCCATGACAAGCCCATCAGGCAAGAGAACTGGCATTTCAAAAGTCAACCGTGAAAACAGTGCATCGTACATAGTAAAGAAATTCTTAAAGATTTTTATAGAAAAAGTGTGGAATGAAGAACGGCAGGTTGCCGTGGACGCCGCCAAGAGGCACCCTGTAAAAGCTTCCGGTCCCCTGAAAAAGGGGAATCCCCGGAGCCCGCATCGAGGGCTCTGTCCCGGCCGACCGATCCACGGGTCCACGGACGTCGCGACGACGAGCGGAGCGGGGTAAGTGGGCTCCCGTATCTAAAAATCTGTGTACGACAATCAGGCCTGGTAGGAGTGCATAGGTAACCAGATATAGGGTCCCCGAGCCTAACTCCGTGAGAAGTCGCGCTCGCCGGCCCGTCGGCCGCGGGAAGCCCGGCGACTGGGATCGCCGCAGCCGCCGCGCAAGACAACCCGCCGCACCGGGGCACCTACGGTGACGCGCGCGCCGATCCCGCCGATACCTCGCCCTTGCCCATCGACACCAGTTTGTTCTCTACGGAACCACCGCTTATTAAACGATACTTCCCTTCGCCGAACTTTGATTTTCGTTTTTTTTGTTTCTTTCCCCCCTTTTTCTTGCTAGCGCTGCTTGCCCTTTTTTATAGCGCTACACTAGGTAGATATCGGAAATTTTTGTATTCGAGTATGATTGTTTATTTTTGAATTGTTTTTGTTCAAATAAAGTATCATGCCTCATTACTTGCAGTGCAGGCCTCGCAATTATAGAGTTTAATAATTGCTTAACGTTTTGTTACTGAACATTATTTAATTATGACAGAAGTTCTGGAGAAAATGAATATTAAATTTGGGAATCGGAAGAGAAAAAATTGTTGCAGTTCGGCTCTCTATTGTGTATTTTCATTCCAAATTCGCCAAGCAGAGTAAAAAAAGTTCAAACCTCAGTAAAATTTTTGGTAAAATACGTAACAGAAGAAAAACTTTTAAAAATTAAATGAGTTCTGTGCAATAATTGCCGTGATTATTCTCCGCAAAAATTGACGCTTTAAGTAATTTATTTTGTAATGCGCGACACTTTTTTATATACCAGAAATGGTCATTCTCCTTTGTTTAATTACGGAAATTCTATCCAACATTTTCTCGAATAGGTCTTCTTTCATACAGATATTTAAGTTAGAATACCTTCATATAGATCTTTAAGTCAAAATTATTATGTTTTGTCACAAAAAATGTGACAGGTGAAAAGATGTGCACAAATTAATGTCTTTCCAAGCATTTACGGGAAGCTCGGGCGGCGCGGATTGGTTATCTAAGGTAGAACAATCATAAGTTACTAAATTATGTCCTTTCTCAGGAAGTACTCTTATCTTCTAATATAACCAGTTAACATTTAAAAAATCAACAGGACGTTATTTAAAAATAAATAAAACCAAGACCCATATCAAATATCCGCTTTGCTCATATAACCGGGTAGGTAAAGCGGATACAATGCAATAAAAAGTTCCGCATAACAGATGCAATCATCTGTTATGCGGACCATCAACAGTACAGGCTTCATCCAACTCCATTTTCAGAGGTTTGATCTGAATTATTAATAATAATTTTGTGCTTGCTTTCCAAAAGTAATATTTATAAATTTTTTTAGAAACGGTATTTCTCACTGTTTTTAGAAACAATTATTTAAAACATTTGTGCAATATTTTTTGAATCTCCTTTGTTTAAATTTTTGTATCATATTCTAGGTATTCATTTCATACTAAAGCAGTAAACCCAATTTGCCCTGATTCACTTTCCTCAGAGGTATATGCGAGACAAATGAAATAAATTTAAAAAAATCCCGATGCCAAACATTTTGAAATATAGCTATATGTAACGTCTGAGTCTGATAAGTAATATGTATTTATGAAAATCTAAAAGAAAAAATTGCAAGGAAAACACGAAAAAATCTTTTATTTCCATGCTAAGACGAGATTCAAAAAAGCTGTTATATGTTATATGCATGGGGTTGCCTTTCACCCTGTATTTAAAATTTACCGCTATATTTAAAAAAGATTTGATTAATATTTGACATAATTCAGGTTTTTTTTAAATTTAATTTTTAATTAAAATGCTGGCTAAGTAATTATTTCCGCTATGCCTGGGTGATTTGTTTTAGGCGGGCTTCCTCTATTTGATTTTTGATCCCAAGACATCATAAAGGAATTTAAATTAAACAAAAGAAAAATGAACAGTAGAAATATAATATTTCCTGACAGCTGCCAAAAAGCAAATAAATTTTTGACACCTACCTAGTATCCATTCACTGATTAGTTGTTGGTACAATGAAAGAGCAACTTTTGACATTACTACAAGTGTTTACTAATTTTCATCCTCATCCTCTGGTAGCAAAGAAAGTCTTTCAAATCCAGTGATTCAAAATTAATCTCTTGAGCTGTGTGAGATTCAAAAGTACGAGCTGTTATCTAACGCTAAATGCAGTTAAGAGTAAGTGAATTAACTTTCAATCTGGTGAGGTAAAATAAATATAATCTTATTTATATTAATGTGTTTTATTTTACTAATAATGTTACTCTGTCAACAATCTCAAAGTGTTCGAGCTAACTCGAACATGCAATGCAAGTCAGCTATCTTAGCAGGTCACATTAGGTTAACGACTTTGCTTATGTTTAAATTATTTCCAAAACTGCTAGATATGCTGTGCTTGCACCTTACATGCATGTAATACATGCATTATTATTCATATGTGTGTATTAACTAAGTTTAATATAAAACTGCATACTTTTTACAAATAAATCAGACTCAACCAGCATCTCGACGTCTCACTAGCTCCCCTAGGGTTGAGCTCAGCACCCCGACCGCAAGGTTCCTAAATGTGCAGGCTTTGCCACCATGGCTCTGCCCTGTACATTTTGGTCCTTCGAGCCGGATGCGGATCAAGTCCCGGCCTCCCACAAGCGGGTCTCACCGGTGACTTGAACACCCGCGACGAACAACAGTCAACATCATACCAGCGAGTCTACAACTTAGCTATCACTGGGACCTTCGCGGACGGACGACTGCACAAGCATTGGGACTCAACTGACAAGCATCCTGCTCCTGTCACTGCAAATCAACATGGGAGGAACTTCACGTCCCGATACTGCATCCAACATGGGACTACATACACGTCCTGATTCCTGCATACTACATGGGACAACTGCACGTCCTGATTCCTGCATTCTACATGGGACAACTGCATGTCCTGATTCTGCATTCTACATGGGACAACTGCATGTCCTGATTCCTGCATTCTACATGGGACTACATACGCGTCCTGATTCCTGCATTCTACATGGGACAACTGCATGTCCTGATTCTGCATTCTACATGGGACAACTGCATGTCCTGATTCCTGCATTCTACATGGGACAACTGCACGTCCTGATTCCTGCATTCTACATGGGACAACTGCATGTCCTGATTCTGCATTCTACATGGGACAACTGCATGTCCTGATTCCTGCATTCTACATGGGACAACTGCATGTCCTGATTCCTGCATTCTACATGGGACAACTGCATGTCCTGATTCTGCATTCTACATGGGACAACTGCATGTCCTGATTCCTGCATTCTACATGGGACAACTGCACGTCCTGATTCCTGCATTCTACATGGGACAACTGCATGTCCTGATTCTGCATTCTACATGGGACAACTGCATGTCCTGATTCCTGCATTCTACATGGGACTACATACGCGTCCTGATTCCTGCATTCTACATGGGACAACTGCATGTCCTGATTCTGCATTCTACATGGGACAACTGCATGTCCTGATTCCTGCATTCTACATGGGACAACTGCATGTCCTGATTCCTGCATTCTACATGGGACAACTGCATGTCCTGATTCCTGCATTCTACATGGGACTACATACATGTCCTGATTCCTGCATTCTACATGGGACAACTGCATGTCCTGATTCCTGCATTCTACATGGGACAACTGCATGTCCTGATTCCTGCATTCTACATGGGACTACATACATGTCCTGATTCCTGCATTCTACATGGGACAACTGCATGTCCTGATTCCTGCATTCTACATGGGACAACTGCATGTCCTGATTCCTGCATTCTACATGGGACAACTGCATGTCCTGATCCTGCATTCTACATGGGACAACTGCATGTCCTGATCCTGCATTCTACATGGGACAACTGCATGTCCTGATCCTGCATTCTACATGGGACAACTGCATTTCCTGATCCTGCATTCTACATGGGACAACTGCATGTCCTGATCCTGCATTCTACATGGGACAAGTGCATGTCCTGATCCTGCATTCTACATGGGACAACTGCATGTCCTGATCCTGCATTCTACATGGGACAACTGCATGTCCTGATCCTGCATTCTACATGGGACAAGTGCATGTCCTGATCCTGCATTCTACATGGGACAACTGCATGTCCTGATCCTGCATTCTACATGGGACAGCTGCACGTCCTGATTTACAACCCTCACAACCTAATCTACACTGCAAACAATCGCCAGAGGAAGACTGCCAATAGATACTTGCCAGGATACAAACAACTACAGCGGGTCTTTGGATTTACAACCCACAAAATCCGCAAACACCAGTCACGCAGTACACCTCCAATCAAATACGGTGTAGCCCGCTGACCAACAACAAGTCTGCGGCAGCTACAAGCACATCTCAAGAGAGGAGTTATAGCACTACTACAAGCATCATGGACAACAGCTGATTCCTGTCGGCGGTCTTCTGTCTTCCTTCTTTTGAAGATGCCAATATGTTCGAGCTAACTCGAACATGCAATGCAAGTCAGCTATCTTAGCAGGTCACATTAGGTTAACGACTTTGCTTATGTTTAAATTATTTCCAAAACTGCTAGATATGCTGTGCTTGCACCTTACATGCATGTAATACATGCATTATTATTCATATGTGTGTATTAACTAAGTTTAATATAAAACTGCATACTTTTTACAAATAAATCAGACTCAACCAGCACCTCGAAGTCTCATTAGCTCCCCTAGGGTCGAGCCCATCACCCCGACCGCAAGGTTCCTAAATGTGCAGGCTCTGCCGCCATGGCTGTGCCCTGTACACAAAGTAAAACCTAAGATTAAAACAGTAAAATCTGATACAAAAACGGCATATGATTCTGAGCTAATTTTAATCCAAGAAATATGACGTTCATGGCAACCAACTTCTTATAGTCAAATTTAGATTGTAGGTATTTACTAAAATGACAGATGTTGACACAATAATGATACCAACTTCATATCGCTAGTTACGTTCTTCAGTTCGAATTTTAAATTCAGGTGAGCTGCTGATTCATTCAAACCTCATACTCAGGTCACTTAAATTTATTTATTGATTACCGTCTTTTGTTGACTCCCAATACAAAAGTGTTGTGTGTCACTTAGTATGGGAGACCCAATTTTTTTATTCCCATATTTTGAAGAAAAGTTTCTAATAAATATTATTCAGTTTTGTGAGTAGAACATGCACTTAAAATTATTATACATATATTGTAACTGAAAGTGATTTGAATACTATAAACATATCACTAGCTGAGTGATATAATTTAATCTTTTTAGCACATCACTATTTATTTTTTCCAAAAAAACGGCCACCGAGCAAACGTCATTTTAGTGAATACAATTAGAAATTCGACTATAGTTACCTTGACTTCCCCTAAAATTACAGTTAAAGTCAGTAAAATCGTCGCTAGTACTGAGTGAGCCATCTGTATAGGCGCCCCGCGTGCCGTTTCCCTAATTGGTACCTACATCTGATTTGTAGCAAATAATTGAAAAAACAAAATATTGCATTGAATATAATTGCTAAATGGCAAATGTTGATCCGATAAGAACCTTTAGAAAATTTGCAATTTAGGAAGAGAAAAACATACTTTTCTTCCATTGCTAGGAGATGGCGCTATTCTATAAGTTGATCAGTCTCAAAACTTGTTTTGTTTTAAAATATGTAGTATGGTACCTACAGATTACCTTCAGATTTAAAAGATGTGCAGTTCTAAAAAATGTTCAGTTCAAAAGTACCTACTTACTTCATATTTAAAGTTGTTCGGTTTAAAAGTAGGTACGTTAGATTTATAAATTATTTAGTTCTTAAAATTGTTGTATTTAAAGTATATTACAAACTATTAACATCAGGTATTGACTTGGGTGTTCACTTATTTCATGACTTTTTCGTTATGGCACGTTAATGGTGATCCTTCAAATATTGGAACCAAATGAATTGTATTTTTAAAGCTCATAGTTGAATTACTGGTGAACCATAAGTTGAGCGCTGCATTGTCCCGGCGATTAAACTATAACGCGCGCGCTATTATTCACTTTCCAGAAATACGTGACCTTAATTGTGCGCCTCTCGTTCGAAACTCGCTAAACGACCGTTTGGGCCAAATGTCAGTTGACCCGCTAGCTGTAGCTATACTGCCAGTGGCTGGAGGGTGACGATACTTGTTTATTATTGTTACTGGCTGGACGCCGGCGCGGGGGCGAGAAGTGTGGACAAACACCGCGCTCGAGAGTGGACGACAATACGGCGAGGACAAAGTGAGTCGCGTGCGACGGTGGAGTAAGCGATCGACCACATATCGTGCTGCACCTTGACGAAGGAATAAGCTACTTTACTGCATGGGCAGAAAACTTTTTCAAGCATACAGTAGGTGTGTATGACCGTACGTTTGGCTCGTGCCCGCATTTCGCTCAGACTCCGCGGTCCGGCGAGTGTGACGTCACGCGCGACATCTGCCGCCCCCGCAGTGAGCACCTGGTCCCCCCCCCTCCCCCCACCTCCACACCCCGCACACACCAGCACCCCCGTATCATAGAATCGCATGCAGATTTATGGTTTATCCAAAATTTCAAAATTACACACATGTAGAGTCAATAGATGTGACTATCATTGATATTTTTAACAAAAGTTATTACAATACCTATTTGAACCAATGTCATTTCTTTAATTTTGTTAAATAACACTACATCTAATATAATAGACATTACTGACTAATGTAAACTAGCTTACGTGAGCAATAAAAAGTTTTTGTCTGTTTTATTTTATTACCTGTAGTAACTAACTGGCTCTATGTCAAATAAAAAACGAAACAGTAGAGTTTAGAAAGATTAATTGGCGCATTCAGTGAAATTTTCACAATTTTGGAGTTGTGAATTAATGATTTGGCAATACTGACATGTGAACAATTTATGGGCAGATACGTATGTTATGTCAGGTTAGATACTTTGTTATTCTACAACAAAAACTAAGGATATGGCACTTCCATCTTGTTTAGGATCTGCGTAGATACGGGTGGGTTCGGTTGGCGTCAGTTGTGTAGTGAGGTCCAGATAACACGCGCCAATAGAGTAGGGACACACTGCGCTGAACCCATCTGCACTCAAGGTGTACGACACCAAGTTGGATACAATCGGTGCCATAATGACACACTGACACATTTGCCAATCTGTTTTTGATAATCGTGTCATAGTGAGAGCACCAAAAAACTGTAATAATATTTCAACCTATGATCTAAAGGAAAAGTTGGTCAGTTTCATTTCGGATTCTTCCTCAATAGGTAAAGCAGATAAAAAGCTTTTACAATAACAATATGTGAACACGTACACTTTTTTTCTAATATCTGGTATGGGTAACAGTTTTATAGAAACAAGATAATTTATTACTAAAGTAGGGTTAGTTTATTGGAACCAACGATAGATTTTAAAAGGGATGTCTTTTCAATATTATATTTACTTTACTATTAGCCAGGCGAGGAAGAGGAGACTTGATTCTTATTCTGGATATTTTTTACCTATTTTATATTCCTCTATCGATCTAAGCTTTGGCCCCCTCAGATGATAGTTTACAAGCCAAGAAGAGATGAGGCAAGTCGAATATTTTCTATACCTAACTAGTTACATATAACCAGCTACCAAGAGCGAGTGTCTGTTTGTATGTGTGCTGCGATACAACTTGTTATCGATCGATAAATACGTCATTGTGGTTTTTACTTAACGTGCTTAGACATCTATTGATCATTAGTGAAGAGAAATAGAAAACAAACAAGTGTGGTCTACCATCCACCGGGTTGCTAATGACAAGCTAATTTAATCAATTAATTTATGCAGTTGATTCAATGAAAGTAACGTCATAATAACTGGTTCGATTAAAATTTTGAATTTCGAAATATGCTAGTCTACATCAATATGAGCAGAAAAGTGGACAAATTATTGTATACTAAAAGAACAAAATGAAACATCAGAAAAACTACAGGTAAGTTATCAAACGTACAGGAATTATAGCAATTTCGAATTACAAGCATGCAGGGTGAAGGGCAGTTTGGTTCCAAAAGAACCGGGTTTAAGGATTAGGTACTTTATTAAGACACTTAGGTATGTCACCGGTTTTTACCACCGCCTTTTGCAGCCGGTTTCTGCCACCGGTTTTGACTGCATGCCACTAGTAAAAAGCGTGTGCAAGTATTCAGCATGTAGTCATTGAGAAAGAATCTTATCTCACTGGCAGAGTTGTACCCAAAATAATAAACCATAGATCTCAGGCTTACACCCGAGCTGGCTGATTTTATAGTAAATCTAATCTGTCGCATGTAGACGAGACTTTGTCACTTTGTAAACAAGAAAATAAAACGGTGTGCTACTGATAATCCACTGTGTTTATATAATGGATCCTAGCTATATATTTTCGAAGAAAAACATCACGCAAAATCCTCGAAAAATGTGTAGATGAAATATTTGACAATATGAAATTACGGAGACATACCTGCACATGTGGTGGTGTGGTACTGGTGCTGGTGCTGGTGCTGGTGATGAGCAGAGGCAGCAGTCAGCAGCCTGCGTAGCCGCGTCGCGGGGTACTGCAGCCATGTCGCCGAAACTCCACAGCGCCTGCTGCCCTGAGAACAAACAGATACAAGTATAAGTCGTGCTGATTTGTGTACCTAATGAAAGCCAGCAAAACGGGCAGGTAGGTTCACAAGAGCAATGCGGACTGAACATACGGTAGGACAGAAAATAAGTCGCTGGCCCGAATATACTATTTCAGGATTCCTAATGACCTAAAAAGATGGTTTGGAAGTCAGTTTTTATAAACGATGTTAGGTCGTAATCGTAAATTTATCTGTAATTATTTAGACAATGAGAACAGAAATCTCAGATTGTGTTTGAATAAATTCAAATTGTGTTGGTAGTACCCAAGAGAACCCTTTCTTAACACCGTACAGTGTGGTCGTGATCCTAATCCCTCGTCTAGTGAATGGTATCGTCGCGAGTGCGTGCTGCAGATTTGGAGGACAAAAAACTTGTCCCCTGAGGTTGAGCGCGCGCGGCGCCACGTGTAACCCTTCCGCTCACCTGTGCGCGTTAGACGCAAAAACGCTTAGAAAAACGCAAGGCCGCACGCGACGAACAAAAAACACAACCCTTTTGTCGCCGCGCATCTATTGCGTGTTTTTTTCCGTCCGCTGTAATTGCCGGCCGCTATCTAACGCCGACCCTCCCTGCCGGAACAAATTAACTGTTAGATTCTCACGCCGTTTTATTAAACGCTAGTCGCCAGCGTCATTATCCAATTTTATAACTATCGGCGGCACGGGGCACCCCTTCCGCGCGCCGCTCCCGCCGATTGAGATTTATTGTGGAGCGGAGTTCGGGCTCCGGCCGAGAGGAGGCTTCCGTACATATTTAACAGGCATAAAGCCGTCGTACATAGCGCGCGAGCCTCCCCGACCCTCTTTCAGACGAAATCAAAATATAAAGCGGTGTAAAATACATAGCGGGGTTTGCTCAGCGGCGGCGGCGGCGCGCGGGGCGTCGCGGGGCGTCGCGGCGGAGGCGTGCCCGCCGACCGACGCTGTAATGTATTCACGTTCCCGCGCCACTCATTTTTTATCGCAGTCGCGCGCCGCATTAGAATTTCCAGGCGAGAAAATCTCACGCACACCTCCGCGCGTCGCACCGCCGGCGGAAAAGCAACCGTAGCGCGAAGCAGTAGGGTGCACGGTGGCGCGCGAACCGGGGGGACATTGTAAATTCTTAGTGTTGGGAGTCGCGGGTGTGAGGCAGTGGAGGCCCGCGGGAGGGGGGCGGGGGTGAGTGTGCGGCTCGATAAGGGCGCAGGGGGAGGGAGGGGGGCCGGACTCCCAGCATCCGCTCCACTGCTCGGACATATCGGTACGCAAACGAGCCACTGCTCTTTACAATCAACTTTGACTTTATGGCTATAAATACAAACCAAAATAAAACATAGTTTTTATTAGTACTTCTTAGACTATTTTCCTCCTGAGGACAGTGCCCTCACTAGCAATAAAGTAGGTCACAAGGGCAAGTTGTTTTATTTATTTGCGGTTCTCACTTTACCCATTAAAAATCTGTGCTCGAGAAATTCAAAATTACAGTAGAATAAATTGAAATAAAACAGATGCAATTAGCTACGGCGTAGCAGTCGTAGCACCTTGCTACGAAACGAAGTGACCGGTGAGCTTTTTACCCTCCTCGCCTCGACACCACTCGTTACAAAACAAAATGAAAATATTATTTGATTATTTATTTAGCATGATCAGTTGTTGACAGTTTATTTATTTTTTAGGTTTGTTGGATGCCATATTGCCATTTAATATTTACATATTTTGTAATCTGCAACATCATCGCATGTTGCCAGTTATGGGCATTATTAAAAACTTAAGGGAAAATTAAAATCAATAGCAAATATTTTTTTCTTCTCGTGTCGATCGTTTGGCTTAGATATTTCAAGGAGCTCAAATTTTACTAGCGCACGAAACTGAATAACTTGCTACTAAAATATATGCCGTTCTACGCCGTTCTGTCTGTACGGAAAGTTAACTGAATGGGATTTTCACCTCTTACAATATTATTTGTTATTTTTTACATAGTACCTACTTATGTGGTGGTTGTCCCCGTAAGTATACTTTCTTTCCAAATGTTGTATTTCTCCTTTATAGAGGGCGGCTGGTAAGTACTTCTCTAATGGGAAGCTTATACGAGTTAGGGTAGGAACGTTTAGCCGATTTATTTAGGCAAAGTTATCAGTAAACAAAGGCCAGAATTAAAATTTAACCTTAATACTACCTAGCTTATTAATAATTCATTGCTTTTAATATAAATTTGCGTAACTTGTTTTGTAAAGTAATATTCAAGCAACCGTTTCTTCTAATATGACAATTAGCAAACTGGTTTTTGTGCAAACGCAGGATTCCGATCATTATTTCTTGTGTAACCCAACGGCTAAACTATTCTGTCCAATTTCCAGCATTTTTATACAGGGCTATTTTTTTATCACTCAGGAATATTTGCATGGTCATTCTACTCTGAACACCTTTTACTATGGGGCCTCGGGGCCCCATGCGAAATTAAAAAAAAATTTTGGTTCTCCATACATTTTTGCCGAGTAGGTATGAATTTTTCAATGGAACATCCAAACTCTTTTTTGCGAATTAGCAGGGGGGGCGATAGTAAAAGTTGTTCAGAATAGTAAGTAGAATCGCCCTACAAATTTTCCTGGGTGATAAAAAAATAACCCTGTAGAACATGAACTTTTGTACGGATCCCACTGCGGGGCAAAGACCTCCCCTACTGTCTTTCTTTTCCATCAGGGCCAGACGTTTGCACTGTGTAGTTTTGAGTGTGAAGGGTAAAAAGCCGAGCATGTATCCAGGTGCGCGGGCGCAGGTCTGTGGTCCGGAGTCCGGCGGGTCAAGGCCGCGCGCGAGTAACGGGACCCCCGCTCCGGCCGGCGGGCAGCGGGCAGCCGCAGCCGAGCGAGACGACCCGCAAAAACTACCACCACTAACCGTGCCCTTTTTCAACCGCTCATTTTGTTCTCAAAAGGTTACGTGCAAAGAAATGGTCGCAGATTTTGTAGGTAACTAATGACAGAATTGTAATATGTAATATCAACACTTCGCAGGTTGCAGATCACAGGATTAAAAATTATCATACATGCTTTCCAAAAATAGAATACTTAGCTGAACCAGGGAAATGGTGAGAAAACTGTTATTCTAGGTATCTACCCATGGTATCTACTAGTCCACCACCGGTTAAATTACAATTTCACAAAAATGTTCTACGGATAACAAAAAGTTCAAAATGTCATCGCTACTCTTTTGTTTTAAAGTTCCAACTTACCTTAGACAGGCTACCAATTATAGGGTGTAATTTTATTAGTGGCGGATCCGTTAAGGGTGTCTTCTGTCAATGAAACTGAACAACTTTCCCCAAGGCACATAGGTCGAGATATGAAATATAATGAGTATTTAATCCTTTGTTTGCTACTTTTGAAAAATCACAATTTTGAATACGACACATGCGGAGTGAGGTTTTATCTATCACGGAAAACAGACGCCCTGAAATCAAATTTTTAAAATAAAGTAGATGCCATAGAGTCGAAAAATATGTTTTGAATAAGTATGTAGGTAGGTAAGTCAAAATTAGATTGCATACCTATCAACATTTTAACGATCAACAAAAAATAATTAAACAGCCTTCTGGTTATGAACTGAGTTATTTCGCAGAATAATGTTGTAATGCATATTCTATGAAGCCTCTCACGATACATAAAGAGTTGATCGATCATTGTTGGTGACAAAATCATAACAGCTGGTGCGATATGTATGTGGCTCGCGTAGTCATTACAATAGCGCGGGATGCGCATGCGCATGGCAAGCGCGGGTTCGGGGAAGGAAGCGCGCGGCAACGCCCGGCGGCCGGCCGCGACCGGCGCGGGCGCAGGTGCGCGTGACGCAGGACATCATCGACAGGAACATATTATACCCAATCTCATTGACAACCCGGTATCGACAATTCGGTAGCCACACCGGACCACATTAAACGTCATAACAATTCAACGCACAATCGGTATTTTTCTATGGAAAATTGTCATGATACATTAATTATGGAAACCTGAGCTGGTTAATTAATCGTGTTTCAAGAACTCGTATGTAGATGCCACGCAGGCAGGGATGAATCCAGAACAGATTGTGAGTTACACCATCATGTTACACTATCATCCTTTCTACATGTTTTAATTTTATCACATCTAATAAATACTATTTGCATACGGCAAATACAAAAACAACAGCAGATCACATTTATACCTGTGATGATGTGGGAGAATGACCTGCAGCTAGACTTCTTTGTTTGTTCTTCAAGGGCGCTGATTTGTACCCAACTATCGTTATTAGCGATTAAGTATGTATGTACAATATTGTAGAAATATTCCAGTGAATCGCAGAATGGACTATTGTGGTGTAAGTTGGGTAAACGTTGTGAGTCGCGTCACGCGCGCGCGCAGGTGCGTTGCGACCGCGCGACGTGCAGCTCGCGTAAACCAATATCGCACCTAACTCCACGCAGTAGAGTGCTCCTTAACCGCACAGTCCAATAGTCAGAGATGACCACATACTTTACATATGATTTTTTACCGGCAAGTGCTTCGCTCTCGATCCGTCTCGTTCCCCGCGGATTAAACGTTACCACGCGTCATGAATATGAAACACTGCACAAGATTTTTTATCGATTTCATTCGAAATCGAATCGGTTTCAATACTGTCATTTACATTGATATTATGCTACGTGCTTGCTTAAACGTTGTTTCTGAGACACTAATCTACTTACAAAGTACATTATCAGAAAATGAATGCTCTGAATTTTAATGAAGGACTCGTAGAGTACCTACTGTTAGTTATTAATTTTAACACTGTTGGTTTTAGGTTTGATAATTGCACTTGTCTTGGTTTATTTTGTGTATAACGTAAACAATGATGACAACTGACAGATAAATAAGGGTTGCTATTATAAAATTTTATATTCGACAGGAGTGGTACTGTATTTCGTCGTATGATGGACCAACGTATTCAATATCCCTTTCATTGGTTTATTAACTGACAAGTATAGTACTATCAAGTTGGCCATGCAACGTTGGTCCGAGTATAGAACGAAATACAGTACCAGATGAATATGTGGTGGTGTAGTGAATCGGATAATTTACAAAAGTTTAAAAATGTAACGGTACCGTCAGACATTCTGTATTAGGACTTGGTATAATAAAGACGTGTGAAGTGATGTAAACTATTAGTGTTACTTTTATTATAATTAATACTTCAGAAGTGTTACTCCACGTGCTATGTCTAGGCTCAAGCTACAATAAAGTGAAATCGCTGTGAGTTTTGCGGCAGCGAAGCGGCATATGAAATCCAAAAGACGAATTAAGAAACGCCTTCTTCTCCTTTTCGTGTGGGACAATGAGTCGTCCTACGACCCGATAAAGCGCCTGCACCAACTGGAAGAAATGGTGGAGTCGTGATGATGCATGATGGATCGGCGATTGGATTGAAATAGTGGAACCACTACGTCATGGATCATCGCGAACTGTTCGCGACGAAGAGGTGTTATATGCAAATATTACAATAGATTCCATAGTGGCCGTTATTCATTAAGGTACGTCTGAAAACTATAATTATTATGTACCTACCATGTGTTAAAAAAATGATAAAGGATTAGATTCAGATCGGTAGGTATTCGAAAATTTTACAGTGACGTTTGAAAAAGGAAACCAAATCACACATATATGTCCTTTACACATCACGCCTATGTCTTTTGCGGGGTTGGCTGAGCGTAATCGGCGATAGAAACGTATATAGGGTAATAATAATGATGAGGGTAATTTCAGAAAAAATGTGTATCGTTATTGTGCTCATTGCCTAAAATTAGATTGCAAAATGAATCCCTTAATTCCTTTATTCGCTTCATATGTATGATGCTTTTCTAAATGGACATATAACACAGTATAACCTGTTACAATACTAATTTTTTTTTTCTTTCTTCTACTTCATGATGTATCACCGGGACCCTGGCAAAATATATGGATCCAATGAGATGCTGATGGGCTGCTATCAACTGGAGAAAAAGCGGCAGACGCAGATTCCTGGAAGGACAGCAATGTAGCTTTGCAACTGAAACATTACAATATCATGCAAAATCATCTCTCAAGACTATTTATATAACAGGTACGAGAACCGGTACTCATAACTTGGTACTTTCATTAGTTAAATAAGTACTTAATTAGTTTCATGTTGACAACCTACTGCACTGTCATCTCAAGTGCACGAAACCACAGTAGATCTACAATACTTATCAATCAATCGGTGTCAATTTAGTTCTTATTCTAGCTAAGGTATTTGAACCACATACGCAGGAAACGGAAACACAAAAATAATAATAATTAGGTATGTTCTTTTTCTCAATTTACTAATGTTATTCTTTTTCACATGTTGCGAACTGTAGAAAATCCGACCACTTTTGGAAATAAAACTCGCAGAGTTCACTTTCAGCACTTTTATTTCTGACCGCTCCACCAAATAGACTGCCAGCTTCTGGCTTGCAAAACAGTTTTATTCAACCCCCACTTCGACCCTCCACGTCCCACGCCGGCGACTGACTTCACTGTCGAAGTGGGAATTGACAACCAATCACAGTACTTTTTTGATATAAAACCAAATCATAATAAAACTACGAATAAATAGAAATATCTTCCTAAAATATCCTACAATTAAGATAATGAATTTATACACAATCTAATAAATAATTAATAATAAAATTCTAAACGTTTGTAACAGACTGAATAAAAACAACTGATTTCACTACTTTTTAAAATTAATTCATTGAGATTAAATCAAAATCATATTTAAAGTATCTTAAAATTTATAGAAAAGCCCTATGCAACAAGTAATTTTGATAATTAAAAGCACTTTTATTTAGCAAAGCTAACATTCGCCCATCCTGACGATACATATGCGTCCTCGCATTGTACGCAATAACATGTTAAATAAGAACTTAAGTTTTAACAATGAAAATTAACACAGCTTTTATTACTAAATATTTTTTATACATCATCGAACTAGAAGCAAGTTATTATCCTACTTGAATCTATAGTAACAATGTAATTAAACTGATATAACACCAATAACCTTCTCATCGCGCTAGCTCTCTTTATAAACACCAAATCATTTCATTAAATATTCTCACATCCATTTTCACCATTGAGCCATCACACCGCAATAGCTCCTTACATTAACACCAAATCATTTCATATTTTCACATTCATTTTCACCATTGAGCCATTTCATTACTTATAATATAATAACTAATACTAGACTATACTAGACCATACTAATCGATGCTAGACCATACTAACCAATACTAGACCATACTAGCCAATACTAGACCATACTAGCCAATACTAAACCATACTAGCCAATACTAGACCATACTAGCCAATACTAGACCATACTAGCCAATACTAGACTAACCACTTCCAGACCATATTGACTTATACTAAACCATACTAGCCAACAATTCATTAACACAAATCAATTGATTGTTTGTACAATATCAAATGAATTAATTATCTTGCGTATCAGTGTTTGACTCTTCATCTCCACTTTCATTCTCTGATGAATCTGTGTCCGATTCTAAAGCCCGAAAACTAAGCCATGGATAAATTTTGTCAACCGAGAATACTCCTTTGTAACTGCTTTTGCCCCTTTTCTTAGTAATAGGTGTATCTTCTACTTCATATCTGTCATTGGGTAAGACTTTCGAGATCCTATACGGTCCAAAGCACTTAGGCACAAGTTTTTGGCTCCCTTTTTGACCTACATCCCTTTCTACTCTAACTAACTGTCCCTCTTTAAATTGTCTTGGCGCACAACGTGACTTATCGAATTGCTCTTTTTGACGTTCTTGTGCACTAATTATCTTATCTGAAGCTTCTGACCTGATTTGTTCTAAATCTTTAGAAGAAGAACCCTCAACATCGTCTTCTGTACTGACTGACAACGTCAGCTCGCTTTCCGCCGACCCAACTAACCTCCGACCAAACAGAAGCTCCGATGGAGTTTTTCCCGTGCCTTTGTTAATTGTATTATTCAGCCCCCCTACAAGTGCTTCATCCCACAACCTTTCATCTTTACCATGCGTCATGGCAGATAACGCATCGAGAACGGTACGGTTGTACCGCTCTACCTGACCGTTGGCCCTAGGTGTGGCAACTGAATTTAATACGTGCTTTACTCCTTTGCTGGCTAAAAACTCTTTAAACTTGGAACTGGTAAAAGTACTTCCTCTGTCCGTAATAAGTCTAGATGGTACGCTAAATAGTGCAAAATATTCCTTAAACACCGAAATCGTAGTACTGCTTTTGTATTTTTGACTGCTTTCAAAACAATAAATTTAGTAAATGCATCAATAATTGCCAAAATGTACTTATTCTTTTTCTTACTGTTGTTAAATGGACCCAAGTGATCGGCATGCAAGGTGTGAAAAGGTGTTGGAACTTTTTCGATAGGGTGTAGGAATCCCGATTTTTTCCCACCAGGCACCTTTCCATGAGCACACTCTACACAAGACTGACAATACTTTTTCACAAACTTGTTCATTTTTGGGAACCAGTAGTCAGTCTTCACTTTATCAAGCGTTTTCTCGTACGAAAAATGACCGATCTGATCATGACAAGCACGCAACACTTGCCATCTCACACCCCGCGGTACTAACCACCTCAGTCCACCGTCCGTTTTTCTGTATATCATACCCCGTTTAATACAATAATTTTCCTTTATTTGAACAACCGAGTCAGATTCTGTATCCTCTAAAATCCTTTTAATTCTCTGTGATTCATCATCCGCCATTTGAACAGTCATGAGCCAGTCCGTCGTTATATGCAAAACAAAAGATTTATCAATATTTCCAATACCAGGATCATTGTTAACTGGGTTGCGGCTAAGCGCGTCAACATGGCTCATGGCTGTCCCGGGCTTGTACTGCATGTCAAAATCGAATTCTTGAATAAGACTCCACCAACGAGCAACACGTGGTATCATATCTCTTTTGGTCAAGGTTGCACGCAAAGAATTGCAATCTGTTAAAATTTTGAATTTGATCCCAATTAAATATGGTCTAAATTTTATCAAAGAATTAACAACTGCGAGTGTTTCAAGCTCATAAGAGGAAAAGTGTTGCTCGTCAGGTGAGGTTTGCTTACTATAATAAGCTACCGGTCTCAAACTATTATCCTCCTGTTTTTGCATTAAGATCCCACCTATTCCGAATTTACTAGCATCCGTATGGAGCTCAGTTTCTGCATTAGCGTTGTACAACGCTAAAATTGGACGAGTAACGAGGATCTCCTTTAAATTACAAAATGCTTTGTCCTGTTCTGGTCCCCAAGACCATGAAGCATTGTTTTTTAACAACTTTGACAAAGGTCTAGCTATTAACGCAAAATTTTTAATGAAGCGCCTGAAAAAACTGGCAAGACCTAGGAACTGTCTGATATTATGGACATTTTGTGGTTTAGGGAAATTCTCTACAGCATCTATTTTATTTTTACCTGGCCTTATTCCTGTCCTGTAACTTCAAATCCCAGAAAATCAATTTTGTCCGAAAAGAACCGACATTTTGATAATTTAAGAGTTAAGCCGGCTGCTTTTATTTTGTCTAATACTTGCTTTAATTTTTCTAATCCGTCTGAAAAGCTTACCGAAGGCAGTAACACATCATCCATATATACAACTACAGAGTCGAATCTTAGGGTGTCCAAAACTTTATTTATCGTACGCTGAAAAACTGCTGGCGCGTTAGTTAGCCCAAACGGCATTCTATTAAACTCGAACTGACCATCAGGTGTTACAAATGCAGTTTTCTCCTTGGCGTCTTCTTCGAGCTCGATCTGGTAATAACCCGATGCCAAGTCTAAGGAGGTAAACATACTGTATCCTGTTAACCTATCCATCTGGTCTTCTATTCTTGGTAGCGGGTAATGCTGCCGTACTGTTTTACGATTAAGTGCTCTGTAATCGATACACAAACGCTGCTCTCCCGTTTTCTTCCGTACCAAAATTATAGGACTTGCAAAGGTGAACACGACTCCTAACTATACCATACTCTAACATTTCGCCTACCATCTTGCGGACCTCTTCTCGTTCGGAATGAGACAACCGGTAAGGTCTGTAAACGACTGGCTGAGAATCTGTCAAATCAATTTTCATCTTTTCAATGTCCGTTCGTCCTAGTTCTTCTAAACTTGTAGCAAAGCAGTTTCGGTATTGATTGACAACTTTAAGTAATTCAAATTTTTGCTCTTCGGTTATATTATCTCCCACATTTAAATCAGACAAAGTAAATTCAGGCAAATTTTTAGTAGTGTCTATTTTATTAACGCTGATTGTAGGAACAGAGAATATTTTTATTTTCCGAGCCCTAGCCAATAATTTATTTTCAAGGAAAGTTATATCATTTGATCCAAAATTGTCTACAAGTAAAACTCCTTCCCGTTTTCTAGACTATACACTCCTTCTTCTAAGTTATAATCACTTGGCTTATTCCGAAAACTTCCCAAAAGCAATACAGAACCACTATAATTACATTCTGATTTCACCTCTACAAAACCGCATCCTGGTTTGATTGTGCAATCCTCCGAGATGTACAATTTCACTATATCCTGCTCGTCAACCTTTTCAGTAAAGAAAAGTTCGCCATCAGATTTGTACCAATAAACATGAGGTAACTCAGTATAGGATTGCCCAATCAAAGCAGAATGTTTCAAATGACTATCAGGTACGATAATGGCATCGACGGTGCCTTTTACTCCTTGGACCTCTATCTCAACTTGCGCGGAACCTAGTGATTGTACCACTGCTCCACCAAACCCTACCATAGTAGTTGTTTGTGATCTATCATAATCTCCTAGTATACTTAATACGTGACTTTCCCCTACCACACAGCAATCACTTCCAAAATCTATCATCGCCACCCTGTCCTGACCATTAATTTTTATATTTTGAATGAATTTATCGTTTGTGCAACTATCAGTTTTAGCTATTTCTAACACTTTTTTAGGCTCATCCTTGTTTTTGTTACGAAAACAATCTGCAGATTCATGTCCAACTAAAGAACAATTAGTACACTTCTTAATCGGTTTTGGGCACTTCGCGATAAGAAGATATTTTATTTGCTCCAAACTCTGTTTTACGACTCCTAATATTCCTTAAGTACGCCAATAATTTTTCAGGTTCATCAAACTGAGCAGCTTCAGCCCCTAATCGAACAGCCCTATCATCAATCCCGAATATAATACACTCTACTGCCCTCTTTCCGTCAATTTCACATCGATTGAGTAAAGCAGTCTTTTCGTAAAAGTAATCTTCTAATGAGTCCCCAAATTTTGCCCTCTTGTCCAACATGTCCGTTAACATCTGACCAAAGTTTTCGTTAGCTGGAAATGCAGATTTAAGTTTTTCCTGCCACTCGGTCCACGTGAAATTGACGGTTGTTAGACCTTCATACCAACGCTTAGCGTTACCACTCAATTTAGATATTGCGTAATGTACTATCTGTTTATCTCCCCATGAATACATTTTCGCTATTTCGTTGACCTTAGATATCCATGTATTAATATTCTGGCTTTTGGAGGAAGGGTCAAACTCTGGCACTACGTTTAAACTATTATAACGTTCCTGACCTTTGTTGTTATCGCACAACTTTTCCAACACCTTAAGCAACATATCATTAGTAGAATAATGGGAATCAGAACTCTTTCTACGTGAACTAACTCTACTCATACTACGCTTGGAAGAACGCAACCTTTCTTTTGGGGTGCGAGATCTACTACGGCTAGATCTCGGAGTTTTCACTGGACTTCTCTTTGACCTTCACCTATAATAAATAATTTGTCAGTTTATTTATCATTGGAAACAAAACATGCTATTTACAGTCAAATACAAAAATACAATCCATTTCAATCAAATTAATTCAAACAGAGATTAATCCGCAACAAGCATCGTCATCAGACCTCAACATAATAAAACGGAACTAATCAGCGCCAAGCGTCGTCAAAAAGAAAAGTAACAACATGATTTTCCGCAACATGCATCGTCAAAAATAGATTAACAAAACTTACTTTCAGCCACACGCGTCGTCAGATTTTATTCAAACAGCCCACCCCGAGCCATACCCCGACCAAATGTGCCTAAGATACTCGCAGCATTTCCCCGCTGAATTGTAATTGACAACCTCTGGGCAAGGTACGAACCCGAACGAGGATCTAAACCCTTTTCCCGCAACCTGCGCCCTATCTCTCCTATAAACTTTTTGGCCTCTGACCCCCAGACGCCCGTAGTTTCCACCGCCACAGGAACAAATAAGTATGAGGCTTTTAGGCTAGCATATTTAGCATGCTTTAGCCGAGCTGCTGATTCGGCCGCATGTCCCGCGGACTCCTTTGTTCCTGACAAATGGCTAGCCGCAAATGTACAGCAACACGTTGCATCCCAAAGGAGACAACGGCCTCTCTCCCACGGAATCAAGGTGAGACCATCCGGGCGCTTACCGTCAGATCTCGAAAGACCTGAAGGTTCCAACACACAAGGTATGCTTGCGGAAACTAGGGCGCGACGTAACAAATCATTTATGGCATGATGCCTAGATAAACGTCCTGCTGATCGGACACAACTTAGGCCATGCAGCCCTGTCGCCTCCACCCTAGCACCACAAATACACTCATGCGGCTCACAAATTGTACAACCTAATCGTAAAGCGGCAGCAACCCTTAGCGAATCGTCGTCTAGGAAAGTACCAAGATGGGGAGAGGGCAACGCGTTCAGCCATGCCCCCGACTCTGGACATACTGAAGCCTTAAGACGAGCCAAATCTATGTCCGATGCATCGTCCAAAAGAAGGTTTAGCGTTACCTTCGAATAAATGTCATCCCAATTTCTCTGGCGACTACGGTCTTCAGGAAGTGCTTCACCTGGACATAAGACCTCCCAAGCTGACATGGCCTCAGAAACGAACGGGATAGCAACCTCGCCACCATGAGTAGACAAAATCTGAGTGACCAGGCTCCCCACCCCGTGCGCAGAAGCCAAAAAAGCCGGAAGACCAACGCCCTCCACACGGCGCACCCCTAAACCTCCATGACGAACAGGTAAGCCAGCCTGACACCACTGCCTCTCATCCAGGCTGACATTCAGGATGCTCTCAAGCGTGTCCTTTAATAAACCATCCAGCAAAGCAACTTCCTGTGGGAACAACCAAGTAGGTGATGTTCGAATGGTGTATGTAAGTTTAGGCATCGAAAAACAGCTTCGCAAAAGAACTAACGCCACGTGGGATGAAATGCCCTTTAACTTTTCATGAATAGAGAACAGCTCCCTCTTCTTTGCTTCCAGCGTTGCCGGGACACCGGAATCGAAAATTGGCGAGCCAAGAAGAAAAAACCTATCCCTCTCCACAATCCTAATTCCAGGTGCTATAACCTCAAACCTAGGGTACAAATTCGGAACATCAACACTGTTGAAAAAATAGATTTCACATTTGTTAGTGTTGATGTCCAAACCTAGCTCCTTCAACTTTGGAAACAACAGTTTCAAGTCCTCCTCCACTGTTGCAGCGTCGCCTCCTATTGTCCCATCATCTAAATACCACAGATTTAAGGGTGATTTTACTTCCGTCACAAGCTTATGAATAGCCAAACTAAAAATGAGTGGACCTAACGGGTCTCCCTGCTGAGCACCAACCTCTGAAGTTAAGGAATCTTCACCATAAAAAAGATAACTAGGGGCACTATAACATTGGAAGAGAAAAGGGTATAAAACCGGAATTCGTTCCCTTATCTCTGCCAATATAGTGTCCCTCTCGACGCAGTTAAAAGCATTCCTTACGTCCAGCTTAACAATGACCTTGCCAATACCCTCATCCCTCATAGCGAAAGTGCGAGTCGCATGAATTGCAGCTTCACAGCCCAAAGCAGTACCAAAACCTAACTGATGGGGCTGGAGGTAAGCAGATAATTCGTCCTTAACAGCTCGACAGCCAAGCTTAGCAACCAACCGGCGCAAGACACTGCCAACTGCTATTGGACGAACACCACCATCCTTTTTACTAAGGGCACAAAGACTGGCACCATATAAAAAAGGGCATATTTCCACATTCAGCTTACCGCTAAGGAGGAAATTACACAATCTTGTGAGGGACTCGAGAAGATTCACCGAGCTGTCACCTGCCGATGGAGAAATAAGCTCCTTCAAGTGCTGTGGACGGAGACCATCAAGCCCGGCCGCCGATCCACTGTAAAAAGAGCCTATTGCCTCAAAAACATCGTCTCGCGTCACTGACAGAACGGGGTCCAGCAAATCTGGCGCTGGAGGCAGCGAAAGAGGACGCGTGGGCTGTGGGTGCTTGTCCCGAAGTGCGGCAAGCGTGTCTTCATTATGAGGCGCCAGAGAACCCTCCGAAACAAGCAAGCGCACAGCGCCTCTCAAATCCCCCTCGTGCACCTTGGACTCAATTCGCTGAGTGACCGAACGGTTTCTGTAAACGCGATCCTCTGTGTAAATGTCCATCCCTTCATTTACTACCCTTTCTTTAATTTTTGATGTTAAGGAACGAGGATCCTCCCGATCAGGCACCCTAAGGCATCTATAAGAAAAAGACAGCAAAGAGTACCAATCTTCCACACTGTTAGACTGGAGACAGTTGTCAATAATTGATTTTAAACTCCCCGCTACTGAACTTCTGGCTCCCTTTGGGATATGCTTTAGCACACCTACTCTGTTTTTGAGTGATGGTAAAGCACGCAAATTCGCCAAGGGATCCGGCGGGGGAAGGCCAACGGATGACGAAGAGGGAGGCGGCAAAGGCTGTGATCGTACGTCACTGTGTTTAGCCGTGATATGCACACTGAGACCTCTTGGTACCACATATTGACGCGTGGAGTCTGGGCAGTGGGGGCAGGCCGCCCTTAATTGGGTACTCATGTCCTAAAATATAACAACAAAAATTGTCTAAACAAAAATAATAAGGATTAAATTTATCCACAGTTAAGTTTCGTCAACAAGTATATTTATAACTAAACATAAAATAAATACCTAAGTAACCATTCCAAACCAACAGCAGCTCAAATTTAAAAAATAAAATAATAATAATTAGAAACAATACTAAGCAAATAAATTAATATCAACCTATAATTAACATGACTACGAGACTTACTTCTGCTCTGCCTCTTAGACCTGTCTCGTACCTCAACGGGACTCGTGAGCCTTCTAGACCTCTTGGCCCGACTTTCTCGACGATCAGCACTACCAACACGCTTCCTGCGTCGGCTCGACCCTTGGCTGCCCTCACCACTGCAGCTCTTCTCTCGACGCCGACTATGCCTCCCATCGGCCAATGGCGTACCCGAACGCCGCCGACTTGATGGCACTCCATCTTGGCCATCGAGTAAGGGAGGGCTGAAATACGAAAACACGGACATTACTGCTCTTCCTAATAAATTTTAAAACTAAAATGTTTTTCTGTTTTAAATATAATTATGTAAAAATATATAACATTCATGAACTATACTATTTAAAACTAAACACCACAAAAGCAATGTAAACACCCAATATCATAACGCTCATTATTTTTTTATTAAGTCACAGTCAACATAATATTACTTTAACACATTTCATAGTTCATCAATTTTATCGTAGAGTTGCCACGATCAAAAATCGAAAACCATGGAATATGTATTTATTTTACTTACAGTAGCAATAACGGAGTGTAGCCCCGATCAATCACTACCATAGCAAACTGCATTTTGTCAAATAAACGATGTCATTGTCATTGGTAGGTATCAAACCATCATGGCACCCATTATATCGCAGAGTAGCCGCGATCAAAAATGATTACCATGAATATTGAACCGTTTTACAATAATTCAGATAACGGAGTGTTGTCCCAGTAAATCTAAATTATTGCCATAAGCAAAATTCTAAATTTTGTCAAATAAAGTCGTAATATCACATATCATAGTACCAATTATATCGCAGTGTAGCCGCGATCAAAAACGGATACCATAAGACATGATTTTTTGAACAATAGCAATGGTAACGGGGTGGCCCCGCTCAACAATAACCATGGCTAAAAATTTGTCTGTTCAAAGTCAAAGTCACAGTAATTCCAAATTGGAACAAAAAAAATGAAAATTACTTACGTTCATCCCACTTCTGACATGTAGAAAATCCGACCACTTTTGGAAATAAAACTCGCAGAGTTCACTTTCAGCACTTTTATTTCTGACCGCTCCACCAAATAGACTGCCAGCTTCTGGCTTGCAAAACAGTTTTATTCAACCCCCACTTCGACCCTCCACGTCCCACGCCGGCGACTGACTTCACTGTCGAAGTGGGAATTGACAACCAATCACAGTACTTTTTTGATATAAAACCAAATCATACAAACTACGAATAAATAGAAATATCTTCCTAAAATATCCTACAATTAAGATAATGAATTTATACACAATCTAATAAATAATTAATAATAAAATTCTAAACGTTTGTAACAGACTGAATAAAAACAACTGATTTCACTACTTTTTAAAATTAATTCATTGAGATTAAATCAAAATCATATTTAAAGTATCTTAAAATTTATAGAAAAGCCCTATGCAACAAGTAATTTTGATAATTAAAAGCACTTTTATTTAGCAAAGCTAACAGAACATTGGTTGGAGGCATTGCGGAATCTATACGCCAAGGACAAGTGATGGAAACTGGCACCGGCAACATTCAGCCATGGACAAGACCCTGATTGCCGGAAAGAAGTAAATAGAAGAAAGAAAATCATCGAAGAAAATTTCGTTATTATTGGTATTGGTGGAAACTTGCTATTCGTCTGGGGCCGAAGTCTGCTAAATAAAAAATCGTATCGGTTGCATGTCTATGGCATGTTATTGTCTCGTATTCTGCGAACAGTTTCTTTATTTATTTTTTAATATGGAAAATCACAGTGGCAATAGAATGATAGTCGAGTGTCGCTAGCATTACATTAGCAGACAGAAATTAGCAGACTTGGGGCCCTGAGGTCATGTGGACTACAGTGGATATATATATTCTTTTCTCGATCATGATTGCTTAGTAGTGGATAAACTTAGAAAGTTGAAAGTAGGTATGTGGATAGTGTACTAAATCTATTTTTATATTTTATATGTATTCTCCTATAAAATTGGAAATATGAGTTGTTATATCGAAAGTCAGAAATGAGCCGTTGTGTACAAGGAGGTGGATACAATGGCACGGCCTGATTTTTACAATGGATCATAGTGGATAAAAACAGAAAATTTAAGAGTAAGTAAAACAAATCAACTCAATTAAAAGTTATCCAATTTAGTCAAAATTTAGAATCCACAGCCGATCGTATCAAGATTAAGATAATTTTAATAATAGCACCAAAAAACTTTTCACGCATTACTATTTAAAAAAAAAACCTCTAGATTTTATTGTATTTTGTACTGGGGGCAATCATTTTTCTATTACATTTATGTTTATGGGTCAAGCTTGTATAAGCAAGTAAGCAAGTAAGCAAAGCAAGTAAACAGTAAAACAAGCAATTAAGTAAACAATACACAAAGAAATCTCTGCAAATTACAACCTGTTACATAACTAACCAAAAAAAAAAAGGAATGTTTTTCATTATCATCAATCGATGAAATAATCACATCACTAGTCTAGGTCAGGTGCTACACTACCTGGCGAACAAAGTCCACTTCGGCATACATTGCTGATTTATTTAGTTTCTTGTATTGATGACATTCATGTAATAGCCAGCAATGTCGACCGAACTGCGCTGCGCCGCGTCTGTAACTTAATTTGATTTTTGAGCTGTCGAAATGTGTGCTGCGATGCCACGATTACAATTAAGTGAAATTTAATTTTAAAATTTTGTTTTTGATTCTCAAAATTTTTTGTTAATTGATTCTTTGCAACGAACCTTTCGACACCATTTCTGATTTATTTGTTGTTTTGTCACGTTGTACAATTTATGAATAATGCGTATGTCACATCACGACTGGTGTGTTATACTTTCGTGCTTGGGCACGATAAGTTAGCTATGTTAAATAATAAAAATGAGTATTCCCACAGTATAAACAGGTTCGTCCGACTATCATAGCGGGTTTATCTCACAATCAAATCGTACTGGTCCAATCCTACTGTCATTTATTGATCATTGATCAAATAGACCGCGGCCGTTAAATGCTGAAATTCGTAGTAATTTAAGATTTCTATCTTGTTAGAATTGTTTTTAAGACGACAAGATAAAACTGAAACGAGATGAGACTACAGGTTGGGCGCATTAAAAAAAAAGAACTTATGGTGTATATGTAACCTCTATTTCGATCTGATGTAATCTGTCACTACAACAGATAGTTATCCTTCTTAAGCCAAAGTTAAATTGTAGTAAACAAGTTTATTCTTTATTTAGTTACTGAAGCGTAAAAACTGAAGAATCAAGGTAGTTTTACATAATAAAGTTAATTATCAAAGTAAAAAAAAAATGCATCATATACAAAATTACAAAGGTCTGACGACTGAAGTATCAAATCAATTATACATAACCCAATTAATTATTAAATTGAACAAATTACATAATACACAATGGTCAGACGAAAAACAAGAATCACAAATTAGGAAAACGGCGCGCGGGCGCCTTACCAGATGGCTCACTCAGTACTAGCGACGATTTTGACTTACTGACGAAAACTGGAAAATACCGGAATCTCAGGGGAAGTCAAGGTAAATAAGAACGTATGAAGTGGTTGACACGAATGTCATATTTATTGGATTTAAAATTGACTCAGAAGCATACGACATTCTTTGTCAGATTTTGCTGTTTTGACGTTTTTATACTTCAGAGATTTTTGATAGTAGCAAACCTGGTTATCCCTATTTGGGGTTATGTAACAAATGCGAAAATCCGAAATAAGGCGTAGTGAACTTTCTGTATACTTTCTATTTTGTGCAACTATCTTCAAAATATGAAATTAAGTTAATTAAACCCTTTGCATCAAAACACCAATATCAGAAATTTCTCAAATGTATAGTATTATATTGTCTTTTTTATTATTATTCACTGGTAAAGCACAAATGTGCAAAAATAATTGAAATAATAACAAGTATTGTCTAAAAAAAGCGAGTTACATTGTGGTAAGATACTAAGCTTCCCCAAATTTTGAAAGATACTGTTGCCAAATTAGATTTACGGATGTTTGTTAAAGATTATGAACTAAGCCAGATACTCGTACGTGTTTAATATTGGCTATAGTAAAACAAAAAAAAAAACTAATCAATAGTCATTATGGTTACTGAGCTTTCTCAAATAATAAAAGATATTGTTGTTGAGCTAGATTTTCATAAATTAAATTTTGAAGATTGAGAGTTGGAAAGTTCTGAGCAAGATTCTCAGAGTTGTGTTGCCGAGCAAGATTCTCGGTGGTTTCTGAGCAAGATTCTCAGATGAGTTGCCGAGCAAGATTCTCGGTGGGGCGTTGTGTTGCCGAGCAAGATTCTCGGTGGGGGTAGAGTTACCGAGCAAGATTCTCGGTGGGTTCTGTGTTCCGAGCAAGATTCTCGGAGGGCGTTGTGTTGCCGAGCAAGATTCTCGGTGGGGTAGAGTTACCGAGCAAGATTCTCGGTGGGTTCTGTGTTTCCGAGCAAGATTCTCGGAGGGGCGTTGTGTTGCCGAGCAAGATTCTCGGTGGGGGTAGAGTTACCGAGCAAGATTCTCGGTGGGTTCTGTGTTGCCGAGCAAGATTCTCGGTGGGGCGTTGTGTTGCCGAGCAAGATTCTCGGTGGGGGTAGAGTTACCGAGCAAGATTCTCGGTGGGTTATGAGCAAGATTCTCAGAAGTTTCTACTAAAAAAAAAATATGAAAATATTATGATAAAGTTTGAGCATTCTCAGTACCAAATAAAAAGGGACGTCAAAATAACAAAAGAAAAATTAATGATGGTTTATATTTATGTTAAATATTAAGATGTGTTGATATACGACTGTAATATGAGTAATAAACGGATTGTTTCGAAAGCTTTGCGGTTAACAATTGAATATAAAAAAAAGCAACAGTAATTTAGACAGAATTGAAAACAAAATTTAAAAATAAATAAATAATAATTTATAAGCAATAGTCAAATTATTGACAAACTACAAAATCAGTGTGAAATCAAACGCAGTAATCTCATACCAATAAAAACAAATTAACTAACAACGGATGTCAAATACTTACTGAATTACTTTTCTTAATAACCATCACTATCTAAGAAATAGAAAAAAAACTCTTACGAAAGCAATAAAATATTGTATACCTATCGGATATTTTAAATTTTTGGTAATTAAAGTACAGTAAAAGTGTCTTTATGTCATTACGAGGACGCAATGTGTTGTCAGGAATAGCCGAGTATGTGAGTAATTTAACTCAGAGCTGGCTTACAAAATATTATTATTTTTAGTTGTAAGTGTTACGTAATTGTTAAATATTAAGGTTATTCTACAGTTTATTTCGTTTTAAGATTGTTTAAAAATCTAAACTTTAAGATTGTGATAAATATTTTGAGTAACAGATTTAATAATAACATTATTGTAAATATTTAAAATTTGTAATAGTAAGGCTTAATTACGAGGTCGTAATTATGATTCAGGATAGGCCGAGTGTTAGTTATTAATTTTAACACTGTTGGTTTTAGGTTTGATAATTGCACTTGTCTTGGTTTATTTTGTGTATAACGTAAACAATGATGACAACTGACAGATAAATAAGGGTTGCTATTATAAAATTTTATATTCGACAGGAGTGGTACTGTATTTCGTCGTATGATGGACCAACGTATTCAATATCCCTTTCATTGGTTTATTAACTGACAAGTATAGTACTATCAAGTTGGCCATGCAACGTTGGTCCGAGTATAGAACGAAATACAGTACCAGATGAATATGTGGTGGTGTAGTGAATCGGATAATTTACAAAAGTTTAAAAATGTAACGGTACCGTCAGACATTCTGTATTAGGACTTGGTATAATAAAGACGTGTGAAGTGATGTAAACTATTAGTGTTACTTTTATTATAATTAATACTACTTAAGTATTTAGTCGAGTCGTTGGGGTCATGTGCGGTGCGAGCTGGTAGCTGTGGGTACCAACGCGGCGCGGGCTGGCGGCGGCGTGGTGCGGTGCGGCGCTGGCTCGACGCCAGCTAATGATTGCCAATCGAGCGAACAATTTACGGATTATAGCCTTCTGCTTCACGTAACAGTGTTTGCACTTACACAACTTATCGAGATAGTTATCTAATTATGCCCCGATACAAGGATTGATTCATGTGTGTTTTATGCTAAATAAGTGATTCAATCTTCGCTATCAGATAGCAGGTATCGCGATGACACGCGGTCCTCGGGGCGCTGGCGGGGTGCGTGCGGTGTGCGGGGCGGGCGCGGATTCATGCGATGCGGCGATACGCGCGGTATGGTAATATTTCGCGCGCTCGTGCTGCGCGCGGCGGTTTAATTATATCATATCGAGGGCAATCTGCGCGATGCCGGGCGGTGCGGTGTGGCGCGGCGCGGGTGAGGTGAGCCGGCCGTGCGCCCGCGCCGTATCGCCCGCGCACCGGCAGATAAATCACACTCAATCCCTGCCTCATAATTTAGCCCTCCCCAAACCGACTCACGCACGATTCAGGTAATCAAATCCATATAATTATCGTATTGCATATTCAACTCGGATTATTGCGAGCTATTATTCGAATGGAACTTGACACGCAAGCTTGGGAAGCTTTCTTTTCTGGAGTCATTAACATAGTTGGCTATCTCACGAGGATCTTGGCGGAGATAAGGCCGATAGCGAGCGTGGCATCGTCACTTGTCAGGTATTGCGAGTGTGGCAGCGCCGGTGGTAGCGTCAGCGCGTTGCCGTTTCTCACAGCGCGGCGGCGGCGCACGCGCACCGTGAGAATGAATATTCAGAGCGCGATAACGCACTCCCTCTCCCCCGCCTCCGCCCCGCCTTTACCCCGGAACTCTGCACGCACATCTTGCGGACATCGTAACACTTGCAGCTAACAGTAAACTGCTCATCCTTGGGTCCTGATGTAGCTGCTTTCTCGTGCACTACCCATACTGAAATACAATGACCATAATGTTTACTAAAAAACACTAAAATGCAATCGAAAAAAGAAGGTAAAGTTATCGTATATACCTTGAAAATGAATGCTCTGAATACCTTGAGGTCCTCGCGCCTGCAGTCCGGTCCAGGTGCGCAGGAGTGGCCGCACTGATCACGGGTGCGGCGCGATGCGGTGCGGGTGCGTTGCCTGCGGCGATCACTCCGCTGCCTCATCATATTATCGCGCGCGCTCTACCTCAATCTGCACATCATCGTTCCGTCCTGTACACTTCTTTTTCTTTACCTTTTGTGAAACCGATCAGTGAGAATGAACTTCATGGAAAATAATATTATATTGCAAGTTACTACTAAGAAAACGAATCCTAAAATCATTTACATTCAGTAAAACTCAGTACCTAGATCAGTTCGATTTCGCAAAACAGGAAACAAGAATGGTGTTATTTTTTTCAGTTAATAGTCCACATGGCACCGTGGCGTAGTGCGTGTCGGGACTCGGGAAGGGCACACGCGGCTCAATTAGCACCCGATAAACAAACGATACGCGATCATTAGTGCATTAGAAGGGAGGTTATTTATGAGGAAGGGTATCTACCTACCAATAGGTGTGAGTAACGTATCGCAGCGACCAACTGGCGCACCATAAGACACGAGATCTGCGCCGGCGCTGGTTATCAGACGATTCCGATCTGTGACATAGTTCGTAGATTGACGCAACAGATTCCAACAATAGTATTTAGCATTTCTCAAAGTTCTTTCTATTAGCTGAGCAATCAATGGCACCTAAGATTTGCGAGCAACGGTGTTGTCATACGTCGTCGTAGCCTTGAATAAGGGTCACGACCGTGGGGGTAATTAGCCGAGTTGAATACCATTAGTTTGTTGAGTAATTGTCCGCCGGACGCTGGACGCTGGTGGTGCGCGTGCGCGTGCGCGTGCGACTGTCGCAGACAATTGTCGGCGTCTTTTTCAATTCCGACACCAATTTGCACGACGCCGACATTAGCATGACTGTTGTTCGTTTTGCATTGTAAACGGAAGACGTTATCAATTAAGCCCAATTTTCAAGAGGCGGACGGTTAGGACGGGATCCTTAAGTTGGGCTATAAGCGCCTGGTAGGAGTGATAGAGCCCAGACATAACGCCATAAAGGAAACATTGTTGAGGTTTGTCGATTGATCTGTCTATAGCAGCCAGAGGTGCGAAGATGCCGATCACCGAGCAGCCGCGGGCACAGTTCGCGCTCGCAGGCGGAAGCAGCTGTGCAATTACGCGCGCGCAAGAAGCGCCACAATATCGGTCGCATCGCGCGAGCATTGTATGCAAATCCCCGACACCTCACCAGCCATTACCACCACAACAGCCCACAGCGCGACACCACCGAGAAACAGCGTTTGAAGATTAATGGCATCAGATTGTATTAACGTGTCTAACTATCGATCCCATTATCTAGGTAATAACAAGAAGCGATCGAGGTTACAGCGGGTCATCGAGATGAGAACAAAATAAAACCGTCAGTCCATGCGCCCGAAGAAACGGATCTCATTACCGACATCGCCTCGCTTTGTATGAATCATCACAATTATAAGTTTTATAGATCACAATCCTTATTATGTTCAATCTTTCCTAATCATTGCAAAATGAGTTCCTGCTTGATGCCGTAACATGATGGAATACGGCTTATCTTTTGTTTGGTGTTTATAATCAGCTCAGTGCATTTGGTTGTGATAAATCTTGGCACATTTGCCGTGTATGAATGGTGTAGTGCAGTGGCGGCGGCGGTCGTCCTGCGCGCACACCGCGCACCACCGCGTGCCAATTACCGCGCGGCCATCAGATAGCGCTAACAAGACGATGCGTATCTGTCGCAGTGTCGCGCGACGCGGCCACCACCGGCTGCATTCAAATTCCTGCACAGAGTATTACTCCCCCGCGACATAAATCATCATACTGCAATCGAATCTCGACGCTACCGTTACTGCGTAAGGTTGGGATTCCTCGGGTGAGGTGCCTTGTTACTTTGCATGATGACCGCACTGGCGTGAATTACTCTCATGCGCAGGTCGTTACCGGCGGGCGCACGCAGCTCGGGCCGGTGCGGTGGGACAGGAGGGCGCATGCGCCGGAGCACTCGCGACTCGCGACGAGGAATATTTCACGGAGATGCGGCGATAGCGCGATTGTGCGGCGCCGATACGCCATCGCGAGTCCGCGAGCAGACGGCGGTGGCAGTAAGCAGGCAGGCGGCAGCAGGAAGGACGGACGCGGGGCCATGAATCAGCGGACAATACCAACAATACCAACACCTACACACAATAACTAGATCCGCTTTTGTTTCCACGCTGCTTATTCGAAGCGCCTATTACTGCCAAACTGATAGCGCCACTATTTATGCCAACCTCGACCGCTTTAATATCTGATATTCATTCCTCTTGGAAAATACCAAAAGCGTATTGAGGTAGATATTTATTTCCGATAAGAGGGCGAACAAAGAATCGGTCAATTGGATTCATTTCATATTTTTAATGAAAGTTTCTGTGTTAGGAACAAAAGCTATTGTTTGTTTTGAGCGTCTATAACTCAGAGTTAATCCAGTCGGTTTTTAATGCGAGGTCAAGATTGGCGTCAAGCGGGCCGGGCGGCGGCTCCTTTGAATAATTCGCGGATGATGCGCTAGATTTATGGCGCTTAACCATAGAGCGGCGCGGGCGCAGCGGCGGCGGACAATTAAATAATTTGCCTACAGACGCCGCCTCACCTCCCCCCAACCCCTCTCCCGGACCCCTCGGCCACTTTATGGGATTGTGGGTTTAGTTCGGCATCCTTAATATTAATCATTCGGACCATTATATCAGTGTTTTAATAATTTGAGTTGGCATCTTGTGGTTGCCGAAAGTGGTTTGTTCTTTCTATTATGTTAATGATTCCCTACCTAATTGATCACATGAAGGATTTATTTTTGATATTGAATAACTAAGGATCTATTCTGGTTTGTAGCAACATTCTGCGATGCAGAGATCTTGAGCTGTCGGCCAGCCTCCCGGAGGCACCCCGCTGAGATCAAGCCGAGATAACGCACTCGAGCATGTGTTCCATGTAAATTCCCGCCGAGTGCTGAGAGCTTGATTGGCGTTAAGAGCCCTTAATGTCTTCAGATAATTAGTGTTTAATAAGATCGCTGAGGCGCAAAGTGTTCCGGCGGGATAAAAAGCGGAGGCTGTAATTGCTTTGGCGACTGTCGAAGACCCGCGTGGTCGCCGGCGCCGTCCACTGCCGCCTCCGCACCGACGCAGCGACCAGTCGCGATTACAAGTCGCGCGATCGATGCGCCCGCGCCGCTGCCGACAGCTTGCTCACTCACTAAGACCGCGCTCGATACTTGTCACGTTCTTACCGAAATGTGTTTAGATTGTGCTTACTTGCCTTTAACTGGATGATCGTCCATTTTTTTCTGTTTTTTAACATGTTGTTTAGTTTTTACTCAATTGCCTGGTTCTCGGATCGTATCCATAAAACTGTTTCTCGATCCTTATTCAGAATAAGATTACCTATTCTGCTTACAGCTTTTCAAAGCAAACTGGACTACCCTGAACTTCCTATCTCAATCTCAACTCTAAGTAGTTTCCATCTCAATCTGCTTAGACCAATATCTACCTAGAAACGAAGATACTGATCAGAGTATTCGTGGACAAAGCAATGTCTGGTAATGGATAGGTATCTGTGTGAAGGAATCGCAGTGTAATCAGACGTTGGAGACGGTGTGCTTGCGGAGGAGCGCGGGTCGTCGCGCAGATATTATTTAAAGCGCTCCAATCTAGGCTCCTTATTACCTCGGCGGGTAATGCCGCATGCCGGCCGGCCGTGCCGCATGCCGCCCAACAATGCCCGAGCTGTAATGCTACGCTTATCGCAGATGAGTTACGATTAGTAAATTGGCGAGTGGAGAAGGGCGCGATCGCTTTCTAATAAATTTAGTTGGCTCGGAATAGCTGCGCCTGCGCATCCCGAGCGCCGCGCGCCGTTTGCCGACCGCCGCCGCCGCCGCCGCCGCGCAGCCGCCGCCGACGGATGCCTGCCTGATGCCGGCCGACCCCGGACAACAGATACACGTAATTATACCGACTCTGATAGGATACGGTTCTACAAAGTCATAATACTAAACACATGTACCTAACAAATTGGATCGTTAACGTATTGCGAGATAGAAATCTGGTAATGGAGACTTCTAATAAGATTCACTACCGGATACGAGACTGATGCTGTTCTTACTGGATGGAGGTAGGTATCCTATCAGAAATAGGTATACTAAGATTATACGGGGTGTTAGGGACGGTGTAACAAAAACTTTGCAGGCGTGCTCAGACCATGAAACTGAACAACTTTTACTATGGAGCCAATGGTGGGAAACGAAAAAGAAAATCCGGCCTCCCATACAAAGTCAGTCAGCTGATCGTGATTTTTGTATGGGAGGTCGTAAAATTTTTTTCGTTTCCCACCATTGGCTCCATAGTAAAAGTTGTTCAGTTTGATGGTCTGATCATGCCTGCAAAGTTTTCGGTACACCGTCCCTAACACCCTGTATTTTAGTTATCTTTTATAATTCACCATACCTATGATGTAGCGTAGGGAGACTACTCGTGCCAAAAAAATCAAAAAGCTTATTTAGATAAGGTAGTGGCTATGACGACCCCTACGTCAAATTTATATATTATTATCTATACCAGGAGTAACAGAAAGGGTATAACAAGCCGAAAGGAGGTCAAGATACTCATGAAACTGAACAACTTTCCCTATGGAACATGGGTAGAAATATGAAAAAAAAAATTTGGACCTCCCATACAAAATTGCCGATCAGCTGATTGATTTACTGTGGGAGGTCCAAATTTTTTTTTCATATTTCTACCCAAGTTCCATTGGGAAAGTTGTTCAGTTTCATGAGTACCTTAAGCTCCTTTCGGCTTGTTATACCCTTTCTGTTACTCCGTGTATATGTATTTTTGGAAGACTTGCAAAACCTGTCGCAAATTTATCTTATTAAAAGTTATTCAATCTACCAATACAGTAGTGTAATAAAAACCGAAAAATCAGTCTGTTTGATTTTTTCTTAGTATTTTTATGAAACACCTAAATCCAAACTTTAAATTGGTCGGTTGACGTGCTAGTGTGCAGGTATCAAATGCTGTTTCCAAATCTGGTAAGACGAATAAGAAACTCTTCCGCTTATGAACTTTTGCTTGTAGGTTAGGTATAATTTTGAATCTTTTTTTCTAATAAGCATGCCCTGGCTTACTGTTCTATTAAGAACCAACACATTAGACATTTATGAAAAAATAAGACTAATAAGAACGATACAGGATACGAGACCATTATAAAATTTGTACGAATAATTACGAATTATAACAACTTGTATACTTATTATTATTACCTACCTACCTTCTATCCCTCTTGTCCCTCTATTTCGGAAACATGTCTGAAGCAGTTTATTGAGGTGCTAATAATAAGACAAGCAAGTGCAAAACAAGTTACACAACACCTAACTTCCACGATGGACAGGACAGTAGGTAGGTACTGAGCAGAGGCAAAAATAACAAATATTTGATGTCCGTCTCAAATAAAATAAAATTAATTTATGTAACTATCCTACAACTTAATAAGTACTACAAAAAATAAAACTAATGTGAAAACATTCTTCTCAGTGGATTAATTTTAATAAAGCATTGCCTCAGGGTCTGATAGTTAGCGCTGGATGCAGGTGGCACTGGATTGGATTGATAGGCGGAGATCTTCGTAGTCTGAAGAAAATCGGATACTCTGACAATATCAAAAATTTGCTGAAAGTTACTTACTACTCCCGAAACTGGCAAACTTTTAGGTTTATGTTTTAAGTTTTGATGTTAGGTAAGTACCAAAATTACCTAAATAATTACGAGCAAAGCAAATGGTAGGTATTTATTCATTAATCATTTATGTATTCTAAGTTAAAAGATAATTTTATACATGATATAAGTATTCAACTGAATAAAACAATTATTTACAGTGGCTTCGATTCTGATAGAAGACCTTCTTAGCTTGTTTTTGGCTTTCTAGTTCACTTCCAAAAAATAAACGATTTAATTAAAAAATATAGTAAATTCACGGCTGATTTGGGAATTTGAGAAAAATATGGTCCTCCCTTGCAAAATGATGCGGGCAGCTTAAATTCGTATGAGAACTACCCTAAAACCTTATTCTAAAGAAAATAATTTTAAAAATATCAGTTTCACGTCCAGAACACGCCATGAAAGTTTGTACAGTGGCTTAACCAAATACACTGCATACCTAATCTAGGTACCTATATCGTTCTATATGCTTATGTAATGTATACGCCTCACCTCCGTTCCAAATAAAACACCGTTTTAGAAGGTAAATAGATGAATAACCTACTGAACGAAAACTGCTCGCCTTTTCAGGTAGAAAGCAACATGAGTAGCTAAGAAATTGCCCTGTCAGAATAGGAGCATTGCATTGTGTAAAGCAATTCGCACTTGGCTGCTTTTTTTACACAGGACATGTCACAATCGATATTCACAGTCAATTCAAAGATTACCCTAATGGATAGTTTTTACTTGACATGCGTTTTCTATGAATATAAAAGAGTGCGTAACAAATCGAAGTGTTATTTCATCATACAAGTGAGATAATGCTATTACGCAAATTGATATCGCGGGAGGTGCGTAGCGTAAGAGTCATCCGTCTAAATCATTCAAATGCAAAATTATCCATAAACAATCTACTAGATTGTATGCGGTTCGCAGACGGAGAATAAGGTAAACGTAGCCAACATTGAAACAGTTGCCAATCGAGGTGATATTGGCGAACATTTCCCGATGGGGAAAACTATATCCAGAATTGTTTTTTTGGCTGTTGAAGATTTTGAGGTTGATGCTTAGGATAGATTTGGGAATCAAATTAGGAAAATGGCGGTCTATGTTTTTTCAAAATTGTAAAAACGGGGTTCGTTTTTAAATTTTTCGTTTAACCCCGTTTTTACGACCGCGAAAGTTTAAGATACTAGGATTACTAGGTACTATGTCTATTTTTATTGCAAAATTGAGTAAGTATTTCTGTTTGATGTTATATTCACAGTGTATCGTCTTCCTTAATCTCAGGCGTGAGTTGCACCTAGTGGCGAGTGGCAATGCTGATCACTGCGACGCTGCCGGTGGTACAAATGTGTTTATAATGTTGCGCGTGCGCTGCGTCGCGGGCGGTGGCGATATACCTACCTACCTATAGCGCGTGCCATACACAATACGGAAAATTTTAAATAGGTTTTGATTTGACTCGATGTGTTTTTGCAATACTTTCTAAGATCAGTTGTAGTTGTAGATAGGTACGCACACTTTTCGAAAGAATTACTTTTCCAAGACCAAGATCAAAGACTAAGTATATAAGATATTTTAACGACTTACCTGCCGAACTACCTTCTTACATAGATAATTGAATCAAATCATATTGAAATAAAAATTGATTCGATCACTAATACTACTAAAAGTTTTATGATCCAATTTATAACTACCTTTGACAACAGGTACTACAAATTGCTGTCATTTTAGTGTGAGTGTACCTATGTCATAGACGACGTAGAGTTTTTGACCTCGGTATAATATCTGTCGACTATGACATAAAACATTGCTACATGATTTAGTGCTCTAATAATAATGCACCAATCCCACTCAACAGGTTTGGGATAAGGCAGGAAGATGATGATAATACTTAATTAATATGTCATATTTATATAATATGACCCTTGCTTAGGATTAGGACTGAACACTGCTGATGTTATAAAAAGCTAGGCCTCAAAAAAACTAACAACTGCGTAATATTGAGGAATTGATTGAGCATACAGTTTGCAGTTGCAGTCGGCGCACCGTCGTCGTCGTCGCGTCGCACACGGCGCTTGACGAATGCGTTGCGCGGAACTAATGCGCATCTCCGCGCACTCGCGCACTCGCCACGCTGCGCACACGCAACGCGCAACACATCACAATATTATATTGCACATTTTTATTGCATCTTCACCTCCATTACTGAGTTTACCGTGGAATGCCCGGGACTAATCATAACTCTCTCGTAATTTCAAGTTATTTTAATCAAATCACTGATAATAACGACGCCATTTGTCCGGTTGGATGTAATATGGGGGCTAATAAAAATGGGATGTCAAAAAAGTAATAAGTGATAATGAGATGATTAAATGTCTATAAATAACGTTAACCCCTTGGCTGTCCGGCGGGCGGTGGCGAGCGCCCGCATGTCGCGTACCCCTTGACGGGGCCCGCGGGACGGGACTCCCGCGTTTTATTATTTTTGGGGAGCGCCGCGAGATCTGATCCCGGCAACAATATGTTCATGAGATGTCTGCTGTAATAGATACGATGATGGATGGCGGCGCCTCATCGCATCGCTCCTTTCACTTTAATATGTATTTCACAAATCGATCACGCTGCTATTAGCTGATGGATGATTGCCGTGTTTAGCCAGCTCTGTTTTACTCGCGTGTACCTATTGTGGCATGGAGATGTTAAGCCCATAATGGCTAATGTGAACTTGCGGCCAATATCTAATATTTTGTTTTTTGAAATTTCTGAAACAACAAAGCTCTCGATCCGAAGAATTGAGCAGCAAATTTCAATTAAATCAGGTCGTTTGTCGACTTGATGTCCTACGCAAGACAAGACATGACGATAATGATAAAAATTCTAACCACGTGTTTAAATGCTAGAACCCCTTTCTATGGCCTATTAATATCAACACCAACGTTTAAAGAAATAATTTACAGTTGGCATTGATTCGGACAAATCAATTAGGTTAGGTTATAGTCCATTAGTCTATCCAGGAACTGTCTATGTCACATCACATCAAGATCACACCAAAATTGTGCTAAGCAAAAATCAGTAGAGTCAGAACCTGGAATTGGCCGGCAATTGGTAAAAGTCTGTGACTTCCGGTACCAGTTTTGAGGTACTTACCATACGTCATATTACATCATTGCAAAACTCATAGCAGCAAATCAAATTCAAATCCTACTTGCCGAGGAAAAATTTGCAAGTTTTCCAAAAATTGTGTATATATCTAAAAAGGAAAGTGTTTCTTTTGTATTCTATTTATCGCGGGTTTTCATCGCTTGCTAGGTATATGCAATCTGTAAAGAATCAATTAGTTGCAAGATCCCGGTAGATAAAGCTCTGCCACGTGTTACTAAGATACACTTGACCTATTTCGCAGGCAAAGATTGAGCCGCGGTAGCCCAGTTGGGTGAGGCGTCGGCAGTAGGATCGCAGGTTCAAAACCTGTCTGCGGTGGAAAAATTTGCTTTTCCAAAAACTCATAGCAGCAGCTTAGGTATTAACAAATAAAATTGACACCCTAAACATAAGTCTGCCTGTCCGGAAGTAGAATGACCAGAATTAACTACTTTGAAGACTGTGTTAACTTTTAAACTTTTCCTGGATGGGCCCATTAACTGCCTATAAATAAAAATAAATGTGCTTGACTTCAACGATTGTAAACCTTCTGCTAAGTACTACAGCCACCATAAAAATCTGCTTGCTAGACATGGGTTTTCCCTAAAAGACGAGTATTGCCAAACTCACCACGTTTAGTTTGGCGAGCGCAGTGCAAGATATAGTAGAGGAGGACTAAATAACTCATATTTCTGGAACAAGTTATTTACATGAACAAGTTAATCATCAAGTCATGCCCAAGATATTATTGTTCCTTTTAAAAATAAAACCTACTCACTTGACCACACATGATGAGTGGTAGGCGTTTATAACCCTTCTCATTTCCGTTTTTGGAACCTGTCGGATGTTTTCTTTTTGTCATTTTCACGCCTATCCATATTCCAATATCTATGGCGTCCTGCTGCAAAAATAAAATAAACTCTTGGTAAGACTATAAAATTGATGCTTATTTGTCAGCTGACTAGTACATTTTTATTTGATAGTTAAGCTTTCGGATACGAAAAACTGTATTTTGGTAGGTTTTAGCTACGACTGCTACGTCGTAGCCCGTAGCACTTGTAGGCAAGGAGCGTGTTACTAAATAATTGATTCGGTTTTGTTATTACTACTATCTATTTAATTAATAAATAAAAGTTGTTACAAAATATTTAAAGTAAAACGTTGTTGTGACAGAATTGTGTATAAGTAACTTCTGTTTCTTTGATTGCTTCTTGGACTTTTGGAGACCAAGTTTGGACATCGTAGGTTAGTACAGGCAGGATACACATGTCGATGAGTTTTCGCTTTAGAGAGAGGGGTAGATCACCCTTCATAAATAGCTTATGTGACCAGAAGCTTTTCCAGGCGTTGTCGATCCTGCGATCAATTTCTTTCTCTTGCCTGTTATCGAAAGAGACTATCTGGCCTACATAAATATACCTACTCTTCGACATAATGTATTAACTGCCCGTCTACCACTACCCTATGTTTCGTGCCATTGGTCATAAATCGAGTCTTGGTTCTGTTAATTTTGAGTCCAACCTCAAGGCTTGCCGTACATAGTCCTTGAAAAATAAGTTCCAATTCTGCTGCTGTGCTCGCGAATAGAACAATGTCGTCGGCAAAACGAAGATTAGTCAATTTTTTTTCGCCGACCGCAATGCCCTTTCCCACAATGGTGTCAATTTTTGAAAGACTTCTTCCATAAATAGCACCCAAAAAAGTTATCAAACGTGATTTAATGAGCCTTGTGTGCTGACAAACAAAAATCTGGGTTTTCGATAAGATGTGGAACATCAAGAGACAAAAATTTCACCAAAATGTAACCAAAACCATTGCTAGGGACTTCATTATTCGCAAAATAAAGTGACTGATATATGCATGCAAATAAAAATACCTATGCAATGCAATAAAAAATATTTAAAAATAAGGAAATGTAGTAAAATATGCTTTATTGAATTACAAGTTTTTGGTATAAAATCAACGACAATGTAAAATATTTCCGCCGTGTAAGAATGATGTGAATGATGATCAGTTATCTACAAAAACACAGGTTTTTTTCAGGTGCCAAGGTCCACTTAACAAGTTTTGACGAAGCAATGAGGGAACACGGCAATAACGAGAACAATTTTAGCAAAGAATGCACAATTAATAATAGCAAAGTAATGTAAGGGAGAGAGAACTAAAAATAGACGTGCTGATAAGTATTAGTAATATTCTAGAGAAACTATGTTTTTTGGTTTAAATATGCAAATGAATATAATTTGGTCTCAGTCATTGCACTGGCATATAGAAATTGAAGATCCACAGTAGGTACCTTGACGTGAAATATCAAGGGCTGAGCAGTAACGGAAATGAAGCTTAAAAAAGTTGTTTATTGCTAACATATGTGGAAGCTTGTAATTAGCATTTGTTTATGTACTTAATTTAATATGTTTTTAGGCTGTAAGCTCCCCAAATAAAATAAATAAAGTAATTGCTCTTTTTGTTGGAGCATGGAATTCAAGGTTTGGAGTTACTAATGATTGTGGAACATCAGGAGCTATAAGGAGTATAAGCCCAGTATAAGGAGTATAAGAATCCGACAGTGGCATGTTTAGAAAAACTCTATAAGACACATTTTCCACTCTTTGTGACACTGCAAGAAAGACGATGGAATCCGCGCTTTTTAACAATTTTATTAGTACTTTTTTCCATATCCATTTTGTAAGTTTTAGTACCTAAGGGTAAGTCCTTTTTGTTATGCTGTCTAATCAGTTTTTATTCTTACTTTATTTTTCCTGTACCTAAGATTGTACAGTTTTGAATAACATCATATAAGACTGAACTTTATGAAGTAAATACTTAGGTAGATCCAGATTTAGGTTACTTAGGTACAATCGCTAACTAGGAATTCCAGAATTTTATTCCTATAACTTCAAGGTATTTTATTTAGGTACCGTTCAACTGGAAGCTCGGAACTTGGACTTGCACTTGGTGCACGTTTTTATAACCATCCTGCACAGGTAATTCAAGCCAAAGAATCAGGTCATCTTTTTTGTTTCCAATACCTACCATATACCTACCTACCGTGAACCTTATTGGTGAATGACCGCAGTCGGTCGATTTTCTGTATAGATGAGTTTACAATGAGATATTTTATAGTTTTTAACGGGCTGAAATCCAAAGACTCAGTGATTTTACCTGAATAAAAGTTAAAGTAGTTTTAGAGGTACAACAGTCTCTAGATTTTGGTATTTACTCGAGTGTGTGATGCTAGAAAAAGAAAATGTGCAGACTGGGTTTTTCCATATTTGGCAATTCCTGTAATCTTTGAGCCACCAACGTCTCTGTTAAGGAGATTGTGACACTATCGCCATAGAGAAGGACGTAAATCATAGGTCCTAATGGAATAGTGATCTCGTGAACACATGTCGGCAGCATCGCGCGTGTTGGTAACAAGAGCGAGTGCGCGCGAGCGGACAGAACAATGCGCGGAGTTTGTCAGCCTCGTTACTCGCGCATTAGCATGCGCTAGCGCAGGCTGGGCGGGGCGGGGGGCGGCGCGGGGCGGGACGGGGCGTGGCCAAGCGCGATTGGCCGCCGCATGCAAATGCGCACGCCGCCGCCTGCGCGCGCGCAATCACGGCGCGCACATCGCGAGCCTACCATTGTTTTAGCTGCAAAAACTCACCGACTCGTCCGAGCTCGTTTGTCGGGAACATGTGCCGGCAAAAACTGCAGAATGCGCATAACAAGAAACGGCAAAAAATGCCGGACGACGGCGGCGACGCGGCGCTTTTTATTCGCGATTTATTTTCGTTCCTCCGGTCGCGGCCGCTCCCGCGCGGTGTCTCTGCGACCTCTCTCGACTCATCCCGGCTTATCGTGGTCGCGTCTCTACATTTTTTCTACGCTCGCTACGAGGCACGCGCGGGAGCGGTGTTGGCAGCAGAGGCTACCGACCCCGGCCAGCAGTGAGCAGTGAGCAGGTTAAATTGCGGCACTGAGTGAGTGCCAGAGCCAATTGGCAACAAGACCATTACTTTTATATCACATTTACATTGAATGCACGCCGACGAGAATCTGATGTCGAGATGCAACGCTCAATTAAAATAAGGCAATAAATTAACAGATGTGTAGGTAAGGTAGGTACATATAGCTACCCTATAGGTAAGCTCTATGATGCTTCAGGCCCAATCTAGGTACCTATCTACATACTTAATGTTGGCTTAGCTGAATACTAATCTGACCTAACTATGCGTTATTGAAGCTGAAATTAGGTATAGGAAAGAAAATTTATAATATCAGCTAAAGTTTATTATAGCAGCGTGATCCTCATCCCTCAGCAGTCGCTGGCACTCGTCCAGACCCTCATTGTCCTCCTAAACGCCTACAATTGTACCACTTTGTGTTACACTCACGACATCTCATACCTAGGTGCCTATGTTTCAAATTACAAATGTGTGTTTCTCTGTTTTCTATCTACCACAACAATTCACGGGAGTACTTTATTGTAATTTAGCTATTAAGAATAACGATTTTATACAGAACAAGAAAAATAAATGTGCTATAAATACTGACAGTGCTCGTATCGTAGAGAAGATTTATGAGTTTAAGAACTCTAATAGGTTTTATTTATCAGTTTATTAGAGTTGGTGATGACTGACATTAGACGTTCATGAGGCTGCGATCAGGAACTGGTCTAGGCGCCGTCGCGTGATGCGCTGAGTTGCGCATAAGCGTGTTTTTGTCCGTCCCTGGCGCTGTCACCGCGACGGACGGCCCTGCGCGCGCGCAGTGTAAATAACGCTCATTACGCGCCTCATCTGTGCGCTTAGATTCGTTCCGAGTATACGCATTCGTATTCAATTATGCTCGACCACAAAAACTAGTCGCGCATTTGAATGACGCGTCCTCGTTACCGCGCTCGCCGGTCGTCGGTCGTCGGTCCTCTCTCGCCCAATTTACAATAAAACGCCGGGAACGTCCGGCCGCTGCGCTGCGCCCGCGCACCCGCGCCGCGCGCCGCGCCGCAAGCGCAAAAACTGACCGCACTCCTCTCTGTGCATATGAATGGGCCACTTTTTACCGAGCACAGCGACGATAATATGCCGCTCGAGAAATCACTGCAGATGCACCTGCGTGCCTACCACGAGAAATATTGCGTGCTCTTGCTGAAAAAACTAGATCTGATGTAGAGTTACTCTGACAAAATTACACTTGCCGGTAAGTCTTTGTCTTCCGCCTTTTCTTTGACCCCCTTCTACGACTAAAAGATTATCCAACAACGAATACCTTCCGAATTTCGAATTCGAATTCGCAGGGCGGTAGCAAGCTCTCTAATGACCAAAAAAGAGCAAGATCCTTGGCACCCAATGTATGGAAGCTCTATTTTCCCATCAAGGCTTTCAACTCGGCGGAGCTTTCTCTGGAATGTGCTCCCTGTTTCGAGTGACCCATCCCAGGCCAGAGTTGGACTTTGGGAGGATAGGATACCCACCTCATGCGTTCCAGCAGCTGAAAGCCTCCCCCCGGGTCATGACCTGCCGTGGACAACTTGGAAATCTTTAAACAGATTGCGGACCCAGGTTGGCCGGTGCAAAGACAATCTAGCCCGATGGGGATACATTGATGGCTCCTCTAATGTATGCGAGTATGGTTTAATTCCTCAGACCATGGAACACCTCTTGACCTGCCCCATGTGTCCTGACTCCTGCACAGTGGATGAACTAATGAAAGCCACTGCAAATGCGGTCCGGGTGGCTAAATTTGGGCGCACAAAATTTGAATTTTGCTATCGATACGAAAAGAAGAAGAAGAAGAACGAATACCTAAAGAGGTACGTTTTAATTTTCTTCCTATAATATGTTACTTGATGTGTCTATCCCTCGTGAGCCAGCCAGCCCAGTATGGAAGCGTCATATTACGTGCCTGCCTTGTGACGGACCGGTGACGCGGCGGCGGCAGATCGCCGGATTATGTAACGAGCGCGGATTGCGGCGGCCGGTTTTTGTCGCAACCCCCGACGACCGGACAGCGGAGTCATGCATGTACGATTCAGATATTATGTGCATCATTTATTGCTCTTGAAATAATATACGACTGTAGATAAACATAAGCACCTAAGATAGATGAAATTACAGATTTTCACAAAAATTATTCATAACAGATTTTTATATTTTCATAGAAAAATGTTTCTCTGTCGAATCAATGGTAACAGGATCACAGTATTTTAAACTAATGTGTTTCTACGGCGATGTTTTGTAGTTACATGAGCAGGGGTTGTTGGACAGCACAGTGAAGTGTAGTTTCTTGCGGCATTGCCTGTAGGTACGGAGCCGCTGTCGCACCTGTAGTTGCTTGAAAACCCCACCTTATCCTGTTTGCATGACATCTTCAAACACCAGCCTGGCCGCTCAATGCGTCAGATCTATCCATTTTTAATTTATCAGAAGTGTTCGGGCGTAATATTGTAACCTGCTAAGTTCAAAGTAGGTACCATTGTAGCACCTGGAATGTGCAAATGTAATCAGTGTAAATTGTGTGTTGTAATTGTTTCCCTGCGTGTCCGCTGGCTGGCTGGCTGGCCGGCTGCGCGGGCGCAGGCGGCGGCGGCGGCGGCGGCGCGGGCGGTCGTAAGTCAGCGCTTCGTGCGCCGATATCATCGCCCGCGCAGCCTGCGCAGCCACACGATCCACACCGAGCCTCCACTTACCCTCTTCTGTGGATTTTTGCACAATATTCTTATAATTTATTAGTGCTCTAGTCCGCTCTTTATATCCCTGTTCTGATTTATGCCTTGATCGATTCCTTTGGTTAGTTTATGGTTAGCATAACAACTGTTTCCTTGTTGGTATTCATTTGCAACCAGTTGATTCTGTTTAGCAGAATCATTCTCATTTTATGAAATTAGAGCGTATTTTCAGCTGTTTGTTACTCTATCATTCTAGATTATATTATTTAAGACGAGCAGTTGTAGCAATTTACTAGTGCCTAGCATCATCTATTCTTTAGCTATAGGTACTCATTTTATTTTAATCTAAAATTTATTTTGAAACACGTCAAATAGCCATATCGAAAGAATATGGCTTTGAAAATGTGCGCGAGCAAAGCTCTTCACTTTGTCCTAGATCTTTTATTAATTCAAATATCAAAAAGTTTTTATCACGAAATTAAGTAGGTACGTTTGTTGTGTTGCACACTCCCAACGAGGGCGCGGGGAGGAGAGGGTATGGAGCGCAGGTCGGCATAACTCGCGCCGCGATCATATTGCCGATATGATGCTGACTTATTGATTCCCGCTTCAATTAGAGCCTCTGCTGCGGGGAGGTCCGTTCACCTCCTTAATATTTCAAAAGTGAAGTAAATCGATCGGCGAGGAGCTTCCTCAACCGATGGCCGGCGGAGATATCGCAAGGTTTGTTGTTATTTACGTGCGAGCGTGTGTCGGCCGCCAACCGGCGCACGCGCACCGCTCTACTCCACACTGCACCGCATCGCAACACATCGCACCGCACTACAACACACCGCAACATCACAAATTAGGGAAACGGTGCGCCTATACAGATGGCTCACTCAGTACTAGCGACGATTTTGACCCCTACTGGCTTTAACTGGAAATAACCGGAATCTCAGGGGAAGTCAAGGTAACTAAGAAGTTAGTTACCACTGACGTCATATATCTTGTATTAAAACATATATTTTTGTATCAGATTTTACTATTGGCTATATCCCTGCTGCTACTCACCCTGGCTATGTAACAAATTGACAATCGCAAAAATCCTAAATAGGGCCGAGTGAACCTTCTGTAAACTCTCTATTTTGAGGCGCAGGTGTCGTCGCGGGGAAATGTCACGCGGACACAAAGTTCACTGTCACACTGAGGGTTAATCCGGTCCCGCTATACAATTACAGCACTAAGTTGCTTACCGCGTGCTACCGTTCACATGTCAAGAAAACCCGATTACGAATTGCAAGTCGGCGAATCCTATTTGCACTCATTCGAGTCCAGTTCTTTGTAGACAATTAAAAATGTCAGGCTATAAATAAGCAGTTGTGTCTAAAAATAGTGGTGGAGTAACGGTAGTGGGTATTTTTGCGGGCGCCGGGCTTGCTGCGGGCTGCGGCCAAAGGGCACACTCACACTTTCACCCGCGAACGAACCGGCCAAAGAGCTGGCTACGCTATGAAACGCACAATGTGACGAGGAGCAAATCGTGAATTCTTTTTTCTCTAGGATGGAAACAGCGGATGAGACAGCATCCTATTTTCAGTTTTCAGGCGTGCATGCATAATCGGTTACTAATAAAAACTAAGGTGACAGACGACTTAATTTAAGACTATCTATCAAATCCACCAAACAAAAACTTTCGAGGGTCCGATCCTACGAAAATTCCTTGAATCTACTTACCTACATTTGGTTTCGTAGTTCATCAAATCATTCACTGACTGAAGTAACCAGCTCTCCGGCTAGCACTGCACGCCGTCGACCGACAATTAGCGGTCACGTCGTCAAGCCACCGCCATTATACCGTTGACAGACAACATGTACTATTACATCAAGATTTCGTTTACTTACAATAAAGGAGAACTTTTTAAAATTTGACTCACCGCGTGTCTTGCATCATGTTCTACACAACTAAACAAACTACAAAATAATCTAACTTTATGGATAATTCCAGTAAGAGCAAATGTGTACCTACGTATGAAATGAGAGGTTGCAGTGCCCGGGGCCGGCCGGGGGCGCTCGGGCGATCGGGCGACGTCCGCAGACGGAATTAAAATGATTACAAACAAAACAAAGAGCGGCGATTAAAGGCAATACAGAGTCCGACGCCGGATCGATTTGTGTGCGTCCTAATAGTTAATTACTTAATACCCCGACGGCGACGCCCCGCCGGGCGGCAGCGTCTGCCGAGCGCCGGCGGCCGGCCAGCTCGCCGACACGCTCGCCACGCCGCTCGCCAAGCGCTGCACGCTCGGCTCCGAGCAGCGCCAACATTGCAAACAAATACGCGCGCGCAAAAACGCGCAGAGCGTGCGTGCGCGCATCGACAAGCCTCGCACCACGCCACTAGTTTTATCGATGTCGATGATATTAAAAGCATTGAATATTAAAAGCTGATTTATTCATTCATTTACTTTATTAATTACCTTTACTTATTAAATTGGTTGCGTACAGAGTATTATAATATAAATATTTATGGCTGTGTTGATGGTGATCTTTGATGTTGGTACTGCGGCAATTACCTGAAACAAAACGACATCGATTAAAGTTAAGTTAATTAAACTTCCTTATGAGAATGTTTATTGACAATCAATAGAGTAAATGTTATTAAGAGACGAATGTCGTCGAGTAGTTTGACAGCCCCGCCCCCGGCCGGCGTCACCTGCGCGTCGATAGTGCGCGCGCGCAGCCCTAGCGGCCGAGGGCAGCCAGCAAAAACCATCAAACTACCGCCAATTACCGGTAGCAGCTAGTTTTTATGTCGCGAGAACTTTCTTCCATCTCCATATTCATTACAAAGAAAGGGTGAAATTATACGCGCGCCATGAATATGCTAACGGCTGCGTGGTAAATGCTAAAGTTGAATAACACTGCGTGGGGACGGCTCGAGGCTGCGGTGCGGCGGCGGTGCGACGACGGTGCGGTGGCGGCGCGCGGGCGGTCGGCGCGGGCGCACGCTGATTTATTTGGCGCGGTGTCGGTGACGATTGACGGACCGCGCTCATTTGCATGCGGCCTGCGGCTCGCGACCTGCTACCGGCGGCGCTTCAATGAGCTTAGCCAGCTTACCAGGCTAACCTGACTGACCCCACCTGCCGGCTGTATTACGCTGCCTTTTTGCAATTATCGCTGACTAGGATCTGCATAATTTTATGGCATTATGTTATTAATGTCAGCATTCACAGTCGTAGATTAAGACAATGCTAACAAGTTTGCATTATGAATCCGCATAATACCTTGATAATTAGGAGTCATGGTATGGTAATTCAGTTGCTAACGTATCTACTTACCTACCTATAAATTTTGGGTAAGCATCTATTACTATGAGTTCGATCAGAACTGAATCGACATGGTTGAATAAGTGTAGGTGTATTATATTCTCAATGGAAACATAATAACAAGAAACCATTTGTGGAAGATGGAATGTAGAGCAGCTATTATGGAAATATACCACAAGCAGGTTTCTCGATGCAAATAACTTCCGACAATCATAACTACTTCAGCTAACCATATTGTATTCCGGGCGGGTGCGGGGGGAGGGGGGAGGGGGGGAGATAGTAATGATACATTCGCGCGAGTGAGGTGCGAGGTAATAATGAGTTATGTACGTGATCCAATTATTTGGGCGCGCGCTCATTACCCGCTAAGTGTGAAATATGGCCGGCTTTATTACTACCATCGCTGACTCCCCCCCCCCTCCCCCGGCTCCCGGCGCCGGGAGGAAGCACCCCCTCCCCGCGGGGTGCAGCGTTGCAACTGTGCTCCACTAAATCATAATAATGTAAGGTGCGGAGCGAAAACGGGACATAAAACGGATCGAGCTATTCCTCGAGATAAAGGCTCGGGCACACCGGCGTATTAACTAGGCCATCGGTGCAACATGGCTGCAATTAAGATGATGTATTCGCAATTTACATGCAACGCAAATAAGTTCACATTTAATAGACGTGGATGCGTCCACCTGCCGCGATAACAACTTGCGCTTAAAATGTAGAGCATGTGAACTTCTCAATTCTTGTTTATTAATAAATTGTTATTGTGGCTTCATTTAAAATGTCTTAACAGGTTTATTGGATCAGCGTGACTTGTAATATCAAGAGTAAATTTCTGAATAATTTTCTTTGTGTCCAGGGTGCGATAGTTTAACCGTCGCTGGCCCAGTGGCGGTGCAGCGGCGCGAGGGTCCAAACTCTAGAGTTATTCCATTAATTAGAGCGTCGTGTCCCGCGCCCCCGCCCCCCACTGGGCAACCCCCCCCCCTCTCCCCACGTAAAAACAAAGCAAGCAATAAGGAGTTCCAGGGCTGCTGGCTGCTGGCTGCTGGTGCGGATTTATGACCTCAGTTTGAAGTTGTTCACAGCTAACGACATCGTTACTGAACTTGGCTAATCCTCGCTATTGTCATATCTTAGCAATTCCTGTACAATAGTCGTGTGGTGGTATGTTACGGTTATTATTTTTGTGTGGGGTTACACGGATGAGGTTACGCCAATCGAACGAAAAGATACCTAGATGTAGATAGCCACTAAAACTGGAAACTCAATAACACAAGATGGGCAGTAGCTACGAGGCTAATTAATATTATTTGATAATAGAGATACAAATAGAGACATCATCTCATCACGTTTTGAATATATTGTTTGAATTCTCGCCTTACCTATATTTCGTATCAAGCACAATTATAATTTTTGAAATCGCGTATTAATTAAGTACTTATTTACATGCAAGACTTGGGCAGCCCTGGTAGCAGAGACTCGGGAGGAAAGCAGCGGGCAGCGAGACGCGCGGGGCGGGCCGGGGTCGCACGCTGTTAGAATAAAACATTATTCATAAATAGGATATTACGGCAGGTGGTTACCCCCTACTCCCCCCCCCCTTTCCTTAACCCCCACCCCCACTGCAGGCTGTGGGGGGCGCTGCTGCAATAGGAAAATAACGTGATGCTGGATGCTCCCGCAGTGACAAAGTAAACGACTTTTATTCGACTTTTAGTAGGAAAATTGTCGATGTTTACGTTAATCGCGTGATTGGGGCAATCATAGTGTTGCCAGGCACATGCATGCATGAGCATGACACAGTCATATATTTGAGATGTTTTTACGCATACGGGCGTCGTTTATGAGGCTTGCATGTAAACAAGACATCTATCTCCACCCGTGCTAGTTATGAGGTGCCGCTTTGAACAATTGGAACAAATTTTTATGTTAGTTTGTGCAAATTCACGTAATTTTCTTGTCAGTCTAGGAAAATAATATAATATTCTTGAATAATTTCTTTTCACGAATGTTTAGCCACTGTCTGTAGTTCAACATGTTTGCTACTGAGTTTTGCTACGCCGTAGCTAAGTGCTACGAAATGAGTTCTTGGACGAATGATGGTAAATTTTTACAATCATCTTTTCATGGTTTGTTTGTTAGATAATGCATACTTGAATCGGGGTGTAATGGACGGTGTAAAATAAACTTTGCGGGCGTCCTTAGACCATGAAACTGAGCAACTTTATAAACAAAAATAAGTGGTAATGAAAATAAAAATTTAAGTCCCATACAAAGACAGTAAGCTGATCGTGAAATTTGGATGGGAGATTGAATTTTTTTTCTCGTTTCCCACCAGTTGTTTAGTTCCATAGTCTGACCATACCTCCAAAGTTTTCAGAACAGTCACTAATACCCTGTATCTTTGTTATCTCACAGTTTTTACATATGTATTATTTAAGATGACTTTATCAGTTTTTAATAGACACCTTACCGTGATTATAATAATATTTTAATTATCCGTGGGTTTTCCTGGTTATAATTTATAGAATACGGTACCTATCCAGAATTCTCGCGGCGCAGTAAAGCAGTGCGTACATAAATTGCAATTAATATATACCTATCCTACCCACATACATGTAGTTACATTTTTATTGCCCACATTTATTTTAATGCGCGGTTAATCAAACTGTTTGCAGTTAGAATTATTTTTATTTGCTGCGGAGGAATAAACCTGAGAGCCGAGTGATTATATTATAAAAAGAATCGAATCACAAGTAGTTTCTAGCCAGTAATTATGTTTTTGCTTAGTTGATTATTCTCTGCCTGGAAGAGACATTATTTATTTTAATTCGAGATACAGTTGTGAGTGGTTTCTGTCAGTTTGACTTTTTCTTGGAGGTAGTTTGTGTTTTATGTTTTAATTAATGTATCCTATATAAGTGTTTAAAATAAATGCTGCAAATCACGAAGCAATGTCGGATGCAGTGTAATAACGTATTAAGATGCTAGATGCAGAAACTGAAAAACTGGAAACAAGGAAAAAAGGAAGCGGCACAATCGCAAACTCGATTTTGTTTAACTATTTACAATTTGGCAAAATTTTGCTCATTTTATCTGAGTTTCGTGTGGAGCCGGCTTAGAAGCATCACCCCATCCATATCTTCGAAAGTAAGTCGTACGTAAGAAGCGACTAAGGGGTTGGAGAATTGATGTGTATTGTAATTTTAGACGACAGACTGACAACCTTGCACTACTATGGTGATACACAGTCTACTGAATGACTCTCAAACTTTTTGTCAGATGTGGTGTAAAAAGCCCTTTTTTTTCTGACTGCCTCAGAGGGAGGGTTATGTTTTTCGAGAGTATGTAGGTATGTATGTATGTTTAGTTTCGCATCATGTATACGCGCGTTTTATTGTTTCGCGCCATTTCGTCTGACACCGGCTGCTCGGTCGACGCCATCTTGTTTCTCGCTTTGCGAACCCCGCGAATCGCGCGGTCGGCGATATAACCTCTTACTTTTAGTCACTCGCGCGACCGGTGTTAGGCACATATTTTAAGTAGTCTGGGTTTTATTTTTTCGCATGCGCAATTGCTGCCAGGGAAGAGTTCCCTGTTCTTGTGCGGTAGTAAAACCAAGTGAATAGTGGTTTTGTAGTGCGCTTTGAATGCGAACTGGGCAGGTTTCTTGATTGAGGGCCAACGTGGCCGAACTATGAACAATAGTGGACTCAAGTGCTTGTGAAAATTGTTGGACGGAGTACCACGCGAGCTGGTACCCGGGTGCCGTAAGTCTAGTATCTAAATCCCTATCCAAGTGTCTTCCTCAAACCCTGATACCTTTTTTCCTGTCAAAAACTAGACTTACAAGGGAACGGCGGCGTCATGATTCGCACGGTAAGCAATTCGCTGCTAGGTCCTGTATAAGTATGTTAATTGCAGTGATTTAGCAACATTACGTGGAGGTCACCACCCTGATGACCTTTAGTACAACCGGAACTTGGTACATATACTTTAGACATGAGCCGCGATAGTGCGGTGGAATATTGGTCATATTGTAGGAAATTAAGGGCCGTTGCAGACGGACCCCAGAAATTCTCGGGCGGAAATTTTCCGGAACGAAAATTTTCTCATTAAATTTATTTTGTTTAGCTATAGTAAAGAGCACTACGAATCGTAGTCAAATGTTGTTCCGAGGCTGATCGACCATTTAGTTTTAGATTTTAAGATAACTTTAATTTGCTTCCACTGCGCTAAGATCAGCTTCGGAATCAAACATTTTTTGGTAGCAGAGCGTGGTTGCTTTATTGCAACATAGTTAACCGTAATTTAGTATTAAGCGTGTTTTTTATACTACCTACATATTTTATTAATTTTGGAAAATATTGTTTCGGTTTTTTTTTGTGACTGTATTGTTTGCCTAGTGAACGGTACCTTATCGGTAAGGTCTAGGCCAGTCAACTAACATTTATTTTGTGGTATTTGTTTATTGGTTTTTCGTTTTTATTAAGTCGAGTGTGTAAAAGTTGGTACCATGGCTCCCTCGATCGCCAGGTATAAGGCTGCTATAAAGACAGAATTAAGGTGGTTTACTACCACAGCGGCAATGATCGGCCGCGAGGACCGGAGGACGCGCTCTTGAAAAGTGCACTACAGGCAGATGAACGGGTTCGGGTTGTGTCGGAACACCTCACAGAGTGCCTCATGCTCCTTGAGGAAGCTCCTAACCCTGAAGATAAGGAGCTGGTCGAGGGCGATGTAAGCCAGTGCTTGGAGCTGGCACAGGACATTGCGCAGGCAGCTGCGGACATATCTAGGCGACGTGACGGAAAGGAAAAGCCATTCCGTGGTAAAGTGGGACAAGGATTACAGGTGCCTCTTCCGCCTGTTACGGTTCCAGTCTTTGCAGGCGATTACGCCGACTGGCCGGCGTTTGAGGACCTGTATAGCAGCGTGGTCCACACACGGACGGACATAATGCCAGCGTACAAGATGGCTCAGCTGATGTCCAGGCTACAAGGAGAGCCTCGCGAATTGCTGACGCATTTGGCAGTCTCGGATAGCAATTATGAGGTGGCGTGGAAGATCCTTACCGACCGGTATCGGAACAAGCGCCTGATTGTAGACAGGCTGTTAGACCAGTGGCTGTCAATACCAACCATAACGCGAGGTACGGACCTCCGCGAGAAAATCTTCCACCCAGTCAGCGTCGCGGTCAGCGCACTGGAGCGACAGGGTTTGCCAGTGGTGGGCTACGGTTATATCTTGGTCCACACAGTGCTTCGCCGCCTGCCGAGCGAAATGGTCGCTCGATTCGAGCAGCTCCATGGGGCAAGTCCTCGGACCACCTCCCGACCTACGAGGATCTGAAGTCGTTCCTCGAGGCCGAAAGCAGGCGAGTGGACGTCCAGGCTGGTGAAGCCCTCGCAAGGAGACCTCTGCCCTCGCCACCCGGAACGGCCGGGTGCACCGGCGCGAGGAGGCAACAGTAGGCAACCCAGGCGGTACAACACTGCATTGGAATCAGGGTGTGCCTACTGCAGGGAGACAGGCCACGGGGTGACAGCGTGTCAGGAGTTTGCTGCGCAGCGGGTTCAGAGGAGACGGGGTGTGGCACAGCAGAGGCGTTGGTGTTTTCGGTGCCTGGGGCCGCATCAGGTGCGAGAGTGCCCTTCAAGCACCAACTGTAGGTACTGCCAGGGTGCACACCATCCGCTGCTTTGCATGAATCGCTCCGGAGACGCCGGGGGCAGCGCTGGATCGGATCAGCGAAGGGAGCCTGCCCACCAAGGGAGGGAGCAACGCTCCCCACCCCCTCCAAGGAGGAGCCCACCTCCGCATCGGTCACGGGGACGTCAACAGACGGAGCCCACTTACCCAAGGACGTGGGGACGATCCCCACCACGGCAGCAGGTGCCGGATTGGGGAGGAACGGCACAGGAACGTGGCCAAGGACACCCATCCCAGGTACGGGATCAAACGGGCGGGTGTCAGGGGAGCACTAGGCAGCCACCAGGGTACATGCAGTATTCTGCGGGCTTGAGCCACCTGGTTGGGCCTCAAGACCCACGCATGCCTCCGCCTATGGCGTACCCGCGGCTACAGGCGCAACCTTGGTACGCGCGTTTGCCGTTGGGATGCTATGGAGCTCCAACCATGGCCTTTATGGGCAGACCTCCCTACCAGCAGGAGTGGGACCCATACACAGGTTTGGGTAGCGAGGATACCCCGGGACGCGGCCTCACCGCGTTTAGATTCCCGCTAGGTAATCGCCGCCTACTCATCAGCTTCGGCTCCCGTCCAATCACGGTACTTTTGCCAACGGCTAAGATTTGGGTATGGGGATACGGTGGCCGGACCATTCAAGTAAGAGCCCTACTGGATACAGGGGCTCAGGGATGTATTGTATCGAGTAAGCTGGTGAGTAGGCTAGGCCTAAATGTACAGCCAAGTGCGGATGAAGCTGTAGGCATCGGGGCCTAAATGTGCCTGACATTCGGGGTCAGACGAACTTTGAGTTCGCATTAGGTAGCACATGTACAGGGTCAGCTATCAAGTCTCAGCCGTGGTGCTGGATGAAGTGGTTGGGAAACTCCTCAGGTTAGGTTACCACCAACGGTACGAGGGTTAACCACAGGGTTGGAGTTAGCTGATCCTGATTTTGATACTCCTGGTACGGTGGACGTACTTCTCGGGTCAGACGTCCTCGGGAGATTATGGTGCGGTAGGAAGAAGGTACTCCAGGAAGCTGGTTTGGTGGCCGTAGATACCACAGGGGTATGTTGTTTTCGGCCCAGTTTGAGACCTCAGGACCTACCAGAAGGTGATACGGTCCTCTATGGTAGTGTGCTGTCAGAGGTGCTGCAGAGGTTTTGGGAGTCTGAAGAGCCGCCCACGGCGGACAGACGGAAGCCAGAGGATGACGAGTGCGAGTTGTTCTATCAATACAACACTGCGAGATGCCCGTCAGGCAGATTCGTGACCAGGCTACCTTTTCTCCCAAACCGCCCCGCTTTAGGTAGTTCGCGACAGCTCGCGGAACGGAGACTACTCGGAATGGAGCGGAAGATGAGGCGAGACCCAGCACTTCGGCAGAAGTATATAGAATTCATGCGGGAATATATTCAATTGGGCCATGTCGGTGTCCAGCCTGAATTGGAGGTGTGTCGAGCATTATTACATTCCACACCTGGCTGTCTTGAAGTCACCTGAGGCGAAAATACGGGTGGTGTTTGACGGTTCTGCTCCTACCTCGAATGGTGTGTCTGTGAACCAATGTTTGCACGCGGGTCCTAAATTGAACCGGGACATTGTGGACATTCTCACAGACTTTCGTTTGCACCAGGTAGCGTTCGTCGCAGACGTCAAAATGATGTTTCGCCAAACCATGATACATCCGGATGACCGTCGGTATCAGCTGATTTTGTGGCGTGAGAGCCCAGATGAGCCGATGGTCACATACGAACTTAACACGGTGACGTATGGACTTAAGCCAAGTCCGTATTTGGCAGTACGTACGCTGCGAGAGTTGGCCGCACAGGAAAGGGTAAGATATCCTCGAGCCGCAGCAGTACTGGATCGCGACGTCTACGTGGACGATATCTGCACGGGTGCTGATAGCGTGGAGCAGGCGCTAATTCTACGAGACGAGCTGATCGCGATCATGGGTTCAGGAGGTTACGAGTTGCGGAAATGGTTGTCCAGTTGCCCAGAGCTCCTGGCTGGTTTGCCAGGCGAGTTCCATCAGGACCCGCACCTCTTTGAGAACCCGGACAATCCAAATACGTTGGGCATCCTCGGGGTGCAATATAGGCCAACGCATGACGTATTCACGTACAAGATCGAGCCCGACCTTTTGGAGAAAACTTGGACTAAGCGGTCGGTACTGTCGACAATCGCTAGAACGTTCGATCCTAACGGATGGATCGCCCTGGTTACGTTCATGGCGAAGTGCTTTTTACAAAGGTTGTGGCTAGCCAACTTAGGATGGGACGACCAACTCTCCGGAGAGTTGTTGAAGGATTGGCTCAAGTTTGTGACCACCTTACCAGGGATTGTGCACATCGCGATACCCCGCAAGTTAGTCCCATCGGTGGGATGTAAGGCTACCCTACATGGGTTTTGTGACGCCTCGGAGCGAGGGTACGCGGCAGCTGTATACCTTCGGACAGCAAGTTCAACGGGAACTGTGCACGTGCGTCTGGTTATGGCCAAAAGTAAGGTGGCACCAGTCAGAACTAGATGGACCATCCCCAAATTGGAATTGGCAGGGGCAGCTCTTCTAGAGCGCTTGCTAAATCATGTAACCTGCAATCTGCGTGGTACCATCAACTTGGATGAAACGGTGTACGCGTGGACTGACAGTCGGATAGTTCTGTGCTGGTTGCAGACGTCGGTACATACACTTGAGGTTTTCGTGGCAAATCGGGTGTCACAGATTACGGGGTCGGAAACTCCGTTAGTGTGGAGGCACGTACCGGGAGAATGGAACCCAGCAGACTGCGCTTCGCGCGGGTGCAGGGCACCTGATTTGGTGAGTCACCCACTGTGGTGGGGACCTCAATGGCTGACTGAGTCGCCGCAGGAATGGCCATTCAACGAGTGCAGGGCGCCGCTTGGGCCACCTGATCGAGGTTTGCGAGTGAACGTGGGGCAACTCGTACCGAAGCCTAACCCAGCTTTCTTGCTGGAACGGTATAGCTCCCTCGACAAACTTCTTGGGGTGACAGGTTGGATCAAACGGTTCGTGAACAACTGCAGGAAGCCTCAAGCAGAACGGAACTTTGCACCAGTCCTCTCGCCTGCGGAACGGAATGCGGCTCTATGCTCATTAGTTAGAGTCGTCCAGGCGGAACATTTTGAAGAGGAGGTCAGGCTGCTCAGGGATGGACGTGGAAAGCTGAAGGGAGGAATTGTGCGCCTCAACCCATTCCTGGATGAGCAAGGTATGCTCAGGGTTGGAGGCAGACTTCGGAACGCTAGCCTGCCCTTTTCGGCTCGTCATCCACTGTTACTTCCAAAAGGGGACCCTTAGTTGAGCTCTTAGTCAGGGATCGTCATGAGAAAAACTCGCACGCGGGCTGTAATGCGCTATTGGCCATCCTACAGCGCGAGTTCTGGATCTTATCGGGACGACGAACGGTACGTAGCGTTGTGTTTAGGTGCTTGCCTTGTTACCGCTTGAAGGCAGCCACAATGCAGCCACAGATGGGAGATCTTCCACCGGACCGGGTGACGGAGGCCTGGACGTTTGCAGGTGTGGGAACGGATTTTGCAGGCCCTTTCATGGTAAAGGCATCACGCCTACGGAACGCAAAGTCTATCAAGGCGTACTTGTGCGTGTTCGTGTGCCTAGCCACCAAGGCCGTCCACTTGGAGCTCGTGGCCGACCTTTCTACGGAGGCCTTTTTGGCAGCGCTGGAGAGATTTACGTCGCGACGAGGGCGACCAGCGCTGGTCAGGTCGGATTGTGGTACCAACTTTAAGGGTGCTGATCGGTGTATGAAGGAAATTGTAACGTTCTTAAGGGAGAACGAAGAAGCCATCAGCACGGGCCTCTCCCTTCAGGGCATTACCTGGGTGTTCGATCCACCAGCGTGCCCTCACTGGGGTGGTATTTTTGAAGCGGTTGTAAAGTCCGCTAAGACGCATTTGTTGCGTGTCGTAGGGTTAACAATTTTGACTTTCGAGGAGCTGGCGACCGTGTTTTGTAAAATTGAGGCTGTACTCAATTCGCGTCCTTTGTGTCCGCTCAGCTCAGACCCAAATGATTTAGAGGCCCTGACGCCAGGGCATTTCTTAATTGGCCGCCCACTTAACGCCTTGCCGGAATATCCCTATACGGAGGTGAATAGCAATCGTTTGTCGCGTTATCAGTTGTTGCAGCAAATGACTCAAAACTTTTGGAAGCGTTGGTCGCTTGAGTACTTGCACATTCTGCAGCAACGCCTTAAGTGGACGGACAGGACTGAACCCCCCTGCATTGGGGATCTCGTTCTGGTTAAGGATGCCAACCTACCGCCACTGCGTTGGCGCCGGGGGCGCATTCTCAACCTATTTCCGGGTAGTGATGGCACTCCTCGAGTTGCAGAAGTTCAGGTGGGGGATTCAGTTCTTAAGCGAGCAGTAGCTACATTATCACGCCTGCCATGCATTGAGCGGACCGATGGGTCGGTCCGGGGCGGGTGAATGTTTAGTTTCGCATCATGTATACGCGCGTTTTATTGTTTCGCGCCATTTCGTCTGACACCGGCTGCTCGGTCGACGCCATCTTGTTTCTCGCTTTGCGAACCCCGCGAATCGCGCGGTCGGCGATATAACCTCTTACTTTTAGTCACTCGCGCGACCGGTGTTAGGCACATATTTTAAGTAGTCTGGGTTTTATTTTTCGCATGCGCAATTGCTGCCAGGAAGAGTTCCTGTTCTTGTGCGGTAGTAAAACCAAGTGAATAGTGGTTTTGTAGTGCGCTTTGAATGCGAACTGGGCAGGTTTCTTGATTGAGGGCCAACGTGGCCGAACTATGAACAATAGTGGACTCAAGTGCTTGTGAAAATTGTTGGACGGAGTACCACGCGAGCTGGTACCCGGGTGCCGTAAGTCTAGTATCTAAATCCCTATCCAAGTGTCTTCCTCAAACCCTGATACCTTTTTCCTGTCAAAACTAGACTTACAAGGAACGGCGGCGTCATGATTCGCACGGTAAGCAATTCGCTGCTAGGTCCTGTATAAGTATGTTAATTGCAGTGATTTAGCAACATTACGTGGAGGTCACCACCCTGATGACCTTTAGTACAACCGGAACTTGGTACATATACTTTAGACATGAGCCGCGATAGTGCGGTGGAATATTGGTCATATTGTAGGAAATTAAGGGCCGTTGCAGACGGACCCCAGAATTTCTCGGCCGGAAATTTTCCGGAACGAAAATTTTCTCATTAAATTTATTTTGTTTAGCTATAGTAAAGAGCACTACGAATCGTAGTCAAATGTTGTTCCGAGGCTGATCGACCATTTAGTTTTAGATTTTAAGATAACTTTAATTTGCTTCCACTGCGCTAAGATCAGCTTCGGAATCAAACAATGTATGTGGACAAAAAAATCTTTGTCATGGGCTACAGCCCAAATGGATAATTGGATTTTGACATTATGAGGTGTCGTTAGATTCATCTCAGCAGCGCGAGTGACACTGCACTGGCTTGGCTAAATTCATTACGCTCTGTCTGCCCTTCAAGGCGTGATATAAGGGGCCTTACCACAAAAAAGTTAGACCAGCGTTGAACGCGTGTCTAGCGTTTTATTTGTATGAAGTTTTATTTTAAACACGCGTTCGACACTGGTCTAACTTTTTTGTGGTAAGGCCCAATGTGTTTAGGTAGGTATGTATGTAAATTTATCCGATAACTGTTACGATGGTTTTGTTTCTATTTCAAGAGTCATAATATCCTGCCTTAAAAACACCTAACCTAATGAAGACAAAGGCAAAAAACCGGCCAAGAGCGTGTCAGACACGCCCACAAATAGGGTTTCGTAGTCAACGTTTAAATATCAGGTTTTTCAGCATTACAAACTTAATTTTGTTGCTGGTTTTTTAGCAGCAGTATGATGACCAACCGCAAATAGAAAAACTCAATTGAAACCTCACCTTAGTTTTAAACGACCTATTCTAGACTAGACTGGCACGGTCAAAAAAGCTCACTCACGTGATGGGACCTGAGGTTTACAATCGTCTCCCTGTCACAGTAACTGAGGCACAATCAGTCAATGTATTTAAAATTAAATTAAAGCGCTGGCTACTTGAGCATTCATTTTATAGCTACACAGAATTTTTAAATGTTGACATTGTTTGATAATATGAATTGTGATTGATATTTCTTTATATAGTGTAATAATTTTATTGATTTTTTTGACATTGTTTTATTATTATTGCTTTTATATTTATTTAATTTTAGTACTTACAGTACCTTTGATTTTTGGAATTGTATCTGACTAATTTTACTTTATTATTATTTTTACTATTGACATGTTACATTAATCTAATTTCATGAATATTTTTATAAAATAAGACTGTAAAAATTATTGTAACGAAATAAAAGGAATATGAATATGAATATTCAACGATACCCTACTCAATATTACAGAAGAAAAAATTTGTTTTGCCCCCTTTCACTTATATGGGAGGGGGTCCAAAAAACATTTAATATAACTTTTCTTAACATTTCTATATTTGGGTTAACACGATCTATCTTCTCACAAAATTTCATGTCGATAGCTCTAAAACTGACGAAGATTATGAGGGCGCGGCATACATACAGACAGACAGACAGACACATAGACTTGACGAAACTATAAGGGTTTCTAGTAGACTACGAAACCCTAAAAATATAATGACGTCAAAACGATTTGAATAAAAGTATTCATAGTCCGGCAAATTTGTGGCTGCGCACTGCCTCAGCGTCCATCACGCGCACAATCAGAGCGATCGCCTGCGCATTAATTACTCGCGCGCTGTGCTGTGTGTGCGCATGCGCAGCAAGCAGGGCTGCCCATTGCTCAGTTCCAACACAATGCAAAACTAATAAAATATATTACCAGCTCGATAACGCTTTGCCTGGTTGAAATTATCTGAACTATTGCTAGGTATTTATCTACTTGTAACAAACTACTGATAGAAAGAATTTGATGTCATGATATCAACTCATGTATCTACAAATATGCTTAATAAAAACAAATCCAGACTGAGATTTGCACAAGCTCGTAGCACGTCTCGTAGTCCCGTAGTTGTGGAGTGCCGGCGCCTGTCGCAGCCCTCGTCGCCTGCGTTTAAGGGCATCTGTGCCGTGGGAACCGCCGCGCGAACGCGCCGCTGCAGCCGACCGCTCGCACCACGCACCAGTGACTCGTCAGCTGCGCGATATACATGGCTCATTTTACACCAAATGCGTCCGAAGATGTAGAGATAATTTGTCAATGAAAAGCAAAATAATCTAGCTACTCGCAGCGGCGTACCGTAGCGTGTTCTAGCGAATAGTTTGCATTCACGCAGACATGAGTGTCGATAGAGTCTCGTTAATACCGATATTGCTGGACGCAGTTTATCAGATGCTTAGAATTAATCTGTACTATTTACATAGACGAGTTTTTGCGAACGTTTGATTTATCGCTGGGACCTTGCATGACTAATAATGCAATGTGGAACACGGTATAATGTCGCTCTCACAGACACAGGTGTCACAATAATTATTATTGGAGGAATGCTGCAACATAATCCTTACCATTAGAGATACACATCTCGTGTTTTATGTATTTTTCCTCAAACTGTAAAATAATGCCGTGGATACGAGTACAATCACAAGGCTGAGTCTCAAGCCTCCACCTTACATCTGTGCAAAATGATCAACGTCTAAGGAGTTTGTGTCGCTCGCTGCTGCGTTTATCTTTCACTTTACTTACTGAAAATACTGTGAGATGGTTTCTCGTTGCCACATACTTCTTCATAATAGTATTGTTGCTTGTAATATTTATTAATTAATTCTAGCACCATATAAGTAAATAGTTAATCGATACATTTAAGCATGTTTTTAACCTGTAAACATAATCGTCATGAATCGATTTCATCGCAATATTGCAATATTTTATGAGTCGACTTTTTCCTTCTCGTAACAGCTGTAATAAATACTCGATACCCTCGTTCGCAACTGGACTATTGAGATAGCATTGCAAATGTTTTTTTATCGTCTAACTAACAAGATACCAACATCAACAAGTATCGTTATTCCGTGGTGACAAGTGACTACTACCGTTAGCTAATCAATAGGCGAGGTAGTCAGCTATTTACAACTACTTAGTTAATATATTAACTTAACGATAATCTTGGTACGTAACTGAGCTGAGTATTAAACAAGGCTAATGAATATGTAATTCAGTTATTTTTCTAGTATTTTTTATGCAATAAGTATTTTTATTCCAACTTGTTTATAGTGGTTAAAGTAACAAAAGTGCCTACTTTTGCATTAGTTGTCTTCCGAATGACTACGAACTTTTGTCAAACGTAGTGTAAATGGCCGTTTTTACAGCCGTTTACGCTCTGCCTACCCCGCAAGGCATATAGGTTTGATATATGTATGTATTTGTGTTTATGAAGTTCAATCTTTAAAACCTCTTAAAACTCATTATAATTCACATGATAATTTTGTTAATGATGCAGTTACCTAATAAGCATCCCTAATTATTAAACAAAATTGAGAACCTACCTTTTATAGCGCCAAGTCTCCCAAGAAAACCGGAGAACGTGCTGCTGATTGATGTTTTGTGACGCAGGGTGAGGCCTTTGTGAGACATTAAGCAGTGGTCTGCTGCAGCACAACAGACTGATTTGATGACATTATACTTATTTTGACAACAATTCTTGGGATTAGGTATAGTTGATGCTTCAGGTACTATCCTCTGTATTTGTCAGTAAAAAGGTTTAACAATATGAGTGAATGATACTCCAACTTGAAGCTACACTTCCACAGAGAGTCAAAGTGAATTATCTATTTAATTTAGATTGACTTACTATGGAATAATAATAATAATAAGTAGCTGTATAAATATCTGTATTAGGTATATAAGGTCCTATTAAATTCACTGCAAATATTTTAAGGGCATGCGTAAATATGTATAAGAAAAACATCTAAGGCTTTTAAAAAAAAATCTACACGATAGATTTTTTTTTTTCATTTTCAAACAAACTTTTTAATTAATTCTGTGAACATCCTTTGACTGACCCGACTGACGTTCCGCCATGTAGACAGGATTCACTTACACGGCACGCACACTAACAACCTACCAATCACAGCACCTTTTTTTGGCGCGTAATTTAAATTCATCGAAGTGTGTGTTTCTAGGACAAACAGGATGCACTTTTTTCGTTTTGATTTTTTTAGTTAAACGCAATTTTCTCGAAAACTAGCGTGTAGATTTCTTTAAAAATTTGCCTAGTACAGTCAAGTGCAGAGTTACCGGACCCCCCGGGCTACAAACATTTAAACAGAAAAATATGTTTTGAAATGAACCTTAAAGCAAAGCATTACGCCTATGCAATATACCTGAGCAATTCATGCTTCACCCTACCACACGACTAACTCGCAAGCACGATGTCGAGTCCTTTGCATTTTATCTTGAAGTTGCTTTAGTCAAATTTCATTAACAAGAAATAAAATAATAAATAGTCAACATACGAATACAACCCCCGCTGGGATTTGAACCTCCAATCTTTTAGATTGTAAGCATTGTAGTCGGGCATCTTAACCGCTTGGCTATTCAGCTGATGGTTAAAGGCGCGAAATTAGAAGTCACCTGTCGTGCAACTAGTGATGTCATTGTGACGTATGAGACCCGTGTAGTGTAGACGTTTTGATGTTTTCTAGCAGATGAATAAAATAAGAAGGTAGTTTGAATACTAAATCGTAGAAATGTATTCAACTTTATTTAATTACTCAGTTCGATAGTGTGCGTTATGATATTTCCGTTGCTTTTTACCTAGTTACTGGTCAAATCAAATCATGGTTCATAGTGTTTTCTTAAAAGCAAAAATAATTGTTCTGTGGGAACAGAAAAAAGGAAGTTTCACCACGACTTTACAGAGAAACACGGTTCGCAGATGGATTAGGAGATATGAGGAAACTGGTGAAGTGAATTGTGAAAATCGAGGGCCGCGCCATAGCTTACACCAACGAAAATCTACGTCACCGTGAAATTGTTAGCCTTCACAGCGAGGATTGATTTAAAACTACTCGTTCAACAGCAAGTTTATACGATATACCTCTGTATACTGTGCGAAGACATTTACACGCTGCTGGCATACACAACTATTAACCAGCTATGAAACCAGCCAAAAAATTGCGCTGACCGAAGAGCATTGTCAAGCTAGGATAAGATTTGCTACAGGTAAATATTATTTCTGGTGCTGAACTAATACAAATACATTATACCTACATACTTACTTATATAGGTATAGTGTATGTGCTATTGTTTTTTTTTCTAACTGTTGATAAACGATCTTCATTAAATTAAGTAATGTATTTATGTTACAGAGTATTGCAACTTTGATTGGGAAGGGCAAATATTAATATTCACTGACGAAAAGTGCTTCAAGTCAGACGACAATGTGGAATAATGTGGATGAAATATCGTATGTAGACGACGAGGTGAACGCTATAATCCAGAAAATATACTCAGAACTAGCAGCAGAATATCGCTAGGTTAATTAAATACCCTTAGGACATATGTATTTATAAGTGATCTGTGGTTAAATATAGATTCTTTGTGCTGGTCATTATGAGAGACGTAAATTGTTATTTTACTCAAAGATAACATGTTTGATCTCTTGTAGTGACTAAACGATAATTTTAAAATCCTAAACTATCTATATTGTTGTTTAAATTATAGTCAGTTAACTTAATTGTTAAGTATTTTATTCATGTGTGTATGAAATGTTCATTACACAGTTTACTGTAAAATTTGCCTAGGTGATACAAAAAGATTTTGTGTGAATTATGATGATTCAAATAAAGTAACATTTAAAGTATAATAGATGGTCTTATCAATTTTTAAACTTCTTAATTTTGTCTACAAACAAAACTTCTTTTAAACAAAAAAGAAAATAATAGACAGATATATAAATAAACAGCACTTTTAATAGAAAAAAAAGTTGAACACATCATAGATCCGAACCAGCGATTCTACGTTTTTGACTCCAGTTGCTTAACCCCTTAGCCATCTAGCCATTGACTCAGGAGACGAATTTAGCTATATCTATTATGTCTACTGTTCGTTTATGCGACTCGCACTCGCCAACTACTATGAGATCATTACTGTGTAATAAAACTTGATTGAAAACTAGTTTATGTCAGTGACGTCGCGTCGGCGTAAATCTTTTAGTCGGCTAAGCTCGGGTAGGTTCGGACCATTTCGGACTGTGTTATTTTTGTTTCACTTACTCTTGACTGACTTGACAGATGTTATGGATGCGTAAAGGATATGAGGGTGCGTGAACCTTGTTTTTTCTATGCTTTCATTGCTGTGTTGGCGTATGTCAATGGAAAAATTTAGCAGGCGTGCGGACAATGTATAGATAAGTAAAGTATGTCGCCGATTGCGCTGTAGGGTAGTAGGGGGGGGGGTCACATTATTCTGACTCTGGGTGTACATGCTTATATTTTATTAGATCTGCCCCTAAAATATTTGCAGTGAATTTAATAGGACCTTATATAGGTAGCAGGACTAGTAAGATAGAGAATAGGCTGTCGTCTGTACTGCTCCTGTCACTAGGCATTCATGAATTCCTTGGCATCCTGCAGCAGGATGTGTGATGGCGTCTCGGTGGCGCCCTCTGCTTCCCGGTACCCGCGCTGATAGATATGATTGACGCCGCACAAAAACACCTGATTAGCGAGCGCTAGCCACCGAGTGCCGCTGCCGAGAGTACTGCCTAGCACAAGAATTGATAAGGAAAATGGAGCATTGGAAGCATAAAACTGAAGCATCAAAAAGATCTCAAACGCTGCAACAATAGTAATGCTCTACGTCTCTAATGTTATACGTAGCATCTTAGCCCTAACTACCTAAGTGGTCAATATGCATACAAAATATGGAGTGTTTTGCCATGGACGTGTAGGTGTAGAGTAAGTACGTGAGTTCATGGCCATCCTAAAATAAGCACCTCTTTGTTGCACACACCAGAACTATGTACTGCAAATGCGACAAGGAGTCACATATTTCAGGATGGTCATGAACTCGCGTGCGCACAGTTGTTAATTACCAAGGCGCAATGCTTCATTCATTTGTTCGCAACGTTCACTCTGGTTTAGTATTTGGTCCCTGGTGTACTAGCTGTCGGTATGCTCGAAGCGGCGCGCAAAAACAGAGCGACACCAGAGGAATATACGATTATGTATTTATCGCTGCTAAGTGCCGCCGGACGGGGCTGCGGCAAAATAGAGAATTTACAGAAGGACAGCTCGCCCCTTTTTCCGACCATTTATGCCTACACTCTAGGGTTGCTACTTTTTCTTTCTGAGTTTTTGATATGCGTTACCTGGGCTAAACATACTTAGGTACATTACTTACATTATATCAAACTTACACTATGACACACTAATACACATTACTTGCAATTGCATGTTATCAATTTGCCATCCGCCCGCACCGAACGCTGTTGACACTCGCTACTAGCCGGTTCGAAATCACACGTAAACAACGGCGTAGGTATAGATGTGTGTGAGAGTGTAGGTAGTGAAGTTTCCTTGTAGCCGTCTCTCTGTGTCGGGCGACCGCCAGTACTTACTTTATAGCTGCGGCGTTCCTGCTGCCGCGCCGTCGACTGCGGGGTTACATTACAACCAACAAACGATGTTTATTGCATTTGTCATTATCATTATCTTTGATTACAATGAGTGAAGAAACGTGGGATGCGACTCCTCTCGCCATCTCCAAATCTTTAGTCACATATTTATGGGATGTCCATTCATGTTTAAATTTTTATGAGACCTGGCCGTTCATCGAAATTTAATGGGATTGGTTCAATCAGAAGAAACCCTACTACATAATTTGTGCAATTTTGAATATAATAATCCTGAGGACATGCAGAAACAATCGGTAAACTATTTGAGGCATTGTGTAGAAGTAACTTGTCATGTCTGCACTTCGCAACTCCCGGTGCCAACCCTCTCAATGGGCGTATAAAAATGTCATTCATAGCTGCGGGTGCGACGCGGCGGCGTTGCGGCGGCGGCGCCGGAGTTCGGCGAACGCAGCGTCCCCGCACCCGCACCGCACCCGCGCCGCTGGGAGCCGCCGCAATTACGCGCCCGGACGCGCGGAGCCGCGTTTTTTCCCTTTATGAAAATGTATGAGAACGGCCGGTCAGCCACCGGTACACGGATTTGTCACGCGCTCCAAGAACTAACAGAGCTATCGATGTCCATCAATGAACATGAGTCGAGTGATCGTCGCCATTCCTGGACATGGAATTCTGCAAAGTTAGCACCTTGCGTTCTTGCGGCCGGCGCCTGACAACCTGCACCTACTGTGAACTCACGCTCCCATAGCCTCTGCAGTTTTATCATAAGGCGTGGACTCTCATCGTGGCTCTGTGATTTAGAAATGCTTAGGAATGCCCGGAATTAGACCAGTCGTAGCGAAGGACCCACTATACCTACTCACAAAACAAACAAGAAGAAGACGTTTCAGACGGTTCCATAATTTCCTTGCCTCTGATGTTTGGTGATGATAATGACTCACACCACTCGCCATAATCTCTAAACAGCCCGATTATTCATACCCCAGCTGTAATCGGTGCGCGGTAATCCACCGTCCGGCTGCGCGCGCGCATCAATCACCACTATGCATTCAAATCACTATAATTTCTTAAATGCAACAAACGCAACCCTGAGATTAGCTAAACGGTCAGTTGCGTTGTTTTTATCATGATTTGCTTTTTACTGACCCAACAACATAACATAAATATTATTAGGTAAAAGTAGAACCATCAATCCAAGGTATTAGGGCGGGTATCACATCTGATGCGAAAATAATGCGCAGCAACCGTAGTCACATGTGATCCCTGCCTCAGCAATGGTAGTCTATGGTCAAAGGGTCAATCTCCTAGTCAACTTTTGAAAACTAGCAAAACCTATATACGAAGAACTTACAAGTTTTTAGGGTTTCGTAGATTAGATTAGATTAGATATTTTATTTCACATTATCAAATTCATAGTTACAAACAGTACTTAAACTAAATAAAAATGTCAAAGTATAATGTGATCGTCAAAAATAATAAAAATGTGAAAATGTTCTACAATAGTAGTATAAAAAATAAAATAAAAATGGTATAAAAGGAACAGAAACAATATGTCAATTTTCAATATAAATGTCACAAAACAATGTTATATACATATCTACAAAAGTAATAATCAGAAACAAATTGTGAATATGTCAAATTTTAAAAACAGATAATGTCAAAACATGTCAAAAAGTATAATAGAATAATTTCAATACAAAAAGTATTGGAAAACAATCAAAGTCAAAAAACTTATAAAATTAATATGTGCAATGTCCAAAAATAAATAATAAAAATAATTAATAATATTCTATTTTATAAACTTGAAATATTCACCTACACTATAGTACTCATTTTCCAATAAAAAGTTTTTCAGTCGGCGATAAAATGTTTCGTCATTTTGCTCGTTTTTAATATCTGTGGGTAGTTTCTCGTAATACGTCGGGCCTATAACGCGCGGGTTTTTGGTTGCGAGTTCTGTTCTCCGCCTGACTGTGCAGAGTTTCCCTACGCTACGGAGATTACGACCACCACCCGTCCGGCGACTGAAGTTTTGCAAATTTTGCCGAATATATTTTATAGTTTCGAATAAATACAGTGAGTGCAACGTCATGATTCCATGTTTTGCGAATAAGGTTCTGCACGATTCTTTCGGCTCAATCCCTGCTAGAATTCGCAGAGCACGCTTTTGAAGCACAAAAACCCGTTCACTGTCACTAGATGCTCCCCACAACAATACCCCATATGACATCAGCGAGTGGAAGTGAGCGAAATAGACTTGCCGCATAACTGTGCTTGATACCAGTGGGCGCAATTTACGGAGTGCATATGCAGCACCACTCAGTCTAGAGCAAAGTGCTTCAATGTGCGACTTCCAGTTGAGGTGTGAGTCCAGATTGAAACCGAGGAACCGACATTCAGCACACAGTGGCACAGGACTGACTATAGATGGTGGAGATCTTGGAGGGCCTGCCGAGAAGAGTAGTCTACTAGAAACCCTTATCATTTTGGTAAGTCTGTCTGTCTGTCTGTATGCCGCGCCCTCATAACTTCGTCAGTTTTTGAGCAATCGACATCAAATTTGGTATGAAGATAGATCGTGTTGACCCAAATTTAAAAATAGTAGAGAAAAAATATTTTTATTGTTTTTTGGACCCCCTTCCCATACATGTGAAAGGGGGGCAATTTTTTTTTTCACCTGTAATATTAAGTAGGGTATCGTTAAATAGGTCTTTTAAAAATAAGGGGAATTTTCTTTAAAACAAAGATAAGATAAAGATAAGATAAAGATTCTTTATTTGCCAAAAACATGGTATAGGAAGATTATATTACAAATTATCTAAAATGTTTCTGTCTCGAGATATTTGCTTTTAAAAGGGGCGTTTTTGAATCATAATTTGTTCCAGCTGTAACTTCTAAAGTATGCATGTTAAAAATTGAAAAAAAATATGGAATATATTTCTTAATATGAAGTTACCATGAAAACTATAACGAATACTGTAGCACTTAAGATTAAGGAAATATTAAAGTTTTTCAATTTGCGGTTGGTAACCATACAGCTGCAAACAAACGAGCAACAAAATTAACTTTGTAACGCTGAAAGATACTTAAACGATGACTGACTACGAAACCCTATTTGTGAGCGTGTCTGACACGCTACTGGCCGCTTTTTTATTTTTATAAAAGTTTTAAAAAAAGGTTTTCCATTCCAACACATGCGTATAGTTATAGAGATGGCAAAGTGTGGAAAATATTTTAATGTCACATTCAAACGATCTGAAATACCACTGCGGAAATTCCACTTCAGAAGAAACAGACCCAACGCATGTATAATTTGAAACTTACGTAAGTATTTGCCAAGGCGCAACTTTTTGAACAAAAAAAAGATCATCTAGAATATCTATTATCAAATGTTTTAAAAGTTGACCTTTACACATTAAAGCAAGTACTTGTTTAAATCAAGTAGGCAAAGTGGCGTAATATTAGTGTTTAGTATAAGCTGTGTTTAACCGCGTTTAGCCCCGAGCAGCCGTAATGGAGCTCATAGCGAACAAATATCCAACCTCTAATGCGATTTTAATAACACCTCTCTTCATATCAACCGTTGCATTATAAACATAGAGTTCAGATTTGGGAGGTTGTATAAGGAATTAGGTAGAGCTACTCTATTAATGAAGGTGTTTCCGAATTTAACTATTGTGTGTATGGCCGGCGATAATTGTTATAAATTAAGGCTAATGGTCCGCCCTCGCCGCGCGCCGACCGCCGAGCGCCGCGGGCAGGGAAGATGAGACTTTGTTGTTGGCTGTAGAGACACGGGCTTGTAATATTGACATAAGTCTGATACCCACGTAAAAAATGCTGTTGTAATAATTACAATAAGAAGTCATTAAGTTTTTTTGTATGTAGGTAGTCCCTAGTCGTAGAAGCAATAACATTGCTACGCCGTAGGCAAACGTCTACGATTTTGTGTCATAGTCACCCAAATCTATACTTACTATGATGTTATTTCAGTGTCTGCACGACACGATGATACAAGGGTTGAATCTTTGGTTATAGATCGCATTATTGTAGTTTCTATCCTGATAAAACATTCAAATGATTATGGAGAGCACGTTAATATCTGTGAGATTGTTAGAACTTCATTTGAGTTTTGATAGAGAGTGAAATATTAATTGTTGTTGTTGTTAAAACCCATAACTTTGTCAGGAAAATTGGATTTGTGTAAAATATGACAACACCATTTTGGAAAATCTTTGCTGTCATATTCAAACCATCCGTATAATTTTACTACTGAATTAATACTGGGTTATTTTTTAGTCAGTGCGCAAACTTTGCAGGGTGTTTCTACTCGTGATTCTGAACAACTTCTTTTATGGGACCAAGGGAGAATACGCAAAAAAAAATTTGGATGTTCTATAGAAAAATTTATACCTACTCGGCAAAAATGTATGGAACAACCAAAAATTTTTTTTAGATTACGCAGGTGGCCCCATAGTAAAAGTTGTTCAGAATCACGAGTAGAAACATCCTGCAAAGTTTGCGCACTGACTAAAAAATAACCCTGTATAACAGCTGCCGCGTTTTATTACTCAGCAAGATGTGTGACGCTCGAAACCGATTCTATAAAGTCCTATTAAATTCACTGCAAATATTTAAAGGGCATGCGTAAATATGTATAAGAAAAACATCAAAGGCATTTTTAAAAAAATCTACACGCTAGATTTTTTTTTTCATTTTCAAACAAAATTTTTAATTAATTATGTGAACACCCTTTGACTGACCCGACTGACGTTCCGCCACGTAAACAGGATTCACTTACACGGTACGCAAACTAACAACCAACCAATCACAGCACGGCGCGTTTGGCGCGTAATTTAAATTCATCGAAGTGTGTGTTTCTAGGACAAACAGGGTGCACTTTTTGCGTTTCGTTTTTTTTTTGTTAAATGCAATTTTCTCGAAAACTAGCGTGTAGATTTCTTTAAAAACTTGCCTAGTACATGCTTATATTTTATTTGATCTGCCCCTAAAATATTTGCAGTGAATTTAATAGGACCTTATATACAAAAGCTCGTATGAAACAGAAGAGACGCCTTCTACACCTTACGTCTCACGTCTGTGATAGCACCTTGCTTTACTTACGAATAGAAATATTGCGTCGTAAGATCATAACTATACACACACATCGAAGGGGTTTTATACTGGTTCCAAAAGAGATTCCATAAAGTATTATAATTTGCAGTAATGTATTCCCACATGCAAACTGAAACCACTTACGTCAATTCATATTCACCGCTTGTCCAGAGTTTGCATGAAGGTTAAAACTGCAGCCGCCGTCGCAAAAAATGAAGCCATTTTTGTCGCTTAATCCGCCATAGAGAGTCAGGTCTGGCAGCAACAGGCGGCAGGGCATCTCAAATATGAGCCGCGATGATATTTAAATGGGGTCTCGCGGCTCGCTTTGACGCATTCCGCTGCAGCAAGCGGCAGGCTGGAGCGACACGAACCACTCGATACGAACAGGTTGACATTTATACCCGTCCGGATCAATAAAAGCTTAAAAAGCTCGATAAACTAGATGACACGGTATACTTTCCTATTTGAAGGAACAGGAATGTAGGTATACTTAATTGCACTGAATTTAGTTTTTGTCAGTGCTTGTAACTAGGTACTCTACAAAATGGATCTTTGCGCAATAAGAGTTTATTATCATCTACATAAGTGATAGACATGTAACCTCGTCGATAATTTAGAAAGAGTTTGACGCAGAAATTCTGAAAGTGCCTTAAGTGGAAGAAACATCATTAGTCACATAATATCTGATAATTAAGTTAGGTATCCAGTTTGAACGTATGTAAAATGACCTTATTCTCTATCTTCGAGTGGGACACCAAGTCGTTTAATATTAGAAAAAACATCAAAAACCATTTTCAAAGTCGTCGTAGCTGCTTTCCGTGGTCGTCGGGCTGGCTGGACGCGCGTGTTTTTGCGCGTGCGCGGGACGGAGGCTGCGCGGGAGTGCGGCATGCAAACACGCGGCGACCCCTCCCCCGCCCCGCGCCCCGCACCACCCCGCATTCTGCGACCCGCAGTTTTTCCGCCAGCGCTCTCAATGAAATATTCAACAGCAACATACCCGCCCAGCCCAGAACCCGCAACATGCAGATTGGATGCCGAGATACTACAGTTTTTCCGACCCCACCGCTGGACTCTTTGCATAAGCGTAAGCATTCTGTCTTGCGTTGTTGTTTTGTAATCTTGGAGGTTCTGGCTTCCAGGGTCCTTAAAATTGTTTCAGATAACTCTACCTTCCTTTTTTCTCTCATAAGTCAAATAGTAACTAGGAAAACAATTTAATTGTAGGTAGGTACGCTGATTCCGTTTTTAAAATCGGAATAACCTAAATATTAAATCGTAATATTTACTTAGGTAAGGTAAGGTGGAGAGAACTGCTTCTTTACACTTGTAATGTATCGAAAAACCATACAGAACGATCACGCCATTTTCGAAATGCACAGATTGCAGTGGTTTTGTATTGTGTGTATTAAATAATATAAAGAAATACCTGAATTTCCATTAAGTTTAACGATAATGAGTGAAAGTAAGGCTCAGTTCACACTGGGCTTGCTTCAGATGAGTGACCAGAGGCAGTTGAGTGACCGAGCAGCGGCAGGTGATAGCGAGCCTCTAACGACATCCCGTGGAAAAACATAAAGCACGTGAGATGTAAGTGCGCATTGATATCAGCGCACAGTCCCACGGCGAGCGGCGAGCACGTCCGCGCCGACGCGCGGCAAAAACGCGCGCCGCCGCCGCCCCGCGACCCTGCATACTGATGCACGGTAATTGTCCACGCAAAAACCAAACCCATGCTAATGCCTCGCCTGCCGCAGGGTTTGTTCCTCTCGAATATTTAGTCATTGCGATCGCAGTCACGCCCGCAGCCGCAGCCGCAGCCGCAGCCCGCGGGAGGGGCGCACTCGCGGCTCATACCTCGCGGCGCTCACTAGATCCTTATCGCACGATTCCGCGATAACCCAGCCTTACATTTGTCCGGAATTAATTATACGAATAATTATGGAACAATTAAATACAGGTTTCACTCCATAGCGCAACTCGGCGGCATTGTTGCTGAAAATGCTGCGTGAGAAAAATTTCTTCATTCGTTGCGTCTCGCGCGCTGTGAGCGGCTCGGCCGGCAGCGGCGGGGAGAACACGCGCGGAATCCGCCGCATCGTGCATATACTTGCGCATATCGGCTAGAAATACAATGTTGGGTTTTTATGCAAGTTTTTAATTACAAGTGAGTTTAGACGAGATGAGCAGCAGCCATGTTCTGTGCGCATGCCAGGGCGTCGGCGCGCATGCGCGGCGCGGGGAACAATGGCTGTGCGCGCATATGCATGAGAGCGATGTTCAGTTTTTGCTCTACCTCCTCCCCTCCCCCTCAGCACCCCGCTCGTTCCCGGCGGATTTAATTGCCATAATCGCGCTGTCATTTGCCTCCAACTGATTTAACATCGACGCGACGTGACGGCTGGTTTTTGCATCGGCACCGCCGCGGCTGTGTTTGACTCGACCGACCCCCGCAATTAGATGTTAAAATTACCCTCTACTTAGCAATAAAATTGATATGAATTTCAGTAAAATGTGCTTACCTTTATCAATGTAAATTCTGGGATTTCACTCGTTCATAATTATTACAATAGGCCGTTTCTCAAAAAATTGGCCGCACAACCTGTGCATCAGTTTACGTCGGATATTTTATTTATTTATGCACCCAGCTGATAATTTTTGCCATATTCGTTTTTAAACACAGTTTTTGCACAAAGGCCATGTGTATATAATATCACTCAAGGTATATTATATACTTTTAAACTGATTTTTACGTACATTTGGTCGCTAACCTGTGTGTCTTTACACGATGTGCTCAAGTTTAAGCATTAAAAAATATAATAATGCGCAAAAATAAAATATTCTACCAAAAGTTTTTATTTACGTATATCCGTAAGAGTAGAATCACAGAATATAATAACCTAATATTCAATATTCATAGCATAAAATACAATTTAAAGTTTTGTACGAAATTTTTTGTCGTTAATCTGCAAATGTGAAAACACGATCGTACCGCGGGTACCACTTCACCTCTCCCGCCTTACTCTGCAGCATCCGAACCAGCCATTCACTCGCAAACATCTGCTGAGAGAAGGCCTTGTCAGCTGTTCAGTTTCCGGAGAAAAGGTGAGCTATATGTTGGATTCTGGAGTTTGTAACGAGGAAGTAGTCGTTTTTATGCCTTTTTTATCTAAAAAACTATGCTACCTGTTCCACTCATTTCGAGTTATAATGTGTAAACTAGTGTTTGCTTTAATGTGTCTAAGTGAGCAATCCCTATACAAAATGGTTTTCCAGTTATGATGAAATAACTGCTATTTAGTCGTTCACCGGCCGGTCGTTCACCTGTCTCAAAAATGCAGGTGAACGACCAAAATAGTTATAATAATATAAAATAAATTATCTAATTCATTGCTTAATATTTTACTAATTTGATAAAAGTAGTCCTAAATTCACTAAACAATAATTTTACCAAGATTTTTCTAATAAACATTGAATTCTTCATAGAGATACTTTATTATACTTATTAAAAGATTGATTTATTTGAAGTGCAAAAATGTTCATATGTGTGTTGTACGAATTTAGGTTGCTAAATGATTATCTATTTTGTGTTTTTATTGCTGAGAAATTACAACCCGTACCCCTTGTCGTTAACCTGCTGACGTTACTTAGTAAATTTGTACTAAAATGTCGTTAACCTGCACCTATTGTCGTTAACCTGGCAACATTGTCGTTCACCTGCCAACCTCGTATTTAAGATTGCCAATATATCCTAAAGTAATGAAATAAAATGCTTCCCTCCACTAAATATGTAATAAAGAACCATTAATCTAGCTAGCAAGATATTTTTTTTCGCGAAAACACGAACTTTTTAAAAACACGCAAAACTGAAATCTTGCGGCCAATTTTTTGAGAACTATCCAATAAACTTCGTCGGGCATTACATACAATGTAGAGTTTCTCCGCGGTTGGGTCGTGGATTCATGGAAGCATCATTGTTGACCCTCGGGAACGTTAATCGAAAAGAAGTGTTTGAACTGACTGTGAACTATGACTGTGGATGCAATATCCCGCGCTCGCGCGAGTGCAAGCGTCGGTCGGTGCGCGCGCGCTGATAATCTAGTTAAATTTATTTATTGCGGCGCGGCGCAGCGCGCGGGCGGCGGCGATGCGCGGCGCGGAGCGGACAAAACGCGCAACATGACAACGGAACAAAATATAGCCTAAAATAAACGCTTGTCTAGCCTCAACCATCGGCTGCGCTCATTTTATAGTCCGGTAGGCGGATCCAGGGAACATTCAAATATGGATGAACGTTGTATCGTGCACAAACTAAGTGTAGCTTAGACGTCTGGTGTTTTATTGTTGTTATGTTAGATTGAATATCATGTCATATTTTTACTACATATTCGCGGAAATTAGAACCTTCAGGGACATATATATAAAAGATCTGTGATTAGAACCTAGTCTTAGAATAGTAGGCAAGATCGCTTAAGTGAGAGTTCCCGCGCGTGTAAAAGTTTGGCCCCGCCTTGGAAACGAATCTTTAGGCTATTCTTTAGCTACTTATTTCGAGCCGGGGCCTTGCTAGCATACTTACAAAAAAAATGGCAGCCATTTCAAACTTTTTTTATTGGCCAAAATTTTGTTATTTTGCCATTTTTTTTTTGTAAGTAGGCCAGCATAGCCCCGGCTCGGCATAGGTAAAGAAAAGCCTAAAGATTAGTTTCCAAAGCGGAACCGACCTGAAACACGCACGGGAACTCCCAAAATTTTTTTTGTGTAGAAATTCTAACCTACTATAGGTAAGGTAAGGTGGGGTAAGGCTAACATAGTTTATTGCTATACAGTAAGGATAGGATTTTATGACAAATTTTATTGCCCGATCTTCGAGTCTATAGTGAAACTTACAAAAATATATTATAAACTTTTATATTATAATGAATAAACTTACGCCAGCGTATCAAAAACGGTTTTATTTAAAAAAATTGGAGACTGCTCAAACTGTTAGTCTTGCCCCATGAAACGGGGTAAGACGAACAGGAAATAATTTTGATACAAAACGTTGCATTTATACAGTTTCTGAACGAAATTCATCAATGTTGAAACTCATTCACTGTAATTTCAACTTTATCACAATGCCACAAGGTTTATTTTCAAAGTAATTCACAGAAATAAAGATTTGGGGCAAGACTAACATAACAGTCGAAATCAGAGGTACAAAACCTTTGAAGGCGGTTGAAATAATAAGTAAAAAAAACGCAAAACTCATAATTAAACAAACGAAACTATATCAAACTTATTTAAAATAACGTTTGCTGTAGTGAAGTTGTATTTTCTTTCTTAAAGCACTATTAAATTTTTAATTTATTATAAATATGACAACGTATCTGAAAATATGTGTAACATCTGGTTTTGGGGAAAGACTAACATACGATAGTCTTGCCCCGGACGAACTGATAGTCTTACCCCACTTTGACTTTTCTGGAGTATGTTTTGGTTTTGTGGTAAATTATTGAAATTCGTTTGTTTTACGTTAAATGTATGTAAAAAGTTGATAGCCAATACTATTGCCAAGCTAGTTACCTTTAGAACAGTTTCATTTATTCACTTTTCAAGGTCTTTTCATGATAAAATACGGCTACGCGGCAACTCACAGTTCTTTTTTACATGTCTGTAAGATTTGATTTTGTCATGGTGGTGACACTGTTGAGTTTTATCGACATCTATTAGTTAAATTCAAATTGTTTACGACTTTTCTGTTTTACCGACTTAGTAAACTAGAAAAGAAAGCAGTATTTAACGAGATATTTCAAAGTGATAGTCTTGCCCCGGTGTTAGTCTTACCCCACCTCACCTTATAGCATTGCATATTGATCTTTGATGTCATCTTCAATTGTTCCGAATTGCTACCTGCGTGTGGACAGTGGACACTCTGATAACTTTCGAATGATGTATGATTATGATGTAGTCTTTGTATCACACAATAGGTAGAATATATTTTCATATTGTTACATATTATATCTTCGATTGCCATTGTAGAGTAGGTGGCCCCTTTTTAATAACCACTGAACCTGCAACCACCTCCAGGCTCACTTATCTTATCCCAGCAAACATCCTGAAGCGGGCACCTGCTAAATGCGCATCGGGTGCGCAGGCGCAGCCTCGCCGGCGGGTGTGGGTCAGCGCGGGATGATCTACCTAACCAGGATAACCAGCCTTCTGACTAACCTCGGACAGAGCATGGTGTGGGTCAGCGCGGGATGATCTACCCGGCCAGGGTGACCAGCCTTCTGACTAACCTCGGACAGAACATGGTGTGGGTCACTGCGGGATGATCTACCCGACCAGGGTGACCAGCCTTCTGACTAACCTCGGACAGAGCATGGTGTGGGTCAGCGCGGGATGATCTACCCGGCCAGGGTGACCAGCCTTCTGACTAACCTCGGACAGAACATGGTGTGGGTCACTGCGGGATGATCTACCCGACCAGGGTGACCAGCCGTCTGAGTCACCTCGGACAGAGCATGGTGTGGGTCAGTGCGGGATGATCTACCCGACCAGGGTGACCAGCCGTCTGAGTCACCTCGGACAGAGCATGGTGTGGGTCAGTGCGGGATGATCTACCCGACCAGGGTGACCAGCTTTTGACGAACCACTTTCTGTATCACTTTTTTTAGGATTGGGCCCGAGGATCTTGAAAGCTATACCTAACTATTTGATGGGAAGCGTGGACTATCACGGAATCACGGAGAACTACTTGAAGAGCTTGTGGAGTGTGATCTACCCGTAATGGCTGCAGCAGCTGCTTATGTGATGGGATCGTCATCATCCGAAAGGACGTGCCTGGGGCGGTGTATATAGTTCGAAGTTGGACGGGGAAGTAGTTGGACACAACAACTATTTGAAGATTTTTATAATGTAGAACGTTGTCGAAATATCGACGGGACGCTTGTTTCATATAATCTTTGATGGTAGGGATTTTGTATCACTGAAGCTGTTTAGCCCACATCAAAATATTTAGACTAAGAATACTGGAAAGAATTGTGTTCTTGGTATCCTTCTGGTATTTTCGTACCGATCAGCATCGACTCAGAATACTTCGAATGACTAATGTCTGGCTTGGCGACTGTACGCTCTGGTCGCCCTACACTGCAGCCTGCGCGCGCGCAGTCACGTTCGCGCCACTAAATCACACGAGCTACGACCGCGGCCGCTTTACTTTGCAACCGCTGCTGGACTGTTATGAATTTCTAGTTTTAGAAATATTTGACTTACTAAAAATATATTTGAACTACAAAAAATTAATTGTAACATTGATAGATAACTGGAATTGGTAGAGCAGTGGAACGGTGATCCACAGTCCCGGCTTCAAGTCCCGGCGGTCGCTAGTGAATTTTTCAATTTTCTTATTTTCAATTTATGAGAACTGGAATCCAGTAATTAACTTTTGCATAATTAATCGCTGCAAGAGGCCATCAGGCCCAGAGGATAAGACCGCCACTAGTGCGGGTAGCAAGGTTTTCAATTTCCAATCCTTCCAGACCGAGATTGTAAGAAATGCAGATTCTTAGAATTTCCGTATGCATTACTTATTCTAAGTAGGTATCGTATAATCCAGCTCTTAATTACTGGCAAGCCTATCCTTACCCGGCAGGTTGTCTATAGAAACTCACTAACTTGGCAACTCGACAACTCGGCGACTCACCGCACCGACCGGCGGCCGCGTGTGAACTCGGATTAAATTACTTTAATGTGCTCTAATTGCTTCCTACATTGCATACTAAACACAGACTAGGAAGACACAGACCTGCATACGTATTTACGATTATAATCATACCCGCTAGATTCATTTTTAGAAAATAGGAACTATTTCGATTCACTTCCCTTTAAATTTTGCTTTAAACGGGTGCAGATATTTTTTCCATATAATTCGCAAAATCAAACAAAGATGAACCACACGTTAATAACACATTTTGAATTTTCTTGACGTGAATTGGAAATGCTGAAAATAAATAGGTAAGCCTACTTCTGGTTTAATGTAACAACAACATCAAACAAAATGGTCTAGTGGTCTCAAAAAATAGAATGGGTCGAGCGGATCATCAAGCCAGAAAAAATCAATTAACTGCTTTCAATGATCTTCAAGGTACTAAGATGTTAAAGAACCTGCCTACAGATTAAAGCCTAACCTAACTAACAGTTTTAAAAACCGTCAGTTAAAGCTTGATTTCTATGGATAATTAAATTAATTCTATCGAAAACTCTATCTCTAACGAGCAGTATAAAGTTATACAGTCTATGGCATTAATTAGCTAGTTTTTACAATGTTGATTATGCGCACATAATATGATAATGCGCCGCGGCGGAGTATTTATTGGACGCGTAGTTATAAAGACGTGAAGTGAAGGGACTAGGTGCGGTAGAGTTTGTTACAATAAACGATAGACAAATAGTCACTGTGCACTGCAGCGCCCCCGCAGTGTGGCAATTAGTCAAACTACTTACTATGTAGACATTCACGTCTGGGTTTCCTGTGTGGATATGTTTCACTTGCCACTGTGAAATAATTCATGCAGATGTTTTAAAGAATCATGCCCACTCGAGTATGGATGTTCGTCTATTGCTTGCCTCACTACTTGCAGGCCTTGCATCAAAGCCAAACTTAAATAATTATAAAGTCTAATTATTGCTTAACATTTTGTTACTGAAAATAATTTAATTATGACAGGAGTTCTGAAGTTATTGAATGTTAAAGGTGGGTATCGGAAGAGACAAAAGTTCTGAAGTTTGGCTGTATATTGAGTATTTCGTTCTTAAATCGTTATCGTTAGCTATACCGAAGTAAACAGTGCAAAAAAGGTTCACACCACAGTAAAATCTTTGGGGAAAATACCTAACGGTAAAAAGACGTTTCACAGTTAAGTTACTTTCCCTGTTTTGTACAACAATTGCCATAGCTATTCTTCATTAGAATGAGGGATATTACATATTGCTTTAATTTTCGTTTTGAGGCGAGACAATTTCTTAGACCAGAAATGGGCAATCTCCTTTGAATATTTTAATTAGTATTACTATAATTTTTAATTATTGTAGACTTTTTTGATTTAAATCATGACCAAAAGGATATTAGATAAGCAAATTATTATTGCCACGATAAAGAAACGCAACACTACTTTTTGATGATGAAATTTAAACAAGTAGGTACCTACCTGCCCAATCAATCTGGACCTAAAGTCTGCTATTATTAGCCATTGTATGACAGCCGTGTTGCTCGAAGGCTACTGTAAATGCTTGCCAGTGACGCACAACTGTCATCCGATTGCCTGCGACTACAATACGAAAGGACCAAAGCCACCAATGACACTAATATGCCATCGACACTGAAACGGTTTTCATTATTTGGCAGACTTGGCTCCCTAAACGCAATTTTGTTCAGTTCATATTCTGTAAGATTTACTAACTATCTCAAGTTGTTGTTAAAATGAAAGTGATTAAAATCTTGCTTCCAAATATTTTGTTCAACATAGCAGGATACCTGTTACCTAACTAAAATCGCCTAATCTGCCTTAGCACAGACAGACAGATAGTAGTGAATCATAGTTCGAGTGAGCCCTGCAATAGATTGATAGATAAGTAAATCGGCGACAATGGACTCGGCGCGATAACCCGAGCAAATATCACGGCCTAAGGTATACAGGGTTTTAATTACAATGTTCTTAGTTTTTTATAGGTTTAAGTGGTAACGGTCCCGGGCCTCCAACTAACTAACTAACTCCGCTGGCCCAAAGAGGATCTTGGCCTCCAAAACGAGCTCCCTCCACTGGTCCCTGTCCTGCGCGATCGCCTCCAAAACCTACTTTTATCTAGGTATTTGATGGGGCTTTAAAGGAGCTAGATCTCGAGCTTTTTTCTTCTTAGGGTAGGCTGAATACAAGAGGTAGGCACTTATAATTTTACAAGTTGCTTCGTCACTTCTTGCCTTTACCTACCTTTTTTATAAATATTCTTACATGCTTTACTTATAACGCTCGTTACATTTTTCAACTATTGCCTTACAAACACTAAAGTAAGTAGGTACTTAGGTCATTATTGTGCCACTCAGTCTACCCTGTATATGATAGTAAAGAAGGCAAAGATAATAAATAATAATCAGTCCAAACAAACCGAGCAAATTAAACACGTATTATAATTTCTCTGAATGCGAGGTGCGCCCGCGCAGCCATCGCCGCCGCCTCGAGGAAAATTACCATTCTTATCTACACTGATACAACTTTATTCATGCTGCATGGCTAATCATATTGTAATCAAAGCATGGACGATTTAAAATAAACACGTGTTATCTAACGCAACATGTTTGTGATAAAATGTAATAAGTACCTACTACGATTTTATTTCGACTAGGTATCTACTTGATCGTTTCATTTCAGGCTATCTAGCATGAACATGCAAGTATGATAGCATGTAACCTATGATAATTCTGAATGTAAGGGACAGCTCTCCGAATACTGATAGGGTGCACTCAGACCACGAAACATTACCTACAACTTCCCATAAGAAAATATTTCAGAAGGCGTTAAAGAAAACTTTGTCTTCCCATAGTAAATGCAGTCAGCTTATCGTGATTTTGTATGGGAGGTCAAAAAAATTTAAGTCTCCTGAAAAAAAAACTTACGGGAAGTTGTTCAGTTAAAATTAAATGGTCTAAATGCACTCTATCAGTATTCGGAGAGCTGTCCCTTACACCCCTTATTTCTCCCGCACACACACAATGTTTAAACGTTCGCTTGCATAACAACGGCTCGAGCTTGAATATTTAAACCGTGAAGTGTAGTTCATTAATCTTGGCCATCAAAGGAGGATCCCGGTCCCGATCCCGATCCCGCGCGGGTAAATTAAATAATGGCGCGAAGATCATAAACCGATTTCGAGTCGGCGCAGGCGCAGCGCGGCGAGGCGAGAGGCGCGGCCGGAAAAAATGTACCGGTTACTTGTTTACTGCGTGTGAACTTTACCTAAAATTTACAAAATGAACAAGTTTTTGATAAAGGTATTGTCTGAGCTCTTTAGGACAGTCTGTGATTCAAATTGGTGCGCTGTGAGTGCATTAAAAATTACAATACATAGGATTGTTAGTTTTAAAGTATAACACTGATCAGCCAGCTGCATCATAGGTACTCTTTCTTGTGCAAGAGGAGAAACGTTTAGTGTACAGGCTATAAAGCTTTGGAACTCACTTCCTGAAAGTATCAGACGAGCACCCTCCCTTCCAACTTTCAAGGCCAAGGTTAAAAAACACTTTCTAAAGCTGTCAGTCGCTTCAATTCCTTAGTTTTCGCTATTTTCCTTATAAGTAAAATTCCTTTTTTTTTTATTAATAATGCTAATATCCTATCGTCCATCCATAGCTTATATGTATTAGTTTATTGTATTTTACTTATTTATGTAATATTATGTAATTAATATTTATTTAGTTTATGTATTGTATATATTTAGCTGCACTATCCCGCTCTTACTATCTCAATCAACTCCTTTGCCGATGGTTGCCTGGTAGAAATTGCTACCTTAGCAATAAGGCCGCCTATTGTACTATTTCCTGTTATGTGTTTCTGTTGTGGTGTATTTTTTTTTCCTCTTGTGTGTGCAATAAAGAATATTTTGTATTTGTATTTGAGAAACTATTTTTCCAATGATAAATCATAATTATCATATTGTTTCAATATGACATCAAACATTTTACTTCCAAGTTGTCATATTATGTGGTCATGTCAATGATGTTCAGATATCGTTCTTGACTCTGTGCCCCACTCAACAATAACTCTACCTACGTCCTACATCATACATGTGTGATGACTATGACAATTTGTTAAGTCACTGATACCATAACCATGAGTACCTACCTAAACAAGCATGTATGTAGGTATAGCAACCGTTTGATTGAGTTACCTACTTTAGGTTATGCGATTGCTATGAAAGTAATTTGTTGTTCCCATGCCTTGGTAACAGGACCACATTAGTTATGCAAATCATCTCATCTCGTTTACATCCCTTTGTTTCATACCTTCCATCCTCCACTCCATCCACAGGCATCACATCAGGCAATCAGTCGCCAATCTTTAGCCAAATTGACGGCCATTACTATGCAGATGCGCAAGGTCGAATGAAGATTGGAACACAAATTGACATCATCATTTTGGGTTGCTATAATACCTATGTTCATCCTTAGTTCTTTTGTGCGTTGATGGTAATTTTGTTGTAGTAATATTTGAGGAAAAGCTCGACCTAGATATGCAAAAGTGTTGGGCTCCACCAGTGTGTAACTCGAAAGTGGATATGACGTACTTATTCAAATTGTTTGAACTTATGGAATCTCCGAATTTCCTTGATGTGTTTAAGCAATTTAAAATGCAACTGATAGCAGGTGAAGCTAGAGCCTAAATTGAAATAAATCAATAAAATACCGTACCTAAGCTACTTTCCACTGTAACTACACTTGTTTCCCTTTTGCAACATGTTGACGTCTTTTCTAAAGGTCTTTTCTTTTCGTTAGGTACATCCTTTCGAAATAAGTCAAAACAAATCTGCGTCTCACTATACTAAAAATCATCAAGGTAATAAAGCTGACGTAGATTATGATGTACTAGAGGTACAGCAATATTCGCCGGGCGATGATGCAACGGGCCGATCACTATCATTTAATCGGGGTGCCTTACAGCAGGCGATGATTATGCACAGTCAACGAGCGCTCCAATCGACAGAGATTGCTCCAGTGGAGGCTAGAGAGCCGGGCGTAGCCACTGACCTAGCATCTGTAGATCCGCTATCTTAAACATTAACTTAAAAGGTTAGATCTACGTGCTTTTGATATTTCCCTATTTGCAAACGTTGTATCCCAAATCTAAGTAGGTAAGTCTAAGTAAGGAATCTATGAGGTGTCGGATAGGTAAGGTAGGTAAGTTGAAAGCTTGCAATAAGTCACTACCTATAATTATGGGCCGAATGGTGAATTGAAAATGGAAATTGGCAGCATGATGAAAATGATGCTAGAGCGCCTTAAGTGGCGTCTCTATACCTACTCACAGGGGACAGCAGAAAGTTGACATGAGATGGAGTCTAAGGATGAGAGGTTACTGTGAGTAATAGACGCGTCGTGACCGATCCGCCGTCCCCCGCAAGTATTGTAATCAGCGCACGGGACGATATTGTCGCGCACTATCATTTGTCGGGTTGCGCAACCGACATTAAACCTCATTCTGCATCGGTTTTATTTATCCCGCCCCGCCCGGCCCGCTCGTGCATGTGAAAGCATTGATTAATATTGTAATGAGCACGACGAATAACCTCCTCGGTACCAGTGTGTGGTGACTTCGACTCTACACAGTACATCGATGATTCGTGCTGCCTGGTCTGTTGGCAGATGATCCGGTCAGAAGCGTTGGAGAGGAAAGCTTTAGTTTCGATATACAAAGTTTGCGTCGTACGCGGTATAATGGTAGAGGCAATGGTCAGTAATTGTGTATAGTTTGGGATAATGGCGGCGGTCGCGGGTGCAATTATTTTTATCCGTCGGTCGGCGAGCGCAGGGCGAGATACGGGGAGGTCGGGGCGGGGGGAGGTGCGGTGATTTGCGTACGCGCATTATAGCCTCGTAGGGCAGCGCTCCGATAATAACACGTTCCCGCAACGCCGCCTGTCCTCCAAATTGCTGCATTGTTAATAAGACGCTGGGCTGGTGCTGCGCTGGTGCCCTGCGAGAGTCACTGAACTGAGATGCCCCTCATGCGACCTCACGCCAGAAATAGAACATGCATAATAATTTGTGCCTTATGATTACGATGAGTAACTATGGGAAACTGCACTACTTATACATGAGCGTGTGAAAGTCAAAGTTGCAATCCAAGACATTCAAGCCTGTCTTTGAGCAAGCCCAGAAAGATCACCAAGGAAGCTTGGAAGATTTAGTCCAGTACGGCTAGCTTTTCGTGTTTCAAAAATATTAAAGTCGATGGTTTTTTGCTCATAGCTTCTGGACCATTCATTGATCCCAATTTATTAATTTGTGCCATTTTAGATGTGAGGAAACATACTTTCGTTATCAGTGGAAAAGCGACTCAAACAAGGTTTTTACACAGTGTTAACTGTCACAGAGACAATACTGGTAAACTTTTTAGTATTGTTCTGTAGGTACCTACATACTTAAAAAATAATTTAATAATGAGCTGCCATACATTTAATCAAAAAATTACTCAAGCTTAAAAAATGGCACAAAATTAAATATGTGCTTTATAGACACAAATTGCACAATCGTACAAAAAAATAGCGACTTTAGAATTTTTGTAAGTTACGCCCTCAAAAAATGCCAGCCATACCGGACTAATTAAGAAAACAAAGAAAGTAAACACATCCGACTGGTGCGGTGTGGGGAAGCATCAAGCAGTGATATATGGAATTTGTCCTGAGGCGCAGTCGGTCATTACGTAATCACCGGCTGGCGGCGGCGCGAGCGCGGGTCGCCGGGGATTAAAACGATCGACCTGCGCGCGCGCACTTCTAGCGTCGCCACCCGCCATCAGCGGACTACGGAGCTTGCACAAATAGAGATGCACCCTACTATCTTCGTAGAGGCAAAAAACGTGCTTATTTTTCTCAATAAAAACAGACGTCACAACATGAGTGAAACTCAAAAGAAAGTCATCAGGATTGAACAAGGGAACACAATACCGAAATTTCTAGAAATGCTTTAAAATGTCTATCCTAATCTATGTTCTTGTTCGTGTAGAGCAAACCCGAATCGTGATCTAGCTGTCGGTGTACGAGGTTTGCTAGTCAGCGTCCGGCACCAAACAAATGAGCCTGTTAGCGTGGCGGTGGGTAGCGGGTGCCCGTTGATGCAACTACAAACGTTCCGCCGCCGTGCGGTCGCCGCGGTCGCGAGCTCGCGGGGCGCAGCACCGGCGCGGCGCGCGGCGCGGGCGCAGCTCGCCGGCTGATTGGATTTAGTTTAATAACCATAAAGCACCCGCCGCGATGCGCGCTGCGCCGCCACGCGCATGGAAATTGCGCTGCGCGTTATAGCCGGTAATGCGCACACCGCGCGTCTGCCTCGACCGCAGGTTATGCGTCTATTTTGGAGCGACGGAAACTATCCGATTTACTAAATACCGGGTCTCGCTCGTGGGTTAATGCCGGCCCACCACACAACCACCTGTAAGTCTATCATATCTCATCTCCTCATAACTTCATCGGCTCTTACACGATGCAGGTACTGCGATTTCGCAACCTGCAATCATTTTAATAATCACGATATCCATCACGGAGCCACACTTACCGTTACGGACGGTATCGGGTATCTATTGTTTGTTTTAGAAATGTGCCTCAATCTGTCCGCTCCGGCGCTAGCAATCAAACGAAAGTAACTCTCTGCTATCACTTCCTATCACCCTTCACTAGGAGAAGGTTTCAGAATCCTATCATCGAAACCTTTAAATCAGATCTTATCGGAGATCAAACAACAAACAATATGTAATGGATTTCGATCTTGCAAATAGCGACCGGGCAAATCTCTCTGTTACATCGAGATCTGAAAACTTTTAAAAGCTCAGTTATGGTATCTAGTTATTTCATGAATCCGTCAATTAAGAGTCTGAGAATTTTGAGGAACAAGATTTCCTTTCTCAAAACGCCATGCCTTTCTTAAAATGAATTAGCAATATCTTGAGCTCTACCGAATCTACACCGAAAGTAAGCAGTCCCCGCACCTACTGCAGCGGCGCGTTGCGTCTGCGCCTGCGCAGGATAGCGACCGCTGCGTGATTAATATCATGATCTGATTGTTTAATCGCAGGAGCACGCCGCACGCGAGCCCCGGACTCCAGATGTCCCCCCTCCATTATATCTACATGCACGAAAAATTTGCATGGAATTAAGTATCTAATAGTTATAAAATGCATATTTGATTGAAAATAGACATTTTATTTTATTTTATTTTATTTTATTGTTCACAAGCAAACTTTACAGCTTATATATAATTTATATTACAATGGTGCAAAATACATTTTATAAAGCCAATTACAAAGTTTGACATATTAAAAATTAATAATTGTGAGGGTACTTACTAAAAAAAAATAGTTAATAAATCCGAAAATAATTTTAGAAAAAATAAAAAGAAACAAATGAAATTAAAGTGAAAATTAAAAACACAAAATAAAAAAGAAAAGACGAATGGAACACTAATTGTGGAAGTGAGTGAGTGTTGTTGTGTGGAAGTGTGAGTGTTAGTGTGTGTGTGCGTGCTACGTGTGTTCACTCGACAGACTCGATTCAACAATTGGTGCAATTGGAGGCAGCTCCCGAATTATATGTCTTATGAAAGCCCCCCTCGTCAGGAAAAACGGATCGGCCCCGCTAAACTTTTCTTCATAGGTGGCTACAATCCTGTGTAGCACTGAATTCTTGGCATAGTTTGTGCGAGCAAAACCCACGCGAAGTGAACGCATGTGTCTTGTACGTTTTGGGCACGCACAGACTCCGATGCGCGTAGTCAACTCTGCACAATCAAGCTTAGAATTAAGTATGTCATAAAGAAGCTTCATGTCACAAATAAGTCGTCTGTCCTCAAGGGAGTGCAACCGATAATGCCTCAACCTGTCACCGTAGTCGTCGTTTCTCCGGGTACGGTAGTCCAGGCGTCGAGTAAAGGTCCGTTGCACAGATTCAAGGCGTGCCACGTGAGTAACGTAAGCCGGAGACCATATAGGAGAGGCATATTCCATAATGCTTCTTACGTAAGCAAAAAATAATATCTTTAAAGATTCGATGTCTTTGAGGTTTTTTCCGCATCTGTGAATAAATCCCAGCATTCGACGAGCTCTCTGCACTACATGATCGAAGTGAGCCGCGTAAAGAAGTTGGTTATCAAGCATAACCCCAAGGTCACGAACTGTGTCAACTCTAGTGACGGGTAAGTTGTTAATGTTGTAGTCAAAAATAATGGGATTACGCTTCCTAGTATATGATATAGCTAGACACTTTTTTACATTTAGATCAAGGCCGTTCTTCACGCAGTACTCGCTCAGTCTATTAAGGTCGTGCTGTAAGTTCTCACAGTCCTTCCTACATCTCACGGGTATGAATATCTTTTTATCGTCGGCATACATAAGAACTCGCGAATACTGGAAGCATGTGATGACATCGTGTAAGTAAATATTAAAAAGAAGTGGGCCAAGATGTGATCCCTGCGGAACCCCGGAAGGGATGGGGGCGAAGCGTGATAAATGAGCTCCTACTTTAACAGCCTGTGATCTATTCCGAACATATGAGATAAGCCATCTTAGGAGGTCGCCGTGCACGCCGACATTCTGTAACTTGGTGATCAGAATCTCATGGTTAATGCGGTCGAAACATTTGGAATAATCCGTGTACACGGCGTCTACCTGAGCCCCATCGTCCATGTTCTGTGTAACAAAGTCGGTAAATACGGCTAGATTTGTTACCGTAGACCTACCACGCACAAATCCGTGCTGAGTACCCGGAATATATGTTGCCGCAACCGGATACAACTGATCGTGGACGATGGATTCCAGCAGTTTTCCAAAAACGGGCAAAATGGACACTGGTCTATAATTCTGAACCTCGTGTCGTGAACCGCTTTTGTGCAACGGGATAACGTATGCATTTTTCCATACACTTGGGAAAATTCCTTCCGTTATGGATCGTTGGAAGATTATAGAAAGCGGTAAGGCTAATTCATCATAGCATGTTTGAGCGAACAGTGATGGTATGCCATCGCAACCAGGTCCCTTATTGCGATTGAGTTTGCGTAAATAGTGACGCACCAGCGATTCTGTTATCGTCACAGTGCCTATCGTATCAAACCCAGAGTGAGCCACTGTCGGAGGCGAGTTGGGTGCAGCGTTAGTGTATACTGATGAGAAGTGATTTAAAAAAGCTGCGCAAATCTCAGATCCGCCACAAGCAACTTTATCCCCAGAAATCATGCGAACCGGGACGCCCCGATCCTTTCGTAATGAGTTTGAATAGGACCAAAACTGTTTCGGGTCATTTTTAATAGCCTTCTCACAACTATGTGTGTATTTATACCAACATTCCTGTTGAATATTCTTTTGTCGCTGTCTCAAGAGTGAGAAACTAAACATTCGATAAACCTGCAGATGGTACCCTTATTTTCCAAGCGTCGCGACAACGACGCCGTCAAATTTTGACGGCGTAGTTGTCGCTGCGGTCTTGTAGAAAAACCCGACCGCAATTCATACAAACTCTAAGCTTCTCAGCGCGACGCCGACGCTCGGTCTTTCTGGTTCCCCATACAAACCCATACAAATCAGTCATTTGACAGCGACAACGACGCGCGTCGTTGTCGCTGTCGCTTGGTTTTTAAGCCTACCATAATGATGAAAAAAAAATATGAAGTAGAAATAACAAAGCTCTAAAAAAATCATGGGTAGACCAAAATCATACAATAACTACTGAAACCATTTGGTGATAAGGAATTACTTTTCCCAAATAAGGAATGTTCAAGAAATGGGAATGTCTTGTGGATTTTTTCTTAATTTGTCCTAAGTTCTAAACGGAAAGTGGATTCAATTTTAGTTTAATTTTTTTACGCGGACAAGAATAAAGTTGTTTAGTTTCGTATCAAAAACGGTTTCGTACCTTTTTGAGCGGACGGTGCTGGCAACACTTTTCGGTCCGCCCCGTCTGTCATCTTTACGCTAGCGTTGTTGAAGCGAATTTTAGTTTTAAGTGGTGTAAAATTAAGGTGTTTTGGCGGTTTACTCGTGTGCTATTTGCCACAAGCCATGGCTTCCCTGTGCGGTGGGGAAGTGAACCAAGTGAATTTTGGTTTCGGCTTTTTGATTGAGGCCAACGTGGTCGCCGGTAACATAACCTCACTTTGAGTCGTCGCTCGTCGTCGTCGTGGCTGCCGATAGCTACGTATTTTAATTATAAATGATTGGAGGCCAACGGGGCCGATTTCTCATTCGGAGAGAAATCTTTTAGTTATTTTGTGTTAAAAAACATTATGTGATGTCGAACTGTGAACTGTAGTGCAAATTGGAGGAAAGGAGTTCTAGAACGAGCGGATGTTCCAGCGCTGTGAGTTTAGGTTATTCCTATTCCTGCGCTCCTAAAATATCCTGAATACCTGATTCCTGTCATACTTAAACTCACAAAGAAACGGCATCATCGTTTGCTCGGTAAGCAATTCGTTGCTGGGCCCTGTTTAAGTAGATTTTGGAAACAAGAATTTCTCGGCCGGAAACTTTCCGGAACAAAATTCTCTCATTAAATTTATTTTATTTAGCTATAGTAAAGAGCACTACGAATCGTAGTCAAATGTTGTTCCGAGGCTGATCGACCATTTAGTTTTAGATTTTAAGATAACTTTAATTTGCTTCCACTGCGCTAAGATCAGCTTCGGAATCAAACATTTTTTGGTAGCAGAGCGTGGTTGCTTTATTGCAACATAGTTAGCCGTAATTTAGTATTAAGCGTGTTTTTTATATTACCCACATATTTTATTATTTTTGGAAAATATTGTTTCGGTTTTTTTTTTTGTGACTGTATTGTTTGCCTAGTGAACGGTACCTTATCGGTAAGGTCTAGGCCAGTCAACTAACATTTGTTTTGTGGTATTTGTTTATTGTTTTTCGTTTTATTAAGTCGAGTGTGTAAAAGTTGGTACCATGGCTCCCTCGATCGCCAGGTATAAGGCTGCTATAGGGTCAGGATTAAGGTGGTTTACTACCACAGCGGCAATGATCGGCCGCGAGGACCGGGAGGACGCGCTCTTGAAAAGTGCACAACAGGTAGATGAACGGGTTCGGTTTGTGTCGGATCAACTCACAGAGTGCCTCATTCTCCTTGAGGAGACTCCTAACCCTGAAGATAAGGAGCTGGTTGAGGGCGATGTAAGCCAGTGCTTGGAGCTGGCACAGGACATTGCGCAGGCAGCTGCGGACATATCTAGGCGACGTGACGGAAAGGAAAAGCCATTCCGTGGTAAAGTGGGACAAGGATTACAGGTGCCTCTTCCGCCTGTTACGGTTCCAGTCTTTGCAGGCGATTACGCCGACTGGCCGGCGTTTGAGGACCTGTATAGCAGTGTGGTCCACACACGGACGGACATAACGCCGGCGTACAAGATGGCTCAGCTGATGTCCAGGCTACATGGAGAGCCTCATGAATTGCTGACGCATTTGGCTGTCTCGGATAGCAATTATGAGGTGGCGTGGAAGATCCTTACCGACCGGTATCGAAACAAGCGCCTGATTGTAGACAGGCTGTTAGACCAGTGGCTGTCAATACCAACCATAACGCGAGGTACGGACCTCCGCGAGAAAATCTTCCACCCAGTCAGTGTCGCGGTCAGCACACTAGAGCGACAGGGTTTACCAGTGGCGGGCTACGGTTATATCTTGGTCCACACAGTGCTTCGCCGCCTGCCGAGCGAAATGGTCGCTCGATTCGAGCAGCTACATGGGGGCAAGTCCTCGGACCACCTCCCGACCTACGAGGATCTGAAGTCGTTCCTCGAGGCCGAAAGCAGGCGAGTGGACGTCCAGGCTGGTGAAGCCCCTCGCAAGGAGACCTCTGCCCCTCGCCACCCGGAACGGCCGGGTGCACCGGCGCGAGGAGGCAACAGTGGGCAACCCAGGCGGTACAACACCGCATTGGAATCAGGGTGTGCCTACTGCAGGGAGACAGGCCACGGGGTGGCAGCGTGTCAGGAGTTTGCTGCGCAGCGGGTTCAGAGGAGACGGGGTGTGGCACAGCAGAGGCGTTGGTGTTTTCGGTGCCTGGGGCCGCATCAGGTGCGAGTGCCCTTCAAGCACCAACTGTAGGTACTGCCAGGGTGCACACCATCCGCTGCTCTGCATGAATCGCTCCGGAGGCGCCGGGGGCAGCGCTGGATCGGATCAGCGAAGGGAGCCTGCCCACCAAGGAAGGGAGCAACGCTCCCCACCCCCTCCAAGGAGGAGCCCACCTCCGCATCGGTCACAGGGACGTCAACAGACGGAGCCCACTTACCCAAGGACGTGGGGACGATCCCCACCACGGCAGCAGGTGCCGGATTGGGGAGGGGCGGCACAGGAACGTGGCCAAGGACACCCATCCCAGGTACGGGATCCAACGGGCGGGTGTCAGGGGAGCACTAGGCAGCCACCAGGGTACATGCAGTATTCTGCGGGCTTGAGCCACCTGGTTGGGTCTCAAGACCCACGCATGCCTCCGCCTATGCCTGAGTACCCGCGGCTACAGGCGCAACCTCGGTACGGACGTTTGCCGTCGGGGTACTATAGAACTCCAGCCATGGCCTTTATGGGCAGACCTCCCTACCAGCAGGAGTGGGACCCATACACAGGTTTGGGTAGTGAGGATACCCCGCGGGACGCGGCCTCACCGCGTTTAGATTCCCGCTAGGTAATCGCCGCCTACTCATCAGCTTCGGCTCCCCGTCCAATCACGGTACTTTTGCCAACGGCTAAGATTTGGGTATGGGGATACGGTGGCCGGACCATTCAAGTAAGAGCCCTACTGGATACAGGGGCTCAGGGATGTATTGTATCGAGTAAGCTGGTGAGTAGGCTAGGCCTAAATGTACGGCCAAGTGAGGATGAAGCTGTAGGCATCGGGGCCTAAATGTGCCTGACATTCGGGGTCAGACGAACTTTGAGTTCACATTAGGTAGCACATGTACAGGGTCAGCTATCAAGTCTCAGCCGTGGTGCTAGATGAAGTGGTTGGGAAACTCCTCAGGTTAGGTTACCACCAACGGTAAGAGGGTTAACCACAGGGTTGGAGTTAGCTGATCCTGATTTTGATACTCCTGGTACGGTGGACGTACTTCTCGGGTCAGACGTCCTCGGGAGATTATGGTGCGGTAGGAAGAAGGTACTCCAGGAAACTGGTTTGGTGGCCGTAGATACCACAGGGGTATGTTGTTTTCGGCCCAGTTTGGAGACCTCAGGACCTACCAGAAGGGATCCGGTCCTCTATGGTAGTGTGCTGTCAGAGGTGCTGCAGAGGTTTTGGGAGTCTGAAGAGCCGCCCACGGCGGACAGACGGAAGCCAGAGGATGACGAGTGCGAGTTGTTCTATCAATACAACACTGAGAGATGCCCGTCAGGCAGATTCGTGACCAGGCTACCTTTTCTCCCAAACCGCCCCGCTTTAGGTAGTTCGCGACAGCTCGCGGAACGGAGACTACTCGGAATGGAGCGGAAGATGAGGCGAGACCCAGCACTTCGGCAGAAGTATATAGAATTCATGCGGGAATATATTCAATTGGGCCACATGTCGGTGTCCAGCCTGGATTGGAGGTGTGTCGAGCATTATTTCATTCCACACCTGGCTGTCTTGAAGTCACCTGAGGCGAAAATACGGGTGGTGTTTGACGGTTCTGCTCCTACCTCGAATGGTGTGTCTGTGAACCAATGTTTGCACGCGGGTCCTAAATTGAACCGGGACATTGTGGACATTCTCACAGACTTTCGTTTACACCAGGTAGCGTTTGTCGCAGACGTCAAAATGATGTTTCGCCAAACCATGATACATCCGGATGACCGTCGGTATCAGCTGATTTTGTGGCGTGAGAGCCCAGATGAGCCGATGGTCACATACGAACTTAACACGGTGACGTATGGACTTAAGCCAAGTCCGTATTTGGCAGTACGTACGCTGCGAGTTGGCCGCACAGGAAAGGGTAAGATACCCTCGAGCCGCAGCAGTACTGGATCGCGACGTCTACGTGGACGATATCTGCACGGGTGCTGATAGCGTGGAGCAGGCGCTAATTCTACGAGACGAGTTGATCGCGATCATGGGTTCAGGAGGTTACGAGTTGCGGAAATGGTTGTCCAGTTGCCCAGAGCTCCTGGCCGGTTTGCCAGGCGAGTTCCATCAGGACCCGCACCTCTTTGAGAACCCGGACAATCCAAACACGTTGGGCATCCTCGGGGTGCAATATAGGCCAACGCATGACGTATTCACGTACAAGATCGAGCCCGACCTTTTGGAGAAAACTTGGACTAAGCGGTCGGTACTGTCGACAATCGCTAGAACGTTCGATCCTAACGGATGGATCGCCCCGGTTACGTTCATGGCGAAGTGCTTTTACAAAGGTTGTGGCTAGCCAACTTAGGATGGGACGACCAACTCTCCGGAGAGTTGTTGAAGGATTGGCTCAAGTTTGTGACCACCTTACCAGGGATTGTGCACATCGCGATACCCCGCAAGTTAGTCCCATCGGTGGGATGTAAGGCTACCCTACATGGGTTTTGTGACGCCTCGGAGCGAGGGTACGCGGCAGCTGTATACCTTCGGACAGCAAGTTCAACGGGAACTGTGCACGTGCGTCTGGTTATGGCCAAAAGTAAGGTGGCACCAGTCAGAACTAGATGGACCATCCCCAAATTGGAATTGGCAGGGGCAGCTCTTCTAGCGCGCTTGCTAAATCATGTAACCTGCAATCTGCGTGGTACCATCAACTTGGATGAAACGGTGTACGCGTGGACTGACAGTCGGATAGTTCTGTGCTGGTTGCAGACGTCGGTACATACACTTGAGGTTTTCGTGGCAAATCGGGTGTCACAGATTACGGGGTCGGAAACTCCGTTAGTGTGGAGGCACGTACCGGGAGAATGGAACCCAGCGGACTGCGCTTCGCGCGGGTGCAGGGCACCTGATTTGGTGAGTCACCCACTGTGGTGGGGACCTCAATGGCTAACTGAGTCGCCGCAGGAATGGCCATTCAACGAGTGCAGGGCGCCGCTTGGGCCACCTGATCGAGGTTTGCGAGTGAACGTGGGGCAACTCGTACCGAAGCCTAACCCAGCTTTCTTGCTGGAACGGTATAGCTCCTCGACAAACTTCTTGGGGTGACAGGTTGGATCAAACGGTTCGTGAACAACTGCAGGAAGCCTCAAGCAGAACGGAACTTTACACCTGTCCTCTCGCCTGCGGAACGGAATGCGGCTCTACGCTCATTAGTTAGAGTCGTCCAGGCGGAACATTTTGAAGAGGAGGTCAGGCTGCTCAGGGATGGACGTGGAAAGCTGAAGGGAGGAATTGTGCGCCTCAACCCATTCCTGGATGAGCAAGGTATGCTCAGGGTTGGAGGCAGACTTCGGAACGCTAGCCTGCCCTTTTCGGCTCGGCATCCACTGTTACTTCCAAAAGGGGACCCTTAGTTGAGCTCTTAGTCAGGGATCGTCATGAGAAAAACTCGCACGCGGGCTGTAATGCGCTATTGGCCATCCTACAGCGCGAGTTCTGGATCTTATCGGGACGACGAACGGTACGTAGCGTTGTGTTTAGGTGCTTGCCTTGTTACCGCTTGAAGGCAGCCACAATGCAGCCACAGATGGGAGATCTCCCACCGGACCGGGTGACGGAGGCCTGGACGTTTGCAGGTGTGGGAACGGATTTTGCAGGCCCTTTCATGGTAAAGGCATCACGCCTACGGAACGCAAAGTCTATCAAGGCGTACTTGTGCGTGTTCGTGTGCCTAGCCACCAAGGCCGTCCACTTGGAGCTCGTGGCCGACCTATCTACGGAGGCCTTTTGGCAGCGCTGGAGAGATTTACGTCGCGACGAGGGCGACCAGCGCTGATCAGGTCGGATTGTGGTACCAACTTTAAGGGTGCTGATCGGTGTATGAAAGAAATTGTAACGTTCTTACGGGAGAACGAAGAAGCCATCAGCACGGGCCTCTCCCGTCAGGGCATTACCTGGGTGTTCGATCCACCAGCGTGCCCTCACTGGGGTGGTATTTTTGAAGCGGTTGTAAAGTCCGCTAAGACGCATTTGTTGCGCGTCGTAGGGTTAACAATTTTGACTTTTGAGGAGCTGGCGACCGTGTTTTGTAAAATTGAGGCTGTACTCAATTCGCGTCCTTTGTGTCCGCTCAGCTCAGACCCAAATGATTTAGAGGCCCTGACGCCAGGGCATTTCTTAATTGGCCGCCCACTTAACGCCTTGCCGGAATATCCCTATACGGAGGTGAATAGCAATCGTTTGTCGCGTTATCAGTTGTTGCAGCAAATGACTCAAAACTTTTGGAAGCGTTGGTCGCTTGAGTACTTGCACATTCTGCAGCAACGCCTTAAGTGGACGGACAGGACTGAACCCCCCTGCATTGGGGATCTCGTTCTGGTTAAGGATGCCAACCTACCGCCACTGCGTTGGCGCCGGGGGCGCATTCTCAACCTGTTTCCGGGTAGTGATGGCACTCCTCGAGTTGCAGAAGTTCAGGTGGGGGATTCAGTCCTTAAGCGAGCAGTAGCTACATTATCACGCCTGCCATGCATAGAGCGGACCGATGTGTCGGTCCGGGGCGGGTGAATGTTTAGTTTCGTATCAAAAACGGTTTCGTACCTTTTGAGCGGACGGTGCTGGCAACACTTTTCGGTCCGCCCCGTCTGTCATCTTTACGCTAGCGTTGTTGAAGCGAATTTTAGTTTTAAGTGGTGTAAAATTAAGGTGTTTTGGCGGTTTACTCGTGTGCTATTTGCCACAAGCCATGGCTTCCTGTGCGGTGGGAAGTGAACCAAGTGAATTTTGGTTTCGGCTTTTGATTGAGGCCAACGTGGTCGCCGGTAACATAACCTCACTTTGAGTCGTCGCTCGTCGTCGTCGTGGCTGCCGATAGCTACGTATTTTAATTATAAATGATTGGAGGCCAACGGGGCCGATTTCTCATTCGGAGAGAAATCTTTTAGTTATTTTGTGTTAAAAAACATTATGTGATGTCGAACTGTGAACTGTAGTGCAAATTGGAGGAAAGGAGTTCTAGAACGAGCGGATGTTCCAGCGCTGTGAGTTTAGGTTATTCCCTATTCCTGCGCTCCTAAAATATCCTGAATACCTGATTCCTGTCATACTTAAACTCACAAAGAAACGGCATCATCGTTTGCTCGGTAAGCAATTCGTTGCTGGGCCCTGTTTAAGTAGATTTTGGAAACAAGAATTTCTCGGCCGGAAACTTTCCGGAACAAAATTCTCTCATTAAATTTATTTTATTTAGCTATAGTAAAGAGCACTACGAATCGTAGTCAAATGTTGTTCCGAGGCTGATCGACCATTTAGTTTTAGATTTTAAGATAACTTTAATTTGCTTCCACTGCGCTAAGATCAGCTTCGGAATCAAACAAAAGTTTTTAACATAGTTCATTTACTTTCCATAACATTTTCAGTAAGTAGTTCTGTATCATCTCGGTTGATCTCCAGCATGAAGGTGATCTTGTCACGTCCTTCCCTGCGCCCATCGGCCGCCTCTCACATACCTACCTATCGCTTCGACACTAATTAAATTATACTTTTGCCACCACACGCTTTTTGTTTCACATTGCTAAACGTTATTAATATCGATCTCATTGACTGTGCTGAACGTGACTCGCGTCGGTAATATTTGGCCCGTTTTAAGCGGTGGTTTATGATATTTAAAATGGTGATTGGATTTCGTTGGAATGCTTAACTTGAAATTAACATCAGTGTTGGCATGCTTGATTCATGAATGTAATGTTTAATTCAAACTAGAATTAAAAACAGAGCGTGCATGTTTGTTAAATGCCCAAAAAGTTGATAGCAAATTAGGGACATCTACATAAGAAATGCATTTAATCCAGTGGAATCTAAACGAAATGCCGGTATCGAAAAAGCGAATAGGAGCCCCCGGTTAGTTCTCAAAATTAAGCGATCTGTATGGTAAAGCAGTTTTTGGGAGGATTCCCGCAGAGTGTGGCATCGTGGATTCCATGATTCCGGGAAAGGAGCACATTTCGCATGCCAGCCTCCGACCGTCCCCAACCACCGCCGGTCGCCGGTCGCCGGGGTAGCTGAGTGGCACAAATACGGATCGGCAGAAATTTGTTGAATCGCGGAATCTGCTGTTTCGGACTCCTGCTAGGTTCCCGGTATCATTACAAAGCATGTGCATCGCATGCTTGGGTATGTAAGCGCCACCGGAACAACCAATGTCTGCCTATCAGTGTCATTAGTAGTGTTTTTTTTCAAAATTTGCTTATTGTGCTCAGAAACATTGTCTAAACATAAAGTATGTACGTACTTAGTTCTACCGACAGAAAAGCACGGTAGCTTTTTTAAAAATTAAGTTATAGAAATACCTATATTTTTTTATTCTTAAGTTCTTGTAACATTATTTTCACAGCAGTTGAATGCAATTGAATGAGGACCATGCGTTGCGTCACACCGCGCCCTGTGGTCCTCGCGGGTGCGTACGCGCATCTTGCCGCGATATGTAATTACAGCTCGACTGCCGACTGCGCTGCGACTGCGACCGCCCTCCGCAGTTGACAGACCGACTTTATTGCAGTCGCTGCCCTCAATCTACATACGGTATAATCACTGGAATTAAGGGCAAGCGTTCATTATCACAGCGTTATTATTTATTCTTATGATCACAGGGACACTGCATTCATATTTGACAGGATATTACGCTAATCTGAATTGATATCCAAAAATAGAAACTGAATCAAAACAAAAAACAAAACGTACCTAATAATCATTTTCTAACAACTTGTGTGTCGTCGTTGTATCTACCCGTACCTACTATCAAATTAGTTTTATCTTGGGCTCTACATTTGACATCATAACCACAGGAACGCTAGTTACTAGTTAGTATTCTGTGCCACAGGTAAGTACATGGAATTCCCTGAGGAATCTTTTGCGTTCTATATTTGACACAAACATTTTTGTACAGTTGTCTTTTTCTTTGATGCTCGATTTCGATCTTTGCATTGACGTTACTGGTGTGTAGGTCTTTGGAAGCTTTTAATGTTGTACCTATGTAGCAATAATCCTGAGCTGTACCTGTACAACATCCAGGTGGGTCCAGGCGCACGAGGCCTCACGTGAAGCTCTCCTCCGCGAAGGCCGGACAAAAACCCAGCTATGCCGCGCCCTTCGCCAAATCGATTTATTCGCGAATACCACCGTCTACACATGCCCTAATTGAGTGCCACACAGTGCGTTAACTTCTTTATTCGGATGAGTTATGCGCCGGCGCCGGCCACCGCATAATGCCGGGGTTATGAATGAATATTCGCGGGACCGGGGACTGCGGGACCGGGGACTGCGGGACTGCGCGCGCGCACCCGCCGGCGACAACGTGACACGATAATTCGCACCCATTGAAACCTGGGCTTCAATGGGAACTTGAGCTTTAGTATTGAGAAAAGCATAGCATGAATAATCTGATTTATGGCACAGTTATATAAAGAAATTCAGTTATCAATTTCATAATGCAAATTAATTTGATAGAGTCATTGACTCTATTTGTTGAAAGTGACTCAACTAACAACATTTAATTAAATGACCGCCGCCACGGCCAAACAAATCGTTAAGTGGTTGGTTTTTTACGGTCCGCTACCCGTTCCCCTCCCGCCCCCCGCCCGCAAACCCGCAGGGGTCAATTTGAATCATCAACTAGTTGATGCTGATAGAATTAAAAGGCTATAATATCCCGTTTAGTGGCGATCAGGTAGTCGATTAAGGCAAATAGGCTGAAAGGCGAGGGGTGAAGTATGGGAGCCGGGGGGCGGGGGAGGGGGGAAGTGTACAGAGGGCATCCATATCAATTGGCGGGTAATTTACCAATCACCCGGCGTGGGACAGTCGCCCGCGGCGCCGCGCAATTGCCGCCGCTTGAGAACCGCCGCGAGAAACAAAGGAGTTCACGCCGGAACCGCTTTGATCGTAATTACTTCCTCGGACGCAAAAAGACATCAAACATCGGGTCTCGCCACTCGACGTCGACTGCTCACGGCTCAATCAAAAGCGACTAAACTCTACCGACAGCTGCACCGACGTCGCTCACACCTTGGACGTCCAACATGTTGCTGTTTTTTGCAGGCTTAAAGTGAACATTTGACAAATACTTGCAGTAGACTTTCAAAAAGGTCTCAATAACACTAATGACTTGTCGATTAGGGTTTTTATGTAGTTAGGTAACTACAGAACTCTGTACCGAGCCTTAACGTCAGTAGAACTTCAAAAAGTTGACATAAAGTCACCTTAATTACCTACGTTTTTTACAAATCTGCAGATTATTCAACGTCACTTGCAGGAAGTGAGATAGATAGATAGGTAGGTAGGTAGGTATGTGCCTAGACAAGTGTGGACAACATTCTTTAGTAAGCAGGTTTAAGACTTCACCAACCTAATTAGGTACCTAAATAAGTTCTGCAAATGTTACAGGCAATTCTCGCTGGAATAGCAACCCTGTAGTAATGTCAAAGAGTGATAACTGTCTAGATATGCAAATGATAAAACGGTATCTAAATGACGGATTCATGCTCGAGCGATGTTTAGCATTACCGTGTGTGTGTACGTGGACGACACGCTGACTCGCTGACTCGCTGACATTTGACGCCTCGGATCGGCGGCGGTCGGCGGTCTGCTTGATCCCGGATTACGATAACACCGCTTAAAGCCGCCTTAACTGGCTTCCCACTTGCGCTTTGTTGTTTAAACCCACCTCGACACACCTGTTCCACCGGACGACCAGTGAACAACAAAGGAGCAATCAACCTCGTATCTAATCTCCATCACATGTCGCTACAATCACGATATCGCGAAATCAATGCATAATCAACCGGGGAATGAAGAAACCGCGGTCTGATTTCTTGCGATAACATCGCGGCAATTACAATAATTATTCACATCGCAATGGAATTACTACAACAAAGTTGGTTCGCTTATCGCAACCGCTCATTACGGGTTGCGAGACGCTGATCGACAGCTCGCAGCTCATTTACATTCAATAAATCATTATTTGCGGTATGAAATCTCAATAGCCGGCGGATTAGCGAGACGCGGCCGTGGAAATAACCAATGGCGTTTGGAATAGGAAATTCCAGCGAGCAAATAGCAAAGCAAGTGCAGCGCTCGCGCCGCCCCGCCGCGGCCACGCCCCCTGCGCGCGCGCAGCCCCCGCCCCCGCCCGCCGCCCTCCGCCCCCCGCACCAGCCGCACCAAACCTGCTCTCACCGCTCACGCAGCACCGAGAGATGTTATGGAAATGCGCTCTCTACGACGCACGCATCGCATCGAATGTCCCGCATGATGTATCATGGCATGCCGAGGTATCGCTCCCTCGAAATCGGCCCCTCATTAACCAATTAGCATGTTTTAGCTAATTTGTTTGATGGAGCGATTGCGGCCCCTCGTCTCACCTGCCACCTGCGCGGTAATGTATGTAAATCGGCGAAATTATTCGCGATGGGATCTGACGCGTGGCAGGTCGCTTGGCAAGTCGGCTGGCAGCTCGTTAGCACCGATTGCCACTTGCCAGTCACGCTTGTTCATTCAATTTGGATATCTCTTGTGAAATCTAATTGCTTAATTAATTACCGTGGGGAAAACGTCGATCAAATTACTTTAAAGAAGCGATAGCACAGTTTTTGCTTCTACCAAACTAAATTGTTGCATAATATTATGCAAAGGTGTACCACCTTGTCTACTAAACCATCAACTTAGTTATCTTCTCAAATACCTAATGTTCATGGTCTGCAGAAATGCAACGATAGACGAATAGGTTGTAAAACGAGACTTAAATAACCGATCGTTATCGGCTTATCTGAAACTCTACATTACAACATTACACTATCTCTGGTCTACGCATCTACTTTATGCCTTCTATAAGCTGTTTTGTATTTTCGATAAAAGAAATTAATCTATCCATTTTCATCCCTTCAGTTTGTATCACTTTTTTCTAAGATGTAATGCTGTAAAGAAAATTAAGCGCATTATTGGAGGAAAGGTAGAAGGAAAGAGAGGTAGAGGTACCGGACCTACACATAGACCCAGACTCACTTATTTTACCCAAATTAAGGAAAAAGTCAATGTCATGATGTACCTATCAGGTCAAGTCACTCATGGAGAAGAGAAAAGATTGGAAACTGCTCTACCGACAAAAGTGTACCTACATATTAAGTCATCCCTTAAAGGAGAATGCCCGTTTCTGGTCCAAGAAATAGTCTCGCATCAAAATGAATGTAGATTAGCTAGTGTAGCTACGCCATATGTTGCATAAAACAGGGAAACTAACTTAATTTTTAAAGGTCTTTAATTCCTGAACTGAAATAACTTCAGCACTCCTGTCATAATTAAATTATTTTGAGTTACAAAATATTAAGCAATAATTCGAATTTATAATTATTTAACTTTAGCTTTAATGCAAGGCCTGCAAGTAGTGAGTGGGCATGATCCTTTGAAGAATTTAGAGACTAAGGTGCAAGAATTTGTTAAGTTTGTAACATTTATCTATTTAGCAATCTTCAAACCGGTTCATTGTACTTAGAAATCTGCATTTGATTTTCTCAACATAGAAAGTTTCAAGACTGATAGTAGGTATTAGAGTGGAGACATTTAGTAATGTTTGTGATAAGAATGATAAGTTTAGAACAGATAACCAAATTCAGTGGTAAAATCTATCATTAATTAAAAAACTAATTACATGCAATCAATAATCTTCATTAATCTATGCTAATATTATCAAGAGAAATTATTTGTTTCTTGTTTTTTGTATGTAATAGATACCTACACTCCAAAAATACTAGACTTATGATTATTACGAAAACTGTTAACAGCTGGGAAACTTCTGAGCTGGCCACTATTTTAGGTACTCTACGTGCTTTTACTCCTTTGCGGCCAAACCACTCGACGTAACTTTGTCAACTTTGACAGAGGTACCTATATGTCGCATATCCACGGCGACGGACATAGAGTACTTTTCGTCAGGACCTGAGGATCTGGAGAACTTGATGTAGACCACCAGGGTGGCTGCTACATCAAACAAACGAAAATGGCTCCATAGCAAAAGCTTTTCAGCATGATGGGCATGCCCATCATGCATTACTACGGGCAAAGAACCTATTCCCGCGTGAAAACGGATACTACTTAAGGAACATCAGGTAAAACCGCTTTACCGGCTGCTAGTGAAGTATAAACCCAAAAAAGGTTAATAAATTATTTAATCAATTTAGGAAACCCCACCCAATTCGATTTCAAAATAAATAAGCAAATCTCGAGATAGTGGGCACTTGTTATTTAAACTATCTCTGCGACCCATTTCCATACGGCGCCGGGTATCGTTACCCGATTCCGTTATCTTGTGCAAATATTACAACTAGTGAACGTTCTGAGAAACGGTTCTTCCGATCAATGTATTCACGCTATCACACGGTGCTGGGGGGAGGGGGGGGGGTATCGTGTTTGTGGAAGTAAAAAGTATGTGGGTCACCGCCGCACCTGCCTGGTGCCCAACTGGCGCGGCCGGCGCCTGCGCCCGCGCACCCTGACTAGTGCTGACCAACGGCGGAATATCGAGTATTACAAATAACTGATATCGAATGAAAAATTGCACACAGTTAAATGTGTAATCAACTTCATTTCTGTATTTTTATGGAAGTGCTGAGATAAGAAATGAGCATCTAATTTCTACTGAAAAACTGATAGGAACTGTAAACTCCATAGGTACTTTAAGACATAACTTAAAGCACTTGCGTTACTGGGTCTCCTATTGGGAAAAAATACACGATATTTTTTTAAAGTCCTATGCCAGAATTAATAGGTAAGTTATAGCGTTTATTTCATTCGGAAATAACATTTGGTTCCTTTAGAAACGTCTGTCTGTACCTAAGGCCTACATCAGCATCTACTAGAAAAAGCTGATAAAGCCAGCCTATCAGTAATTTTAGAACACAGTTGTCCATAATTATAATACTTATTGTGGAAAATATCGATCGTTAACTTATCGATAGGTAGCAGAACAGCACTATGCCCTGCGCCCGCGCATACGTGTCGCTAATGCGATAATATTACACGGGTGATATAATACGATCAATTATCTAATACCACTGGTAAAGCAACATTTATTTTCCTAACTAGAACGCCACAAAAAATGAAAGCTTGATCGATAGATGTGAATGTGAGTCATTTCTTGAACCCCTTCCGTAATAAAAATAAAAGTTCTTTTGTTCAAAGCAGTAATGTGCAAAAAACAAACATTGGTATTTTTGTTTTACGGGATAACCCACGCTATTTATTTTATAAAGGTTATTTGTTTTTTAGTGTTGGTCATGTTAGGTTTAGTTTTATGGCCATGTCATCATAAAATGCAAATTATTGAGTTCGCATTTGTGCGTTGCGCTGTAAAGATAACTAGATAACAATAGGTAAGTTTATTGCTTGCTGACCAACAAACATTGGACTATGACAGTTGCTGGAGGAAAACTACATGGAGAGATAAATGAGAGATCGTCTCACTCAATGGCTCTATGTAGGTATGTTCGTCCCAAGGTAGGCAGAGCATCAACGACCAAAACGCCAAGTCTTGCCAACATTTAAGGGATGAAGGAAACATCGCAGAGACTGAGCATGCCTAGTTCACATTGAACTCTAGAATACCTAAAAAATCACATGTAATGGTAATATTTTTCGCCTTTTTATTCGATGTATGTTTTGTAACAGCAAGATTTTACCACTCGGACTTAATGAAGTTAATGAAACCCAGTCGGGCTTATTGAAATCTGTATACATTTTCTAAGGAACTCGTACTTTTAATTTTGCATAAAACAAACTGATGATTCGGAATGATTAAGCGATAATGTAACTGTGATTCAGAATGATAAATAAATATCATGTAATTTCGATTATAGACACGTAAGCTGCTATCTCTTATGTCAGGATCAGCATAATTTCATCATGTTTTTATTTAATGAAATGCAAATCACGTACCTGACTCAAATCCATATCCTGGGCGATATCTAGGCACAACTCTACTTCTTTACTCACTGTCACTTTGTCTTTGAAACATAAGCTCTAGGGCCGGCCCGAGCTGTACTTAAACAACTTAATCAATACAACGTTTCAGCGACCGCGTCGACGCCGCCTTCAATGCGCATACGCACGTAAAGAGTCTATCCCGAGTCCCTCACACACTGACCGAGGCACGTAAACTTATCCGATTGTATCGTAATATTCACAAACATGAATGAATCGCAAGTAGAGTGAAATCCTTTCACGTCAATGATCCACAGCAAACTGTTATCTACAAAATGTTGTGACAGTTATTAAAATGAGGCGTGTATCGTAGATTACACGCAGGAAATAGGTAGTCATGAAATAAAATAGTGATCGGAAAAAGATATGCGTCAGCGGGCTACCAGGTGTGATAATTCAATGAAAGTTGATTTGAATGATAACGCAAACAGAGGTGCAGATGTAAGTATATTTATGGATCTCAAGAACACCAATTTTGAAAATCTGTTTTCTTCTCCTTTATCGAATCAATGGGCAAATATTAACTTTTGTTTGATCAGCATTTGACCACACTTATCAGATCACCATGTTAACCACCAGGGTGATAGTGTTTGATTAAGTTATATGATTTTAGGTAGGTAGGTACTTCATATATAGTATATACCATGATATATTCTCCCATCTGCGTATCTCGCATCAACTTGCATTGAATTTTCGTGTCTTTTTATGCGCGTTGACGTGTCTTGTGTGACAGGTCGCGAGTCTCGCGTCGCGTCGCGTTACGTTCTACAGTCGTGTCATGTTCTGAAGAGATAGCCATGTTTGCGCGCGCGCAGATAACCACTCGATATCGCGAGAAAGTTATCGAAAGCAAACAGCTTGAAAGTCGCTGTGCCAATTATCATATCTCGGGAATGTGTTAGTAAGAAATCCCCGGAAAATTGATACAGGTTCACCATTTTTATGTTCTGTGTTTTATAGACACAAATGTAGAGACAAATGGATCCAGCGTAGGCTCTACCCGGCTTATAAAATACTTAGACACGATTTTCTCTTTCTAGATTTTTATAGTTCTTTATTAATGTTACAAAATTTTAAGTCAAGTAACATACGCAAACTCTGTCACATTTTTTCTAATCTAAAGTTACTATTTATTAACATGAACTGTTTCAGTAGGCGTAGGTTAGTTAAGTAGCGCTACCAGCTACCGCTACTTTGCAGCGCTGTTTTACACAGCCATTTCTCTGTAATAATTTCTTAGCGGTTTCTCTATTTCTAGAAATATGTGTCATGAAAACAAACATCTTTCTAATATCATATTAACTTTGTAATGAAACGGGCACAAGTGTCTAATGGAATGAATAAGCAGCAGGCATTAGCCGATAGCGGGCGCAAATATTGACCAATTAGCGATATTGCACCGACGAGGTGACAACACACACATTGACACATGACACACTGCTCATAAATGCACAGAATATTCCGCACTATACAGAAATTAATAGCCTAATGTAATAAGGAAAATAGTCTGTAACCTAGTAGGTATAGGTAGGTGCGCGACGGGCAATCTCATAGGTACAGTTTGGTGCGCTGCATTTGTCATGAGAGGTATACCAGTAGTGTCTAGGTGATCGCGCTCTTTCTCTGTAGGTATACCTACCTATCGTCAACATTTCTGACTTGAGATCGTAATCGGAATTCACCTGCGCTGCGTAGGTTGGTATAGTAAAGTCGTGGAATTTTTTATTCTAATATATGAAAACTCGCGCTGAAAATGTTTGATGTCATACTAATTTATACAATGCGAAATACAGTGATTCACCTGTGCTGCGCTGCGTATAGGTAGATATTAAAAATTACGCAAAGTTTTCTATTATAATACCTATGAGATAGTCGAAAACTCGTGCGGAAAATTACTGATGTCATATAAATATTTAATACAGCGAGTCCGCAAAACTGTAATTTGACGTATACTAAATAATTACGCAGGTGATTTTAGATCGCAGACATTATATAATCACTTTGAGCTGGTTTGGTAAAAGACAAGGAAACTTTTACAAATTATTAACTTGTCAATAATAACATGACGATACACACCAACTAGCTTACCTACCTCCCGAATAATTTGTAAATACGATAAATAAATTGTCCATCAATACAAGCATGAGACTATCAAATTACGTCTCAATGGGCGATAGACGTTGGGCGCTCGGCTAGGCTATTGCAGGAATACCGGCCCTTGCGGTGGTATGATAGCTTGATAATAGCTAAACAAATCCCGGAACACAGGGAATTCCACGATTGTCAGTATAAGGTAAGTAATTTTTGTTGTATTTTAATTAGGAACAAACTGCCTGTATTAATTTGATTTGACGGTCATACCAAGGCACCATACACACGATAATGCTACCATCCACAAATTGTCAAAACTAATAAATAATTTCTCACCCTGCAATACCAGCATGAGACTATCAAATTACGTCGCAATGGGCATGAAGGACTGGGCTTGGCTATTGCGGGAATACCGGGGCCCTTGCGGTGATATGATAGCAGGCTGATAGACAAACAAATCCCGGAACACAGGGAATTCCAGGAATCGTATGAATATTGGTATTGTCGGCATCGGGCTCTGTTTGTGTTTCAAACAGGAACTAACGATACTATATATATACTAGTATTTTAATTAGGTAACAGCTTAAGACGGGGGAAGGGAAATAGTTAGGTATTTAGGAGTTTACATTTGTATTATGTTCTAATTTGCAATAATACTTTCAACAATCAAGAAAAGTAACGACATTCTTCGATTAGCAGAATTCTCTACATCTCTATTATTCTTATCTTCAAGACTGCCGCATTAAAATTTAATGTTTGATTCAATTATCCAATTTAGGAGTTAGGGTACCTATGTAATATTAATAAATTAATTTAATATTTTGTTTTATTGTTATTATCATTAATAGCCTTTTAATATTCATAATTATCGAATTCAATTTCTCAAGACTTACGTACGTTAGCTTTTACACATATTCTAAAGATGAAGCGTTGTAGTGTAGACGCTGATCTTCAGCCCTGCGGCGTGAAGTTGACTGGTAACCGACGTGGCTAGCTGGCCATACACGGCTGTCTGCTTGGCTGGTCATCTACAGCTCTCTCCGGAGTCGAGCTGGCAGGCCGCCACCAGTAGTCTGGTCGGCCACGCTGGTCGTCTGCTCGGTGCCCTGGAACGCGACAAGAATGTGTGTGAACCGCTGCGTCATGCTCGTACGCTCGTGCACCAGGCCCCGAGATGGGGACCACCACGCCCCACTCTAAATGGCACCTCAACCTATCGGGGGACTATTTTTGAAGTCAACGTATTCTGTAGTACGTTTTGTCGAGTTAAAAGGAAAATGCTTCTACGAAGCAACCAAAACAATATAAATCATCATCATCATTAGATCATGCATTGTATAAAATGAAGTCACTTCCCGCGTTTCTTTGTCTGCCTGTGATGGATACCATAACGCCACCAACTTCTTAACCACATGTCTTGAAAACGTCTTATCCTCACGGGAAAATTAACGTTTCACTGGATGGGTATCTAGTATGTATACTAAATGAAGCAACAAAAAAATATTATTCACGAGCGTGGAAACTCCTGTTGTGATAAAGCTATCATAACCAGACATCTCAAGCTGATATCTAGTTAATGTAATGAAGGATAACGGAGACATATTTCAATTCAACCAATGTTTGTGATTATCAGTTAATTCATTAAAAAGAAAACAAACTTTCGTTTTAAAACGATTATCACTGTTATCATTATCGTTATCGTTATCACTTCTTACCAGACAACACTCCTGCAGAATATGAGGCAGAATCTGCCACTCATGGATGAGTTTATACTTTATTCAGCCATGAGAAAAGCTGCAACCTACCATGACTTAGCCATGACATTTTTAAATCGTCTACAAAGACGGATTGAGGCCAATGACGATGATGTTATCATTAAAAAAACATATGAGAAACCAAATGTTATTAGATATATTTACGATGTTCGGTCGTCTGAATAGGTCAAATTTGACAGCTGACAAAATCATGTTAATGCTATGAGCTATGACATAAGGTCTATTTCCTTTGTCGACATGTCTTCTAATATGGGTTTGACAGCTGTCAAAAATGGCCCATTCCTACGGCGGTACGGTATTTATTGAGTAGGTAGGCGTGTAGGCGTTGGTTTCCTTCGATTCAAACATAGCGCCCCAGCGTGGGAACGGCTGCCGAGAATGACGTCACGACGACTTACTTTTCGGTAAGTGGCGCCTCAAATTATCCATTCCGAAGACTCGAAGACCAGTAGCGATCCCCCCCCCTCCCTTTTCCCCTTTTACTAAGCTATTCGAGTGAAACAAGCCTTCGCCACCTCTAATAGCGCGCCTCCGATTTAACTAGGTACAGTTACTGTTTTTTGGGTAACAGATTGAATTTGTGTTTAATGTCCACTTAGCGGCTGTAAACCGGTAATAAGTGTTTCTGTGGGAAACCAAGTTGTAGACATTCTCTTGTAAATACATACTTAGTTAAAATTATGATTGTGACTCACTGGACGGGGTCGCCCCTTTTAGACGAGTGGTAGAGTTCATAGATGAAATACATCTCTGTTTTCGTTGGATTGGATTGTGTATCTTTGGCTTATAATGTAAGTACTTAGGTAGGTAGGTATATCGTGTAATAATCACCTATATACATATTTAGGTACCTCGTCTTCGTCTATATTGGACCGTATTACCTCGTCCGCTTTGTACCTTCAGCAAATAAAAAATCTCTAGTTAGGTTAGGTACCATATTTGTTATGTATTGACCTAACATTAAAATAATAGAAAACTTAAAATATCCGAAATTTTCTTAAAATATTACACGTTTCCTTGTATAGATTTACATTGTAAAGACCGTGTAGGTACGACGTTTGTCCCCCGTGCCCCGCCGCGCTGGCTGGGCCGCGATGTCCGCGCGATGACAAATTTATCGCGCGCTCACAATAAAACTCACTCGTAAAAATATTACTACATCTACCCTCCCCCTCCCCCCGATATACACCCCCTCCCCCCCGTGCGTCCCGCGAGAAATAACATACTTTGTCTTAGAGAGAATCACGCTCAATCGCGACAACCGGCAGCTAGGAAGATGTAGAGATGCGTTGCACCTACTAGGTCCTAACTACGGAAACCACCTACGCAGGTACAAATAGACTTTATATATAGATAGCACTTTTTTGCACTTTTAGACATATTTACCTACCTGGTTGCCTACCTAAAATTGCTTGCGTAATAAACTCTTCTTCTTTTTCTTCTTAACATACCTACCTATAACACCCAAAACCTTAGCTTTTACAGCCAAAATTTCGTAAGTCCCATTCTAATTTGATTTTCTTTCATCAAATGAAGGTGTTCAAATTCCGATTGCGTATTTTCTAGTTTTAGAACTTTAGATACCTAATATTAATTTGATATCAAAGATTTTCCATGCAATTTGTCATATTTCATACAAATTGAAAATTAATTATCCATCTGAAAAACGATTTACCTACCTACATTCCGTTCCGCAACGCAGTTGATTAAAATATCATCCACATCCCTTGTACCGCATCCAATGAGCAAGATCTTTGTAGTTGGTGGTTTCTTTACAGCATTGTTTGGGGGTTACGATATTGTTGGCTAAACTGGGATCTAGCGCAATCGCGTTTACGGCTACAGCCGCGGTTGCGGGGCTACCTACACAACGTAAAGAAGTACGGAAACAAACATACAAATATCACGGCAGATGCGGGGTAGGCAGAGCGTAAACGGATGCAAAAAACGGCTATTTACATCACGTTTGACAAAAGTGTAAAAGTCATTCAGAAGACTGTCTATCACTATAGCGACATGTTGTTAGCCTATCGCCTAAAATTGCTATACAAGTCAACTCTCAAATGCCTTAGTCGCATCTTACGATACCCACGCGAAAGATATGCGATTATGCTACTGTATGCCGGCACCACACGGCAAATCACAAAATACTATCAGTAGCATAGGGCTAAACCTAAAAACTAGTTACAGTTTATAAGAAAAACCGGGGTAGCTTGATGTGCTGCCGATTTTCGTAGTGCCTACTAACGATGCTTAGGGCTATTCTACATATTATTTTATGAGCAATTTAAAGAAATAAAAAATCTTTGACTTTAACTATACAAACAAGACTTTGACTTGAAAGTTAAAAAGATTGCCTGTGTTAAAAAAAAAACATTGTCAAATGTGCTTATCTATATAATTGTAATATACTTCAATATTAGGAATTTCGATTCAAAGCATTCACCCTGCCTGTATATGGATTATATAGATATAGTTTAGTTGCTTCTATGTGTAGGGATTTACAAACATCTCGATACTTTGATTGTGTCGTCGTAAACCACAATGTAGTTTGATTTCAGCTGGTTCTCGATACTATCAAACTTCAGAGCTGAAATAGTTCGCTTTTACTGTCGCACATAAATATTCCACCTATAAAAATATTATTAGCTATTAATTTATTACACAGTATTCTTTTGTTTGTACCTCACCTAGGTACGTACATAAAATTTGTTAAGGCGAAAAGTTACGTCATACAAACGAAAAACTGCACTTTAAGCGACTTAATCGATTGCAGAGCAAATTTTTCAAAAAAAGCTTTATGCCTAAGTGATGAAGGTAAACTACTTTTGGTTAAAAGATAATAAGTATTTTCTGCACAATTAAAATCAGACGTAGGTATTTATTGCGGCAGCTTCATCTAGTTTTCCTCCGTTAAGTGGCGGATCGGTTTTTACACGGAAATATTTTTTAGTGTTTGGAGAAAGTGTTTTATAACCACGGAACTCCTTATCAAGTTTTTTAATCAGACTTTTATCTTCTTTACAAACGTAACTTAAGTCTTTTTGTATGGGAAACGGATCACCGTCCTCTACACAGAATCAGAGCAATACCTACTCGTAGATGCAGCTCAGGTTTCCCTGAAGAACGTCACCGCTGCTACAACAACGCCAATGTCAGCATCTGTCGAGTAAAGAGACAAAACAGCGTTTAAGTAAGGTAACGGGGTCTTTCTTCAGCACCATAGAAATCACTGTCTTGGCCCAAAATTTGCACATCTTGCTATTATTAGAGGAACAGTATTTTTATATGGTTAGTACGGCTATTACTGCGATTGGAGAAGCAATAAAAAATTATAGGGATATTACGCTTTTTTTATAAAAAATATAAATGCCCCCCAAATTGACGCTCTCTGGCGTGTCCGAAAGCTGACTTGCTACATTCATGGGTTTATATTTCGATAACTATTTATGATACGAATTTGTGACGATGTTCACAAACCTTTTATATGTTCTAGTTTAACTACAATTAATATTTAACCATACTTATAACAGTTTAGCGAGTTACAGAATAAAATGTCTCTGTCCGCGTAAAATCCTGGGATTCTCTGGCGCGTAAAAAACATCGCACACATCACTAGTCTTTGTAGGTACGCTGTCGGCATCCCGGCCGCTCAAAAGAGTCAGTAACGCCGCAGCAGCGGAGGTGTGTGCACTCGTGACTCGATGTTACATTTTGAATTTATCGAGGTAATCAAGTGTTATTCTGGCTTTGGTACACCTATACATTTGATTTCTCTGGTCAAGTTAATAATTAATTGATCAGTCATAATGTTGTGATTTTGTTAAAGAAACGTAGCTTTTTGGGTGGTGAGCTGGTTGTGTAATTACGATTATATTCGCTTTTACGCTTTAAGCGTTATTCTAAATAATCACTACTTTTTGCTTTCTCTGGCATTGATTTCTCTGGCGAAAATGCCAGAGAAATCAAAAAAATAGCCCAAAAAATCAATCAGGTCTGTGACGAGCCTGCGAGCAGACAACAGCCACGCTATCCTGCCCAGTGGCTAGGTCAATTTATTCAACAAAATCACCACTTGTGGTGTAGTTGTACAATTGTGATCTGTGTTAAGCCTGCGAGCATACAACAGCCACGCTAGCCTGCCCCGTGGCTAGATCTGTGGCCTCTTCTACACGCAGCGTCGCGAGCAGACAGCAGCCACGCTAGCCTGCACGGTGGCTAGGTCTATGGCCGTTTCTGCTCACAGCGCTGCGAGCAGACAACAGCCACGCTAGCCTGCTAGGTGGCTAGGTCTGTAGCTGCTTCTAATCGCAGCGCTGCAAGCAGACAACAGCCACGCTAGCCTGCCCGGTGGCTAGGTCTGTGGCGAGCCTGCGAGCAGAAAACAGCTACGCTAGCTTGCCCGGTGGCTAGGTCTGTGGCCGCTTTTGCTCGCAGCGCTGCGAGCAGATAACAGCCACGCTAGCCTGCCCAGCGGCTAGGTCTGTGGCCACTTTTGCTCACAGCGCTGCGAGCAGATAACAGCCACGCTGGCCTGCTAGGTTGCTAGATCTGTGGCCTCTTCTACAAGCAGCGCTGCGAGCAGACAGCAGCCACGCTAGCCTGCACGGTGGCTAGGTCTGTTGCCGCTTCTGCTCACAACGCTGCGAGCGGACAACAGCCACGCTGGCCTGCCCGGTGGCTAGATCTGTTGCCGCTTCTGCCTACAGCGCTGCGAGCAGACAACAGCCACGCTAGCCTGCTCGGTGGCTAGGTCTGTTGCCGCTTCTGCTCACAGCGCTGCTAACAGACAACAGCCACGCTAGCCTGCTCGGTGGCTAGGTCTGTTGCCGCTTCTGCTCACAGCGCTGCTAACAGACAACAGCAACGCTTACCTGCCCGGTGGCTAGGTCTGTTGCCGCTTCTGCTCACATTGCTGCGAGCAGACAACAGCCACGCTAGCCTGCTAGGTGGCTAGGTCTGTGACCGCTTCTACTCGCAGCGCTGCGAGCAGACAACAGCCACGCTAGCCTGCCCGGTGGCTAGGTCTGTGGCCAGCCTACGAGCAGACAACAGCCACGATAAATAATGACTGACATTAGTAAATGATACAAATAACGAAATTAAAGTTACGAGTTTGATTTCTCTGTCCTATTTGATTGATTTCTCTGGCGAGATTTTTTTAAACTTGTTTTTCTCTGGAACTATAAGTGAGAATCGAGGGCCAAAGGTATCATTTTTTATCTTTTGAGATATGTTTTCAATATCCATTGGTATTATTTCAATTAACTCAAAATTCAAATTCGCCAGAGAAATCACGTGAATTTGCATGGTCCGGAGAAATACTCAACGGTGTCAAAACCACCAAAAACAAGTGTATGTACTAACAAAAAGTACTAAGGCGCAAGCTCCGCTGAGGAGACGTGCGACGTGACGCGTGGGATTACATCCGCCAGACAAGTAATCGTCAGCCCTCATGGATGCATCGCGCGTCTCATCTGTGAAGTCTGCCTCTAATAGTAGTACCTACCTACTATACAGTAGTTTGAAATCAAAGTATTCTTAAAAACAGCGGAAGAAAAACAAAACGAATCATATGCCCCTGGGACGTGCCGTGTGGCCGAAAGCCCCTAGTGCGCGGTAAACTAGCACATCTTGCTGATCATGCAAAACTGGCGACCCTTGCCCATCGTGCCCCCGGTCCTTGGTGCATTACTGCAGTCTGCAGTGCGCTGGACACCCCGCGACTAATGTTTATTGACGGGTGAGCAGCTTATTTCACGACAGGGGGAAATTTATTGTTGTTCTATGCAGAAAATGTAGAGCCATTTGCAATTCAAATCTACAAATTTAAATAGACAAATCAAAAATGCTAACATGTCTAGTTATCTTAAGTGTAATTTTAGACTAAATTTTGGTTATGTACTTTAAATTAAGTTACGAACTTTATTAGTTAAACAACGACTTAGCTCTATCTATACGTACTTTAGCTGAGTACGTACCTAGAGTATTGTAAAACTATAATAAAGTCATCCTGATCTATCTCATCAGCCTAGCGCGAAACATGCAAAAATAAAAGCACAATGAAACAGCACATGCAAAGAAAGAAATATGGTATGAAGAATAGCCGGAAATGAGATGAACCTAGACATTCACAGAACTCGCGCCTTCAAAATTATGGTTGCCAAATTCCATGTACGCCATAAGACGGTGCAATATGAAGTCGGTGCCGGTGCCGTGCCGGGTGGTGCCCTGCCTTTACGAGCCATATTTATTGCTCACTCGCCGGACACTCCGTTTTTTACGATATACATAAAAGCTGCCGTGAAAGATTTACGCGAAATATATTCCGGCTAATGCCGATTGCTGCTCGCGTTTCATTGGCCTAATGTTATTGCTGTGCGCGTCTTTACTTGTGTCTGAGCTTTAGGTATGTAGATTAAATCGAATGTATTCATGATTCATAGGAATTGAAATCACAATAAAGGAAGGAAAATTATTATTGATAAAAGAGAAGTAGATAACTGGGTATAGGTAGTCATGTGGCTAGGTTGGTATGTGTGGAGATGGATAGGCTCCGAACATGATTGGCTCTAGTCGTCGGTCGATCAATTTTTTGATAGTGTCAGTCGTCGGCGACAAGTCATTTCTTACGACAACATTTGATTTGAGTCCCCGCAAATTCAATTTGCGGCACAATGCCTGGAGCCGCGCTGGGCCGCTACTCGCCGGCGCAGCTCGAGCGGAGGAGGAGAACCAAACCCAAATAAATATTCGCTTTAGCAACAATCGAGCTCGCAACTCACACAATTACTGCGGAATGGAAAACCTTAGATAAATAAAATCGGAAGCGCCCGGGGCGGCCGGCGGGCAGCGGGCAGCGCGGGGCGCGGGGCGGGGAGGGGTCGCTTTTTCGCTGGAACAGAAAAAGCGAAGGCAGCAAACACAAACAACGGGCGAATGTAGCGAATTTCCAAAGTCCATTCGGTTTATTGACATTCGCGAGGGTGCGGGCGGATTCAAATCCCTCCCGAGCTTCCAGCCGACCGACGCGGCGGGTTTACAATAAATTTCAAGCGGAGAATATGTTAGCAATATGTCGCGCGGGTACCGTAGGGCTTCGCCCCCGATCGGTTTGGCCTTTACCCCCCGCGGAGCGCCGACCACCCCTCCGGCTTTAAGAACCCAATTTTAAACACTTGCAATGGAATGTCGTAAGTTGTTTACAACGTAATCGAAAAATATCACGAGGGGAAAACGCCGGCATTTTGAATTTTCCGCGCAGATCTTTGAATAGCGCTCAAATAACATTTTAACTTTGTTTCGTGTGCCGTTACGCAACACAATGGGTTTAGTTGGGGTGGAATATTGCTTTCAAGAGCAACCCCACTTTACATTTATTTTCTTAGGCTTCCATTGGCTACAATAACATTTTTGTAACCATGATAAAATAAGCTAAATTAAAATCAACTCCAACGTACTAAAAATATTTCACGTCATATTGAGTGCCAAAAACGGTTACCTACACGTTTACCTATAGTAAAATCTGCTTTAATATTAGCATCATATGTACCTACTTGCATGTTACCTTTGTCATAATGAAGTGTTGTCCCATGACAAGTTGTTCAACAAGCTGTGGCTACGTACAGAGTGGACAGATGTTTGTATGCTGTGAGTGCCGCCGCCCTACGCCGCCCGCCGCCAGCAACCCGCCCGCCCGCGACACTTCACGGATGAGATGCATAAATAGCAACACGCAGAAACGACAGATGGACACATTTTACAAATGTTAATGGGGAATTTTGTATTCATTTTGACGCAGTTTCTTTTATGTTTTCGAGACAATTTTCATCATTTTTATACATATAGCTTGATTTAATATTAAAACATTATTTAAAAAAGAAAAAAGGCAACTATGTTTTTGTTGTCTTAAAATATTTAGTATAATAAGTGAATTTGTAAGAGATCTCATTACTTATAAGTTAATTTTGTTTTTGATGTCTTTAATTTATGACTTATTATTAGTTATATGATTATGTGGATTAATCTCCATACATTGCTGTGCCCTAACAGGGTCTTGTTGATACCTATATAATTTTTAAGATCCATGTAACACAAGAAGAGCAATAAACATATTGAGTATTGAGTATTGTTAATTATATTTATGCATGCGATTATGGTCGTGTCATAAAAATAAATATAAAAGAAGTGTTATCACGTCAACATGCCTTTGATGGATAGATTACACGTAAAGATGTGATATGATAGCGGTTTTTATGTCCAACGCCTGCATGCAAAATTCAGATTAATTCATTAAAAAAGATTTATAGCCACAATTACCATTTTAATGCGAATATCATGACTCAAACATAACTAAACGCCACGACGTTCCCAGAAGCACGCTAAGAACGGCTGAAATCTGACCGAAAAAAGTGTCTACGATGTAAAAGCCGGGGTTGTAGCGGTCCCGGCTGCCCCTCATTACCCCGACGGGCGAAATTCCACTCTTTATTTATGAAATAAAAATGAAAACATTTCTGCGGAGAGCTGACGAATGGCCGCCGACCCTCCCCCCACCCCCACCACGCCAGGGGAGGGAGAGGGGGCTCACCTCACCTACCTTCTACTAGGCGCAATAATAAGAGGCCATTTTTTAAAGATGCACTACATTTTTTAACATAGCTTATTATAAAAATTATGTAGCTGAGCAGTGAACTACGTGCAGAAACTGCAGACCATGTACTGGCAGTCTTTAAAGTTATGAAGGTTTGGGTTCCTATCATATTACTCAATACAAGATAGTCTGTGAAAAAGTTTTCACGGCTCTCCAGCTAAACACCCTTTTTCTCACACCAAGCAGGCTAGTTTTGTTTGCTCTCTCAAAATAATCTCAAGGCGATGGTTTATTGGTCAATTGACTTATTATATTTTTAGAGGCTAGTTTTTTCTAAACTGTGGTTCACAGTGATTGCGCGAAATAGATAACCACTAAAGCAACATCGAATACCTACATCTCTACAGCTATTAACAGTTTTCAAGAGCCGGTGGCCGGACGGGAAGCAATGTAGCGGTAATGAAACTTTTTGCGGGCTCTTTCAGACGACATGTGTAATTATAGTTAAAGTTTAATTTCGCGTGCGGAGGCCGCGGGTTGCGGGGGGGAGGAAGTGGGGGGTGTAGGGGGATGGCGACCGGAAAGATTTTTCAATTACCAACTTTGTGCCGCTCGCTCCAATCTCGGGAACATAGAGCATCGTAAAAAGCAGAGTAATCAGAGCTCCTAAGCCTTTGATCATTAACAGTCACAAGAGTTTACTCCGGGAAATATGCCTTTCCATTGATGGGAGGCATTTTCCAACAGTCAGGCTTAACCTCGCTCTGAAACAGCTTCTGAAGCAAGCGATCTTATTCTTAGTCTTATTATTTTCTTATCTATCTTACATCCACTGTAGACACTGTAAATACTTAGTTACTTACAAATCATTAACTCTCAATGCAACTGTGGTATTTTGCATTAATTAGCGTCTGTTTGATTAATAAGAACTTAGATTATCTGCATGCTATCCTTGAAACTCACGCAATCGCACCAACATTGCATCATTATAGGATTAACAATCGCAGTGAATCCGCCTACTGACATTTTGATGAGGCATTTGCAATTTTCTTCAAGCATCCTTGTTTCTCTGAGCCAATCATAGCGAGGCGGTCTCTGCAGCAGGCTGCTCTGAAGCCGAGGAATTCTTAATATCACTGCGCGCTAACTACGCCCGTATAATATTGGCTGTACCCCCCGCGCCCGCTCAACCCTCCCCACCCCCGCTGCCTGCAACGTTCCTCACTGTCTGTTTCTCGCATGATCTAACTAAAAGACGCTGTAGACTTATACTTACTTTAGATTTAGTTTTGGGAAGGAATTTTAAAATTGCTTTATATTGCTGCTATCAGCAAGCATTTCGTAGCCAGCTACGCCGTAGTAATAGTAGTAATGATAGTAGCTAGCGCTGCAGTGATTAGTTAAATCAAGGAATTCAACGCTCTAGTTTCTCTATTTACTACTACCCCGCACCTCGTACGTACACAACTACCTAAATCCATTTCATTTTTAGAGTGCCGTACCCAAACGGTGAAAACGGAACCTTTCGCTGCCTGTTTATCCGTCTGTCACATGACTGTAGGTATCTCATAAAAAGACAGTTGAAATTTTCACAGATGCCATATTTCTGTTGCCGTAACACAAAGGTACGGCACACTTCTTGCGCGAGGCCAACTCACACTTGGCCGATTTTTATTTCTAGTTTTGAGTCCTAGATTTACGGTACGGTAGGTAGGTATGTACATAGCACCGAAAGTGGTAGGTAATTGCAACATCTAGGTGTATCATTTTTTTTGGTTTCCTGGTTTACCATCGTTTTCCGAAGTGTTTTAATATGTGACTCTCTCTGAAAACAATATAAGTGCGATTAGGTATACGGCAAAGTAAACACTTGTTTTAAATTGGATTCCGTAGAGTCGGCCTTTTGTCCACCGCTCCGTAAGTTCCACGATCCGTGAGCCGTGAGCAACAACGGTTCAAAGTAAAGACAGAATGCTCGAAAAATCACAGGACGAGCCACGGTGTCTGCGTCACTTCACACTCAATGATTGTTAGCGCTGGTATAGGAAATAACTAACATCAAATTATTTAGTTTCAGGACCTGTATTTTCATAGATTTCTTATTTTATAATTTACAATCCAGGTTACACGTTGGTTTCCATAGAACGTCGATATCCTTTAGAAATATGTAAGTAGATAGATATCGGTCGATCGGATTTTCGTATGAACTTTCAGATATCGATACGAAAAAAGACAGTTAAAATGAGTGTATATCAAGCAAATGTGACAATGTTCATGAGATTCTTTGACCCCTTCCAAATTCCAATAAACTCTTTTACCCTTTTACATCGGCGTCAAAGGTGAAAGTACGGAAAAGATAAAATAATAAGTATAGCTACTTCTACTTAAGAATTAAGCTATTAACTGATCTGATCATGAGTAGAAGTGGTTGGAATGGCCGAAATCAGCCGGAGAGATCATCATATAAATTAATTACGAAGTTAATACAAAAAAGTATGGTTCTATAGTTTAATAAAGAAAAGTGTTAAGCCCACATAAAGTGGACCATCAAGTGCGTATCGGATTGGCGTTTAAGAGTTAATAACGAGCACCACATATCACGACGCAATGACACTACACCTACCTACCTATATACCTACTGTGTTAAATCACTAACTTCTGACTGACTATAGCACCCCAAATGCGATGTAGAGCTTTTTAGGTTTTAATATTTTTGAATCTTTCAAAACAGTTTACCTACAGCAAATTTGTGTGTAAGGCTGTAAAAAATCTTACCTACTTCAACTTACCTATCTCTATTAGTGTTTGGTATTAGGTAGAGATGTAGAGAAGTTTTTTAGAAGACGCCTCGTCCTGGACTATATTCAAAAAGTTGTGGAATGGATCCATGCTAAAGAGTTTTGTTTATTATATCTATATTCCGTGATGTCGTTCCACTACGATTATCATAAAAATCTATTAGTAAATTAAATAAAAAAGAATAAGAATAGAATAAATAAGAATGATAAAATTATACTATTCTTACCTAATAGAAAATTTAATTATACCATTATGTTATGCATAATACAACTCATGCGAAGGCAGTCAAGGCAGTCGTCATATTAAGATATTTTAACGACTCTACCAATTCATAAATTTAATTAATACCTCGCTAAAAACAGAAATGAATGTACCACACGCACTGAGAATAATTGTCTAAAATTATTCTATTTTATTACGTAGGTACCTCGTAGTATTTTACGATAGGAGAGGAATGTAAGTTTGTTTTGAAAAACTGCACGTTAAACGGCTGTTACACAAAACTACCCTACCAAGGTCCGACTCGCTCTACATTGCTGGTTGTCTTGAGTTTAATGTAATGATACTCATGTTACAATAAGCAGTGTATGCCAAATTTTGTCTTCTCAGCAAGGTTGTATATCAATAGCCATTTTACAGCAGGAGTGTGTGAGCCTGCTTGCCTGTCGGCGTCGGTCGGCGCGATCGCGAGTGCGTCGTAAAACTCGTATAGCGAGGATTACACGGCGATGAAACTAAAAAGTTTAATAATAATTTTTATCACCTCACGGTCGTAAAGCTAAATATGTTTTTTATGTTTTAATTTTTTCACACTCTCCGCCTTGCTGATACTTAATTAAGGTGCCTCTTTCTTTTTAATTGCTTGCGAAGGGTTTTGCTAATGCACTTGATTTTACAACATTATTTTAGCTGCGCTTTTGGAAAGTCTTGTGTTTATTTTTGTACCTACCTACCAGTGGCAAAGGGTCTGATACATGCCGATTAATTTTATTAATGATTAATGCCGAGAAATTAACAAACGCACATCTCACATGAATCCACGTTTCTTGACTATTTTTTTGGCTCCGACCTACCTTCGTTAAAATGTCACCCGTTGCCATTGCTACCTACCTATCTTTTCCTATCCTACACCTACAATTCACAAGTACAAACATAAATCTTAATTTAAAATACAATAAGCTTTATATACACGTAGCTTTGCTTACTGTTTGCAGCGCCAAGTGTAGCCTAGTCGGCGGCCATGCTGGTTGGAGCTAATTCTCATTCAAACCATGCATAGCCAACACGCCAGCTAGTGCAGAGCGCAGAGCAACATCTTATAGAATGTACAAACACCGACTGATTGGGGTGTGCGGTGCGGTGATTATGCAGCGCCGGTCGATACTGCACCCCCACACTCGAGCCGGGGTTCCGGACATTGTTTTAATTCTTTTTCCGGAACATCGTAACTTGGGCCTTTTCAAGTCAAGAGTAAATATAGGCACTACCTAGGAAAGCATGCTCCTACATCGTCTGCATCATCACTTCAACAGGTGAAATAGCAGACAAATGTGGGCCAAAATTAAAAATAAACAGAAGAAATTGCATAATTACAAAAGAAAGCTGCTTCTTCTTCTTCTTTTCGTGTCAACGGTTATAACTCAATAAGCTGCTAAAATAAGTTCATCATTCTTGTTCTTTAAACAATCTATGCCCTTGTCGTCTTGGTGAAGTAGCCAGCCCAATATATAACCTCCTATTGGTGACTGAACCTCCCGGAATAACACGACATTTTACTCTTTCTTTTAGCTGTCGAAATTAGCTTATCTTAAGTCTACCTCGACCTCTCTTTCCCTTTTCTTTCAATAATAGTCTTCAGGAAATGACGCATGCCTCTTTATCTAGTATATTTTCTATTATATCACGGTTCCAGAAATCACCGTTACGGAACCCTTCTCCCGCCCGGCACCCCTGACACCCCTGCCACCCCCGTAGCAAGAGACGCGCGCCCCCGCATACATTACGCCGTATTTGCATAAGCTGATGAGCTCGTCTCATTACGGCTGCGGACGAGGTCGCATGTATCCCAGCGCAGAGGGATGAGGGTGGCATTCCGACTCAGTATTATTATTAGACAACGTCCGTAGCCCTCCCTTCATGATCAATTCAGGTTGAATACGTTCACACGTATTTCATCTATATATGTCTTGATTTAGTCTTAAACGTTTGTAGGCGTAATCAATTGTATTTTATTGTCACAAGCTTTAAAGGGTTATGCTGTTTCATTTAAAAATAATTTAAGTAATCACAAGAGTATATTCTAATCGTTTATTAAATTCGAGATTTTCTTGAATACCAAATTTTAAAACACTTCTCGTGTTAGGTAAACAATTTTTGGAAAACTTCCAAAATTTCACCGCAGGCAGGATTTGAACCTGCGACCTTCGGCATCAGTACTGCCGACGCCCTAACCATTTGAGATTTTCTTACTTATTCATAGACACAGAATCAACTGTTCTGAGATATTTTAAAGAAATACAATGCAGTTTTATAAAATTATTTGCTTTTTGACGACTCATCGTAGCAAACCTTATTTTCTATGCTACGAAGAAGAAATGTAAATAACCCTACAAGCACGCCTACCCATTTACATCTTCATCCCTAATTTGGCTGCCATCTTGAGGCACGCATCTGCAAGCGGCTGCACCCTCGCCTCCCCCTATTCCCCCTAGAAAGGGGGGGCTGACCCCCCAGCCCAGCAGCCGTCGGATCGTAATTAAGCCTCTCGCGACACTTGCCGGCTCGTTACGGTAGGTCCGCCTCGCCAGCCGGACAGCGGCATTCAATATATGATTATAGGTAGGATAGATAGGATGCACGGATTATGGATAGGCACAAGACAAGACGATTTTGGTGCCATACATGATGCATAAGTAATAGATATTTATTATACGTAGGTACTTAATAAAACAAATAGACCGTATGTGACTACATTGACCATTAAAAGGCGGGTGAAAAGTATACTTCGCAATTAAAAAAATAAATTAGTTACCTTTCGAATCGCAATAATTCCCAGGTAACAAACAATGACAAACCACATTTAGCACTTTCGACTTGGACTAGCGTTGCTTGTCGCTGAAAACGTCGTTTAAACAGCTCATTATAATAAGCAATCACGTACCCAAACCTCGTTACGAGGAATCAATTTGCCGCCGCCTGAAGGGGGGGCAAGAGGGGGGGCGGGGGGGTGTTCGACGAGGGGGTGCAGTAATTAGGCGCTCGGATTAGCCTCCAGCGAGGAAATTAACTTGAAACTCGATGGCTTCGCTCGCTTCTATTTTAGAGGACAATCGTCGGCGCAATTAAGGCCGCAGCCAATTTCAATTAATGAGAGCAGGTAGCGCGCGATTGGATGCCCCTCCCTGAAGATTCCCCCCCTTGCTTGTATCTAGCGGTGGTAATGAGGCCATAGCTCTGCGTGCTGAGATATGGCTCTCGATGAAACTATACGCCGCGCTTGAGGGTTGAAATCACGTTCCGAACGTGATGTCGTCGTGCTGCTGCTTACAAATCAGCATTCTTTACCAACATTGCACTTTCTACAATTTGTCAACAGATTATCACAGAAGATATGAGTATCAATTTTATGAAATCTGATTCGATTTGTTCAATAACTATCCAAGCTAAGTTGGGTTGATTACAATTGCTCAATTACTCTTAAGTAGTTAAAGTTTTGCTAGACTTTCTGCATCCTTTTCTCCTTCTACCTCGATAAAATTATTCTCGAATAGAAGTGCTCATAAAAAAAACATTTAAAAAATGAAATGCTCACTTATAAATGCTTATAATAACTTTAAGCATCGCCATCGTCCGGGCTCGTAAGAATCATATTACGTCTTGCTTTCACAAATGCAATTGAAATTATTAACAAAGAACATTTATATTTGATTGGACACAAGTCACACAAAGAGTGCGGCGATGTAGGAGGACGGGGGAGGGAAAGAGGGGAGGGGGGTCGCTGCAGCGCGTCGCCATGGCAACCGCCCCCGCCTAATCAATTGCAGAAATATGTACGAGACATTACCACTCTAAGCTGACCTTGCATCCCTCCCTGGACCTGCAATCGGCGGGTAGTTCGAGGGGAGGAGAATGTCTCGCGAGAGGCCTGGTTACGCTGGTTGCGTGGTAGGAGCGTGCCGGGCGACATTACACACACTCGGGCGCGAAGAAAGACGTATAGACGCGCAACTATCGACGGCCGACGCGGACGCGGACGCGGACGCGGACACTCACTAGTTTATTCGCAGTTAAATTGGAAAGTTTCTTAGCGATGGTTTATCTCTACTCTATCATAATTGCATTCTCTATGTTGACCAAATTATATGGGTAACTATTACTAAATGAGAGGGCAGGGTAGATGGAAAACAGATAGCAAAGTATACTTACACAAACACTTTATTTATCAGTAAGCAAAACAACTACGTTTTCAAAATGGAACATTCCAACACAATTTGTAATATTAAAACATATTCATAGCAGTACATATTCAATACATTCTAATCTACAAAAACAGCAAAATCAAAACACACAATTAATTATGCAAAACCCTCCCACCTTGAAGAATCGTAGCACCGCGTAGCACTGTCTACGAGCCGCGTAGCAAGTTCAGCTATTCCTCTGCGACTTGATACTCCCTGAAAACAATTTCAAAATGGCGTCATTAGTTTTCGCCTACGCTCGTTCTAACGGTACAGCCGGCGTAGGCGTTTGCTACAAAGGTGCTACGGTGAAATATTTATTTTAAAAACGAGTCAACTTACTTAGCAACCTCCTACGGTGGCATTTTATAAGGATTTTCCGAATACATTTTTTCACTCTTTGTATTTCCCATCGAGACCTGAAAATAAAATATTTTTCATTTATATTTTAATCATATTTTCAAGCTCTGATTTTAAAACATTTTGTTTACTACCTATGTCTGATTGACAACGGTGGCAGATTCGAAAGTCGTAACATGCTTTGGAGTTTTGAAGTAGACTCGTCAATCACCTGAAAATATTAAAATTAATCTATTATTTTTAGACAAAATTGTTATTGACATCCATAATACAGGTAATATGAAACAAAAGTATTTGTCTAATAATAATGCAACTCGATAGGAGGACGCAGCACAAACATAATAACAACATCTGGGAAATATTATTTACATGAGTGCACGTGACAGCTCGCGGGGGAAGTGGGGGGTTGAGGCAGGGAAAGGGGGGTGTAGTGCGCTATCCCTCATCTCGCCGCAATTAATTGATAATGCGCCCCCCCCCTTCCCCTCCCCAACCCCCGCACTACGCGCACCTGCGGCTGAAGGCTGAGATTAACATTGTTTATCGCTCTGCTATTAATCGCCAGTTTAATCCCGGCGCAATGGCCCGGGAAACTAATTATTGCCCCTTCATTATATTTCCTCGGGCGACTTTCACGAGACCCCAACCGGAACCGCCCCTTAAAATAACTCTAAAAAAGGCGCCCACTCTCCATTACTAGATTTAAAAATCATATTCAAACCGTGAGGAGCAAAACGAGCGTGCCCGCTATTCTATTACCGACCCTCTGGAATAAATTCCATCGAAGCGCAATAATAATAAAAAAATGTCGAGAGCTTGTCGCGTGCAAAAGACGTGCGGTCACGCGCCCCCTCCCCCTGCCCCCGCGCGGCCCTCTCCCTCCCTCCCACGATATAATATGCATTATGCGAAATCCGTAACTCTTGTGCGGGTTCCGGGAAATACTTCAGAGCTGCGGTAAGAAAATTTCACCCCTAAGAAGACGTGCGAAGGGCGCAGGTCGCGTGAGGACCGCGCCACGGCCGCGCCGGCTCGCTCGGCCTGCACTCTCGAGATAACGCCGGGTATTAATCATAGTATTATCGGCCGGTGGCGCGTCTTTGTTATGACACCGCGTTATTGCAGTTTTTTCTCTATCTACCCTCGGCCGTTTATCGCGGCTCGAGAGTGAATTTTCCGGGACAGATGTTTTAGTAATCCTCTAGATAGGACTATTCAATGTTATTATTATGCCGTGACGACGGAATGGGCCATAACCGCGCCCGCTCCCGTCGACCCATGAAATGTAGAGCACCTGCATATATTTTATCGTCTTTATATTACGTTACAGATACTGCCTATGAATTTCAATCATCGTCGTAAAATATTCCTTTTAGTTGATGGGATTGGTTTCGTATTAAACAGATCCCTATCCCTACAACTAGCAATGTTCTGCTTACGCAAAAACATTAGTCTAATCTCTACATAAAATTGAGTTCCATTCAAATCAAACTTTGTCAGTAAGTCATGGTGTCAAAAGCGAGTGTAAATCTTACGAGGCGGCAGTCCATCATTCACGTTTCAGTCCATCACTCTCGGCATTGACTCGGTGCGAGCCAGCGCGCGTGAATGAGCTGAATGGCGCGTTTTCCGCCGCATTTCCCCGCAGCCGGCTGCAGCGTGACTGGCTCAAGTGAAGCTCGCATATCTTCCCGACTCCCGGCTCTCAGATTCCCCGGAACCTACAATTTGTGTATGATTAATGGCGGTCCGGAAATCTCCGCGCCTCCCGGGACCGCTCCAAACTATAAAACTTCGCAATCATAATGTCTATGTGTGGCGTTCTTCAAAAATATGAGAAAACTTTTAGGTAGTAAGATTTTCATCATACTTTATCCAACACTCTGGCTTATTTTGTAATACTTTGCTATTGCAGTAAAAAGAAAATGGGAAAACTAAGATCAGAGACATGTTTGTTAAAAAAAAGTGCAGATATTCTTTTAAATCGTTTACAGCTCATGAACTAATCTACTAGAAACGAGTACCTACTTTACATTTAATGCGCAAATTCTGTATAAATTGGGTAACGTGTAGTCTGCTAATCATGCAACAATGAATGCTAATACGCTATCATTAGCGAGTCAATTCCGAAAGGATATCGCTTATTCAGATTTCGAAACTAGGCTATCATAATAAACGTTCGTCGCAGTAGCTGGAAAAGGAAAATGTTGTAAACTTCCCCGACGCAAATAGACCAGTTAATGGTAGTGTATCTACATGCACAGGTCGATGTGTGTGTGTGCGTGCGCTCTGGGATCATTTTTCACGTTTCATGAAGCGGCCGGCGCGGGGCACTGGATTAAAATACATTTCGCTCGTAGTCGGTGATGGATGGCGCATGGGGGAAAGGGTTGCCCCCTTCGCCCCCTCCCACACCCCGCGCTAACCCTCTACCCTCCCACGGGGGTTGCTCTCCTCTCCTGGCTGTAATAAACGATCAGACAATGGACGTAGGATTCTACATAAACGTATAATTTCATGATTGTTGAGTTACTATGTAGTTAATTTATGCTAATGACTGATAATCGCAAAAAAAGATCTGATTTGCTCCTGCCAATCACTCATGTAAAGTTTTTGCTGATTGAAACGTAATAATTATATGAATTATGAATGCATTCAGACTGCGATCGAAAGCGAACATGTAAAATTCGCTTTCGAATGCTCCATTACATTGTGATAATACTGATAAGTAATCGATATTTTTTGTGTTTAATGTTAATCGATTTACAAAGATAATGTTCTTTTTACATTGCAAACAGAAACCTGAAACTCGCCTGAAAAAATGTTTCAGCCAAACACGGCGTGAGTGAAAGCAAATAGGCAAAAAACACAATATTTGCGTGGTGTCGTGTCGTGTGTGCGGTGTGCTCTCCGCTTGTTTGCTGACGAAAACCCGCCGACTGATGTTTCCGCTGTTTACACACAAAACACGCGATGCATCTACTACAGAGTTTCCCAAACTGTGGTTAGCTGGGTGAATCGCAACCAGAAGCAAAAATTGAGTGGGCCCTGTACAACTACGGGACAATCGCTTACTGCGAATTATTGTAACTCCTATACCTACCTATAAAAAAATATGTTTCGAAGTTAGATTCTGAGTGTCTGTAAACATTTTTTTGTGTGTACTATGTTTATTATTTGATAAATAATTTTCTCATATCGGCAACGTTTAAATTTTCTAGAGGATGGTCACAAGTTTAGAAGCAAGCAAACAACTTTGCGAACCACTGGCATTGGGATCTACACAACAAGCGTTTCATTTGATACGACTGCTAGTTACTAAAATATTAACTACTTGCAATATCGGACAGAACGGACAGCCATGATGGCAGATTAAAACCAATAAAATGAAAATTTAATCAGAACCGTGGTTACCAGTGTTGCCGCTTAGGAAAACAGAAAGTCCCCAGACATGTGTAGAAAAGTCGCTAGATTTGTCAAAAAAATGATTAAAAATATCCGCTAGAAGTCGCTAGAATTTCAAATAGTGGAAATCAAAAATATGTAAATAAAAAAGCGTTTTTCAAATTCAATACTTATTTATTACTCAAATCAAGTTCGCACTAAGATATTAAACACGTTTTTCTCCAAACTGAAATAACTTTAAATGAACGATGATTAAGAAGAAATGGCTATACTTGTTGCATCCATGGGAGAGAGTGAGACGCATCCAGCCACGATATAAAACATCATTCGTAGGGGAATTCCCGAAACTTCTCGTCCGATCGGTTTTCCATTCTTTCGAAAGTGAAAGGGACTTCCCGGTACCAAAAACAATTCAGCATGCATAGTTTTGCCGCTAAATAATGTTTATTTTCTACTCAAGTATAAATGTCGCCAGAAGTCGCTAAAAATATTCTAGCGACTTTTTTGAAAAGAAATGTCGCTAAGCGTATGAAAAATCCGCTAGATTTAGCGACAAAGTCGCTAAAACGGCAACACTGGTGGTTACGACCGCAACATGCATTAAGTTTTACGTCCAGCCGTGGAAGAGCGCGTATCTTTATTGAATTTCGTCTAATCTTATGTCTATTTGGGGATAAAACGAGGTATTTAACTAAACGCTATTTCTCTGACTGGCTAGTGTTTGTAGTTGTTTGTATTTAACAGTCAACTACCACTGCACATTTGAGTTTACAATAGCGATAGAAGTAGAAAGAAATTGTTAAACCGATTTATGGTTAAACTTTAAGATAAAGCAAGAAACCGATCTGTTCCAACTATGTGGGTAAGTATAGGTATACTTTTATCGTAAAACGACTAATAGGTGAGTAAACAAATAACGGTGTTGGCTTCTTCCGATGTGCGGTAAAAAACCATTTCCTGTCAAAAGATTGAATTGTTCATTACTGACGTTGATACGTTTAGCGGCGAGTAGAAATCGCGCGTGGCCGGATATTTCATTTCCTACATTAGCAGCGCGGCTGTTAGTGCGACTATTTGCTGAAATTCATACCCTTCAATGATTATTTTTAGACGAATTTTGTAGTTCTGCATTTATCCTAAAATAGGTAATTTTCCGGCGGTTTATAGCATTATAAACTAACATTGCATTCAAAGGCGTAAAAACTGCCTCTGATAATGAAAAGTGTGTAAACACACATAAGATACATTGGCGGGATACATTACGGAAAGCAGCAGTTCCGGTTCCGGTGTTGCCCGCGGCTGTCATACGATATTATTTCAATATTGCACATTAGCTGATTGCCGCCGGCGTTGGGCCGCACCAACCGACCGTCCGCTGTTCGCGCGCTGTTTGCAGCCAAGCCCGCAATGTTGGTCTTGTCTTGTCACACGCAGGAAATTACCCGCATTCCACAGACACATCACAACATCACCCCAATCCATAACAATAATACTATCACCTCCGAATCACAAAAGAGTTGCAACAAAAAGGTGAAGCACAGATGTTCGATCTGAAGGCTATTATAAAAACAAATTGTTATTTTAAAACACCCATTTTATGGCACTCGTAACGTGCGTCACAGCAAAAAACGCGTCAAAAAGCTCGCGTCGCGTGTCTACAACTAAACACGGTGTTAAAAAACAGCTGCAGTCAAAAAAAGGGTTGCGGAAGGGTTGCACAACCCTTCCTGACAATCTGCACCCTTATTCCTTATGAGCCACGCGCGCGCTTCTAAAATCAGGACATGTAAAGAACCCTTTGCATGCAAAGCACCAATAAAAAGCCGCGTCTCGTGCATGCGCGTTTTGATTTTAAACTGATTTGAATATAGAACATTTACATACGCGGCGAGAAGGGCCGCCATTGGCTGGTGATTTGCGTACGGTCTTGCGCAGTGCAGAGCGACGCACGTTTTTTAAAGTGTCACTTTACAACGACGCTCTTTGATTCGCTGACACGATGCGAACCGGTATTACATCTGTACCTATAGATAACTTTATTCGCCAATATGATGGGAAGGTATACATTTGCATGTCTATTATCTATTCAGTGTAACTCATCGCCCTAGGAGGAGGGAGAGTTATTTTTTTACTTACTTTCTATCTACATTGTATTAAAGGGTACCTAATCTTGGGGTAATAATTTGAGACTTTAGTTATCCACACAATTATGAAAAGTATCTATGATCGTTATCCTGTTGTATTTTAGATTTAACAAGACAATTATTCCTAACTCAAGTAAAAGAAACGCTACACTACCCCAAATGAAAGTCGCCTTGTTAGCAATTCGTTTGGATTTGACCATTTTTACTTGTCTAGGGTTAACAGGGCTTGCCTTGGGCAAACATCGCCTCAAAAGTTCTTTTATTTCAGTCGAGATTGTAGAGTAAACCTCATTAGGGGAAAGTCGTCCCTTTGTAGTACAATCAGAGGGCAGCCGGCGGCGGGGGCGCCCTCATTATCGAATTGTTTAAAATAACGAGGGACTAGCGTCTGTGTCGCTAGTTAGTGCAACCTACGAGCTACATGTACGATATTCCGTTTTGTTCCCTCATTACTGCTGGATGAGTGACCTTTGACGGTTCTTTCTTTACAAAAGAATGGATTTTCCAATCTTTTCAATATTTTTGTCTTGTTATCCTGTTCATAGTTACAAAAAACTTTAATGGACCTTAGCATTACTGACTAAATAGCTGAATAAGTAGAAGTCATAACCTGGGATATCATGTAAGCATGCAGCGATTATGAATTCTGTGTTTGCGTGCAGTGTGTGCCGTGCGGTGCGCAGTAAGTAGCATGTCACTGCGCTCGCCAGGCCGCGCGCCGCGCGCCTCCGCCGTGTTTACGCGCTCCGCCGCCCGCGAAAAAAACGCTCCATTTGGTAATTAAACTGTGGCCCGCGGCGGGGGAGGCCGGGGGATGAGGGGAAACTGCAAACTTAAAGAGCAAACATCGCCCACCGGGCAACTTAACTCCGGTACTTTCCGAAATTAGATGTCGATAAAATTGAGTAGGTAGTTGAAATTGATTAGGTGCGCTCCGCCTCTTCCGACGGTTTTTATTGCGAGAATCAGGTTTGTTTTTATTGTTGGCTATTAGCAAAATCGACTAGTTTATGTAAAATATGAGAAATCCGAACCCATAGTGAGTAGATGTACAGCATTATTTAGTATTCTTTGCATATAGGCATGCAGATAGGCAAGGTAAGGTAAGGTAAGGCAAGTACTTATTACGTCACAAAGGTTTAGTATTTTGTAGGTGATTGTGGAAGAGATTCATAAATAAGATTCATATCACGGAACCTAATGCAATATCATTATCATTAGGTTCGTCTTCATCTTCTCGTCAACGGGCAACAAGCTTTAAATTTTACTATTAGATAAAACGCACATTTGCACGCCAATTTTCAATGGAACCTACCTATAAAAAATTATAACCACTTCAAAATAACCCTGAATCGAATAAACCATAACAGTAAAAATAGAGTTGTAAATTGTCGACTGAACGAATATACATGAATAGAGGAATAGGTACGAGTCTCCCGCTAGACGTCGTCTCGAGGGGAGCCGAGCAAGGGTCCGGACCCCAGTCCCTACAGAACCCGCTACAATCGATGCTGCTCGCAAATCAAACTATTCCGCAATAAACCGGATACATCTTCGGCACGAACTATTCAGACGAATTTATTTGAATAGCTCTACACGTAGTATAATTTATTTTGAGTGGCTGGAGATATCTGGAAGTAAGATTGTTCAAAAGTATTTATGCAACAATTTTTAAAATGCCAAAGAATAGTAAATAACTATAGCTATAAATGTTATACCTAATGGTCGTAATACAAAACATGTTCACTTATTGGTATTAAATGCACTGTTAGTTTTTTCCTATGCTTCGATAGTTAGAGCAAAAAGTTTAACTGCAAGAATAACATTCTAATTCCCTTTTTGTTTCTTTTGAAATAAAATCAATAAAAAGAAATTGGATTCTACTGGCATTGGTAATCAAATAAAAATACGAACAGGTTAATGATTATGCTCTACAAAACGATTATAATATGTTTAAGGAAATAGATCAATTCTAAGAAGTTGATTACTGCGCATACTTACACGTACCTACACACGTACACAATGCTACAAGTATGGCAATGTTTATAGCTCTATACTACAATCGTCCCATTGCCCATTCGGAACATTTAAAAGTAGCTTTGCAGGAATTATAAAACTAGATGGACTGGTACTACATTTATTACTCTACTTTTCTCTTGACATGACAAAAGTTCATTAATGGACTTTAAAAATTACTTTTTTTGTTATGAATTGGGTAACGTTACATTGAACTTTTACAAAAGTTTACGAAACGCATTAATTATACGATTCCACCGCTGGATTCCACAAAATAAAGTCGTCCGACCGAGTGATGAGCACGGACATTAAAACTAACCTTCATACTTTCTTTGACCTTATTAAAGGTTGCGATTCCAAATTATAGCCTGCCACCTTTTATGACAGGAACTCTCTTGTCCCTTAGCGAGTCGACTCAGAGTCGATATTCGCGCGCGTTCACACAGTAGCGGGAATTATCATTAATTAGGAGAAAGTAGAGCGCAATGGAGTGTTTAGCGCGCAAAAAAAGCAGCATGTAAAATTATCCATTGTAATATTATTATGGCTCACGTAAAGGGCAGGAGTGTCGCACAAAAATGGCAATAAATACGTCGCGGCTGACACTCCTATATCCTTGACATTCTTCACTCGGATATACAGTTAAGTGCATACCTAATTTCAGCCGATACCTCATTTCAAAAGTAAATGACGGTAATACTAGCGACACTATATTCTATTCTATTGCCACTGTGATTTTCTATACTAAATAAGAAACTACCAAAATCCATTTCACTGCCATATGCCATCAACATACAACTGAAACGATTTTAATTTAGCAGACTTTGGGCCCCGGTCAAGGACGTTTTTAATGTAGGAACTTTAGGTATCTATGTTCATTGGTTCCTTAGATATTCCAAGACTGAAATAAAATGTTTAATTAGTTCAAGTGGTTTCACAGACTTATTTAAATTGGATATACCTAATATAAAACAGATTTCGATAAATTTTGTATCTGACTGAAATGACTAAGAACGTTGTAACTGTACAATATTATTTACAATTAGCAATTGTATTCACTATTATCTATTACTATTATAACACTATTTACTGGTTTCAGAATAAGTAATTTGATGATATCATGCAATCCTGTAATGGCATTAAATTGTATCTTCAATGATCTTCATTTATGAGTTTTCTATGATAAACAGCAAAAGAGGGTAATCAATCATCGCTTGAGATTATTTGTGTCACGGCTAATATACGGCGAGTGGCAAAAGGTAACATTTTAATATTTGAAAGCAAAAAAATATTCTATCAGAATTTAAACAGACGGCAACGTTTGAGTTTGAATTGCATGCAAAGAAACTTAACTTATATTTCAGAAAAATTAGATAAGTACATTTGTACCTATTGAAGGTTTTTTAAGGCTAAGATAGATAGGCTTGATATTTTATTTTTAATTTTTTATACATACTGAATGTGTCTTATAATATTTTATTTGAGTAATAATATTTTATTAGGGTATCGCGGAACACCTTTTATGTATATTTTTATCGTTAGACAACGTACCTACCTATTAAAATCAGCTATTAATTAATCACAAGCATCTTACAATCGCTGTTTAATTACGCGATGGTCAATTTTCCTGAAGCCATCTTCCATTAATTTACCTGAAGACATATTAATTAACAAACGGATGTTTGTTCAAAGGAATAGTTCAAATTTCTTTGTCATCAAAGCTGTTCCTAATTAATGGCATTCCTCTTTTCTAATTGCATTTTCCGATAAGATTCGGAGTAGAGTCGCTACTCGCTCGCCTCCACACAGCTCAACCAGACACGAGGAAGTAACTTGTAATTAAAACTATTAAAACTCCACAAATTATACGTAAAAGGCATGTTAGGCAGCAACTTTTTCTATATAATTGTTTTGTTTATCTACGTGCGTCACAAATAAGACGGTTACCTCTATTACTTCGAGAGCCTGCGAGTAGTTTTTCCCAAAGAAATAATGATGTATTTTTTCTCATAAAGGATTTAAACAGCGCCCACTTCAGATCCATCTCAATCGCTCGTCCCGCATAATCAGTTGAAAAATTTGCCTTCGCGATCAATTTGCGCCCATTACAGCGGGTCAGAGTTCGGTGCCTGACGGTCCTAATGTCTACAATTTTAGCTCTTCCCGACAACCCGTCTTCAACCTTACTGCCCTCTTATAAGACTCTGAATATGTTACGGTGGATGCTTTGATACGATGAGCATTAAAATCCCAGTGTTTAGCAACATTACACTTTGCGCGTGGGCGTGTGCGTTGAGTTTCGGTTGGCAGCGGTTTCTCTTTGATGGCTGAGCTACAAGGCGAATTCGGCGGCGCCTGGTAAAGTATGCTAATTCAGGCAATTGGCCCGGGCGGCGTGGCGGCGGCGGCGGCATACTGATGTTAGAGGATAAGACAAGCGCCGCGCCTGCACCCGCGCCCCCTACACGTCTGGGTCACACGAGTTCTAAATTGTTCTGTTTTCGCCAAAACAATTAGCATTCGACGAAATGTCTTGTCTTGCATTCGACGGACAAAACTTCATTCAATTTGCTTTATCTAGGATCAACGTTGTTTCGTCTAGCTACTCATTTACATTAACGAAAAACGTTGACTGTAGACAGTTTTCGTGGAAATTAGAAAGATTCGTGCTTCGTTCATTATGTTTTTTATGTTACTTTGTAATAGAGAACAGCGATAAAAGAATATCAAACTATCTATAACTGCCTAACATTCCAAACTTGCTAAGATGGTTTTAATACCAGAAGCTAGATGTAAATTGTAAGTAGATGTAGAGATATCCATTTTGATATTCACATCGCGAAAGTCAAACGGAGATCAAGGCCTTCCAAAAGATTATTCAAAAATGTCGCCAGCCACTATCTCCCCTCTGTTGAAGCCGATCATTATTAGGCGCATGCCATTCTAAGTAGCCGCTCCTTTTTTGTCACCGCCGTCACCGAGCTAGCCTGACCCAGTCAGTCCGAGCGGGAATGCAAACCGCTACTGTTTTGTTGCATTCCGCCAGCGTGGTACCGTTAAAATTTGAATTTGTTTACTATACGTACAGGGCGGAGGCCGGTGTGTGCGCCCGCGGCGCTGTGTGAGCGGCATTCGCATGCGCGTTGTCGCAGACTGATGGATGACAGCTGACGTCGGCGCCGTAAAGAGGCAGGGGCGCAGCAATCCGCTCCGCGCGCCATTCCTGCGCACCGAATAAATACAGGTATAATCTAGAACTAAGAGCGGAATGTTACATGGGGCTTAATTAGCGCCGCTTCAAAGGCCCTGCGACGGTAATGAGTGATCTGGAAGTATTCACGTTCGCGATTAATGTGCAGTGTTCGGTGTCGCTAAGTTACGGTGAGACGACAACGGCTGATTAGGGCGGAAAAACGGATATCTACGTTACTGCTTCTGTATTGCCGTTAGAAACTCTACTAATACTCCTCCACTTAGTTTCCGATGTAATGTAATTTACGAACGAGCCTGTTTACTAAGTTTATTGCAATGATGATGAGGATCTCTCCGGAATTTTGGCCATAGCGACCACATCGGAAGCGGTCAGTTGCGCAGGATATATTAAGGTGCGCAGACCTTCGCGCAAACGCAATCGCACACACTTAATACTTCGCCTCCCGGGTTCAGCTACGACTGAAGGAAAGATGGGATGCAGTATGTCTGACCTGTAACTACACACGCCATCTACCGTCGCCCTAGGTCATCCACCTTGCCTTGCTGAGTCGCTGAGTCCGCCAAGCCCAATCGCACTATCTGCATTGGGTTGCCATTCTCGCCGAAACAGACTTTGCTTATTAAGCAGGAGGGAGCTGCTTTTGTTGGATCTAGGAGAGATAGGAAAGTAGGAATATAAGTGGGAAAGAATGTGGTGAGATTGGGGCAGGAACACAGGTAGTGGGATACTACTGACCGGAAGGTAGTCAAAGACAGTAGAAGCTCGGGAAGCCGGGGTCACATACCCGTAAACCATATCTCAGATTTCGATCCATGGACTGAGATGAGTACCCTGGCTTCATTATTTTACATAATATTATTTCAGTAGCAACATGTAACACATAATAGCAACAATATTGCAATAGCAACAATATTAGGTAAAATAAAATTATGAAATATCTTCTGCAACTCTTCACACCCTTGGTTCACACCCTTCAGGGCCAAACACAAAACAGTAGCCAAAATCAGAACCACCCGGTGCACTAGCCCTGTCTGGAAGCTGATCAGGTATTCGCGGGTGAGGGCTGCGGGGGCTGCGGGGGCTGCGGTGGCGGCCGTCAGCTCAAAGCTCGCCGCAGCGCGCCGCACCGCAACATTACCCTAATCGAGCCGCCAGTGTCAAAACCCATTCCTATTATCGATACTATTACCTTCACTTATCTATCCCGCCTTCCCGTGAATGATATTCGTCATTAACGCTGCGTGAAATTCCACTCACGGCCAAGAGCATTTCATTCCATATGTCGCTATTGCAAATTACTTAAAAGAGGGTAATAATAAATCTGATCAATTTAGTAATCGACCTTTTCTAAAATTGGAGAGACTACCGATTCATGATAAAATAAGAGCCACTTGAACTGCTTTCAAAATATTCTACCTTGTTGAATACTCAACAGCCCTTACAAGCCTTTTGATCGTAAAGGAAGTATGATTGAATTGGCATACGTTTCGTACATTTAATACTTACAATTTGTTGAGTAGGGCCTGAAAGGTGACCTAAGCAGGGGCAGCCTGAAGGTGCTAGAAGCAAATTGCATTTGATACCTAACGAGAAAGGTCGTACATACAATATCGCTAGTCCCTATCGTTTACCTAGTTAAATATCGTTTACCTAGTTTTATCACAAGCTACAACAGTCTAATGCTGGACATGGCAGATTAGTAAGCGGAGTGCAAAATGTTGCATTGACTCGGGAAGCTTTTATTCAAAATGTGGTCAGGGTAGTGTAATTCTAGATGTGGCACCACGTAAAATCCGATTAGGTTTACTACGTCTACATAAACATTGTTTTGTTATAATAGACTTGGAATACAAAGCAGTAGAAGTAATTGGAGATTCACTTACTGTTAAATATGTTTTAGGTCAAATTCATCCAATACCAAGTGATCAGTATACTATTAACTTATAAATAAATCAGTAGAACTAAGTACAAGACAAGGTAGAGCCAGATAGTGTAGAAGGGAGTGCTGAGAGGAGGGCATGCGCGGGTAATTGCGTTTATCGCTAATTAAACTCATAGTTTATACGCTGCGCCTGCGCATGCACCCGCGCCACCAACGTGCACTTGTTTGCCTGCCTTCTAAACGCAATAGTATTAAATGAAGAGAGCTTTCATCCTACGGTATTTATTTTTGCTAAATGACTTCACCATAAACGTGAATAATTTTACCTTTCTTTTGGAATAGATATACTCAGATAAAAAAAAATATAAAATCACATTCCCAATCAATCACATTACAAGCCAACTAAATTAGTTTTGATTAACACTGCGTAGTTTTTTGTTTCCGGGTTATGTATTGTGCGCTTGTATTGTTAGACAAAACGTTTAGTGATTTTATCGAGAAGTGTTGTGTTCACAGGCGGAACCGGGACAAGTTTATCTAGCAGCGGGGCTCCTGGGGTCTGCTGACCACCCGCCCGGACCCCTGCGGCTGCCGGCCTCTCTGCAATATGCTAATCATTACATCTCCCTATTACACATCAGCACATTACTATTTTATCAACCTAATCCGGTAGGTAAGTATAGATACCGAGTTATATAAGCGCCAGGTACTGAAACTTTTACGGCTACGAAGTTTGGCTGTGGCGCCGACGTGCAGCTAGGTAACCTAAAAATAATGTAGCAGTGATTGTGGCGGCAATACGTTATTCAGGGCCAGCGAGCGCGCTGCACATAAAACTGCAGGAAGGACATAAAAGCGCCATTCATTATACGTAAACGATGTCGGACGCCGTTAAGCTGCGCCCGGAGCCCCGGGCCTTCCCGCCTTCCTCCACCGGAGCGCACCGTGCCCGAGATATTGCACATACTTTTATTAATATTTTGTTGACTTTCTAACTGTTGGTCAGTTCTGTCCCACATAAAAGACGTTACGCCATTGTAACTTCTGCAATAGAAGATGAACGCCAGAACAAATATATCTAGCGGCACCATAGGTGTACAATAACCTTGCGCAAACTACTAAGCTGAATGTTACGAACACAACTGTTCAAAAGTCTCCCCCAGAAACGTGGAGAATTTCTCATTGAATGCGTGATAAGCGAGGTATGTAGTGAATGTTAAGTTCCCCCTGGTTTAGCGTCGCTAGTCTGCGAGCGGGGGTGGAGAAGCGAATTTTCTATGAGCTTAAGAAATGAAAGGACGTTGTCCGCAGGGAATCTGTTTATCTGAATTCGGACTTTCGATACATGTGCATGCATAAATAAATAAACATCAAATAAATCTGTATGCCTTGCTACTGCAGAATTTATGCATCTACTACTACTAGCAATACATTTTATCGGAGCTTTCTACTCTATTAGAGTAGGTAGAGTGCTCAATAAAAATATTGCATCGTGATCGATCACCCCCCGTGAGTGCCGCGTAGGTACACGTCCTCGACACCGAACTGGCGTGGTGTAGTTGTTCGCTCTCACATCCATAAAACATCTCATACGCTTAGCGCGGGCTAAAACACGCGCGAGCGAGATAAGTCGCGTCCATTTTTTCGGCCGACGCTCAAAATCCCCTGACGACAGAGCCTCACGGGTAAAATATTCCCTTCTTTATGCGTGGAATAATAAACTCCGCAAGCCAGGAGTATTACTCATGAAATACGCCTTAATCTGTCTGGGAATAACGAAACTTATTCAGGTCAGTAGAGTTTGGACGTCTAAATAAATTATGTTAGTGCACGTGACATGTTTTCTTGAGTAGAAAAACGATTAAGGTCAATAGAATCCAAAGCGTTAAAATTCAAGTGTGGGATAAAAATCTCCCAGCTCCCTGTTTATCCCGCGCGGACAAAAACGGCTAGAGTGAGCTTTGGTAAAAAGCCGAGGCTGGCTGGTGCGGCGCAAAAACACTGCGGGCTCGCGATGTTTATTGTATGAGTCGCTGAATTTCAAGTGTTTTTTCAGCTTTAATGGATTGTTTGCTGCGTCCGCGACTCGTCCACCCCTGGCACTGGACCAGATAAAAAATGACGTCGCGAGTTACTCATACGAGCTTACTCAAATATATTCCCGAATAGATTTACGCGCTATTGATATCTTGAACAAAGTTTTGTGCTCGTAAACATCGCAATAAATTTCACAGGCGATTGTAATATGTATGAACTACCCACATTTTATTGATCTAGTGAAATAATTTGTATCTAGAAATTTCGTTACTGAAATAATCAAATTACGACTATGATATGTTCATAAACAAACCAATAGAATAGTAATGGAAGCCCCGTAGCATAGTTTCAGTGAATTGGCCGGAGCCGTCAGTCACGGCCAGTCATGGCTGAAATATTAATCACTGGGGCGCTTCAGCCAATTTCATAAACCAACTTTATGATAATGGAATTGATTGATTGCACCGCGGCCAGTCACCGTGAGTCGCATTCGAAGCTTCACTCGACGGACTAGATAAGATTTATACATACCTTAGCATTAGAGTAGGTAAACAGATTTGATATATTAAACGACATCTATAGGACCTTTCGAATTCTGGTTTTTATTTCGACAACGCAGAAAAACTAAGATGTCTTTACGTTCCCTTGGATAGTATTTCGTACCTACTCAGCAAAAAGGCGTAGCTGTGAGGGACGCAAACATAGGTAAGATAGATAGAGTATCTATGTGATGGAGGAGCGGCATTCTTAAATGATGGAATGATTTACAGAAGGGGTAATTTATCAGATGATCGTCAAATGGCGGAAGGAGTTTCGTATTAGAAAATATTGAAGCTTCGTAATGGCAATATCAAGTCACCGGAGACAAAGAAATCTCATCCATCATTTACGGGTAATGCGTGCGCGACGGCCGACGGGACAACCCTTTCGTTTACCGCCATATCGCTATCTTGCCGCGTCTTCCTATCTCTATACAAAGACACTTACGATGTTTTGATTAATCATCTGCGGGAATGTAGGTCCTAGATACTGCAAAAATTGACGAAAAACAGCCGACGAAGAGTTAGGTAAGACATGAAAATATTTTATGTCGTATTTTAAAGATTTGACATTCCGAGAATTACTTGTATGTGCTAAAAATGCAGTAGATGGGTTCTGTACTGGAGACCCCGTCTTGGAAAGCACAGCAGTGTAGGCAGATCACCCGCCAGATGATATCAAAAATCGCGGCGAGAAGTTATAAATGCGCAGAAAACTGAACTTCGAGCAGAGTGGAGAAGACAAAAAAGGCAAATAGGTACCCGAGTGGGCAAAACCATGCTGAGAAGAAGACTACTTAAATGCATAATTAGGCGAGTTTGAGCTCTAGATAAAATAGCTACTGAGAACATGATATAAGTAATATAATAAGTAAATGAGAAATGTCTTAGTTAACATGCTTGCTTACAGTTATAATATGCATGATGATTATGCATAGACAGACAGACAAGTGGTTAACCGTAATAGTTAAGTAATAACTCTAAAAACAGTAACAAATGAATACAAAGTACCGAGAAAATTTAACTTACCATGTCGTTTTTCAAGAATTAGTTACAACCGGTGAAGACTAAATGGAGCATTAGTAATCTAAACAAGGCATGTAAATTTATTCCTGGCACTAATAGGGAACCTGCAAAAACTGTTCGGAATACGGAAGCCCGATATTTTAAATACCGTGTTTGTATGCAATTACTACGGTGGTGGTAATAGCACGCACCCTAGTGACATACAGGGTGTTATTAAAAGAGCTAACTGTAATACTTAAGTTTAAAAAAGTAACTTCTCATATGACGATTATTCCGAATGTGCAAATATTTAAAAAAAACTCTCCATAGCACTAAACTCTTTACAATCAACATCGGATAGGTTGATAAAGCTTTTTTTAGGTTATAATAGGTACTTCAGAGACATCAATGTAGTATGCAAGTTAAATATTAAATACAAGGTGTTCCAATGTAAATACATTTAATTGGAGACGTTGTGTAGGCCATCGTACCGAATAATTTTCATTATGGGGCCAAATTATAAAAACCCCTCGTTTAGAAGAAATTAGCAACTTAAATTTGTTAAATTTAATTGAGTCCCACATTATGAAAGGAGCTTTATTTATTATGACCTTTATTAATGTCATGTTGCCGTCTTGGAAAAACTTTTGAAATTACCGCCACAACACAACTGTTGCCAAGGCAACGGTTTTGGCGGTAATTTAGTTGCTAAGGCAACAGTTGTGGCGTAAACCAAGGTCAAATGTCATGTTCGTCAAAAACTGATACAACAGACTCTACTGGATTCTCTGATTGGCCCTTTGTCTTTGCGTCTCTATGGGTGCTCTAAGTCAAAAGAAGTTTTTAGTTTGAGGCCGCAATAAAATAAAATTGACACCAAGAAAAAGATCTTTTATCCTAAGTTTTCGTTTAAATTTAAAACATAGACAACTATGTTCCAAACTTTTTCGAAGATTCAAATCCAACAAGTTAAAAATGCATGGTTGCAATCTTGGATAAGGGGTAATACATAATGGTTGTAGTAAATGTAGGCATTTTGTTTGTATGAAAATTTCAACTTCTTAATAGTTAAGAATTCAAACTTGGTGCCATAATGGAAATTGTTCAGTACAATGGTCTACACAACGTCTCCAATTTAATGTATTTCCTTTGGAACACCTTGTATAATATTAAAACCAACGAAATAACAAAGAAAGAGCTTCTCAATATTTCTTATTTCTTTGGGAGTTCAAATTCCTTATATTCATGCGCATGTTCCAAGTATTTTTCCCTAACACCTCTATAATAGAGTGGTCGCGAGGATGTGGCCGGTGAACGATGCGAACGTAAAGCCATCTGTGTATAATTGCATAGATTAAACAAACAAATGGTCGACATTTTTCTGATATGGCAATAACAATTGAGGAGTTGGTTAGATAGTATCATAATTAGCAAAAAGTATAATTAATTTAATTTGCATTTTAAACATATTAATGAGTAAAATGCTAACTTTATGTCTCCTGTTTGTTTTTAGAGTACCTACCTAACTAGGTACATTATGAAAGTTACCTTAATCAATCAATTATTATCATTTAAATATGATTGTCAAGTCACATAAGTAGTATCACATTACAGTATTATTTCATTTATGTATTTATGTTAGGTATGTCATAGTTATGTTGCTTGTTATGATACTCAAAGATATTTTGTATTGCGCTGGCTGGTAGGATACATAAACGATTATTGATATGTATGTAGCTAATACTTATGGGAGAAAAAAAATGTAATCTTTAATTAAGATACCTACTCTAAAACTTTACCTAAAATTTTATTTCTCCGGTTATGTCTGTTTAGTTTCGTATCAAATGGGCGCGCGGTGCGATTTGCGTCTCGACCCATTTCTTTTTTAGCAGACGGCGCTGGCAACACTGTTTGTCATTGTCTCGTCCTGTGGCCGTGCGCCCGCATCGTTGATGCGAATTTTAATTATAAATGGTGTAATTTAGTGTGCTTTCGGTTTTCTCGTGTGGTTTTCCCTGTTCGGTGGGGAAGTGAACCAAGTGGATTTGGTTCCGGCGCTTTGATTGAGAGTCACGCGGCCGCTGGCAAAATATAACCTCACTTTTCGTTCGCTCGCGTCGTGGCTGCCGATAGCTACATATTTTTAATTGTTTTCTTGATTGGAGGCCAACGGGGCCGATTTCTCATTCGGAGAGAAATATTTTAGTCATTTTGTGTTAAAAAACATTATTTGATGTCGAACTATGAACAATAGTGAGCCCAAGTGTTTGTGAAAACTAAGCTGTGAATCTGCGACTGATTGACGGGACGGAGTGCCACACGAGCTGGTGTCCGGGTGCAGTAAGTCTAGTACCTAAATTCCAATCCAAAATGTCTTCCTCCAAAACCTGATACCTTTTTTCCTGTCAAAAACTAGACTTACAAGGAAACGGCGGCGTCATGGTTCGCACGGTAAGCAATTCGCTGCTAGGCCCTGTTTAAGTAGACTTTGGAAACAAGAATTTCTCGGCCGGAAACTTTCCGGAACAAAATTCTCTCATTAAATTTATTTTATTTAGCTATAGTAAAGAGCACTACGAATCGTAGTCAAATGTTGTTCCGAGGCTGATCGACCATTTAGTTTTAGATTTTAAGATAACTTTAATTTGCTTCCACTGCGCTAAGATCAGCTTCGGAATCAAACAATGTCATACCTATAACGTGCGTAGTAAACGAAAATTGTAACGCGCGTAGCGATGGATATGCGTCGTGAAAAAACAATAAAATATTTAACTACGACACGGCTCGCAGACATTCTGACTATAATAACTACGAGTATAATAACCGTGGACAATATATCCCTTACGATTTATAATGTATCTCTTTTATTACCATAGGGCCGGCTGTACCGAGTGATGCGTCTCTCTCTGCGATGCAATGCGAATTAATCGTGAACATCTCAGTAAAAAACGAAGGACATGTCCCTAAAGAGATAACTCACGCCTCTTAAAACTCAGTCGTAAAATAATATCTAGAAATTACGACTTTTATATGCGAAACTTAATTACTTATTTGAAAGCATTTTAACATTCTTTCTCAAAGGTAAAATACCACACTTGCTTGAGTGTTTCAGAGAGAATTGAAAATAGTCTGTTTCAAATGCTGGATAAAGCGAATGCCGGAAATATGGAATGGAATGACGTTGAAATCGGAATAATCTCTTGAGTGTTCCGTTCCGCCCCCGCGCGGATGACGCGCGTCTGCCGCGCGGTCCCCGCCCCGCCGCCGCGCCGCAGCTCAGCGTCCAGCACCGGCACGCTAATGGCCGACACATTCCGCGAAATGACCGATGTCGGACGCGCTTTATGTGCTGCCAGGATATAGTCGTAATAGTAAAATGATATTATAAACCTCTTTATTTCGGAGGCGACACCCGGTGACAATAAGAAATTCGAATATTGTTGCAATAACAAGAAAAACCTTTAAGAGGCGTCAAAAGTTTCGCACTTACTTTATATTGACTATAGGAGTTTTTATTACGTTAGACGTGTGGGTTTTAATACGCTAATTCTGTAATAGCATTATTAAAAGCTATGTTAGAAATGACCGCAACAAAACTGTCATTTCCGGTGAGTTGCGTAGCGGCGGCGGCGGCGGCGGGTCCCAGTGTGTTGTTTATTTACAAATAGCCACCTGTCACGAGCGACGGGAGTATAATGGCAATAATGCTCATTGTGCTTGCGTCACGGGCAAAGGATGACGGACATGTGTCGCAATATTGGGGGTAGTTGCAATTTCAAGTTTAATCTCCTTATATACTTTTTCGTGTGCCTGTGTGTGCGCAGGCAAATCTACATTTTTATTAGCGTCATAGTAGATAGAGGTAACTCCAATCCATACTTCAGAGTAAACTGTAAAACTCTACAAAATAACACTCATCAGTAGATTTAGGAAATCTACTTACCTAAATCTACTTGGTGGTTTATTAGAAACCAAACCTAAACCAATAAAAAAACATTCGTTTTCCCTCGAAAAGTTTATGAAATTACAATCCATAAAAATAACAAAGCCGTCAAATTGTGCTGAATGTGTATTGTAGTGTAGACTCAACGGAGCGACGTGCGGTATGCAGCGGGGGCGATGTGGAAATTTAAACTTAAGCTCCGACCTCTACGAGGGATGCTCGCGTGCACTTTGCATTAGCTTCACACTGATCCCTGCTGCGGGATTATCGCCTCTCTGGACAATGAACAACGACGTGTTTTTGCAGAGAGCGGTACTTTGCCATTTTACATTTTGTCAATTATTCCTTTTCCGGCCATTCCGCAGGGCTCGCATTACGCCGGCTTAGCACGGTCGCGTAATGGTCATTCCAAATATTCACGCTATTGTTGCTCGCTGACAGTTCATAACTTTTTACGAAGGAAGTGGATTACCGTTGCGTGGGAGTCTAATGTAGAGGACATTAAAGCACTTGTATTATTATAAGTGCAGTTATAAAGACTTCTTAAATATGTCCACTTAATCCAATATGAATGGCAACTTAAGGTAGAGGGCGGCATAAGAAAATTGATCTGATCACACGAATCTACGAAAGAAATCTAAACGCTTTGAACATAAAACATCTAAGCAACGCGATCCCCTATATTCCCAATACCTACACCTCTGCAAATCGTAATCCTCTTAGAAAACATTTCCAATTTAAAAAGAATTCCACCTCTTATCCCTCAGAAGAGGGCGCGTAAAAAATAAAAGGAAAAACTGTGTGACACGCACTAGGAGAACACGAGGACCGCCGCTATATAACACGGTTTTTCACAGGCCCCTCGACTCGATTCTTTACAGGTCGCTTCTTCCGCCGAGAAAGCATCTATTGAAACTCCACTCAGGCCGTGTTAGCTATCTATTTAGTATAAAAAGGGTCGAGAATTTCTCGAGATCCCTTTTTTATCCGAAGGTGGCCACCCCCACCCCCACTGCCGCTTGACGTAGCGCCCACCGGACCTACCATGAACAACCTACCTTATTGCGAATCTTGAAAATATAAGTAATGGTCTATCTACTCAAGAGAATAAGTAAAACAAAAACAAACAGTCTTAAAATTTCAGGAATAGGGAATGCAATTGGAGTTTTTCGCTTTTCTTTCTGTTACACATTGCAATATAATGTATAAATTGATTTTTAACAAAAATCTTGGCAACATTTAAGTTGATGTATGTACCTACTACAAGTAAAATTTAAGTAGTACCTCCCCACCCCGAACGCACCCTCACCTCCCTACGATCCAGCAGTTCAAATATTTAAAAGGGAGGCTGAATTTGATTCCATCGGTTTGAAGCAGGTTCGAGTGCTCCGCAATTGGATCACACAAGCGGTTACATCGCGGCTCTACTCCCGGCTATTTCACTAAAATCTACTTACCCAACCAAATTCGATTCCAGTGGCCCTAAGTAAACTTAAATTTGTATCAATAAAAGTCCCTGAGAGGGATCTTATGAGTAGCCTCAAGCTGTGACAATTTCATCAGGTCACCCTCATGCACACTTTACAAGATATTTACAAAGAGATTGCTTGAAATTGAGACAAAGGAAACAACGAAGTTTCAGGACTTTAGATCTGAAAGATTTATACGGGCTTTATGCTTATCTCCGAAATATGAAGCAGATGCTTAGGTAGCGTTGTCAATCCCGAAATAAGAAAATATAAAATGTCGTGGAATCCACATAGGCCGGTGGTGCGGAGGCGGAGGAAGGCGGTGCCTGGGGATCGGTTAACCCGAGTTAGAGGACGCGTCCCACAGGACGACCCGACTTTCACAAAGAAAATAGCAATCAAAATTTGATTTACCGCCACCCGCGGCCATACATCAAACCACTCTAATCCGCGGAAAGAGAGAAAGCCTAAAATCTAAGGGGATCCGCTCCGCTGTCGAATTGAAAATCCTAGTGGCACGAGGCGCCTTTAATATTTATGACCGCGTAAAAAATACGCGCCGTTCTATGAATAAATATAGGGGATAGCGGAAACTAGTGCAGGTGCTTAGTGGACTTCGAATAAGGAGATACAGAAGATACACATAGATATACGACCGTGCTTATTCCATTTTGCTCGCATTGAGATTGAGATCTAAAAATTTGGAATTCTACTATTTGTTCCTAAAGGGAAAATATAAGACTGGGAAATTCTTAAAAAGTCCGTGTGTTCGAGACAATACTTAGAATATGACATGTGGTTACCATCAGATCGCGGAAAATCACGATAGGGAAATCACCTGCCCTGCCTGATCGAATACCAATGTATTTCCAGACGAGTTTATAGAGAAGCTTTCAACAACTGGATTAGATAGCATAATGAAATCTGTATCAAAACAAAACAGATACGACGAGCAGCCATACTACTGAAACAAGTAGATAGGTGTATTCAAAGGCACCCGTTCGCAGTCCACCCGAAGGGAGAGCCACCGCGCGCCACCCCGTCGTATCTCATTGCAAAATATGTATTATACGAGCTACGAGCGCCACCGCTCAATATTCAGTATTCAGTGGCATATAAAACTGAAGCGGACTTTTTGATCAGACACCAAAATATGTTTGATCCACTCAATGCTGCGGTAACTTAATTTTTTGCCGCGATAAGAGGTATTGTATATTTATAAGAAAAAAAAACTATGTAAGATGCTTGGTTTCAATTTGAATAGGTGACCCTATTAGTTAGTCACTCACAAATCACAAGAGCACAGGCCAGGTCCAAAGACAAAGCATCAGTGTAATTCTTGCATTTGGTGCACACTGCACATATTTTCTGATTGCTGGTTAATTTAACCTTTTCTGTTCATTTATATTTTTGGAAAAGTTAACACAGGTATACCTTATACGACGTCATCAATGATCAAAAAGCACACTGCACGTTAATGACGGTGTGTGTGTAGGTATACCAAATCATAAAAGTTCGAAAGGAACTTAACAGATAGACAGCCATTGAAATCTTGTCCATCATCGCTGATGTCGCGAAAATTTACGATATTTCCATAACAAACAGCCCCCGCGCATTACTAATAACGACGCGGCAATAAAAAAATTACGAGGCAGAAACAAAACCAGGACCCTTCTGTCTGACGGCGAGCAGTGGCGAGTTTGCATCGAGATCGATCGGCGGAGCACCCGGAGCCCGGGGCCCCGCAGGGAGAGGAGGGCCCGTGAGCAATGTCGCATTAGGGAGTTTGCATGGGGTCACCGTAAGCCGTTTCCGATAAGGCCCCCCGGCGCTGGACGTAGGTGTCGCTGGCGTTTAGCGAATCCAGCATTTTACAAAAATATCTTCTAGCAACGGACTTATTTTGACTAAGACTTCATTCCTCTTTGAAATTTCAAAACTAGATTAGGGACAGGTCTACCTACGCACTCTATCATGGTAGATAGTGTTGGAGGAAGGTCTTATGCGGATTTTCAGGATTATCACATGGTTTGCTGTGATCAAAGAATGAAAATTTTCCAAACGTCTTCTGTTTTCAATTCAACTAACAAAAGCACGAAATACTCCAACTCTCAAAGTTTAGAAAGTTTTAGTAATGAAGAAAATATACTTTTGAGAATCAAACCATCAGCAAACCTGTCGAAAAGTCTCAGTATTTTTTGCAATGAAAGTGCTAGATACGCACTTGACTCCCGCTCGAAAGATAATGCTTCCAGAGCGACAGGTTCTTTGGCAAACAGCATTTTTCTGTAACTATCCGCAACATAGGCAAGAGTATAGGCATTCGTCTGGATGTGTGCTTATCTGCGTGCCGCAGGCCGGCGTCCGAGGTCCGCACTCCCGCGCCCGCGCTGCAGCGTGCCTTGAATAATGCAACACTCCGCGCCTCTCTCACCACCGCTCACCGCTCACCGCTCACTCCCCAAATTGAAATCATTTTTCTATAATACATTATTGATGACAGCCGAAGATACTTTCTCTTCAGTCGTGCAACTGGGAATGCAAGCCGGGCCGATACGCAGTTATTCACAAGGTGTACAAAATTATAGCACTGCAGGAAACAGTACCTACTTGGTCAAAATCGGTAGGTATAGGTAGTTTGGTCTTTGTACCTATGGGGGTGAATACCTACTTATTTAGGATTATAATAATATCAGGTAGGCAGTCACTAGTGAACATAACTTATTTTTTTATGCACGCGTTGTTTTCTTCTCAAGATCTTTTAAATATTGTAAAATACGGACACTTATACGCTTTCAAAATGCGTGTGTGGAAAAAAAGACAACACCTGCACCAATCGATTAGGGCGATAGGGCGCGCAAAAAGCTTCTCGACGCGTCGCAAGATTGAGATCTCTTGCGAGGGCCATCCGCGTCCAAACCGCGCGAGCCAGCGTCGCCGCCGCGGCCACTCCGCATGACAAATAGCCAGGGAAGCTCCGCTTTTTATCACCCACCCGGGAACATAAGCCCGGCCACATCTACCGGGGGTGTCGCAAAAAATGAATAAGAAAATTTACCTAATGGCCCCGATTCTTTATACTCCATCCCCATTGTCACAGGACAATGCTGTAATGGAGGGATGACGTGAGTGCCTCAGGGCTCCGCTCTCGGTCGAATGCTTCACTTTATTTATGTTTGAAGCGCTTCATTCGCGAACATGCGATAATTAAGTGGGGGCGAGGGGTTATCACTCGACTGTCGAACTAATGACACGAGGTGCATCAAATATCCAATATCAACTCTGTCTAGAAATTTGTCGGTATTAATCCAAAGTCGGTATTAAAGATCCTACGTATCCAAAACTGATTTCTTTGGTATTAAATTAAGAGACCGTGTGGTGCTGGGTTATATAGAAAGCACCACTCCTTACGAACTTATTCTTGTGCTGATTGTATTAGGCCTAGCCTGCTTAACCTAAATTCAGCTACTATTAAATCGTAGAGTTAAATTTTATTATGCTACTTTGAGATTAGCGTGACGCAAAACCCGGGTGGACGCGATAATTTTTTTTCTGCTCCTGTATATAGTATGCCTGCCAAGCATAGGATGATATACAAATACCTACCTATAGGCAAGTAGGTAGAGTTAAGAGATACTATTATGAGACCTTATAAGAAATGGAAATTATCCTATTGGAAAATAGCTAAGAAAATGTTGCTGGTCTAATATCTACCGACCTAAACAAACAATGTCGAATTCGAAAAAATGTCAACCTCCCTGACTAGATTATCGCTTTACATTCCGGGAAAAGACTTGTTCATCTCTTATAAGAAACAGTAGGTACTTTTCCTTAACTTTTTGGAAATAGCTATCCATCAGGAAGTAGATATGTACCTACTTACATAGTTAGGTACCATTTTTACCTAGGTATTTGATATCAGGTTAATTATTTATAAATTTGCCTAATTAGCCACACTTGTAGCTGATTTACATTGCTTACCATTCCTACCTCTTTTTCCTGATTCCCAAAATCTTTTAATTCAGCATACAAAAATACCTAAATATTAGAACAAATAAAATTAAATTAAGTAGTTACATACCTGTCCTTAAAATTATATCCCAAGGTATGCAATCCTTTTGTCACTTTCAACTTTCTGTTGTAGGTACATATTCTCTGTAAAAATTCATTTTTGAAATTGCAGCGGGACTAAATGTAATAAAATTTAATTTTCAAAACTAATTTCAATTATGTCACTTGATAAACACTTTCATATGCAAATAATATTACAGAGACATATTCAAATGAGCAAGACAGGTTGACAGGAACAGGTCTAGGGGTGAACTGCTCGGGGACGGAGAGATTCAACCGCTCCGGCTCGGCTCGGGCCTCTCTCCGGACGAATACATTCAAAATTTGAGACATCCTGCTCTGCCATTGGATAACAAACCCCTTACCCTTTTGCGCGTGTGCTAAAAAACGAAAGGGTTGTACAAGTAACCCCTTTTTTAACAGCACCCCATATTTTGCATCTCTTTCTTTATTGTGTTGCTCTCCCCAATTTTAGATCTTTTGGAAGTTGTAGCCAAATATGCAAAGCTTGACTAATATAAAGGTCAATGAATACAAATAAATCGTACTCACCCTGCATAATGAATTAAATAAAAAAATAAGAAAGTATATTAAGCTTGAAGATACTTGCCCACAAACACAATTTTCCAAGCGAAGCAATGTTTCATAGAAAGTTGCAACCATTGTAAAAAACGATAAAAGCAATTGTGTACAGAAATAAGGCTTTAGTAGCCAGTTTTTATAAATAAAAAAACACTTTTCTAAAACATGCAAAAATAAAAGCTCCCGCGCGAGACCATACCACGTTCCTTTGTACGTGATAATTCCAATGTGTCAAAAGATGATCACGTCGTAAATAAATAAGAAAATACTTGAAAACTGCATCAAGTGTTTCTTGTATTGGTATTTATTGTTGTTTGAACAGATTTAGTAGTGTTAAAATTTTTCAAGGATCATTTTAGTACTGAGTGTAGAAGGATGCCACTCCTTTTCACGCAAACCATTTATCGCACATCGATAAAAATAACGATCTTTCGAAAAATCGTTGCACAGCTCTATGTAAGTTTGACAGTTCAATTCATTGCAGCATTGCCAGACTATCCTAAAATGGATAGTATTTCGCCCTTTTTGGTGTTGCACCAACCTTCTTCATCGATTACTACGCATGCATTCAGTTTTTTTGGATAATCTAGACAAGGTAGAAACGCAAATCTCTAAGAAACCACATGCAATAAAGGGATAGTTGCTTGTAATCAATACTCTCTTTTCGAAAGGCCGTGTGGTGCCGAAGGCCGTGTGGTGCCGGCAGAGTAGAATAGCACCACCCCCTCCCTTCCCGTGGGGGTCGTAAGAGGCGACCGAGGGATAAACCCGACCCAAACAGCCAGGGCCAACCGTATGGTGGCGGTTAATCCACCACAAAAGCATTCCCAAAGAGGGTTGACGTCTGGTAGGCGGCCGGTCGTAAAATTTAGCCAAATCCTTTGCAACACGATTTTGAGTTCAACAAAACGTGTTGCGCCGACCCCAAGTAATTGGGATAAGGGCAGGAAGATGATGATGACTCTCTTTTCGAAAGAAAAGGGAAAAGCAGACAGGCAGGTCCAAAATGTTGCTATTGATCTCGAAGTATAATTATTTTATAACATTGAATACAATGTATATTGCTGAATATAACTAGGACCTAGAATCGGATCCATGTGCATTACATAATAAAATTTTCATAAAATTATTCATATTACCTAAATATCGTGATAGATTCGTGATGTTTAGGTAAATGTGATAGTGTTTAGGTTATACTTCAATACTTAAAAAGTGTAAATACAATAATTTCAAAATATTAAGTTTCTTTTTTTACAAAAACTCAAACTCATCTCATAGTTGTCTCTTTTGAAAAAGACTCCTGAATGGGAATCTTTTGATTTGTTCGCTTAGCTTCTAGTAGATGGCGCTGATGGAGAATCATGGAGATGCTCAGAAGCGATTTCCCTTAATTAGAGGTAATATTTTTAAATAAATTTAATTAATTTCCCTTTTAAATAAACAATATGTTTTATTTTCGTATTTTGTAGAAATCATATATTTTATAAAACACAAACCATAATTTATAAAACCGCTTATTTTCCGTACCTTATATCGAGGATATACGAAAAATCTATACTTTATAAGGACTTACAGTTTAGAAAGCGGCAACATCATGTTTCGTTGAATACCAAATTTTAAAACACTTCTCGTGTTAGGTAAACAATTTTTTTTTTGAAAGCTTCCAAAATTTTCACCGCAGGCAGGATTTGAACCTGCGACCTTCGGCATCAGTACTGCCGACGCCCTAACCAACTGGGCTACCTTGGTTCTAATCAAGCCTGCGAAATTAAGGAAGTATATCTTGTCCACTATCGCGTGGATGGGCTCCATCTACCGGGATAGTTTTGCAACTAATTCCCAGCGACTAATTCATTCTTTACAGATTGAATGTAGTCAAAGCGATGAAAACCCGCGATAAATTGAATACCAAATTTTAAAACACTTCTCGTAATAGGTATACAATTTTTGGCGTCGGCAGTACTGATGCCGAAGGTCGCAGGTTCAAATCCTGCCTGCGGTGAAAATGTTGGAAGTTTACGAAAAATCATGTTTCGTATAATCTGTGATGTCATGGTGGTGAATTTGACAATTTCCAGCTGATCCTTTTATTTTAACAGCGCCATCTAGTTCAGACTCGTGTAGCTGTCAGACCAAAAAATCCCCATTTGGCTGATCAATCTGGCAAGCTAGCCTGGCAGCACTGTTTCATTGACTTGACATTTTGTGATAAGTGTTTTTGGGTCAGTTTTGCCGTGTAAAATTTAATTTAATTATAATATTTTAAGCTTCTCATGAAACAAAATAAATAAAGATGACCCTCTACCACTTCGGCAACTGCCTTGCGCTGGTATACGCGCCCTATCATATGGCCTACAAGTTTTCCGGGATGTGAGTAATTTTGTACAGGTTATTTTTTAGTTTTTGTCAAGTATATCTGAGAAATAATGAGAATCAATTTGAAAACATTTCACTTTATTATAATAAGACAGTACCTGAACTACCGTAGACTTAATATACAGTCACAGAAACTAATAGGCAGCAAAGTTTCTTGTCGCCAAAATTGGTTGTGTCCTGCATGATACGAACCTCTAATTTCCCGTACTGGTAAACTGGGGTTACTTTGATTAATTTTAAAATTAAATTGTATGTATCTTTTGAATCTATGGTTCTAAAAATAAGCAAAAAATACGCAATAATGGAGTGCTGTAGATCTCTAAGAAGAGGTGAAAATAAAAAATAAAATGTTTGTAGATATTGAGAAAAAAAATAAAAACAGCGTGATCAAAGTTATACTGATTTTGGGGTTACTTTGATACCTACTCCTTCCTACCTACTACTACCTTTTCTTAGCATGGAATTCAAAAGTAACACGAATAACTTGTCCAAAACAAAAAGAAAAATCAAACTCGGTTAACAGGAACAAAAGTTATTGATGTTTATAAACTTTGATCAATGACGCCCTGCCACACTTTATGTACCGTTCAATGACGCCCCGCATTAAATTAAAGGACACTGTGCCGTAAGTTTCAATGTTATGAAAATAACAATTTGAGTTTTGGGTTCCTGAATATACACTACTATTCAAAGTTCAGAAAAAAAAATCGTAAGACTTACATTGATTGAGCTGCATCTAAAGTTTTGCAACACTTTTTTAGCCATAAATCGATATAAAACAAAAACAAGCGTTTTTTCAAAAAAAAAAATACATATTTTGTCCAGCGCCCCCGCAGAAAAGAAATTAACAGATAATCAGTGTAGTCATCGCAAAAAAAATATCTACCAAAATCAGTCCACTTTTACGCAATTAGCATTTCAAGTGAACAGGAAGTTCTGATCAAAATCACCCCATGGTTCAAAGTGACCCCGGTTTACGGTATTTCAGTTCTGAATATGCGACGTTCTCCAAGTGCGTGTACGCGGGGGGGCTGTACATCTTCACGCAGCTGTGCAAGATGCTGCTGCTGGCTACATTCTTCCCCGACTCCGACACCAGCCAAGCGGAAGGGAAATATGATGTTTTCCTAGTAAGTCCTACAGTAGAAACATTATTTACTGAACACATCTTAAGTCCTTAAAAATTGTTTCATTGCAATGTTATTTGCTTTTGTTACATATTTGTTAATGTAAGCCCAAGCCTAGTAAGCTGTAAAACAAGAGTGATAGGGAGAATTAAAACGAATAGTATGAGGCATGACTTTCTTGATGAAAGTGATAAAAATATGTTAGCTTCCTCCGCACTTATGATGGCAAATTATGCTGCTGAGTGAACCACACATACAACCACAATTTAATGCAAATGTACAACACCAAATTATTTCATTTATCACCAATAACTGTCATGAATGAGAAATACAATAAAATATGACTGATTTTCATTTTCACACACTTCAAGACTCCTTTCTAACTTTCCATATTTTGTTGTATTCCAGGAAATCCTGAAAGCAACAGTAGACTTTGCAGACCTCCTGGGCCTGTACTTTGCCATGAACGCGGTCCCTGGGAAGGGCCATGCCAAGATTCTCACCGCTGCTATTGGCTGGGCCAGTGCTGAGGTATGACATGAGACATGTTTATTTGTAAAACTTGTACATTGTTGTAGTAAAACACCTGTGGTTAGACATTAGGAAGGGAAGGTCCCTCTTGAACACAGTAAGATAACTGCTTTTTTTTCATATAGTGTTGTTATAGGCGTCAGCTGCATTGACACTATCAAAGTACACTTGGACCAGGTAACTCGGAAGCCGTTTTGGACGCCTATTTGATAGTCGCAACACTAATACAAGTGAACTTGGACGCCGCCGTCCAATAAATAAACTTGGACCACGCTCTACTCTTCCAAGTCTACTTGAACACAACTCAAAATCAAAAATCAAAATGACGTCAACACAAATCAAAATGACGTCAACTAAAGTCTTGTAAAAAGCCAAATTAATAAGAGAAACAACCAAAAAAATGGTAAGAGTGTGATACTTTTAAATTTGTTGAACTTAATGAACATGAACTGTATAGGATTTGCGAAACTATAATTATAAAATATACTAGATAGGTATTTGCTCAAAGAAATGAAGGAAATTATTTAATTCACATCCAAGTGAACATAACAGTATTCTTTCTCAAAACTAGTTTGTCAAAGTTACATTAAGTTACATGGTCCGAGTATACTTGGATAGTGTCAATGCAGCATAAGGAATGAATCCAAAGCGAGAGCTATATTTTCTGTGCATATCTATAACTGTTAGGTTTACAAGGTTAGGTTTACAAGGTTTGCCGTGTGGTGCCGGCAGAGTAGAATAGCACCACCCCTTCTCTTCCCGTGGGGGTCGTAAGAGCCGACCGAGGGATTCATTCCGACCCAATTGGATCAGGGTCCTGGAGAAGGAAAACTCCACACTTAAACCCGGAATGGGGTCTCCGTCAGGTGCGATTAACTCATATCGTGCGGCAGACTCCTGCAGCCGACCTGGCTCCGCACGTATCGACTCGTCGTTCCTGTGGAGTCAGCCAGGAAGGCCGAGAGGGTGGCGCAGGTCCTGGGCAGCCCTGCGTTTTCCATAATTGCGTCCCAGGCAACGCAGTGTCTGTGGAGAGGAAACTTCACCCGCGTCTCGCGGATAACAACACGGGAAGTGGCAGTGACCGGTTATAAGTCTGCACGTATGGGCGTAAGTGCGGGCGCCAGGGGTCGCTTCCGTCAGTGGGAGGGTCCATCGTAGACCCACTGATCAGTTACCGCCCGCTCCAAGTTGGGCAGCCCCGACCAATAAGGTACTGATCCGCCCCGGTGCTGGTTTGCTCTTTTAGGGTGTAGAGAGCACCAGCCTCAACTGGACAATCGGCGCCGTTACATTGTACACCTGCGACTAACAGGCATAAAAATACCACAAACCAACCCCGCTTATCCATGCGATTTGCAACATGGAATGTCCGTACCATGAGGACAGGCCTCCCTGACACCTGTGGAGGTTCTTCTACTGACGCACAAGATCTGCGTAAAACTGCCGTAATCGACGCCGAACTACACAGACTGAACATTGCTGTTTGTGCTTTACAAGAGACCAGACTCCTGACGAGGGTTCCTTGCGTGAGACACATTATACATTCTACTGGAAAGGAAAGGACAGCAGCGCTGTGCGCGAGTATGGTGTTGGCTTTGCCATACGCAACGACCTCTTAACATCTATAGAGGCTCCTTGCGGCATCTCGGAACGCATTATGTTGCTGCGATTAAATACGGACCATGGTTACGTATCACTGATTTCTGCTTACGCACCAACACTATCCTCAACAGATGAAGCCAAAACACAGTTTTATGACCAGCTCGACCAGACTCTACGCGGGTTAAAACCATCTGACCGCTTATATATTCTGGGCGACTTTAACGCTAGGGTCGGACAGGACAACATTGCTTGGCCAGATTGTATAGGTAACCACGGTATAGGGAAGCTTAATGAAAACGGCCAACGTTTATTAGAGCTATGCTCTAAACACCTACTGTGTGTTACCAATACCTACTTTAAAGGCAAATCAACTCGCAAAGTGTCCTGGAAACATCCTCGTTCTGGACACTGGCATCAACTGGACCTTATCCTTACCAAAAAGAAAAATCTCCGCGAGACCCTGCACACGCGATCATTTCACAGCGCTGATTGTGACACAGATCACTCCCTGGTGGCATCACAGGTTGCTATAGCTCACAAAAAGATCCACTCATCCAAATTGCCTGGTAGGAAGAAGCTCGATCTTCCAAAAACCAGAGACGATGAGGTGGTCCAAAAGTATGAAGAGCTGGTACGCGACGAAGTTGCCACCTGGGATGTAGACGCTCCGATAGAGGAGGAATGGGGCAAAGTAAAGAAGCTACTTACAGAAGTAGCCGGTACGGCTTTCGGTCATCAGAAAAATTACACCTCTGCTCGAGTCCAAACGACAAGCTGCGCTAAAACATCGCCTTAACCCATCCGAAAAGACGCGTATTGACCTATCGAATGCAAAATCAGCTTTACAACGCACATCACGGTACTTCGCAAATGCATACTGGACCGAGCTTTGTCAAAGCATTCAATCATGCGCTGATGTAGGAAACTTTGGTGGTGTTTACGCTGGGATTAAAAAGGCCCTTGGTCCTTTTCCTAAAAAAACAGCCCCCCTTAAAGAAGCGGACGGCACTGTTATTACAGATGCTCAACGCCAACTCGAACGATGGGTAGAACATTATGTTGGTCTCTACTCAGAACCAGTGAACATAATGCCAGAAGCTGCAGATTGCATGCCAAAACTAGCTACCTGGACTGAGTTAGATGATCTTCCTACCATAAGGGAGTACCACAAGGCTGTAAAGCAGCTTAAAATTGGAAAATCACCTGGAAACGATGGTACCCACGCCGAAATTATCAGGCTCAAGTGCATATTACCCATCCTGCACAATCTGTTGTGTAAATGTTGGGAAGCGGGATATATACCACAGGATATGCGCGATGCTAACATCATTACCCTATACAAAGGCAAAGGTGACCGCGGTGACTGTAACTGTTATCGTGGAATATCCCTTTAAGTATAGTAGGTAAATTATTTGCTCGGTTAGTCTTAATAAGACTCCAGAAACTTGCTGATCGTGTATATCCCGAATCGCAATGTGGATTCCGCGCCCAACGTTCCACAACAGATATGATCTTTACACTTCGCCAACTGCAGGAAAAGTGTAGAGAGCAGAAAACACCTCTGTTTGTGGCGTTCGTCGACCTTAACAAAGCCTTCGACACCGTGAGCAGAGAAGGACTCTATACTGCACTTTTAAACATCGGGTGCCCTCCAAAACTTCTAAGCCTCATTAAATCCTTCCACGAGGACATGAAAGGATCTGTTGTTTTTAACGGCAATACATCCGAGCCGTTCGAAATGCGTAGAGGTGTTCGCCAAGGCTGCGTGTTGGCTCCTACCCTGTTTGGTATTTTCTTCTCATTGCTTTTAAAGTTGCTTTCGGCGATGACCAACAGGGTATACACCTGCACACTAGGGCTGACGGGAAGCTGTACAATATCTCGCTTCTTAAGTCAAAGCGTAACCGCGATGACTTATTCGTCGATAGCCTTTTGTTCGCTGACGATGCAGCCTTCGTTGCTAATTCTCAAAGTGAGCTTCAAGACATTGTTGATAAGTTTTCCCACGCGTGTTCTCTGTTCTCAATGTCCATTAATGCCAAAAAAACAGTAGTGCTAGCTCAAGGTGGAGAAACACCACGTATTTTGCTCGGTGGCGTTCCCTTGAACATAGTTGACAAGTTTTGCTACTTGGGGTCGACTGTGTCGAACAATCTCACCCTCGATGCTGAGATCAATACTCGTATCGGCAAAGCGGCGACCATGTTCGGCAGGCTCAGTACAAGAGTATGGAATAATAAACACCTGACCACAAAACCAAGATAATTGTTTACCAAACTTGCGTTCTAAGCATACTCTTGTATGGAGCTGAAACCTGGACTTCGTACGCAAAACAAGAACGTCGACTCAACACATTTCATATGCGCTGCGTAAGAAACATCTTGCATATAACTTGGCAGGACAGAGTCACAAACGAGCGAGTTCTAGAAATTGCACAGCTGCCTAGCTTTACCGCTTTGCTTAAGCAAAGACGATTGCGGTGGCTAGGGCATGTGTACCGCATGGAACCTTCGCGTCTACCGCGGCGTGTACTACTTGGCGCCGTAGCTAATGCCAAAAGAGGAGTTGGAAGACCGATGCTACGTTTCAAAGATTGCGCCAAACGGGACATGGTTGCGTTTGACATCGACCATCAAAGCTGGGAGAAGCTTGCTGAGAATAGGGATGTATGGCGAAAGCGTGTGTTTGATGGGCGTAAAGCTCACGATGATGCCTGGTTCGCTGGTCTCGCAAACAAAAGGCAAAAACGACATCTAAACATGCATGTGCCAGTCTCTAATTCCACCTTCGTTTGTAGAGCGTGCGGAAAGTCATGCCGCTCCCGTATCGGCTTATACAGCCATGAAAAATCTTGCCTCAGACACTGAATAAATCGTCTGTCACAGACGTATGAGGCCAATGAATGAATGAGGTTTACAAATCCATGTCAATATCATAATCACAGCATACACTAAAATAGTACCATGTTGTGTAGCTGTAGGGCAGTGGTGGATTGTTAGTGGTATGCTGGTTTTCTTAATTGTAACTTGTGCGTGTTGCATTGCAGGTGCTGGTGACGCGCAGCGTGCCGCTGTGGGTGGGCGCGCGTGGCTCGGAGTTCGACTGGCGCTACGTGCGTTCGTGCGCGGAGTCCAACGCGCAGCTCGTGTGGCACGCGGCCGCCGCCACGCTCGTGTGGCTCGCGCAGCGTTCCGACCTGCCGCGCTCGCAGGCGCCGGTCGTGCTCGCACTGCTAGCGTTGTCTCCCTACCGCCAGCTGCTCGAGGACGCGGTGGGTTCACTGCTGGGACTTGGCGCGTGGTGGATGCTGGGGCTGCGCGCGCTGCACGCCGCCGCCGTCGGGCTCACCGCGCTCGCCATGTACGCCGTGCTGGCGCAGCAAATCGGGATATAATTTCGTAGTAATAGTAGAATAAACAAAGAATTGTTTTAATATATTTAAGTTCTAAATCATTTGAATTTAACGAATTATTTAAAATAAATTATGGTTTACATATTCCAAACATTGCTTATTTTATTCCATTTCTAGGTGAATATTTGTACAAACTTACCTATTTCTAGGTTGAAACCTTTGAATCACGATCCAAAAATTATCAATCTGATTTGATTTCCTCATCGTAATGGGAAAGTTTTAATTGGTTCATCTAGCTTCTAGTAGATGGCGATGATGGCGAATCATGGAAATGCTCAGAAGCGATTTCCCTTAATTAGGGGTCATATTTTTTTATTAAACAGTATGTTTTATTTTAGTATTTTATTAGAATTATATAATTTAAGAAAATCAAACCATAATTTTGCAAAACCGCTTATTTACGATACCTCAAATCGAGGAAATACGCCAAATCTACACTTTATGAGGACTTGCAGTTTAGAAAGCGGCAACACATGTTTCGTATAATCTGTGATGTTATGGTGGTTGAATTTGATATTTGACAGCTGATCCCTTTATTTTAACAGCGCCATCTAGTTTGGACTCGTGAAGCAGTCAGTCCAAAAAATCCCCATTTACAGTTAGCAAGTGCTAGAATCGATGTCGATTATTAAAAAAGATCGATCTTTTTTTTGATCGAACGGCAAAAGAAGAGTGGCGTAGCTCTATCTATAGAAAAGTGTTGCCATTTTAAAAAGTTTGAACCAAATTCTTTAAAAAGTGCAATGAGTTCCCATAGTTTTATGATAATATCTGAAATATAATAAAATTCATGATAATAAATTAGTTTTTCGAAAGTGTGTGCGGTGAGCTCAAATATCAAACAAAAACTCGGTCAAACAACACTGAATTGAATTATTATTATCATTGTTTATGTTTGATATTTCCAAAGTTATTGAGGTAGTAACACCGTAATGGTGGTTGCTGTCTTTGCTTGCGTGTGTTTTGGTTATTGTTTTATTTAGAAATTATTCGTGATTTTTTATAAAACAGCCCCGGAATACCCGGCGGCGCAAAGCTGGAACATATAGTAATAACAATTTGTATTAGGAGCCCGAAGGATGGCGCAGTTTAGTTGATTTTCCTCATAGACCATTTGACTTCCAAACCTGCTTGTCAAGGTCTCGTGTTGTTTACCATACTCGTTAGGAGCGCGCAAACAGCCTAGCGATGCGAGCGGCGCTGGTGGTGTTGTGTGTGTGCGCTGCGGCCGGCGGCGTTGAAGATTTCTCAGCCGAATGCAGCAATGAGGAGGTCCCTGTCTCGATGGAAGCCGCTGGCACCTTCCCAGGTCGCTACGTGGTGCGGTACTGCACGCACACTTCTCCGCCGATCACCAACTGGATGCTCAAGCTGTTTTTTTATGCCCAGTCACAGGAAAACTGTTCAAGGGAAGAGCGCAAGCTTATTCATCATGGCTCAACCCACTCATATGTGGAGGAGATGTTCAATGCCTCAAGTATAAACAGCTCCTGCCCTTACGTAAGTGCTCAGGATTTCCTATAAATCTCATCTATTTTCCTTCTACTTTCATTAAAGACAACATAATAACATTATCATCCAATGTTTCGTTTCATTCTACAGGTTTGTTTTTCCCGATCAATGGACCTTATATTTGAATCTTGCTACCGGATAGTGAATCAAGTGAAGCGCCATAGTGGCTTGAGAGATATCAGTTCTCCTCCTAATGTAAAACACTTGTTCATAAAAAACAATTTAACAAAGAAAATGATTGATGAAGCAGCCACCTATGTAGAATGTGATAGTTATGGGTAAGAGCCTCATTTAACTTATTTAAAAATATTTTCAGCAATTTCTTAAAATTTATTTTAAAACTAAATGCAAGCAACTCAATTCTTTCAACAATGAAATAAAAAATTTCAGAGGAAACAATAACAACTGTTTCTTATGACTGTTTCGCATCATGTATGTTTAAAAATAAGCAAATTTTTCCCATAGTGTACTTTTTTACAGAACATCCAAAATGTTACCTTATCATGAGCTCATACTAGTGGCTCATGCACACAGAATTAGCAATTCTACTATTATCTAATCAGTGAATTACAGTATTTTTATAAGTAAGTTTTTTTATTTTGCAGAGAAAAAGAGGTGTGTACGTGGTTTGCCGGTATCATTCCATACACCAAGTATGATGTTCAATTGGAGAAAAAAGTGCCCACACCAGACTGTATGGAGGTGAGTCTTGTGTAAATCATTATCTTCCTGCCCTCATCCAAAATCAGTGGGGGTCGGTGCATGTTTCTTTAGATCACAAATCATGTAGCAAAAGGATTTGGCAATGTTTTACGACCAGTTGCCTGCCTGACGTCAACTCTTTTTGAGGAATGCTATTGTAGGAGCAATGGCAAAGGCAGGTATTCATTGGGGACAAAATCCCAGGAACTTTGAATATGACACAAAGTATCTGGAGAATGTTCCCAATGCCAATGTGGACGAATTTTGAACAATGTTCCCGAACAAAGTCCCCGAAAAAAAACGTACACATTGGGGACATTGTCTATAAACATTGTCTATTATATAAACTATCAGGGATTTTGTCCCCAATGAATACCTGGCTTAAAACAATAAGTCTGGCAATAGACTTCTTGACTTCCCTTTAGCCCTAGGCCACACTGCCTCTAAGTTAGAGCTGACAATTGTTATTATACAAGGTGTTCCAATGTAAATACATTAAATTGGAGACGTTGTGTAGGCCATCGTACCGAATATTTTTCATTATGGGGCCAAGTTATAAAAACCCCTTGTTTAGAAGTAATTAGCAACTTAAATTTATTTTATTTAAATGAGTCCCGCATTATGAAAGGAGCTTTATTTATTATGACCTTTATTTATGTCATGTTGCCGTCTTGGAAAAACTTTTAATATTGCCGCCACAACTGTTGCCAAGACAACGGTTTAGGTGGTAATTTAGTTGCCAAGGCAACAGTTGTGGCGTAGACTAAGGTCAAATGTCATATTCGTCAAAAACTGACACAACTGACACTATAGTGCGTTTCATCTTATAGTTCCTCTGGCGTCATGTTGGTAGCATTGGAAATTTGTATGTAATATTATTGCCGCCGTATAATTTTCATACATATTTCCAATGCTACCAACATGACGCCAGAGGAACTAAAAGATGAAACGCACTTTACATACTCTACTGGATTCTCTGATTGGCCCTTTGTCTTTGCGTCTCTATGGGTTTTCTAAGTCAAAAGAAGTTTTTAGTTTGAGGCGGTAATAAAATAAAGTTGACACCAAGAAAGAGATCTTTTATCTTAAGTTTTCGTTAAATTTCAAACATAGATAACTATGTTCCAAACTTTTTCGAAGATTCAAATGTAACAAGTTAAAAATGCAAGGTTGCAATCTTGGATAAGGGGTAATACATAATGGTTGTAGTAAATGTAGGCATTTAGTTTGTATGGAAATTTCAACTTCTTAATTGTTAAGAATTCAAACTTGGTGCCATAATGGAAATTGTTTAGTACAATGGTCTACACAACGTCTCCAATTTAATGTATTTCCTTTGGAACACCTTGTATTATCTATATAATTAACTATGTGCACCTAATATAGGGTGAAATTTTACTAGTGACCGATAGCAAGAACAGAATTGGCTGGTGATAAATGATAAAGAACAACTTTCCCCAAAGAATATAGGTCAGAATAAGAGAATTTTTTTGGATCTCCTATACAAAATTGTCAATCAGCTGATTTGAGTTACTGTGGGAGGACCAAATTTTTTCTTTCATATTTCAATTTATGTTCCTTGGGAAAGTTGTTTCTTATCACCAGGTGGTTCTAAGTTTTCACTATCAGTCACTAGTAAAATTTCTCCCTATATAATATGAGCTCTGACTTTTACAAAGTTAACAAAACTCTATAATTATTTTATAACGTGTTATTGTACATTTAGGTATTATTAATGAAATTGTTTTGTAGTGATAAAAAATAGTCTTAAACAATATATGAAAAAATATTCATGTTCTTAGGGAAAAGAAATTAATTATCTTTTAACTTACCTCATAGTAAGAAGATAACTAGGTAGGTATGTTTTTTGACCTCGAATGTACTATGTATGTACCTATAAGTATTACATTTAATCTGATTTAGAAATCTAGAACTAGAAATACTTGAAGTCTCAGGAAGGTAAATTTATGAATCTATAGTATGGCCAACGAAACGAGATAATTAATGTTAACAACTTTTGTATGACTCGGTGCCAGTTACTACAATCTGTCCTTATCTGTCATATGGTATAATGTGAGCTGTCTCTTTCAGATTTGTTTACATTTTTTATCTCGTCTGGTTGGCCTTACTTTAGTGTTACATAAGATCTGCATTTTCCTAACTTTCTATACATGTTGGTTATCTTTTGAAATATATTGATGCAAAAGGTAAAGAAAAAAAAACCGGCCAAGAGCGTGTCAGACACGCCCACAAATAGGGTTTCGTAGTCAACGTTTAAATATCAGAATTACAAACTTAATTTTGTTGCTGGTTTGTTAGCAGCAGTATGATGACCAACCGCAAATAGAAAAACTCAATTTTTTCTGAAACCTTTAAGAGTACAATATCCGTTATAGTTTTCATTGTAACTTCAGATTGTAAGCTATATTCCATATTTATTTCAAATTTTTAGCGTTTATACTTTAGAAGTTACAGCTGGAACAAATTATGGGTCAAAAACGCCCCTTTTAAAAGCAAATATCTCGCGACAGAAACATTTTAGTGACTTTGTTTCAAAGAAACCTCACCTTAATTTTCAAAGACCTATTCAACGATACCCTACCCAATATTACAGAAGAAAAAAAAAATTTTTGCTCTCCTTTCACTTGTATGGGAGGGGGTCCAAAAAACTTTTAAAATATTTTTTTCTTAACATTTCTATATTTGGGTCAACACGATCTATCTTCTCATCAAATTTCATGTTGATAGCTCCAAAACTGACGAAGATATGAGGGCGCGGCATACAGACAGACAGACAGACAGACAGACAGACAGACAGACAGACAGACAGACATGACGAAACTATAAGGGTTTCTAGTAGACTACGAAACCCTAAAAACATATCGACGATGAAGAATGATAACCTCCTATCTTCATAGGAATTACATGGAAGATAGGAGGTTATAGTTCTTCATCATCGATATTTTGAATCAGTTCATAAAATATATTTTTCCTGTGTTCCCCTTGAAAGATGCTCAGTGTCCTGGCCTGGTGTACCTGTTGAAATAATCAGCTTATTCAATTTGTTATGTAGGAGTCCGGGTCGCAGATGACGGAGAACTGCACAGTGGTGGCTGAGGAGGGGGGGGCGCTGCGTTGCGAGCTGGTGGTGGCGCCGGGCGCGTACAAGCTGCTGCTGAGACACATCGCGCCCTGGGGATCAGGGTTCTTGGAGAAAATCAACCATCACACCTCCTTCAGTGAGTTCACAAGCATCAGCCTTTAGCAGTCTTCTACCAAAGTGGAGCCACCGGGCGCGTACAAGCTGCGGCTGAAGCACGTCGCGCCCTGGGGATCAGGGTTCTTGGAGAAAATCAACCACCACACTTCGTTCAGTAAGTTCAAACATCAGCATCAGCCTTTAGCAGTCTTCCTCCCAAGTACGCCAGAAGTGCAACCTCCCGATTTCGCTATACAGTCGCTACCAGCCGATCGTTCCAACGCTACGCTTAATGCAGTGAGTTCAGTGTTGATAATTTTATTGTTAAACGAACAAGTATCACTCATTATGTAGGTTACTTCATCATCTGCCTGCCTTTATCCCAACTTATTTGGGGTCACTAAGTAGGTTACTTGTTGCTATATAATATAATTTAGTAGAGGGCTCAGGCCTCTATGTTACGGCTGAATACGAAAGCCAACATCTTGCGCGTAGTTGATGTAGCGTCGACTGGGTCTCCGAAAGGTGTGACGGATAAAACTGGTTGGAAATACGTAAGACCTCTGGAACTTGTAATAAACTAACAAACGTTACGAGTTTATATTTTAATGCTATCTTTTACTAGCACTATAACTTCGTAATATTAGCATATTCATACAAAGTAACTGGTAATAGTAATGGTAAATCGGGCAGTTTTCCGCAACTCGACGTTTGCTTGCGCCTATTTTGCGTACCTAAAGGGTGGGATTCACTACTCGAGCCATCCTAGTTTTGAAGTATCTCGTTTGACTAGTTGTAAAGACATGCCCTTTCCTCCTACAGACTACTCACTTCCCCCGGACCATGAGGTGCTGTCGAGCGCTCGTCTATCAGCAGTGCTGTGGTCGTGCGGCGCGGTGCTGGCTGCTGCGCTAGCGTTGCTCGTGTGGCTCATGGTGTCCCAGCGCCGGCAGAAGGTGCAGTTCAAGGAGAGGATACGCCGCTATTGGCAACAGCTGAAGGATAACAGGTGAGCAGCTTGTAGCGGTGTGGTGCTCGCTCTGCTCGTGTGGCTCATGGTGTCCCAGCGCCGGCAGAAGGTGCAGTTCAAGGAGAGGATACGCCGCTATTGGCAGCAGCTGCAGGACAACAGGTGAGCAGCTTGTAGCGGTGTGGTGCTCGCTCTGCTCGTGTGGCTCATGGTTTACCAGCGCCGGCAAAAAGTGCAGCTCAAGGAGAGGATACGCCGCTATTGGCAGCAGCTGCAGGACAACAGGTGAGCAGCTTGTAGCGGTGTGGTGCTCGCTCTGCTCGTGTGGCTCATGGTGTCCCAGCGCCGGCAGAAGGTGCAGCTCAAGGAGAGGATACGCCGCTATTGGCAGCAGCTGCAGGACAACAGGTGAGCAGCTTGTAGCGGTGTGGTGCTCGCTCTGCTCGTGTGGCTCATGGTGTCCCAGCGCCGGCAGCAGCTGCAGGACAACAGGTGAGCAGCTTGTAGCGGTGTGGTGCTCGCTCTGCTCGTGTGGCTCATGGTGTCCCAGCGCCGGCAGAAGGTGCAGTTCAAGGAGAGGATACGCCGCTATTGGCAGCAGCTGCAGGACAACAGGTGAGCAGCTTGTAGCGGTGTGGTGGGCGTGCGGCGCGGTGCTGGCTGCCGCGCTCGCTCTGCTCGTGTGGCTCATGGTGTCCCAGCGCCGGCAGAAGGTGCAGCTCAAGGAGAGGATACGCCGCTATTGGCAGCAGCTGCAGGACAACAGGTGAGCAGCTTGTAGCGGTGTGGTGCTCGCTCTGCTCGTGTGGCTCATGGTGTCCCAGCGCCGGCAGAAGGTGCAGTTCAAGGAGAGGATACGCCGCTATTGGCAGCAGCTGCAGGACAACAGGTGAGCAGCTTGTAGCGGTGTGGTGCTCGCTCTGCTCGTGTGGCTCATGGTGTCCCAGCGCCGGCAGAAGGTGCAGCTCAAGGAGAGGATACGCCGCTATTGGCAGCAGCTGCAGGACAACAGGTGAGCAGCTTGTAGCGGTGTGGTGCTCGCTCTGCTCGTGTGGCTCATGGTGTCCCAGCGCCGGCAGAAGGTGCAGGACAACAGGTGAGCAGCTTGTAGCGGTGTGGTGCTCGCGCTGCTCGTGTGGCTCATGGTGTCCCAGCGCCGGCAGAAGGTGCAGCTCAAGGAGAGGATACGCCGCTATTGGAAGCAGCTGCAGGACAACAGGTGAGCAGCTTGTAGCGGTGTGGTGCTCGCTCTGCTCGTGTGGCTCATGGTGTCCCAGCGCCGGCAGAAGGTGCAGGACAACAGGTGAGCAGCTTGTAGCGGTGTGGTGCTCGCGCTGCTCGTGTGGCTCATGGTGTCCCAGCGCCGGCAGAAGGTGCAGCTCAAGGAGAGGATCCGCCGCTATTGGCAGCAGCTGCAGGACAACAGGTGAGCAGCTTGTAGCGGTGTGGTGCTCGCGCTGCTCGTGTGGCTCATGGTGTCCCAGCGCCGGCAGAAGGTGCAGTTCAAGGAGAGGATCCGCCGCTATTGGCAGCAGCTGCAGGACAACAGGTGAGCAGCTTGTCAGCGGTGTGGTGCTCGCGCTGGTCGTGTGGCTCATGGTGTCCCAGCGCCGGCAGAAGGTGCAGTTCAAGGAGAGGATCCGCCGCTATTGGCAGCAGCTGCAGGACAACAGGTGAGCAGCTTGTAGCGGTGTGGTGCTCGCTCTGCTCGTGTGGCTCATGGTGTCCCAGCGCCGGCAGAAGGTGCAGGACAACAGGTGAGCAGCTTGTAGCGGTGTGGTGCTCGCTCTGCTCGTGTGGCTCATGGTGTCCCAGCGCCGGCAGAAGGTGCAGCTCAAGGAGAAGATACGCCGCTATTGGCAGCAGCTGCAGGACAACAGGTGAGCAGCTTGTAGCGGTGTGGTGCTCGCGCTGCTCGTGTGGCTCATGGTGTCCCAGCGCCGGCAGAAGGTGCAGTTCAAGGAGAGGATACACCGTGCTTGGCAACAGCTGAAGGATAACAGGTACGAGCACCAACTATAAACTAGGTATTGCCAGTTTTTTATTTTTTAACAGGGTTTAACATACTACAAACAAACAGGTCAAAAAACTGGTTGTAACTATCTGAAAGAATTGAATCTGAAAAGTATATCCAAATAACTCTCCAAAAAACGTTTTCTACTTCTACACACAAGATACGCTGTTTTTCGTATAGAATGTTTTCCACTTTCGACCTACATTAGAACAGTAAAAAAAAAAGATCTTAATGAGCTGATTTACCTCTTTAAGTCTCTCAGGTATTTTTGATGTTTGGAATTATTATTTTGATAGCCCTTTTAACCCAATTACCCTGTACATTCTTTTTAAGGAAGGAAAGTATGCTACTCGTGATTTGAGTGGTATGATTCGTTCATGAATCCATCCAATTTAATGAATGTTCATTTTCCTTCCTTTATCACAATCTTACAAACTTAAAGGATAATTGGTTCACTATTACATTTGATGAGGAAAAGCAATACTGTTATTGATTTTAATAATAACAGACTATTTTACAAAATGTTGTTAGTCACTCATCTCATCACATCTATCACACACGGTTACATCATCTTTGAGAAATTGGAAAAGGAAAGTTTTATTATACAGGGAAGGTTTTTATTGTAAAAATTACTACTATTTTCTGTGTTTTCGATTGGCTTTTGTATTTTTCTCTATTTAGTCCTATTTTCTTTATTATTTGATAATTGAGTCCATAATATTATAGCGTGAAGTAAACGTTTACATTTAAAAAAACGGCCAAGAGCGTGTCAGACACGCCCACAAATAGGGTTTCGTAGTCAACGTTTAAATATCAAGTTATCAGCGTTACAAAGTTAATTTTGTTGCTGGATTGTTTGCAGCTGTATGATTACCAACCGCAAATAGAAAAACTTTTATTATTCTGAAATCTTTAGTGGTACAGTATCCGTTATAGTTTTCATGGTAACTTCAGATTTCGAAGTATTTACCAATTTTTTTTTCAAATTTTTAGCGTTTATACTTTAGGAATTACAGCTGGAACAAATTATGGCTCAAAAACACCCTTTTTAAAAGCAAATATCTCGAGACAGAAACATTTTATGACTTTGTTTCAAAGAAACCTCCCCTTAGTTTTAAAAGACCTATTCAACGATACCCTACTCAATATTACAGGAGAAAAAAATTTTTTCTGGCCCCCTTTCACTTGCACGGGAGGGGGTCCAAAAAAAATTTAAAATATATTTTTTTCTACATTTCTAAATTTGGGTCAAGACGATCTATCTTCACACCAAAATTGATGTCGATAGCTCCAAAACTGACGGAGTTATGAGGGCGCGGCATACAGACAGACAGACAGACAGACAGACTTGACGAAACTATAAGGGTTTCTAGTAGACTACGAAACCCTAAAAATGGACTGGACAGACTAGTGATAATGTTAAGGAACAACTTTCCCCGAAAAACATGTAAAATATGAAGACTTAATATGTAAAAAAAATGTACGGCGGAAAGGCGGACCGAAAACACGCCTCGAGATTTGTTTCTTTCTACATCACCCGTATTGATTCTTTTGACATCATGCTACAATAATTGAAAAGTAAACATGTACATTTTAGGCAGAAGCACAGCAGAAGGCTAGAATACCTGTTTCAAAACAGCGGCACTTGACGCCCTTGCCCGAAATAGACGGCGCGACATTTGAATAAATTGTGTACTCTATTTGAACATAAAACTACTTCGCTAGTAAGTCAAAGTATGATAAAAGAAAACATTTGGACCTCCCATACAAAATGTGTTTACCGGCCGAGTAATTTCATAAGAAATGATTTTTTTACCGACTTGAATATTTTTTCAGTACTTACAATTCAAGGCAAGCATGAACACGTGACCTTTGTTTACCAGGGTTTAACTCATTATCTAGCCTTCCAGCATGTATTGTCACGTAAACATAAAAGAATATTCGATAAGAGCCGTATTAAGAATAGTGACGTGTGCGGAGTGCGTCGTCGCCGCGACCGCTGACCTGATCTCGCGATTATGAATTGCAAACCAAAGACACAATCCAAACCGTGGCGTTTTGTTTGCTTACGGTTTATAAAGGGTAAATAAATCAATAAATAAAAGGGTGTCTACAGGCAGTAACACAAACACTACTCTCTGGCAGGATACTTCGTAACTTATTCTTAGATATTACATAGATAGATCATTTTATTTCTGAAACGGCCCTCAAATACTTGATAGACGTGGCGATAGAACCCGTATTTTTACGATCGTTAACGCTCTGCTTAGTGTCTACCCCGCAAGGGATAAAGACGTGATAAAGTTTCTATGTATGTACAAAATAGAAGAGCCATATTAGATGAAACGTTTTAGCAGCGTCTTGTGTAACACGTGACTCATTTCTGATTTTTGCATTTGACCGGTCGTTTCTTCTTTTATATTTTACTTTTTGTAGCTAAATTGGTGACACCGGTTTTTGAGAATATAGCGAGCGCCTTCATATAGATCCGTTGTTACAGTGCCTAATTTGAGCGAAACGACTTACTGTTGTTTTTGGTACTGCAGATTATGATAAGCGTTTTGTACTGACGCACATGTCTGTCTGTTTGTACGAGAATTACCCGCCGCACAATCTGTCTATCTTACTTAGTAAGGAATTCCCTACGACTTTATTATTACGCCTTATTCTTTTCGAAATATCTTTCTTTCTGCGGAGATAAATACTATACCTGCGGTAAATGAGCAGTTCTTGTATTATTTTATTACTTAATCGTCTCAGTCGTCCAAAGATCGATACAAAGGGCACATAAACAAATATATTAATTGCTTCTCAATTAAATTAGAATAATTAATGACAGCGATCACTCCATCTAGTATTTAATTGGTATCACATTTAAATGAAATTTAATGATGACTTTGATTCTGATTGGAGATTTCCTTAGCTTACTCATAGACAGGAAAAGAGACCCAACATTTACAGCTTACTAAGATTGATTCTATTTATTTTCTAACTTTGCCTTGTTTATGGAATCAAACCTGAACTTTCCGCAAACGACACCTGCCGATTTCCTATCTATCATAGATGCTGAAAATGACAAAAGTTGCTCTCATGTTACTAAGGAAATATCCCCCGAGAGTTGAGAGCATTGGCTTAGGCTAGTTATTTAATAAATAGTGCCACATTCGATGGGTACGATGATTGGACGTTTTGCAAAACTGTTGTGCGATAACTATTAAATGATGTGTCCATATCAATCTACAAGGAAATAAACATTGCTTTATTAGGTAGTAGGTACTTGTTCGATCTTTTGTATTGCGCCAGATGAATAGACAGATCTGTGATCTTTTGACTATGCAAATACGGTTTATGCTATTTATATAACAAAACATGGTGGTTTGTGCAAATCTCTATGCTTTAGGACCTACGCTGCGTGACGCGTAGTGCCCGTACGAGTCTGCCTGCAATGCGAAGACTCGTGCGAATTTCACTCACTTGATCTGCACTGCTTGGAGTAAAGTGAACTTCGCCCGCGGACCGGTACGCACGTACGGTCTGCTTGACGCAGCGGAGGGCCTTACATCTCGTCATTTGCGGTCAAAATACACTCTTTGAAAATAAGTTATTTTTTTTTCGTCTCATCACTCCAGCCAGTTGCAATGCCATAGGATTTATCTTCAGTTTTGTCATTCAATCACTGACAGCCCCACATACAGTTTTTTTTTTTTTTCAACAAAATCTCTTTTACTGGCTAAAGTCAACGGCGACGTGATATTTAATCGTAAAAGGTTAACTTGCTGATTTCCCAGTATTGTTTAAAAACACTCATCTGTTTGATAAGATGGTTCATTTCCACGTCAATTTACTTTCGAGGAAATATTATTTATCATAGAAATCCAAGAAAAATAATTAGGTAACCAATTTTATGAAAATCATTCGTTATATCTCGTTTTCCAAGAGCGACAAACTTGAATACTTGGAGAAATCAACCCTTGAATATTATGTTGACATAAGCGTGCGTAATATCTTAAAATAAAAACAGCATTGTCACTTTCAGTTGAACAGGCTTAGAGAAGGATAGAAGGTCATCTCGCCTACTAAAATTGTCTATGATTTTACGCGTTGTCTGTAAAAATTAACGTGCCTTTCAACTACATATACGTATTATGACAGCCACAAATTTTATATGGAATGTTTACATATTTCATAATACCTCGATCTATGTTCCTTGGCGTTTCATGAGTAGGTTCAGCTCTTAAATATTGCTACAATTTTTGACGTGTATAATTCATGTTCCAGGGAGTCAAAGGTGGAATCGAACCCGGAGCGATGTGAGCCTGCCCCTGTGCTGTTACTGTACGCGCGCGACTGCCCGCCAGCGCAGCGCGCCGCCAGCGCCCTCAAGCGGCTCATCAGCGAACAACACACAGGACAGGTAACTACACCGCACAGGAACCGAACCCGGAGCGCTCTGAGCCTGCCCCGGTGCTGGTGCTGTACGCGCGCGACTGCCCGCCAGCGCAGCGCGCCGCCAGCGCCCTCAAGCGGCTCATCAGCGAACAACACACAGGACAGGTAACTACACCGCACAGGAACCGAACCCGGAGCGCTCTGAGCCTGCCCCGGTGCTGGTGCTGTACGCGCGCGACTGCCCGCCAGCGCAGCGCGCCGCCAGCGCCCTCAAGCGGCTCATCAGCGAACAACACACAGGACAGGTAGGTTTTCATCCTAAACCTTAGACTAGTGGCGCCCCCAAACAGGAGAAAATCCCTGGCTGAAAACGCTGGTCATTTAGAAACCAATGTATGAATTACCGACAATAACTAACTACAAAGAATATTTAAATATAATAAAATAGATCAGAATTGATGAGTTATGTATGTCATCATTGGTATCCATAAGTTATGTTTGTAATTTCGGCATACACAACTAAAGCGCACAGTTTTCCCAGGGATTTACTGATTCAAAAAAATTTTCGTTGTTAGTTATTGTCGTTAATTCATAATGTGGTGTCATAGTCACTTGCGTATTCAGTCAGTGATTTTTTTTCCCTGAGCGGCGCTAGTGTCGCTGACGTTGACCCCCGGACGAGCGCTGACTGCGCAATCTTCTACCCCGTGACCTGCTGTGGAGCCTCACAGACACAGGGGGGAGGATCCCATAACCGATGACTAAACTCTGGTGAGAGGAGGCCCGTGAAGCGAGGAGGCAAAAAGAAAAGGAAAAGAAAACATGCTGACCTCTCACTACCCCCATCGTCAAACTGACCTTCCAGGTTCGAGGTTCGCCTCGACACTCGCACTGGTAGTCCAACACTTGACTGCTGAAGACCCCGTTGATTGGGTTTTCAACTAAGCCACTAATTTCAGACATTTCTCCAAATCTCTCTAAGGTCGAATCAGAAGACCATACGCCTGCTGAGCATGTGTTGTCCCCGCGAGTAAATTTCTTTTGCGAGGCCTATTAGATTTTTACAAATAAGAAATTAGCGCGATGGTTTAATAAATGGTATCTCCTACCTGCCACTGCGAGGGTCGTAGGTTCGATCCACAAATATTTGTTAATTTAAAAATGGTCTTAGCATTTTTTTTTCTTAAAAGTCACATTTTTTCGTTCCAGGTGTTGGACCTGTACGACCCAATGACAGTCGCGCGCACGGCCGCCGCGCCTTCGACCACGGTCAGCACGTACATGTGCACGCCGCACGTGCGCGTCGTGCTGCTGCAGACGCCGGCGCTGCACGCGCTGCACGCGGCGAGACTGCTCAACCACAGTCTTACGTGTGAGTGTCTCACTGTTGGATATAGGTCACCTTAATCTGGATACTGACACCAGGGTTCATTGAGTCGTTGAAAGAAGAAGAAGATCTAGATTCTTTGTAACCTCCAGTCCCAGCGATGACTAACCGCCGTTCTCAATCGTGCTGTCATCGGTATATGTGGTGTATCAAAACGGAGATATAGAGCTACCTTGAGGAACTCCGGTAGAAATCGAGGAGATCGACCATTACCATTTAGTAGCGTGTTTAAGTAATCTCACTGTTGATGAGGCAAGATTACTGATTCACAGTCTGACAAGTGAGTGACATACAGTTGTAATGTACTCGCCTATGACAGTAGCTCGCACGGCCGCCGCGCCTTCGACCACGGTCAGCACGTACATGTGCACGCCGCACGTGCGCGTCGTGCTGCTGCAGACGCCGGCGCTGCACGCGCTGCACGCGGCGAGACTGCTCAACCACAGTCTTACGTGTGAGTGTCTCACTAGTATGTACAAGTAAGCTATAGAGTGCGCATATCGGCCTACGCCGTACAGTCAAAGCGTGAGCAGTTGCCCCCTAGAAACAGTCAAATGTATGAGAAGTCGTAGAGGTTCAGTAGTGTTGTCACTGGCGTTTTGCTGCTACAGACAGAGAGGTTGTGCCTAGACTACTGCTAACAGTTCTCACTTTTTAGGCGCACTCTATAGCTTAGCTCTAATTAACCGCCATTCTCAATCGTGATTTCATCGGTATAGTTAATGTATCAAAACGGAGATAATAAGCTACCTTGAGGAACTCCGGTTGAAATCGAGAGGATCGACTATTACCATCTGGTAGCGTCTTTAAGTATCTCACTGTTGATGAGGCTAGATTACTGATTCACAGTCTGACATGTGAGTAACATACAGTTGTAATGTACTCGCCTATGACTGTAGCTCGCACGGCCGCCGCGCCTTCGACCACGGTCAGCACGTACATGTGCACGCCGCACGTGCGCGTCGTGCTGCTGCAGACGCCGGCGCTGCACGCGCTGCACGCGGCGAGACTGCTCAACCACAGTCTTACGTGTGAGTGTCTCACTGTTGGATATAGGTCGCCTTGATCTGGATACTGACACCAGGGTTCATCGGGTCGTTGGAAAAAGAAGGAGATCTGGATACTCAGAGGTTCAGTAGTGCTGTCACTGGCGTTTTGCTACTACAGACAGAGAGAGAGTGCCCAGACTACTGCCAACAGTTCTAACTTTTTAGGCGCACTCTATAGCTTGATTATATATACTCAAAGTAACCGCCAATCTCAATCGTGATTTCATCGGTATAGTTGGTGTATTAAAACGGAGATAAAGAGCTACCTTGAGGAACTCCGGTTGAAATAGAGAGGATCGACTATTACCATCTGGTAGCTTCTTTAAGTATCTCACTGTTGATGAGGCAAGATTACTAAATCACAGTCTTACATGTAAGTAACATACAGTTGTAATGTACTCGCCTATGACGGTAGCTCGCACGGCCGCCGCGCCTTCGACCACGGTCAGCACGTACATGTGCACGCCGCACGTGCGCGTCGTGCTGCTGCAGACGCCGGCGCTGCACGCGCTGCACGCGGCGAGACTGCTCAACCACAGTCTTACACGTGAGTGACACACTGCTGGATATAGGTCGCCTTAATCTGGATACTGACACCAGGGTTCATCGGGTCGTAGGAAGAAGAAGAAGATCTGGATTCTTTGCAGCGTCACTTTACCATTCTCAATCATAATGTCATCGGTATAGTTGGTGTATCAAAACGGAGATAAAGAGCTGCCTTGAGTAACTCCGTCATAATTTTTTCGGTCTTGGGGGAGAGATCAACCACAGTCTGACATGTGAGTAACATACAGTTGTAATGTACTCGCCTATGACAGTAGCTCGCACGGCCGCCGCGCCTTCGACCACGGTCAGCACGTACATGTGCACGCCGCACGTGCGCGTCGTGCTGCTGCAGACGCCGGCGCTGCACGCGCTGCACGCGGCGAGACTGCTCAACCACAGTCTTACGTGTAAGTGTCTCACTGTGGAATACCGGGAGTAACAAAAAAGGTATAACAAGCCTAAAGGAGATCAAGGTACTTATAAAACTAAACAAAAATAAAAAGTCGACCCATGTGCCATAGGGAAAGTTGTTCAGTTTCATGAGGACCTTTGACTGTCCCGATGGCGTAGTGGATAGTACACCTGCCTTCTACGCCGAGGGTCGTGGGTTCGATTCCCACTGGACACAAACATTTGTAAAGTCAATTTTCAAATGTTTGTGTTAAGTCTGGGTGTTTTCTATGTATAATATGTATTTATTTACAAAAAAAAAGTATATAAGTATTATATCAGTTGTCTAGTTCCCATAGTACAAGCTTTGCTTAGTTTGGGGCTAGATGGCGCTGTGTGTCTCGTCCAGGGATATTTATTATTATTATTTTATACCTTGACGTCCTCTCGGCTTGTTGTACCCTTTTTGTTACTCCCTGTATAGCTCTTTAATTTGGATGCTTTGCAGCATCCCAGCGGTGTCTAAACGCCATGCTCAATCGTGATGTAATCGGTATAGTTGGTGTATCAAAACGGAGATAAAGAGCTACCTTGAGTAACTCCGGCATAAGGGAAGATATTAACCACAGTCGGACATGTAAGTAACATACAGTTGTAATGTACTCGCCTATGACTGTAGCTCGCACGGCCGCCGCGCCTTCGACCACGGTCAGCACGTACATGTGCACGCCGCACGTGCGCGTCGTGCTGCTGCAGACGCCGGCGCTGCACGCGCTGCACGCGGCGAGACTGCTCAACCACAGTCTTACGTGTGAGTGTCTCACTCTTGGATATATAGGTCACCTTAATCTGGATTCTGACATCAGGGTTCATCGGGTCGTTGGAAGAAGAACATCTGGATTCTTTGCAGCGTCACTTTACTATTCTCAATCGTGATGTCATCGGTATAGTTGGTGTATCAAAACGGAGATAAAGAGCTACCTTGAGGAACTCCGGTTGAAATCGAGAGGATCGCCTATTACCATCTGATAGCGTCTTTAAGTATCTCACTGTTGATGAGGCAAGATTACTGAATCACAGTCTGACATGTGAGTGACATACAGTTGTAATGTACTCGCCTATGACAGTCGCGCGCACGGCCGCCGCGCCTTCGACCACGGTCAGCACGTACATGTGCACGCCGCACGTGCGCGTCGTGCTGCTGCAGACGCCGGCGCTGCACGCGCTGCACGCGGCGAGACTGCTCAACCACAGTCTTACGTGTGAGTGTCTCACTGTTGATTATAGGTCATCGGTATAGTTGGTGTATCAAAACGGAGATAAAGAGCTACCTTGAGGAACTCCGGTTGAAATCGAGAGGATCGACTATTACCATCTGGTAGCTTCTTTAAGTATCTCACTGTTGATGAGGCAAGATTACTGAACCACAATCTTACGTGTGAGTGTCTCACTGTTGATTATAGGTCATCGGTAAAGTTGGTGTATCAAAGCGGAGATAAAGAGCTACCTTGAGGAACTCCGGTTGAAATCAAGAGAATCGACCATTACCATCTAGTAGCATCTTTAATTATCTCACTGTTGATGAGGCAAGATTACTGAACCACAGTCTGACATGTGAGTGACATACAGTTGTAATGTACTCGCCCATGACAGTAGCTCGCACGGCCGCCGCGCCTTCGACCACGGTCAGCACGTACATGTGCACGCCGCACGTGCGCGTCGTGCTGCTGCAGACGCCGGCGCTGCACGCGCTGCACGCGGCGAGACTGCTCAACCACAGTCTTACGTGTGAGTGTCTCACTGTTGATTATAGGTCATCGGTATAGTTGGTGTATCAAATCGGAGATAGAGAGCTACCTTGAGGAACTCCGGTAGAAATCGAGAGGATCGACTATAACAATCTGGTAGCGTCTTTAAGTATCTCACTGTTGATAAGGCAAGATTACTAAATCACAGTCTGACATGTGAGTGACATACAGTTGTAATGTACTCGCCTATGACAGTAGCTCGCACGGCCGCCGCGCCTTCGACCACGGTCAGCACGTACATGTGCACGCCGCACGTGCGCGTCGTGCTGCTGCAGACGCCGGCGCTGCACGCGCTGCACGCGGCGAGACTGCTCAACCACAGTCTTACGTGTGAGTGTCTCACTGTTGATTATAGGTCATCGGTATAGTTGGTGTATCAAATCGGAGATAGAGAGCTACCTTGAGGAACTCCGGTAGAAATCGAGAGGATCGACTATAACAATCTGGTAGCGTCTTTAAGTATCTCACTGTTGATAAGGCAAGATTACTAAATCACATTCTGACATGTGAGTGACATACAGTTGTAATGTACTCGCCTATGACAGTAGCTCGCACAGCCGCCGCGCCTTCGACCACGGTCAGCACGTACATGTGCACGCCGCACGTGCGCGTCGTGCTGCTGCAGACGCCGGCGCTGCACGCGCTGCACGCGGCAAGATTGTTTAATCATAGTCTGACATGTGAGTATTATACAGTTAGAATGACGTCCTGTCCCTCCCCTTTCCCCACCGTCTCTATCCCGCAGGAAGGTTGCGCACAAAGTCGTCGAACTATACATGGGGCGTGACTGCTGAACCACAGTCTGACATGTAAGTGTCGCTCTGTTGAATATAGGACCTCTTCATCTGGATTCTTTGCAGCGTCACGGCCGTAACTTACCGTAATTCTCAACCGTGATGTCATCCGTGTACTTGATGTATCGAAATGGAGATAGAGAGCTACCTTGAGGAACTCCGGTAGCAATATTTCTGACTTGGGAGAGGGATCAACTATTACCATTAGGAAGCGCATTTATTTCAGGAAGTTGGCGAAGGTGAATTGTAGAATCTAGATGTAACCAGCTTATTTAGGGGTATCAAACGTTAAACACATGCCCTTTCAGAAATACAGTTAAAGTAGTTAAGCTCTTTGATATGCTCGGCTTGAAAGCTGGATCGTTTTTCTACTAATTTTGTTAATGACATGATGAAATGTAATCTTAACTGTGGTGTAAAAATTGAATTGAGAAATAAATTATCTGAATCTGATTATTTCCTGTTCCAGTGTCAACCCCGCTCCTCCCGCAGCGCGCGATGTACTCCCCCCCGCACCCCGGCGACGAGATGCTCTCCCTAGCGCTGCGGCTGCTGCACGAGACCAGCCAGCATCAGACCACCCCCTACAGGAAGTACTTCCTCTGCACGTGAGTACTAAACCTTCGAATCAACTGCTTCTTTATTTCCGTACATCCCCGAAGGGGCTTGCTCTTGAGAGTTACCGGTAGCCTTCCTCTCTTATTGGTTTGCACGTCATTTGTTGTTATACCATAAACTGCAGGGTGTAGCAGCACTGTGTTGGTACTGCCCGAAAGAGAAAAGCGGGAGGTGCCTAGAATACTCTGAGGAAGACTTACATCCAACAGTACATTGCTTGGCTCATTCTTCTTATTGTGTGGAACAGCTAGTCGTCCCATAGGCTTCTTCTTCATTGAGTGGTCATCAAGTCGTCCAACGACTCGATAAATCCATATCCATGTATGATGTGATATGTGGCGCAGTGTAGATCCACCTCACTTATGTTGATGTAACATGAAGAGCTGTGTATTATGTTGATGTAATTCTTGAATTAGTGTTTGGCTACAGCGACAACAGTTATAGTTCATTCATTAGTTCAATATCGGCCATTAGTACAGACTGAACTCGACTGTTGATGATCTCCTGAAGATGCTCCGTTCGTAGAAGGACGAATCACGTGTAGAGTGTAAAGCGGTGATTGCGTTGTTGGTGAAGTGCATAGCTTGTACATTTGCATTATATTGCGGTCGTACGTTTAAGTACAGACAAACCTCATTAAGTTTTTGTTACGCTCTCTTGTGTATTTTTTGTGTTTTCATTTTGTAAATGTACCAATAAAAAAAACGTGCGGTTCACTCAGCCAGCAACATAACTTGCCATCATACGTGCGGCAGAAGCGGAACATATTTTTATCATTTGCATCAAGATTGATTTTCCACCTGGTAGTATTAGCTAGTACAGTCATCTGCAGAGTTACCTGACCCTCGTCCTCGGAATCAAGTTACTCTGCAAATGACAGTACAAAATCTGGTTTAGTTTATTGACGCAATGTTTCCCAACTTGCAGCATCTCATCACTAGAGGTTGAAGCGTTCCCGGAGCTGGTGCCGTTCACGCGGTTCCACCTGCCGCTCGACGCGCCACAGCTACTCCACGCTCTTAGCGGGAGCACCGCGCCCCCTCCCGCCCCGCAGCCCGCGCTGAATGGACTACATGTGTCGGCAGAAGATAAGGTCGTGGGGTCGGAGCCGTATAGGGAGTTGGAGGTAAACTGTGACATTGCTATAATAATCGGAGCACGCGCTTCCACCTGCCGCTCGACGCGCCGCAGCTACTCCACGCTCTTAGCGGGAGCACCGCGCCCCCTCCCGCCCCACAGCCCGCGCTGAATGGACTACATGTGCCGGCAGAAGATAAAGTCGTGGTGTCGGAGCCGTATAGGGAGTTGGAGGTAAACTGTGATTGCTATAATAGTTAGTTCACGCGCTTCCACCTGCCGCTCGACGCGCCACAGCTACTCCACGCTCTTAGCGGGAGCACCGCGCCCCCTCCCGCCCCACAGCCCGCGCTGAATGGACTCACTGCGGCGGCAGAAGATAAGGTCGTCGTGTCGGAGCCGTACAGAGAGTTGGAGGTAAACTGTCACATTGCTATAATACCCGGAGCTGGTGCCGTTCACGCGCTTCCACTTACCGCTCGACGCGCCACAGCTACTCCACGCTCTAAGCGGGAGCACCGCCCCTGCACCAGCTCCCATTTCTGCATCCGCGCTGAATGGACTCACTGCGGCGGCAGAAGATAAAGTCGTGGTATCGGAGCCTTATAGAGAGTTGGAGGTAAACTGTGACATTGTTATAATAGTCGGAGCACACGCTTCCACCTGCCGCTCGACGCGCCATTATTACTGCACGCGTTCAGCGGGAGTACTTCGCCCACACCCCTGCCCGCCCCGCAGCCCGTACTGAATGGACTCACTGCGGCGGCAGAAGATAAGGTCGTGGTGTCGGAGCCGTATAGAGAGTTGGAGGTAAACTGACATTGCTATAATATCCGGAGCTGGTCCCGGTCACGCGCTTCCACCTGCCGCTCGACGCGCCACAGCTACTCCACGCTCTTAGCGGGAGCACCGCGCCCCCTCCCGCCCCGCAGCCCGCGCTGAATGGACTACATGTGTCGGCAGAAAATAAAGTCGTCGTGTCGGAGCCGTATAGGGAGTTGGAGGTAAACTGACATTATTATTTAGCGTCCACACTGCCCGAGGCTGCTCGCTTCCTCGCTGCCTCGCGCGGCAGACGACAAAAAAATTACGTGGCTTACCCGAGGCATCGCAGCTCGTGCTCGGGCGAACGCACGCGGGTCGAGCCAAAATGCGTATGCCGCGCGATGCAATAAGGAATCGAGCAGCCTCGGGCAGTGTGGAGTGTGGACGCGCCTATTGCTGTAAAATAACTATTTATTAAATTATGAAACTATGTGATGCCGGCTTAGAATAGCATCACTCCACTTCTACCCGTGGGTGTCGTAAAAAGCGACTAAGGAATAATCATCCAGAAGCAAAATTCCTTGTAATTGAAACATCTTCAACTGCGTTCGCCCATCCGACTGCCTTTTGCGTGGTGAGTATGGCAATATCCTCCGACCCATGTCCAGCAGCGAACTGTTGCGGATTCTGATTATGAAACTGTGTAAAACAGCCTTTGGGCAAATTGAATGCCAGATAGTAATTTTTTGGAATGAGTAGTTCGTCTTCCTATTAGATTTTCACGAAAACTTACCGCTATTTCCTTTATACTCAGTTTGTGTATTTTTTTTAAGCAATGCATTTTATTTTGGTATCCGCAGGAAGCATGCGCGGCTCTGGGTGCCTACGTAGCAGAGAACCAGCACTACCTCGACGACATGGTGACCGCGATCCACAGCTAACAGCACTAGCCACCATACAACCGGTAATAACCAGTATTCGGGTAGTAGCCGGTAGTCGGGAGCAGCTATCCGGTAGTAACTGGTATCCAGAAGTTGGTAGCAGGGTAGTAGTAGCCGATGGTAAACTCCACAAGCGCAAGTCTTCACACCATGAATGCAGGGACCTTTATACGTACGTGTCTGAGAACCAGCACTACCGCGATCCACACCTAACAGCACTAGCCACCAACAATCCGGTAATAACCAGTATTTGGCCGGTAGCCGGTAGTCGGTGGTAGGGAGCAGCTAGACGGTAGTAACTGGTATCCAGAAGTTGGTAGCAAGCGGTACTGGCCGATAATAAACTCCACAGGCCCACGTCTTCACATCTTGAATGCAGGGACCTTTATACGTACGTGTCTGAGAACCACCACTACCTCGATGACATGGTGACCGCAATCCACAGCTAACAGCACTAGCCAACGTCAAACCGGTAATAACTAGTATTCGGGTGGTAGCCGGTAGTCGGGAGCAGCTAGTCGGTAGTAACTGGTAGTGTCCAGAAGTTGGTAGCGGGCAGTAGTAGCTGGCAGTAAACTCCATGGCTCAACGTAGGACTTCACACCATAGATGCCGGGACTATTTAAAAAAATATAAATATGTCCGTTTCGCGGCCTGCTTTTACGCAGTTTGTGAGCTATTAGCAGTTTCTAAACAAATTATAATGTAATATTTTTTATCTACACTTCATACATAATGTTCCTATTACAAATTCGAAAGCAAATGTATAAGCAACTGCTTTACAGCCATTCAGCCTTTAAAAAAAAATGTCGATGTCATAAAGTAAAATGTCGATGTCATAAAGTACTTTTTTCTGACTTTATGATATCGACATTTAGCAGTAAGATAATAAAAAAAACAAATGTCACGACACAATCAAAGAATGGGACGACACTTGAAATTATGAGGACTTATTTATTATTAAATCTTTGCTTCAAATCATTTTCCGAATTAAAATTTACCGATTAATGCTTTTTAATTTTAAAAGTTGTTCCGTTTTTATGAGCTTCCATTTTAACGTTTAGTTAAAAAGTTACTTATGTATAAAAGTCGTTCAGTTGTTGGTTCAGTAGATATGCTTGCAATCGCCATAGTGAAGTGCGGAGGTATGAATTATTTTTCATAGTTTTTCTTGTAAAGTGTAGATAAAATAGTGTATGCAATTGCAATATAATTAGGCTTTAGAATGCTCGTGTCAAACTATTATCACACTCGGCTGCGCCTCGTGTGATAAGCAGACACTCACATCCTAAAGCCTCTTATTATAAGGCAATTGCATAAACTACTATTATATGTGTTACAGAACTTATTTATTATGCCCTTCGGAGTTTGTTACCTGCCAATTATACTGGATCTCGTGTTAGGGCTTAACCTCAGAAACATAACCGTGTCGCGTATTACAGCCTGACGTAGAACTCGCCACAGTTTTGCATTTCAACTCTCGTGTAGTTTGAGGTGAAACTCGGTGAAAATTGGCAGCTTAAATATAATTGTTGAAACAAATGGCATCAGTGTTCAATATTTATGGAACCCAGTGACATTGTATATTAGAAGTAATTTATACAGGGTATAAGAGACAGTCTGTCTGTCTCCGATTACTCATAGTCAGACCGTGGACAGATTTTACTACAAATTATTTCAGGAAATGACTAAAAAATTACTTCCCATACCACATCGTGATCGTCTGTCATTTTCTATGGTAAGACAAAAAAAACATTTCCCGTAGTATTTTTTCTACGGATTTATTTACTCTCATGGTCTATGATGGCTATGATTATCGGAAGGATAGTTGTCCCTTACACCCTGTATGTTATGTAGATAGCGTAGCCAGTAGTTAGATTAGTTAGAATTAACTAATGTGCATATTCAAATCAATCAAAAATAAAGTTGATTTTTAGACGCAATTTCAAATATTTTCTGACAACAATTTTGGAGAAGTTATCTTGAATATGCACCGTAAATAGTATGGTAAATAGCTTATATTACATAGTAAATAGATAACCTCATCGTACAATTTTGTACGATTGCATTCATCGATTCTCTTCAAACGATGACTTCACATAGTACGTGAAAATAAATCAATCCATGAAAAATATAGTCGTGCTAACCTAGCGTAGAGTTCACCTACTGGGAGACAAAAACTTGAGTCAACCTCAGTAATACTTTTAAAAACGAATCCATATTCTTATTAAAACGTCTATTTTTTTAATGTAATAAACTAGTCCCTTTAATTTTAAATATTAGTAAATTAATACTCTAAGTTCACACTTCTACATATTGCAGAAAAAACATGAATTTTTAGGTAATACGAAAATGTTTCTTCTCACCCGATCTTAGTCTTATTGAGTACAAAATCTACTGTAATTTCTACTGTTTTGGTACCTTTTGTTGTTGATGTTTTATATTCTATTACTAGTTTTATTGTAGCCTTTAAGATTTTTTAAACGAGCTTAGAATTATAAATACTAATAACTGGGATATTAAGAATCTGAACTCATTGAAACTGATAGATAACATTAATCAGTGTGGTTGAAAGGTATGAACTTGGCTAATCTATTTTTCCGGATCGCATCAAATATAGCACAAAACTATATCTCACACTTATCTAATAAAAATAGTGCTCTAAAATTTCTAAACTAAATTGAGATTAATCTAAATAACAGGGACGTTTGGTATGCATGTTTTGTTATGATATGAAAGTCAGCTAGGGTTAGGTATTGTTCTACGAATCTCTGGTCAATCCAGTAGGTCATATTTAACAGATGTCAAAATCTTGATAATGTTTTGACATAAGATCTATTTTAGTATGAAACATACAGCTGTCAAAAAGGGCCTATTGGTAGGTGTGCGTTACGCCAGCCAGAAATTGTCGAAAAAAAATTTTTTTTCTCAGCCAATAATTAGTTCTCCTGCTTCTTCAATTGTTCTGCTGATTTTTAAATTTGTATCTCTTAAGGTTTTTTAGTTATTTGACAAAAAACAGATTCGGCTGGCGTAACGTTACCCCAGCCAGATGTTTTGATAATTAAAGGGTTTATTGAAATAAATTTTAGGTAGATAATTAGTTCTCTATTAGTACTAAATGTTGCCGCAAAAATTGAATTTGTATCGTTTATGGTTCCGAAGATATTCAGGATCCGGCTGGGGTAACGTTTACGTGTTTGCTGTATCTCCGAAACGGTTTAGCGTATATCTATATATTTTTGTACACAACTGCTATAAATTAGTTGTAATTTGTTTGCTAATAAATGAAATCAAAATAATTAACCGTTAAGAAGTATTTTAATAATTTAAAAAATCACTAAAATGGGTCCTAGTTCTTTCAATATGAGCTCTAAAGAGTTTCTTGAAACGTCATTTTGTAGCTTATAACTGCCTTTAAATGTATATAAAGTTTCACTTAAATCCTGTTAGTATTTATTCAGTTATAATGGTTTTTAATTCAGTTCTTGCAACGATGCGCTCCGGAGATTTTTAGTCACCATTTTACCGAGTTTCTTGTGGTTTTCATAATAAAATATGATATCAACAATTAGTATTGTAGTTCAATATTCCACATGTAAAATTTCAGCGTAATATATTAAGTAATTACAGAAATAATTAAAAAAACACATTATTGAGTGCACGACCATGGCAACCCGACCAAGTATAGATGGTAACAAAAAAGCGGTCACGTAGTACATTAAGCGTACCTTTTGTATTTCATAGGATATTTTCAAACGTAAAGTACAGTGACGTACAAAATGAATATAAAAAAAAAACAATATCATGTCAATTTGTAATTTTTTATTTAGAGGTTCTCAAGGTATCAAGTCTTATAATCTTACAAAGAAAAATCGGCCAAGTGCGAGTCAAACATTTAACCAAGGTAAGTAAACATTTTTCTTATAGCAACATTCGCGCAACATTGACTGTCGTTATAAGAGCGCTGACATAAATATTAATTATTGACTGTCGTTACAATGATGATGTCTTCTCACGATGCATAACTGTGCAGAGTCAGGGCTGGTGCACTCCGCGGCGTAGGTATAAAGTTGCAAGTACAAGCGGCGGCCACCGCGAAGGGGCTAATCAAATGGTTGCCGCGCGCCGCTCGCTCCGCACGCGCTCCGATGACGTTCGCATTACTTCACGTCACGAGATAATCACCTGCCTGCCTCATTCGTAAATTTTGTATAATAATGCAATTTTAATATTTTTTCAATATTTGTGCTTTGATTTTCACAAAACATTTTATTTATGTTTTACTTGGGTGTAGAAATGTACCCCAGTACACTTTTCGTAGGTAAGTACCTACTTTCATCTAAATCTCGAAATTTGCATCCCTACCAAGCGCGCCGGCTGTGACCTTCAGAGGCGGTCTGCGGTAGATGAACTCTCGTGCGCAGCCATTCGGCTCATTTTTGCTTGCGCGCGCAATGAGTAGGCTAATATAAAAGTAGGCATCCAAAGCCGGCGTGAGGGAAATTGTACTTTATTATCGCGCGTAAAGGTTTATATTTGTTGAATTGCTATGGCGGAGTGCGTCTTCTGTACCTGTACTATTATGTATTCTGTGGCAGAGTGCAGAACACCAACACAAATGCAGCGCGAAGTATGTAGTAAGTACCGTACCGAGTCTTCCATCTCTATCTAAATTACTTCAAAACTGCAACGGGATCGTGTTTGTATTATGTAACTAAATGTTTTAAATGTCAAAGGCAAATTACTTACGGCAATATTTTTCAAATAAATATTAATGTACTTACGTTTTGGACCTAATCAGTTAATCACACCAGCTAAAATAAGAAAGGTAATGAATTAAACAGTTTTGGAAAACATAATTTAATCCATTCAATGATAATTAATATACTATACTAAAGGCTCAAAAGTTCAATTTTGTACGCGACTGTATCGAACATGTAGCATTATTATGCTACACATTTTAAAGGGTAAGCATAATGTATAACGCGGCCGCTTTTTTGTTACCATCCATACTTGGTCGGTTTGCCGTGGTCGTACACTCATTAATGTGTTTTTTTTTTATTATCTCTGTAATTACTAAATGTATTACGCTGAAATTTTACAGGTGGAATATTGAACTACAATACTAATTGTTGATATCATATTTTATTATGAAAACCACAAGAAGCTCGGTAAAATGGTGAATAAAAATTTCCGGAGCGCATCGTTGCAAGAACTGAATTAAAAACCATTATAACTGAATAAATACTAACAGGATTTTAGTGAAACTTTATATACATTTAAAGGCAGTTATAAGCTACAAAATGACGTTTCAAGTAACTCTTTTGAGCTCATATTAAAAGAGCTAGGACCCATTTTAGTGATTTTTTAAATTATTAAAATACTTCTTAACGGTTAATTATTTTGATTTCATTTATTAGCAAACAAATTACAACTAATTCATAGCAGTTGTGTACAAAAATATATAGATATACGCTAAACCGTTTCGGAGATACAGCAAACACGTAAACGTTACCCCAGCCGGATCCTGAATATCTTCGGAACCATAAACGATACAAATTCAATTTTTGCGGCAACATTTAGTACTAATAGAGAACTAATTATCTACCTAAAATTTATTTCAATAAACCCTTTAATTATCAAAACATCTGGCTGGGGTAACGTTACCAGGAGAACTAATTATTGGCTGAGAAAAAAAAAATTTTTTCGACAATTTCTGGCTGGCGTAACGCACACTATTGGTAGCCCGAGTCTAAGCAAGGTGCAAGGTGCATTTGGTTTTGAGTGGCCAGTTCTGTGATAGTGGATTGTGATTTGTACTGTTAAGTACTTATGTGGATTGTCTTGTGAAGTAGTAGGAACGTTGTAGGAGGCTAGAAGTAGGTTGTGTTTATTGCACTTGGCAGGGCATTTACCCGTTATATAGCATGAAATTTTACTAGTGACCGATAGCGAAAACTCAGAACCGGCTGGTGATAACTTATAACAACTTTTCCCAAGGAACATAGTTCGAAATATGAAAAAACAATTTGGAACTCCCATAGTAACTCAAATCAGCTGATAAGTAATTTTGTATGGGAGGTCAAATTTTTTCTTATATATTGATCTATGTTAAGTTAGGGAAATTCCTTATCATCAGTTGGTTCTAAGTTTTTACTGTCGTATCTAAGGTTTGGTGTATCGCAGGCCGCCGGCGGTCATTACAGAAGGAGGATGCGTGAGTGATGCAACCGTTTTGTCGAAAATTATGAAAACAATGAATTTTATAAAGGCCGCCACACACCGCGTCCGTATGTGTGACGTGCAGGTCATCCATCACACGCGTAGCTATGACGTCGTGTTGTACGGGACCGTATGAGACACCTCACACCGCCCTACTTCACGCATACGCAGGCAGTGTGCGGCCTCTCATACATTACATCCGGTCTTCTTTTTTCTTCTGCGCGTAATTACACGCAAGCATACGTCCTGCATACGGAGGCGGTGTGTGGCGCACTTAATCGCAGTCTGATCAAACCCTAATCAAAATCGACAGCAATGTTGATTTACATTTGTAAATAAATGACAATAAAATAGTGCCTTATTTATAAAGTCGGATATCTAATATGTAGTTGTAAATATTTTTGTACTAACATGTTTTTGTATGGATGTTTTTGAAGAACGATTGATACTTATGTAGTTTATTGCTACTTGTATGATCAGTCTAGGAAAATATGTCTGCCTATACTATAAGTCAACTACTAACTGTAGTACATGTCGTATCTAAAATCTAAATCCAAGTCTGCCAACATATGTTTTGTAATTATGTATGTGGTTATAATTAATCTAATGTAAATAATGTACTGTTGTACGATATGTTAAGAAAATACAGTTTTTGAAGTGTTTTATGTATGTATTTATTTACATCGCCCTTACTCTATGTATGTTTAGTATAATCTCTTCATTGTACCTTCTTAAAACTAGTACGGAAAATACACAATAAAACAAAAACAAGATATGGCACAAAGGCAGACTTATCCCATTAAGGGAACTCTTCCAGTCAACCCTTGAGAAACTCTGAGGATATGTAGAGAGCAGGTTAACTAGAAAAGAGGTAAACCAAAAACTCTCAAAATGTGTCTATTAGTTTTCAAAACAAAAAGTTAAACTGTCTTGTATGTGTTGAGTGAGTACAGAAACCCAAACGCAGACAAGGAATAAATAGAGAATGCAGAAAACACAAAATCTCTAACATGTTGTCTCTCTACATTGAAATGCATCCTCGTTCACTAGCGCCCTCTCGCGCACTGAAAGTCAATACCTTCAGGAAACATTCTAGAAGCCACCCTGTCACTCAAATGCATTTCCGTCGCGCGGGATTTGAATGTTGCCGCGTCGACCGAGCGAGCGAGATGCACTGCGCATGTGCGCGCGACAGAGATAGCACGATGAAGCCGGGGGTAGGTGGGAGCGGGAGGGGGGCACAGGTAACAGACATGGCGTCGCTATTCATTACGCGGCGATGTAAATTACAGCCGGCAGCGTAGCGTGGATACGACGCGAGTATTGATCGCCGCACCACGCAGCGCCCTTCCGCCCTTTACGACCACATCGACATAAGAATCGCTTTATTGTTGGAATATTGCACCCAAAAACCTTTTGACTGGTAGAGTTTGTAGTTAAATAAAAACACTTTTTGTGTTCATAGAGCCTGGAAAATAATGAAAGAAATAGGGTAGTATTTAAACGCAAATCAAAAAATATCCTTTTTCTATGCAATAAGATTCCAAATTCCCATCAAAATTACTGATTGCACAGCATAATATTCAACTCAAAATATCACTAAACACACTACAATTTATTTTCGCAGCGTACAGCGATTTTTCCTAAAGCAAAAGCTTTTTCATCAATGCACAGCTAATAATCTTAATGCACATTATACCTGTTAACTCTTTTTCTTTTAAATATAGCTTCTATTTTTATATTATTTACAGCAGGTTTTATTAGAGATGAACCATCATCGTTAATCATACACATCGTTAATCATATTTTAAATTGATGACGCGCATAGCGTGTCGTTTCTGGCACATCGCCGGCCGCTGCCGCGGCACGCTCGCTCGGCTCGTGCGTTGTGGTCAAAGTTCTAACCTAACCTAACCAGACCTGGCGCTTTCCGCGCCAGGTTCGGTTAGGCTATACCTAACGGACCTATAAACTTATGTTTACTTACGTATGTTTACTGGTTAATATGCGGCTGGGATAGTATAGTTATATATAAATATGGAAAATTTGCTGTGCAGTCAGTATTCATGCTATGTATGTAGTATTTTTGTCCAAAAATAAATTTATCTGTATTGCATTATGAGGAAAAAAGTTATGTCATATTGATGTAAAATTTCGAATTATCTGCAGTTTATGTTTTGTTAAACATTTAGTTTATTTGTAGTGAAGTAAGATATTTGATGCAAAAAAAATATAAATGATGAATATGTATTGATAGGCGATTATTTATTTGATATGCAATTTATAATATCCCAAAGAAATACAGCCATATGCAGATAGATTTTAAAAATGAATAGAAATGAATATAAAACAAACACCTTCATGTAAAGATAGAGCCTAGAAAGAAATTAATTAAATACTATCATGTACAGTATTATGCAGAGCCGACCTCAGATGATGGGATAAGGCTAAGGAAGGATAAGAAGAAGATTTGCAATATTGTGCAGATAGAGCTTGGAAATAAATAAAAGAAATGCTGTCATGTGCACATATAGCTTGGAAATAAATAAAAGAAATGCTGTCATATAGCTTGAAAATAAAAGAAGTGCTGTCATGTGAGGATATGGCTTGGAAATAAAGAAAAGACACACTATCATGTGCAGATGCAGCTTGGAAATAAAAGAAATGCAGTCATGTGCAGATATAGCTTGGAAATAAATAAATGCTGTCATGTGCAGATATAGCTTGGAAATGAAACAAATGCTGTCATGTGCAGATATAGCTTGGAAATAAATAAAAGAAATGCTGTCATGTGCAGATATAGCTTGGAAATAAAAGAAATGCTCTCATGTGCAGATATAGCTTGGAAATAAATAAAAGAAATGCTGTCATGTGCAGATATAGCTTGGAAATGAAAGAAATGCTGTCATGTGCAGATATAGCTTGGAAATAAAAGTAATGCTGTCATGTGCAGATATAGCTTGGAAATAAAATAAATACTGTCATGTGCAGTATTGTGCAGATATAGCTTGGAAATAAAAGAAAGAAATGCTGCCATGTGCAGATATAGCTTGGAAATAAAAGAAATGCTATGTGCAGATATAGCTTGGAAATAAATAAAATAAATGCTGTCATGTGCAGATACAGCTTGGAAATAAATAAAGTAAATACTGTCATGTGCAGATACAGCTTGGAAAGAAAAGAAATGCTGTCATGTGCAGATATAGCTTGGAAATAAAAGAAATGCTGTCATGTGCAGATATAGCTTGGAAATAAAAGAAATGCTGTCATGTGCAGATACAGCTTGGAAATAAATAAAGTAAATACTGTCATGTGCAGATACAGCTTGGAAAGAAAAGAAATGCTGTCATGTGCAGATATAGCTTGGAAATAAAAGAAATGCTGTCATGTGCAGATATAGCTAGGAAATAAAAGAAATGCTGTCATGTGCAGATATAGCTTGGAAATAAATAAAAGAAATGCTGTCATGTGCAGATATAGCTTGGAAATAAAAGAAATGCTCTCATGTGCAGATATAGCTTGGAAATAAATAAAAGAAATGCTGTCATGTGCAGATATAGCTTGGAAATGAAAGAAATGCTGTCATGTGCAGATATAGCTTGGAAATAAAAGTAATGCTGTCATGTGCAGATATAGCTTGGAAATAAAATAAATACTGTCATGTGCAAATATAGCTTGGAAATAAAATAAATGCTGTCATGTGCAGTATTGTGCAGATATAGCTTGGAAATAAAAGAAAGAAATGCTGCCATGTGCAGATATAGCTTGGAAATAAATAAAATAAATGCTGTCATGTGCAGATACAGCTTGGAAATAAATAAAGTAAATACTGTCATGTGCAGATACAGCTTGGAAAGAAAAGAAATGCTGTCATGTGCAGATATAGCTTGGAAATAAAAGAAATGCTGTCATGTGCAGATATAGCTTGGAAATAAAAGAAATGCTGTCATGTGCAGATATAGCTTGGAAATAAAAGAAATGTTGTCATGTGCAGATATAGCTTGGAAATTAAATAAATGCTGTCATGTGCAGATATAGCTTGGAAATAAATGAAAGAAATGCTGTCATGTGCAGATATAGCTTGGAAATAAAAGAAATGCTGTCATGTGCAGATATAGCTTGGAAATAAAAGTAGTGCTGTCATGTGCAGATATAGCTTGGAAATAAAAGAAATGCTGTCATGTGCAGATATAGCTTGGAAATAAGTAAAAGAAATGCTGCCATGTGCAGATATAGCTTGGAAATAAAAGAAATGCTGCCATGTGCAGATATAGCTTGGAAATAAAAGAAATGCTGTCATGTGCAGATATAGCTTGGAAATTAAATAAATGCTGTCATGTGCAGATATAGCTTGGAAATAAAAGAAATGCTGTCATGTGCAGATATAGCTAGGAAATAAAAGAAATGCTGTCATGTGCAGATATAGCTTGGAAATGAAATAGATGCTGTCATGTGCAGATATAGCTTGGAAATAAATAAAAGAAATGCTGTCAAGTGCAGATACAGCTTGGAAATAAGTAAAAGAAATGCTGTCATGCGCAGAAATAACTTTAAAAAAAGAAAAGCTATCTTGTGCAGATATATAATTGGAAATGAAAGAAATGCTGTGATGTGCAGAAATAGCTTGGAAATAAAATAAAATAGATAGATTTAGGAAAAAATTAAAATTAATACTATCATGTGCAAATATAACTTGGAATAAATGAAAGTCTGAACTCTGAAATGAAATGTCTTTGCTTGACTTATCTTAACCTCCTCATCTCAATATTCATAAACAGTAGGAACAAAAGAAAATTTTTAGGAACTTGAGATACATACCTACTAGAGTTTTGAAATACCTACTCAATTTCCTACCTCAACTGTTCGTTTTGGATTATGTTCTTTTCATTTGGCATCTTACTAATCTTGGTTTATTTCTTAAAAATAATGTCATCGTTAGACTTTTATTATAGTTGCTTCAAAATGAATTGAAAAGATAAATAAGTAATACGACTATTCTGTCTGGCTTAAACTTCAATATCGGCTGCAAGTTATCGGTCTACTTGGTCGTCCTCCCAAGCTTTGTGATATTGACGATGAAAACAAAGAGCGTATCCACATAATTCTTGCAAACATCCACAACATTTTATCAGCGATTTATTATCAGCGCTGTGTTATATAACCCGAACCTGTGTGTCTGTCGCCGGCCCGCTCGCACGCGCGGCACGGCCGGCGCATTCGGTCGCAAGAGCGGGACGCACGATGTTGCATTAAATTTCGATCCTATTCTGTGTTGCGTCGTCCAATCGCGGCCGATCTCCGCGTGTTCCGGTTCTTTGTCATCAATGGGTCGCCGGGCGAGTACATTTCGAGTGGCTCTCGAGAACGTTTTTCAGTGTATTCTCGCCGGCTCGCTCGCTATGAGCTTTCTGCGGATCAATCCCGACGGTCGCATGCGGTGATCGGGCCCCGAGCGAGCCCTGCGGTGCGGTACTCTTCCGCGCTGCCGTTAGGCCCTTTCGACATTAATGAGCGTCGGCCACTTCAGCTGACTGGCGTACACGCGCGGCTACTAGCGGGGGAGGAGCGGCGGGTTCAGTAGTAGTCGGGCCGTCGGCGGAGACGCACGCGACATGCATCAGCGCCCGCGCGCGTAGACCGCCACCGTGTGGACCGCGCGGCAGCCGGTGCGGCCCGGCCGCGAGGCCGCCGCCAACACGATAATGCTCAAGTTCCTGACGCACAAGCTGCGGACGCATTCGCTCAACGAGGAGAGCGTCGCCGAGAAGGTGGGTGTGCTCGCAGCGGACCGGCGAGCCGAAGGTCACGCAGCCAGAAAATGGCCGCCGCGAGAACAAAGAGCTTAACCGGCCGCCCGGTGTAAACATGACCCGCGGTGCCCGTAGCCAGCCCGTGTAGGCCCCGACTCACGCCTGTGTTGCACTTGCAGGTGGAGGAGCGTGACTCCGGCACCGAGTCCGACGACGAGGCGGACCGACCCGACAGAGGTGAGACCACCACCATCCATCACTCACCGGCTAAAAACTCTCCACACTTTACTACTGATATTCCTATACTTACTACATTCGAGACACGTATCTTTGCGTAGGCCGCCCCGTACGCCGCTAGCCGGCTCGTAAAACTACGCATCCCGGCTATAGTATTCGCGTATGTTGATTGCCGGTGGTGATCCTGACGTATTATTAGAATCTTATTAGCATACCGGCTGATAGAGCCGGTCGGGGCGTATCGTTTGTTGGAGCATCTGCACTAGGGGACGTAGAGCGGGGTCCTTTGTTCGTTGTAGCGTAATATCGACCTTGGCACCTGACCTTGAGCTTTTATCGATATTGGGGTGTCGGTGCGGCCGGTGTCTGCCGTGAGGAAGTGGCTGTACCGTGCCGGCCGCCGCGCCGGGTGCCGGCGACGGCAATGCAGCTTTCACACAAAGGTCTGTAAATTTAGGCACCCAGTCATATGTAAACGCTTCTATCTGCTCGTCTATTTTGTCTTTCTGAAATAAAATCGGTTACCTGAATAATTTTACAGTCAGAATATTAACAAATGTCCTCGAATCCAGACTTTATCATTGCATAAAAAAGTTCGACGCGCTCGTTTCCTGATATCGACTCAAATCTCCGGCGAAGGTAGAGTTTGCTTATTTAAAAGTGTAATGTTTTGAGTTTCGACAGCTGCTATCAGCATCGTACAAATAACTGCTGATTGTGTGCAATGTGACGCGCACGGCAGCTAATGTTATTGTAAACAAATCCATCAAAACGATAATGAGCGGATTGCTTAAAATATCGACTCACTTTACATAATTTTGCATTAATATACCTGTTGGCTCAAGCCGTACAAATGTATGAGTAATACCATTTCAGTTGGCAGGCTTGTATGTGAGCTACGTGGAGCTAACTATCGGAGATTCCTGAATCTGCCAACAACCCGTATACGTAGCTATCTGAGCAGATTTCGATGTCCACTCACTCAATTCCAAAAAAGAGCTCTACAGAGCCACAGGGCAAGACCAATAAAAGTTGACACACCAAGTAAATGAGCAGAACCCGAGGATCGCTTTTTGAAAAGCGTCTTCATTGCGTTTCGATAGCGTCCCAGTTGGATGGGTTTGACCATTTCTGATTATCATAGTGGTCTAGAATGGCAGTTAAATGTTGCTGGAAGTTTAACAGCCCAAAAGGGAATCGTGGTTCTGATGGCGTGAATTCAGCCCTCGCGCATGGCGTTGGTATCGAGTGCCGCGTCGCGCAGTCTGTCGCGTTATCGGCACTTCACCACGTACCTACCCACCTACCTCCTCGCCAATCGACACTCAAACATCACACTCTTTATCATTATAATTTTCCGCTACACCACTGGCCTGATATTCCAGATAACACTTCGCGATTGATAAACAATCCATGACCTTCGTTTTGCAAATATTCAATCGCGTATTTTAAACCTCTTCGTATCGATTATTTGGTGTTATAAATGGGATATGTCAGGGGATTTCAATTCTCTTCCTCAATTTTACGTTCGCTGGCACAACTCTAGACTTAATCCCATTGTATATTACTAGTAAATAGCGATTGTTCTTTGATTTATTCTCGCAGCGTGACTCTTTATCTACTTCCTTCTCGAGTATTATCTCGCAGATATCATGGAGATTGATGTGTTTTTGTTTTTGAGTGATGTGGCCCTGCCCGTGAACGATTTGGCGGCCGGTCGGTCGCGGGCTGGCGTGCTCGCCTCGGTCATTGCCGGCTCGTTATTTAACAAGATTACGAATGTCTTCCGAACTCGTGCGAAGTTACAAACAAGCGTCACATCTCGTCCGATACTGTTTTGGATCTTTGGGTCATCTGTTGATAGCCTTTGTCGATGATTTTGTAAAACACGGACGTGGTTTTGACAAGTGTATTGGCAAAGCTGCATCGATAATCTATTTATAATGGAAGACCCGAGAATATCAGTAATGCGCGGGCCTTGTGCGCTGCGGTGTGGCGTGAGGTGAAGCCTTGACGAGCGCCGAGCCGAGCGTACGCAGTGTCGCTGCGCTATTTGTTCAGGTGTCGCGTTTGCACCACTCCCTTCCCTGCACTGCAAATGTTTACCGATATATCTGCAACACGCATTTATGCCGTAGCCAATACAACCTCAAATAGTTATTTCGTTCGGCCACACCTTGCCTGCTCATAAATTAATGCCGTGGCTGTTTCCTGCTCTCTGCCCTCAGCACCTTTGATCTCTGTCTCTGGCTATCTTTCAATCGCATTGCTTCCTCCCGTATCTATAGATCTGTTCGTCACGATGATACAACTTGCTGTTTATTTATTATCGAAGTCCGGTTCGAGGTAGAGCCAAGTCACCATGTATTAAACATGTCGCCAAAAGTGGATAAATTAATTGGTGGCCATTTCTCCGAAGCCTTGCGCTGCATTGAAGGGACGTCTCTGGACGTATAATTTTGTAATAGGGCTGCTTCTCCTGAATCCATTCTTTATTTTTCTTTCTTCTGAATCCATAAAGTTTCTTATTTCTTTATTCGATTTTTTGAATGTCTTGAACCCTCGAAAAAGCTACAAGTTATATTAAAGGGAGGTCATCGATTCTACTTATACCAATTTCTGTTTCAATGTAATGGTTTCAACTATGCTCTACTGCAGGTACCTATCATCTTGGTGAAGCGCACATCTAAAGATTCAGAAATCTATCTCGACTTTATATTGAATTTCGCAAAACAGTGAATATGATTATAGTAATGATTGCAAATGCAAAGTGGCAAACACATTATGTGCGAGCATTAGCGTAATGTTCGAAACCCTCGAGTGTCGCCACTTGTTTTCCTTTCGTCGATCATCGTTAGAGGGGTCTGTCAGTCAGGCAGCCCTGCCTGCCGGTCGCCGGTCGCTGGTGAATCGCACTCTCCATCAATTGGCAATAGCAGCGGAGTGAATGGCGGCGGCGGCGGCGCGGGCAAAAACTACGCCCGCCGAGCGTACCAGCGCGGAATACTAAACTATAATACAAGGGACGAGCCACACATTGTACGACCCTCGCCATTTCATTTACGCATGCAGCGAACATATCAGTCGGTAATTGATTGACTGAATTCATTGCGACACTGCATGGGACTGTCTGGCTTGATTTTAGGATTCATGTTGAAAATGTAGAGTCGTTTTTCGTGTCTTTTGGCAAGTGTTAGTGCAGGTATCGGTACGATAATTGATTTCGACATGGAAGACTAAAAGATACGTAATTTATAAAAGACTCCATCACATAACGAGTAGACTTGGCGAGGTAGCGAGAGAGCTCGACCCGTTCTGTCGTTGCTGGAAAAGCCGTTCCCGGAACGTGTTTTTCTGCGAGTACTACTCGGAGCGCACATCCTGGGCACGGCCGCTAAAAACTGGCCGAGCGGGTGTGCCACGGCGCGGCGGCTTGTAGTTTGTAGCGTACTCGCAACTTTATATTTTTTGATTTGTGCGCCTTAAAGCGAAGGTCCTGAGACGATGTGAGAGCAATGTGAACAGCAGACGTATTAGTTGTCGTAGATTTATAATTATCGTGTAAAATCAGCTTCCAAAAGCGAAGAATGCAAAAAGTTCTATTGAATGCCCTTTAAAATCATTTGTAGAGACAATATAATTTTTCTGCTATGTTTTGTTGTTTCGGTCTGACGCGATCCTGATGACCGAAAAGTAGAGGTTGGTAGTTAGGACGATGAAAGAACATCTTCAGAATTACTGGCATCATACTATGCCTAATGAAAATAATACTTTACGATAGGGTTCGCATTGGTTTCGCAATAAGTGTCGGAGTTTAATCCCTGCATTACAGATTCATTCTACTGGTTTGTTTCATTAGCATCAGCATGTCTATGATCGGGGTTGTCCGTTGTGGTGTGGTTGACACAATGCAGGCGAATCTAGCAAACAATGCAGTGACCCAATGGTGGAGTTGATGTTTTGCACCATTGTAGCCCGTGCACGCGTTGCTAAATATTTACACAGGGGTGTTTAGATGTTTAGCTTCGGTTTTCAATTCGCCGTACCGCGACCACTTCCCGTTTAAAAGATCACGGTAAAGGTAGGACTGTAGGAGTTCGTCAAGCCGCTTTAGCCACCTTCCATTTAGAAGAGCAGAAGAGCTCAAAATCAAAGTTGCGTTAGCTGTAACAAATGTGATGTGAATATAGCTTGGCTAAATTGAAAATTTCTCTGATGGTAGTGTGCGGTGGTTGAGCGATGTGTGTGAGATTATAGCGCTCGCCGACCAATGGGCGCCGCGCGATCAGCTGGCCGGCTCGCCGCTTGCCTCGCCTCTGATAACCGCACCGGCCGACACACACTTCTATCGGTACACAATTCCAAAACAAGTTCTATTTCTGATTTCGTACGAATAGTACATTCGAGATAGTTGCATCGAAAACGACATTTAATCCAGGTTAGTCCTTATCGTGATATTTGTTGATTTGTGGAGGTTTGATTGCTCTATCGTGCGTGTTTAATTTAGGCCTGTTACTTGTCTAATAAATAAATGACAGACATTGGACACGTATTGGTGACACTTGCACTTGCAGTGCATTCAAAGGTTGAAAAATTTGTGAAATGGATGTTAATCCCGAAAAGATATGCGCGTTTTTGAGTACTTAGATTTACGCTTGTGGAAGTTTTTCAATGCGTCCTTGCTATGTTTAGTGACAATATCCTAGAATAACACTAATAGGCAGTACCTTACGTGTGTGTCAGATAGGTTTAATTTATTTCTGTTTGTACTGACGCGTACACACTACACATAGGTATCTTTTCCTCTTTTCCACATTCAGCAGCCTTTCACTTAGATCGAGCGAGATCCATCTTCGTTCGCTGATAGGCGTGGAAACTGGGGGAAATTATAACGGCGGTTTTCGGAAAAGTGGAAAGTGTTCCTAAACGGAACAGTATGATTGATGACGTGAAAGTATGGAATGTAGGCGTACGTAGGAATCGGTGGCTGTAGTAGCAAGTAGCAGTTAGCAGAGGTAGGCCTCCTCGGTCGCAGAAAGGTTAGTTTGGCAAAGACTGCAAAAATATGGAGCATTGATCCAACGGTGCCATTTGGTACTATGCGGTAGAAATATCAGAGGTGTGGTGCTCCACTGTTGATATTCGTAAGATAGGCTGCCGCTGTTAGGATCTATTACGTTTCTTCGTTTTTGGTCAAGCATGCTATCCCTGACCACTCAACGTGGTTACGTACGTGGCAAGCATTATGAGAATGTTTGGACCAGGCAGGAATAGGAAAGAAATTACGGTAGTCTTGAATAAGTTATGCTTATTAACTTTTTGGTTACAAAGTCAATACAAACGAAGCAAGCGGAAAAAATTCATTTGTAACCAAAAAGTTAATATCAATATCTAGTGTTTGATTAAAACACCAAGTGTTCCAAAAATTACTATCTTGTGGAAAATGTCTACAAAAAATAGTAAACATTTTAAGTTATGCTTTCTTTAAATATTTTTCTATTCTTTAGTATTTCATGTCCTTTACTCGTTTCCTTTTTCTCTTCTGCTAACTGTGTAGTAGACAGGCACGTCTGTCACCGTGTCCGAAGTAATACGCGATTTCCGTGCGTGTTTCTTGCGGCGCTATTAGTGTAAGTTATGTCAGTCAAGTCAGGATACCGGTTCGGGCGGCGGGGACCTGTTTTTGCTCAAATATCGTTTTTTACGAGACGCTGCGACCAGCCGACTGCGCCGTAACAAACCACCCTACACTCTGCTACTCGTACATTCGATTTAGGAAACATTTGTATGACAAATTAAAATTTTAAAGTAGAGATTTTTGGAAATCTTGGCGACAATTCTTAGCTACTTACCTATCACGGATTCTGTGATCTTACAATTATCATACATTTGGGGGATGGGAATGACTAGCTTACGTACTCTCTAACTTCTATACTCTATCCGCGCGATGAAGATAATACCAGAAAATGCAAAATGATTGCCATTGGTTAGCGATAACGAGGCAAGGGTGCGTTTACATGGCGGTGCAATTTCAGTCTACTTCTGTGGCTTGCACGGAGCGGACGCGTTCTTTTGTTCTTATATCCATTGTTTTATTTCTCCTACGACCTAGCGCGTGTTTTGGACTATTTCCTGTGAAACATACACAGATGTATTTACCTAAAATTATTGTAATAGACCAAAGAAAACCAAATATAATAGTAAAAAATATTTATAAGTCTTCTTTAACCAAAGAGCCATGTAAACGCATCTTTACGTTTTTACACAATTGTTGACGCCCACTTACCTGGAAGGGCAATCATTTGTCCCTTTCACTTGCATACAAAAGTGCGGTTGAGAGGACGCTATATTATCTTCATCGCGCGGATAGAGTATAATTTCATTTGCCTAAACTAGATCAGATTTTAACCGTTTCGAGTCTTCAACGTAAGGAATTTAGTAATCATAAGTATTAATCAAGCTAGCGTTGAATACAAAAACCAAGTCGTAACAGCTCTTCTCTTCGAAATTATTTTATGAATTTTTAGTTTTTTTGTTGTCGAAGGCATATATCAGCTGTTTATCGCGTTGATATCGTGGGGATCGCGGGGTCGCCAACCAAAACGTGAACCGACATACCTACCTCGCTTCTATCTCTCCATAACCTACCTAGTTGACCGATAACACCGCACCAAAAACTGTGTCACACACAACACAATAATCAACAGTCTCAATTCATATCGAGATAACGTTATTTATCAAACATATTAGTTAGTACTTGCGCCATTAAAGTCAGTTGCAGGTTTAATAGAAAACATAGTAGTTGACTAATTTAGCGAGCAGGTCGCGAGTGAAAAGTGGCTGTCGCAACTTAACTAAACCTGATTTGAAACGTTTTAATAGTAACCGGTACAGGCACTTAACTCGGCATTTTATTATGGATCAGTTAGTCGATAAGCACAGCCAATACATGTATGCATGACACGTTGCATTATGAGCAGGGCAATCATTATGGTCCCTGTTTTGTTGTGTCATGTAAGTAGCCACTTACTTTTCACAAAACCTGCTATAAAATTAATGTAAAGACGCTTACACAACGCTATCTTGGTATCATCAGTTTTCACTATTGAAATTTGTTGGTTAGAGTCGTAAGCGAAACGCCAGTGACATAGTATCTTTGTATCAAAAGAAGAGTGAAATAAAACAAGACTGACGTTCGTCATTTAGGGAAACGCTAGACGATGTTGGTCGCGGGTTGCATTCGCGGCGCGGCGTGCTGGAGTGCAGCACAGCAGCTCGCAACTCACAACTCGCAGCTCGGTAGAGCGCGGCCGTTCACCTCTGAACCGAAACCAGGTCGAGGAGGTTACCGCCACCAGCCGCACCGCACCGCACCGCACCGCATACAGCCACACATACGCTCGCAGAGAAATTCACCAATGTTTGCTACTTCTATCCCGACCACATTAAACATTCAAGTTTTTCTCTCCGAAAAAACATGCAAAAGCAAACAAAACTGACGCAGGAAACTAACAAAGCCTAACTCTGCCGCTAATGAGGCGAGTCTCCGGCAGGTCACTGACCCGATGCCTAGATTTTAAATATAACCTTTCACAAGTCAGCTCCGTCGTCGGATTACGTTATTAAAGTTGCAGATTAACAATTACCGCGCGACGGAGAGCGCCGATTAATTACGCAGGCTTAGCGAAGTGGATTTGCATCGACTCGGGTGTCCGATTTGGTAAAGGGAGCTATTAATTCCGTGACCAGTGTTTCACTGTTGCTAGATGCAAGATAGTGTTTTAAGGCTTCAAGCAATGTGCTACTCGTATAGTAGTTTCTAACATTGTCACCTGCAACTGCAACCTTGCAAGGTTCTGATTCACTATTCCCACCCGTTGCATTATTATTATCATCATCTACAAAAGAGCAATGCTGACAATAGACCACGACGCTTCAGAAAAATTCTTTTTTCTGCTTTCTAGTTAGGTACTTATTCCCTTTTTCGTACTCATAAACCCAAACCAAAACTTTGCAAAAGGTTCGCTACTTTTAAGTATCTACGAACTCTACAGTCGTGTGAAACAGAGTCAGCAAGCGACCTGATGAAATGAGCCTTGATTTCAGTTTTTCAACCACCTCTCAGAATTGAGTTTTTCAGTCTGTGACGTTATTATGAAAATGAGATGCGGCTGACGCAGGCGCAGGCAGGATCGCGTGCGCTGCGGCAGTCAACCAGTCAGCTAAGCGACGACCACTCGCGATTCATTGTATGCAATGTAATACTTTTTTCAGTTACAATTCTTTCCATTATGCTTCATTCTAATTAAAGGAGCAGTCATTGTGAAAATTCCCACTCTCACAGCCGCGAGCAAAAAATAACATTATGTGTTAATTTGTGTAATGCAAGATTCAATTAGTCGAACGACGACGCGAAAGGGCTAACGGGATTCGCAGCTGCAGTCGCTTCGTTTCTGTTCGTTCTTCTTTCGTTGTGTCGTTCTTAATACAGGGTGTTAATTTAAATGCGTGCCATAGCTTCAGGGTAGGTTTGATTTAGTATCGATAAAGGATGCCGTAAAAGATATTGAAAAAATCGCAGAAACAATTTTTTTTTTACTTGGCTGACATTTGATTCAAATGCCTATATCTCAGCCGAAATTCGTTCAATCTCAAAGTTGTTTAGACGAGAGTACTTGTATGGGCACTCTCTAAACAACAACAGTGTCGAAAATGGACTTTCAAAAAAAGTTTTGACTAAATCCGATTTTTTTTTCTACTGGGTTTTTTTTTCTCAATATTTTTACGGCATCCTTTATGGATGCTAAACCTACCCTGAAGCTATGGCACGCATTTAAATTAACACTATGTATAAGAGCCATTTAACACCCTGTATTGTTATTGTGCCGAGAGTTTCCAATGGTGACGTTTCCAGGTCATCTGTTATCTTTCCTTTTGTATTTGCTTATTTCATTTTAATATTTGTATGCTAATGCATTCCTTGTTTTCAGGTGATTTCTGCACCGACGTCATCATGAAGTGGAACGACGATGTTACGACAGATCTAGGTGAGTTTCGTCCACTGTTGTCTACTAATGCAAACATATTTTTGGGAAATATGCCTACAAATAGAAATTAAAAAGACAGATCAAAAATAAGTTTTTGTTAGTAGAAGTAAAATAGTTTCTATAGAAGCAAATCAATACGAGCCAACAACGATGTTAATTAATGAGTGGGCTACTCGTGTTTATTTGGACGACACTCTGGTGTGACATTGTGACACGACATGATAAGCCAACAAATCTCATTTCAAATGTTGGCCACGGCACTCGGCGCTCGGTACTCGGTAGGTAGATGTCAAAGTATTATACGAATAATAAGGAGACTTCGTGCTGTTCGTGCACCGGCAATTTGACATGAAACTTTGTGCTCCATTCATTGTACATTCAATGGTGTTGTTTTATCATTTTCACAAAATTATTCAAATCCTTTCGATGAAATGATTTGTGAACATTAAATATTCATTCTCTTCAGTTTCTATTCGATCAACATGAGCACGCATCGTCGCGTTCCGTTTAACCACGAATTATAAACTGATTTGAATTTCAAATCGCAACCTCCATCGGTGTCGCGAAGAATGCGGGATGGAGCCGGCAACATTGTGCTGTAGCTAGTCATACATAGCTCGTCTTGTACCGGGAATTAGTTGGCAGAGGGTCCAGGAAGCGGGTCGTGTGCGTAGCATAGTAGTGTGGAGTGTAGGGCCATTCATACAGAAATAGTACGCGGTGTGTGAAGCGAGCCAACGCGCCGACGGCTGCTGGTGTGGAGCTAGCCAACTAAACAACCAACGCCAAGCCGAGACGAGCCGGCCGGCGCACACCACACGACACTATCAGCTAATGCAAACAAAAATGCATGCAATCAGTTATTTTCCAAAGTAATAAACTTACGATGGTGTAGGTAGAGAGTACGGGGGTCGAGCTATTTAAAAAAGTTTAAGGAATGCATTCAGGATAGGAGTCAAGAATCGATATGTTGAGATAATGGAACCATTAAATATTAGGATACATTTTAGCAACTAAAGATGTTAACGCTTTGACTGCAGCAAATGTTTTCTAAATATGAGAAGAAAAACATGCAAAAGACATGTCAACCGCATCAGGCGGGGTATTGTTTGCTAAAGGCAGCATTCCCATTTAATTGCTTGTGTAATATCTCCGTGCTGCGGCCCGGCCGGCTCACGAGAGCAATCGCGCATCTCATGATCAGATCAAATCACTGAGATCACGACTTGTCAGACACACGCTCGACGCTCGTACACCGAGACCAGACCACTCGCCAGTCGCCAGTCGCTCCCAGCTATAACGTATTCAGAGAAACCTGTTGAACGCTCATGTTCAAATCTTTCAGAGAACGTGACCAGAATGAAACGACCGATAAAAGCAGATCTCAACATCAAGCAAATACTTTATTTTATGAAGGAAATTCGGAGTCCAGGGTTTGTTGGAAGCGGTTTAGCTTCAGCCGAGCGTGACGGCAGCCATGTTGCGCCCGCGCCGAATTGCAGATTACATCACTGCGCAAAAAATCGCGTGCGCGCTGGTTAAGGAGGGGCAGGCGCGGCCGAGAGGGGAGCTCGCTTGCGACCTTGGCCTTGCTCGCGCCGCGGCCAAGGTGAGCGCTCAGCGTTATGCCGCAATTATACATGCGCCCACCGGTCTACCGGCACACATATTATTGTTATGTGCTGCCGTACTGGCCACGTACTCACTCGGTGCAACCACGCTCCAGAAAATCCGGTGCTCAACCACCCGTCAAACGCGCGACTCTATCATATCGACCCGCATAAACTTGCCTATTGCCCACATCATAGGAGCCGTGACGGACGCGGTCTTGTTCGTACCGCTCCTAAACTCCAAACCCTGACTCGTGAGAAGAAAGCAAACACTTGCCTTTTTACACCTCTCGAATGTTTTGTTAAACACAGTCATGCCATAGACGGAAACCAGTTTTCAAAAGAGTCCTGCTTTTACGGCTTCATTATGATGTGATGGCTTCGAGTTGAAAACGTTTTGAGACCAGGGTTCATCTTGTGTGCCACACGAACACGATGCAAGGAGATTATGATATTTCATATACAAGTAGGTAATTTCTCCTGATTCGGTTGGTTTTGTATTGATTGCTTTTGATTTTGAAAGACTTTGTTGCAAGACATTTCAAAGTAGAAGCTGTTCAATTTCCCATCATCGGAGCAATTTGAAGCAAACATAATTATGTATAAGCACTTTGAGGAGGGATACGTGAGCAGCAGTCGCTCGGGAGCTGTCGTATCGTATCGAATTGACTTCGATCCAACCTTGAAAGTGTTCTCCACAGTCGTATTAGTGCACACAGCCACCCTCACAAGTTATCACGACAGTTTCGTTTCAACAAACTGCGTTTGTATCTTAAATTGGTACCATCCATCATTATCTCGGAAGGTATTTATTATGGTTGTCAGTGTAGGTCGGTCCCGGTTTAACTGGCGTTTAGGTTTCAGATAATATCACCCGTATAAGGTTTCGCCGGTCGAGCCCGTAATGTCGGAGCGGAGGCAGTTATTGTGGCGGCTTTATCGTACGCGCGGTGTAATTTGGCTTGTAGTTGCGTTGCGAGTTGGTGCGCCCGCAACGACCGCCTGTATTTGCATAACTAGGAATAACGCCATTTTAGCCGATCAAATTAAACTAAACCTCAGCGCGTAATAGCAGCCACGCCGGTCTGCGAGACGGCTGCACCCTACAATCAATCATTGCAAGAAAATCGAGCGCCTTGATTTGAATCCAGCTTGAATTATACACCTACGATGCCCGCCAAGGCTGCCAAGACGTCGGTAATGGCTCTTTGATTTCTTTGAAGCAGTTATATTCCGTTCGCTAGATGGATGTGGAATTGTTGACATAAATCGATCTACGTCGCTACCTAACAAACGATCATGTAAGTTAGGTGCCCGTGCCCTTGATACGCGAAGAATGTTGTATAATACGATCGCCCACACATTGCATTATAAAAATGGAATAAAGTCAATTGAAGCGATTGTTATTCTAAGTACAACTCGACGATGTACGGCCATGAACGGAGTGTATTAGAACTTGTTTATGTGCGGGTGTGCGCGGCGCGGCGCGGGCGCAGCGGGGCGGCCCACGCGCACCTCGCGGTCGCGGCGGCTGAGACTCGTACTAACAACACATTTGCATTTCGGTAACCATCAAACGGACGGGACAACAAAACCCATTTAAAACATTCCATACAAATCAGATACAGACAAAGGTTTCCCTAAGGTCAACGCTGATCCGATAGGTGAGGTCGTGTTGTGGCTACGACGACTCTACAATAACAATGGTTTCCTCATATCTAAAGATCCGAATGAAAGCTAATTGACTGTAACCTGATGCCTTTGCTGAAAGAACCCATGTTATGAAATGACAACGCAACACGTCCTGCCCTAAGGTCCTACTTATACATACAAGTCTAGAAGTAGATAGGTACGGTGTCGAAATTCAAAAATGATGAAAAAGTCACCTTCTTACTCGTGTTTGAATTTTCCCCGAAGCCGTGGACCCCGTGCAACCATTTGACGATTCGTGACTTGCTCGAGTCAGCGGAGCACTAGATCTTGCTTGATATTTCCCTCCGCCAACTTAAATTTACATCGCCAACAATAAACTTACTACATTTTGGACTCTACGTCCGTACTTCTGTGAATTGAATATGTTTGTTGGAATAGAATAAGCAAAAAGCGAGCTAGATAAATGAAATGATTGTTACACAGCATTCTGAGATTGTTACAACTTTTGACCCTTGCCTTTTTGAGGCATTTGAAGGCGGAGAACAAGACTTCTGCCAAATCATCTAGATGCAGGCATTACAGACATGCAACAAAGCCTGTTCGTTCTGCAATGACTCTAGCGAGCTCCTTTTACGTCTGCACGCATAGAGCCGTGGCTCTAGAACCGTCGAAGTGCGTTAGTGAATGTGCCTTTCAATTATTTACAGTGAATAGCGTTAGTAGCGGAGTGTGCTGGCGTTATTTGCCCGTGTCGATAAAACTCAGATTGCACACTCGCCGTTCGGTTCTAGAGTGGCAGGTACAAGGTATATATCTAATACAAACCATGTGTAAGTACATAGGTAGATACAATACCTACCTATGTACCTATCCGAAGAATCTGAATGCAAACCCAGCAAATTATCGTGGGCTGAATGTCTTGATTTATTCAGTTTTCTGTTATTTTAGAATCCTTAAACTTTGTTGCCACCCTGGTTAAAATATTTATCCGGAGAAACAGAATTCAACTCTAGAAAATTATCGTGGACTGATTGTATTGATTTCCTCGGTTTTGTTTTATTACGGAATCCTGAAACTTTGTTGCTAACCCCGGTTAAATTTATCCACTTCCCTCCCCGGATTATGCAGCTCCACTCGTTATTCTAATTGCAGAATTCTTCTCACACGGACTCTCCCATGATAAAGTATAGATAAGTTTACTTATTTTTAAATTGTTTTAAAATGACTTATTACAATGCGTCTAGTCACCGCCACCCAGTGTAAAATTAAACAAGAATGTGTATCACAATCGTGCCCAGCATCAACGCTGTGAATCATAAAAACGTCTTGTTAGCTAAGAGTACACAAGGCCCTACTAAACGTTGCAGCGATACTCGGATAGATAAAACTGTTTGAGGTGCACATACCACAGAGGTTATAGTTATATTCTGAAACCGAGCGAGGCTCGGAGAGAGAGGAGTAAACAGGTAGACGGCGTCGAGCTCGAGCCAAGAGCCAAGCGGCGGGTGCAGTGGCTGCGCAAGTTCAAGTCCACCCCACCCCCACCTCTCGCCCACCCCATCCCACCCCGCAGCCACCCTCAGAGGCGCTGCAACACTAATTTTATTCATCGCCCGTTGCTATGCGTTTTTAGGTCGCAGACGTCCTGAGTAGGTTTCTAGGTTTCTATATGCGCTTCCGCGACAAATTGCGCCGCTGCTGTTTGCTGAAAGTAAGGGAGTTCTTTTTTTCGCTGTTTTTGGAATTTCTGAAAACTAATTGGATTTTATTCCGGATCGTTTTTGTGAATGGATTAGTGAAAATAAGTATAATACGTTAAACAGCCTGATATTGTGTCGAATGAACTTAGTATCTTTTCAATCTGTCACAGTGCATTTGCGACGCTCGCATGGAAAAACTAGAAAACGCTTTTTAATCAAATTTGCGTGATGTAAACTTTACATTTTGATCAGTCCTCTGCCTGCCTTGTTTCTTACTGCCTGCTGCGTCAGACAGAATCAACGGGACGGCAGCAAAAAAATGCCTCTCCGAATAAATTATTCCACTGTGCGTATACTTTTGGCATTCTCCCCTTTCTGGGGTTGCCCCACCTGTTCTTAATACTTCGGCCAATATTTTCAGATTGTTTTATATCTATACAGGGTGTTAGGAAAAGTATTTCGTTCCTTCAAGCCACGCGTTCTATACGGTATAATAAAGTATGTTAAGAATACTTATTCCTGTGTACACAGGATTTAAAAAAATCAACTGCAAATATTTTAAGGGGTGAACCAGCCCATGAAACTAAACATCTTAAAAAATAATTTGGACATCTCATAGGTACAAAATATACCATTTAACCAAATCAGTTTGTATAGGAGGTCCATTTCTTTTTAATATTATCTAATTTGCAGTTGATTTTTTTACACCTCAATATGTATTGTTGTAGATGGCGAGAGCGCAGGCGCGGCGTGCGCGTGCGCACCAGTAGCGCCCGCGGCGCGCCTGCCGCCGCCGCCGCCGCCGCCCGAGCCCGACCTGCTCTACGACCATCACTCTTCAGAGGAAGAACTCGAGGTAAACTACCAGCTTGATAACACTACATATTGCTATGGCTCCATCCGTAAAGAAAAGACGCCTCGCGCGCGCCGTCTCCCTAATTTGTGCATCTAGTCACATTTACACTTCTTAAGCTGAAAATTATGACTCATCTTGTAATTTATATTTCAACGACTATACTACAATTAATTTACATTTATTAGCTAACCATTTTGCGTAAAAACAACTCACTAAAAGCAAATTAACTTGCTAAAGTTGACGTCACAAATGACGTCCTGCGTTTTAGCTCTACATTTTTCAAAACACATTTTGAGGCGTATTTTATGTCATGTCATATCATAACGCATGCAAGGAAATTTTATTTCCGCGGTATTTTTCCCTGGCGAGGACTCTACCATAGTTGTTCATTGGCGATATCCCCTCTTAAGTGGTCACAAATTAGTTCGCGTCGACGCTAAACGTTACATTTTGAATGTTACAACTCAATCCAATTGTGTTCGAAGTCCCATAGAGTTCGTTTTAAGTTACCTACCGCTAAACCAAAATATACTAATGCATAGAGAAAGAACTCAAGCAGATCGTTACAATACATCTTTCGTGGAACAATCTTCAATCTTCTCATGACTCTAATGGAAGTAACAGTTTTGGTTGACTCTATCTGAATAGTGAAGGTGTGCACTGCTTCCTAACGCAACCACACGCAACTGACATTTCTGTTTGTAGTTCGCTCAGGCTGTTAACTTCACGGTAGACTAAGAATGACACGACTGGATAAAATATTCCAAATTACTTTCGAAGCAAACAATCTCCCACCGTTTCGCCGAATAATATAATTTTCGATCAAAGTAGAGTCTGCAGAATTTAATAAAACTCGTCTTGTTTCTTGTTCAATATTAAACGTCTTTCCGTGAACAACCTCAGCTATTTGCCTGTCGGTAATACCCGTACAAATTTCTGACAGCTACGAGTGAATCTAATAAGCAACAGAGTTCATAACATTCTGTAAATACAGCCAAGTCTGAGTCGCTTGCGTGAGATGGCAGGCGGCGGTGGCGGCGGTAGCGGGCGGGACCGCTGTCTTTGGCAATGGACTCGGCAATATCGGGTAATATCCGTCCGGGTCGGGAGTAAATGTAGCGAAAACACTTGCGCCTTAATGAGAGACGCTAGAGAAAACATTTATTGGCGTGGTAAGTGAGGGGGCGAGGGGAGGGGGAGGAAGGGACAATTGCAGCCATCGAGAATCGCTGATGGCGTAATTGGCCCGGTCTGTCGGTTCGTTGACTGCCCTCTGCCCCCCTTTATTTTAGATGGAACTACTAACTACAGCCTGTAGCTTTTTCAGCGTAGGTAGGTACTTTTGTCAGGTATTATCGTGTACTATATTTGCGTGTTCAAATATGTAAAGAAATCTGATTGCATTTAAAAATGTGTAGTTTGACATGATGTAACCTGCCCGCCCTGATATTAGAGCTATAAAGCATATCAAATGGAAACGCGTGTTGGCTGTAGGTATAATACAAAACATGAAAAACAGAGAAGCGCTTGGTATAAAGCATAATGTCCTCCTCTATATGGAACGGACATTTGTATTCACGTCCAGATAGAGATGTCCACATTAGCAGGGGTCACTGTAGGGTAACTAGGCAATATCTTTGGGCGTCCAGCAGCGTCCAGCGGCCGGTGGCCAACGGTCGCACGGAGCATTAATTCGCACGACGCACCGCCACTAAATTACAACACCAGCCTCCTTATTCAGCCACGCTCGGACTATTCACAGACAAACCTGGGATAAATCGGAAATTTGATACCGAGCTGAATAAGTGAAACGAAACTTATGCTATGCACAAGCACAGCTTTTACCCTCCCGGGACGTTATTGTTACCTCGCTACGCTATTATCCTAAGCTAGCACTTAGCTGTGATGTATATTCTCGCCACGCAAGCAAAAAGTTTGAAAACCTAAAGCATATCTTTCATACATAAGATATAACCGAAACCTGAGATAATGAACGAGATGCGGGATAAACAAAGCGTGGATCCAGAAGTTATGTCATATGACGTCGTATTCTGTGTCGGCTTACGCGAGAGATGAAAAAGTCACGAGAGCGGGTGAACGGCCGCGAGGGGCGGTGGAGATGCAGCGAGCGGCGAAACTGACGCCGAACAGTAGTAGTATCTACAGTCTCTACAGCCACAACCAGCCTGGCTGCAAACTGTTTTTGCACGCTGAGAATATTGCCACTGACTACTAATCGAATGCCTATTGTTAAAAGCGGTAAAAAGTTCCCCTCATTGATAATAACTTGTCGAGACGTTCGCGCTACAAAATTACCAGTCCTACGGCGATCAATGTTTTGCTAAACTTTATTGACTCGCTACCTTTCACGTCGTCGTCGCTTCCTTATTTGAACTTCCATTAATCGTTTCTTGCACGTCCGCTCGCAGAATTCTTTGAGCATTCGACTTTTTCGTTGAGTGAATCTCGACAAGCGAGTAAGTACAGCGCATTCGGAATGTACGAACTTATCTCGGCATGCATTCTCCAACAGCCGACGTCGGCGTTGTCATTTTTTAGCAGCAACCCAAAACAGTGTGCGTTTTATTCATTTTCTCGTCTGCCGCCTGCATAACATTTGTTTATCTATCGCTCAGCTGAAATTAGAAATTCTTTTGTCTGCGCCATTTTTAATTGCAAAAGGTTGCCAGTAGCTTTTAGCAAAAAAATAATGCGCGTTGTTTTAAAAGTCACTTATTATCTATCAAGCACTATAAATTTCCCCTCTTTAAAAGATCGCGAGTACACCTGCTTAACTGAAGTCAATAAGATCGATACTGAACTGAAGCCCGGTGCCTCGTGTTCGTGTCTCTTGAGACAGCAGCAGTAAGCTTTTAATCACGCTTATATCGACGCTTTTCACTACAGCAGCGTAGGTACGAGACCGGTAGACGGGGTAGTTTTCCCGAGCCATAATTATGGATGAGCAAGTATTTTTTATGCTGAAATAAAATTTGTGTAGTCGAGTGATCTCTTTGAAGTGCAGTGGAGTGGAAAATCCTGTCGCCCTCACTCTAGAGACTAGCTTAGCTGTCTCTATTTATAGATAGGTATTCTATGCGATGATACACCTCTATAAGCCTCTTCATGTCAGGCTGTTCTGAAAATAAACTATTCCATGTGCCGTGAAGGGTACCGCTAGGGGCTAGGGCGGAGTAATCGTGACCCTAATATATGTGATGTGAGCGAACCGTTTAACTCGGGCTGTGTTGAGATCGCGAGTCACCGAGCCGTCGCTCTCGGCCGTCGCCGGACTCGTATCCATAATAAATGAGGGCCGGCTGAGGAGCATTAGACGTTTTCACCAGCCGCAGCCGCGGATATTCCCGGACGAGGGTTTTTTCACCACGAGGAGGGGAGGCGGCGCGCGGGGGGCTTTAATTCCGGCGTGTAATGACGCGACGCGACGCTTTGACGGACGAGAATTGCGAGTTCTGCAATTACATGCTGAAATATTCAACGAAGAAGCCCGCACCCGCACCCGCACCCGCCGCTACGCCCCGACCGGCCTTTTTCTTTTTCGCTAGATACGAGCGCTGCAATCCTCGACGGCGGAAACATTTAATGTTTAACTGCCGGACGAGTGTACCGTTCCTCGCTTTTGTTATGTAGCGAGCGATAAAGCTTGAAATATGCTGTGACATAAAACTCTCCTCACCCCGACTGTAACATAACATAGCGTAGTGTAAATTGTGTCATACTCCATCAACCGCATCGCATGCAGGTGATCAACAGCGCGCGAGGGGCTGCGCCGGCGCTGGCGGCGCGGCTGGAGTCCCGGCGGCGCGCGGCGTCCTCCCCCCCGCCCGCGGCGCCCGAGAAGCGCAAGTGGACGCAAGCGGAGCCCTACCTCGACCCCGACGACCCCGCCGCGCGCGCGCCCGAGTCGGACGACGACGACACCAAGGTACGAGCCATGGCTAACCTTTCGCCTCACTCTAGCATCTTTTCAGTGTTAATAATCGATAATCAATGCTCTCTTAAATTTTCAGTTTCAAACGTACCCCGACCAGGACAATAGTCGTCAAATTATTTGTTTTTGAGCTGGATTTACTCTTTGACAAGTACGGCAACGAGTCAAATGGATCGTTAACTTGTTAAAGCGTAAATCGGTCTTTACGTTGCATGTTATTGAACCTTTGACTGGCGCGTTCCAGGTGGAGACTCCAGTCCGGTTCCGGACGTCACCGCCCCTGGAGGCGCTGAAGCCTCGCCGAGCGGGGGGAGTAGCGACGGTCGCGGGAGCGGGGGGCGCGTGCTTGTGCCTGCGCGCTGACATGCGCGCTGACAGCCGCCGGCGCCGTGTCGCGCAGCCGCCGCCGCGCCGGCATCGCCCCGCACTAGACTTCGACAAGATGCAGCAGGTAAATATAGCTTCAGATCTCCACATAATCCCTTCTTCACTGATGGTCCTTCAACGCCTCATCATCACGGTCACGTCAGACCGAACCAATAAGACTACAGTAAAGCGTTCCACTATACCTCTATGTCACATAATCTCCCCATTATTCTAAGGAAGCTCAAGGGCCTTACCACAAAAAAGTTAGACCAGAGTCGAACGCGTGTTTAAAATAAAACTTCATACAAAAAAAAACGCTAGACACGCGTTCAACGCTGGTCTAACTTTTTTGTGGTAAGGCCCTGAATGTTCAGTCTACTCCTACATGACAGTTTCCCCTTTCGCATTGTCGTCATCTGATTTCTTAGATCTTGGAGATGGCTTCGTCGTCTTTTTGATTCGCTCTTTTGGGAGGGAAGTTCATATCTGCGCTGAAGAACTTCAGCGAAGCGAACTTCTTTCCACTTCTTCCTAATCCGGGGTCACTTTCTTCTCAAATCAATTTAAATACAGCCAAAATACGTCGACATAGCAATAAACTTAGCTAAGTGTTTTTCCCACAGTCGGAGCTATAATTTCAACTCCAATATTCAGAGCACAATTCTTGGAACTATTAAAGCCATCACGGCATGCCAAAATCACAGGGTTTGCTCGCGCTCCCATTCACTCATTATTACCGACGGCGTACTCTAGAATAGACTAGCGGGGTGCACTACTGGGTAATTTGTCCCGTCATTAGGAAATGACTACCGTGGCTGCGACACGGCTTGCGCTCACACCCACTGTAGTTAGGCCGTCCTGCAAGCTCGATTGCACAGTTATTCGCAGGGACATATGGTCCTTCTGTCATAGCATTACCATGAGAGTCAGTATGGACTTATAAACTGGTTGAAGTATAACAGCGTTGCACGTGTGGTCGCTCCCACGCTATCGCTGCACACTGCGCCCGCATATTGCACGAACAGCGTGTCATTTACCTACACATTTTTTATGAACCGTAGAAACAAGCAGATGAATTAAAAAATAAAACTTGACTGCGGCAGTTTGCGTTTAAAACCCGCATTTTGAATTTGAATTGATGAAATTTTAAGATAGCCAGTGTCACTCGCGCTGAGAAGAATCTAAGGACAGCTCGTATATCCACCCAGACGTTTGGGCTGTAGCCCGTGAAAAATAATTTCTTGTCCACATACACACATACTTCCCTCTTGAAAGTAAGTTCTTCTAAAACAGTCAGGTATAAACGACTGGGGAAGAGTAGAATTAGGGCATTCTTCACAAACACTGCAATACAATTTATTTGTAGATATAGCTTTACTGGAAAGTTTTTTTTAGGAATTCACTTAGCATAAATAAATAAGTTCTCTAATAAAAATACTTGTTTGTTTTCTAAATAAAAGGTCATGGTTTTGGGCTGCTTGCAACTGGTTCAAACCAGAAATAGTCAGCTTAGATTATTGCCTAACTTTGGGGAGATAATGCTATCAGAGAAATACATAGTTGTTATCAGATAACGCGGGTCGCTGACTTTACTTACATATTATTTTCCTTGTATAATCACGGTTTATCTTCACAAATCATCATGATAGGTGTAAAACTTATAAAATTATTGAGGCGGGGCTGTATGACGGTCAGATAGAAGTTGGCAAAATATTTAGTTTCTAGTGCCTAAAAGCTACCCTTAGCTCCTAGTCGACTTCAAAATCATCATCTTCCTGCCCATATCCCAATTTGGTGTCGGCGCAACATGTTTTGCATGAACACAAAATCACGCTGCAAAAGGATTTGGCTTAATTTACGACCGGCCGCCTGCCTGACGTCATTCCTCTTTGGGAATGCTATCATAGGTGGTATTCCGCCACTATTCGGTTGACCATGGCATGGTCGGCAGATATTGTAGCCAAGGTCAAAAACTCTACGTCGCCTTTTACGAAACATCCTGAGTAGAATGTGTCAGAATTTTTAGCCGCTACCACTCGGTCGACTACGATACCCTAAACCACAGCCTAAACTTACATACCCTGTGGGCCTTACCACAAAAAAGTTACACTACACCAGTGTTAAACGCGTGTCTAAAATAAAACTTCATACAAAAAAAATGCTAGACACGCTTTCAACACTGGTCTAACTTTTTTGTGGTATAAGGCCATAGGTATATTTCGTGTTCTGAATGGGTTTGGAGGCGCGTATCGTCCCACGGAACTGAATGGCTGCATTCCGCGCCCATACAAAGCGGGTGGGGTTTTTGCGCCGAAGTTGGCGAAATATTTTGAGTTTCTAGTGTCTAAAAGCTAAGGGTTTCTAGTCTACTACGAAACCCTAAACTTACAATGTCGTTTTCTGAATGGGTCTGCACGTATCGTCCCACGGAACTGAATGGCTGCATTCCGCGCCCGTACAAGGCGGGTGGGGTTTTTGCGCCGTTTCCGCTTTACTCGACGCGCGGGGCTGGCTCGAGACAGCATCGCCATACACGTGCGGACAGCTTTTACAAACACCAGCTCCACTCAGAGACAAGTTTTTATTCGTGTAACGAACGTTTCATTTCTTCATGTTCACGTTGTTTCAAATCTGGATTATTCTAAAGTTTCATATCATGGATATTGGCATTTGAATGTGCCTTTTCTTTATGAATGCCTTATAACTGTTCTCTCCTAGTGCTTAGCTTCAATTAATCACATTATCATTTTCTTTACTGGAATGGCTCAGACCTAAAAGATCTGGGCTTTCGACATCAGAAGTCACTTGCGTCTGTTTTGAACTGTTGTTCGCTAATTCAGGGTGTTAAAGCTGTAGATGATCTTTTTTTCTTTCGTCAGCCTAGAGAAAACTTGGGGTATACGACCGGGCGTTATCCTTATACCTATATTGGGTGAAATTTTATTAGTGACTGATAGCGATGTAGGACGGGCTGCTGATAAGAAACAACTTTCCCAAAAGAAATACATTTGTTGAAATATGAAAAATAATTTTGATTCGAGTTACTATGGAAGGTCCAGATTTTTTTTCATATTTGTTTGACCTATCATCCTTGGGGAAAGTGAGAAAACCTGCATTTTCCCTATCAGTTACTAGTAAAATTTCACCTTATATTTGATTTGTCCAATAAGTCGACACAATATGTTCTTTTCTGTTTTAGGAATTTAATGCACACGCAGTGTTGATTATTCTCATAAACTGAGAATAAGAAAATTGGATAATTTTTGCCGGGACTTGAACTTGGGACTGTGCGGAACTGTTCTTATTTTCAGTTCATGTTCATTTCTCCCTATCTGTTACTACATGAGTCGTTTGACTGTTTCAGTTGAAAGTGGGCGGCGGTCACGGACACGGGCACGCGGGCAGTGCGGCGAGCGGCGTGCGGTCGTGGAGAGCGGTGGGAGCGGCGCATACCGGCGAATTGTCTGTGTTTTGCTGGTGATGGTCAGTACTCCTGGTGTCATACTTTAGATAATATTTCAAGTGGCCCATCAATTCACACATATTAAATAGAGAATAAGGGATAATTATCCAGGGAATGGGCAGCAGCGTTCCCTGTGAATTAAACATCTTGCACTGCGCTCGCCAATCCGCCTGCCAAGCGTGGTGAGTATGGCAATACCCCCCAATACGGGGGAGGCCCATGTCCAGCAGTGGACTGTTGTGGCTGTTAAGGTAAATAGAGAATAAGAAAATTAAAAAAATCATCAACGACCGCTGGGTCTTGAATCTGGGACGGTGGGGAATCGTCCCACTGCTCTGCCAACTGAGCTACGGGCGCCTGGCTGACCTTGATGAATTTTTCAACCTCTCAATGCTCGCCTCGAAGCGACGATTTAAGCGACATCTAGTAGTAGTTTTTACAACTAAATACTTTGGTTAGTCCACATTAACGTAGGAATTCAAACCATATAATGAAGCTTTTTACATATACCAATGTATCGGGATTTTAAATCCACTCACGGTGCTATATTATTCTCATAAATTGAAAATAGAAATGTCCCCAGCATTTTTCCCAAATTATGAGAAATTCTTTTCTGTAACGATGAGGATGTACTTTATCTTCTTCCTAACATAACTAGGTGTGTTTTCACATTGCAGGTCCTGCGGGCGCCTCGCTCGGTACTAGCAATCTCTGCGACACTAGCGCCACCACACGGCTACGAGCCGCATACTTATTGCGTGTGATTCGGTATCACACCACAACGCAGCTGGTGACATAACGCAACACTTCACACAGCTCGTGATTGAAGTGATGGACTTGCCGTTAGACCGACTGGTCTCTATGGAAAGCCTCGATTGTTGTCCGTATTGGACAACATCTGATGAGTGTAATTTTTGGCCTGGCTATCTTGTTTCGATGTGTTTTCGACTTAATTTAGCGCGTTATGTTTGGTCTGAGTTACGGAAATATGAACGTGGCATCATGGCTCACCGATTCTATTCTGATATGATTTCCGTATTAAATCGGCAGCTCATTTTCAAAGTAAAGTTGATGAAAGTTTGCGGAAAACTATCCGTCCCTGCGGTGAGACGTCGACGCCCGAGATTTGAATCTATTGCTATTGGTGTACCGAGCGATGCTTTAAAAACGGTTTAAAAATATAGTAAAGGAAAGAGCAAAAGAATTTCAAATCTACTATGGTTATACTGGGTATAAGGGACAACTCTCCGAATACTGAAAGGGTGCACTCAGACCTCGTAACTGAACAACTTTCCATAAGAAAAAATTTTAGGAGACGTAAAACATTTTTTGACCTCCCATAGAAAATGCAGTCAGGATCGCGATTTTATATAAGAGGTCAAAAAAAATTACGTCTCTTGCGAAAAAATCTTACGGGAAGTTGTTCACTTTAATGGTTTAAATGTACCCTATCGGCATTCGGAGAGCTGTCCCTTACACCCTGTATATTTCCTAAGGTTATCGATTGACCAAGTACAAAGCAGCGCTGCGTATCGAGCTCCCATATTTTAATCGTCCGTTGCTCGCGCGTCACTAAACTGTTTTGAGACGATCATTTGAAATTCGATGACCTGAATTTATTAAGCGGGACGAAGCCATCGTCTACAGAAAAAATCAACATAATTCTTATCTGTCTTCTACCTAAAGGTAGATAACATCTGGTAGGTATATTTTTGTGAGTATCTTTTCTTAGGCTGATTTAAACAGTATGGGCAAATTCAGTTGTACAGTATAAATCTTCTTTTAGATGGTTTGGTGACGAGCGTGTAGCGAGAAATCAGTTTACTTACATTATAAAATGTTTACTTATTATGTTTTCCCTGTTATTGCGTTTTTGTTAGAGATCGTCACATTTAAATTGTAAAACTCGTCCAGTATAGGACTTAGGCTGAAACTAAGCTTCGCAAGGCTCGGGGTGAAATACTGCCGACTGTAAGACCACGTGAGAAAGTAATAATACCTGAAAAACAATACTTAACGGATCATTACCACGTTATAATCGATTTTTAGATAAGGCTTTTATAGGCAGCATTTCCGCCAGATAACATTGTCATCACAATTATCTTAATCGGATTTGCTGTATACAATTTTCTCGATTAAGTCACTTCCGAATTTAATCTTATAAAATTGCCTATCGTTCAAAGTCTAAAAGGGCGCCACACACCGGGCCGCCCGGCGTGATCGATCACGCGCGTAGACGCGTAATGACGTCGTAACGACGCCGTGCGGCCCGGTGTGTGGCGCCCTTAAAGCTGCATAAATTTAGAATTTATAACATTTTCAGATAGCAATGTGAAAGTGTTTGAAATTGTTTTAACAGTTGATGGAGTATATCACCCCTTGCCTTGGTCTTTGCGCGATGTGCTAGTGTGTGATGACGTCACGAAGCATCGTTGCACATAATACGTGATGTGACTCGTCCGATGTGATAATTGTACCGGCGACGATTACACTCGCCAATTTGATCTCGAATTGCGACTGATACACTCAATGTCTGCAATTTGTTACTTCGGTGCAACTATCGCCATTTGATAACAGCCGTCTTCATTTGCAAAGTAGAAATGGATTTTCAAGAAGATCTATTTCGATTTCGATTCGATAGCGTATTGAAAACGGAACGCGATAGATGTCTGCCGGGGCAACAACTTGTACTATAAGCAGCACCTTGAATTACCCTTTTCAAGGGATCATATATACTAATTCAAATCAATACCAGTATATGTAGATCCCTCAAGTTGCTGCTGATAGTGCCGCAGATATTGAAGCCACGTGATTCTTTCGTAGATATATTATCGTTTAAATTGTCAATTGTTGATGAGGGGCGCTGGCCGGCGGCGGTGACTATTGGCAAGTAATGGTCGCCGGCGCTTCGCCCCATCATCCGTACAAGTTTCGGTTGTACCCTAGTTGTATGTTAGTTTTAGCTGGGTTTATTCTGTTACTATTATTGTGTTATCGAGACGGAACGAGGTGGAGCAACATAATAAATTGTGGTGCGAGTGGATTCAGTGAATTTAACGATAAAGACATTTAACAAATTTTCAAATTAATATGATAAAAGTACTAAGACTTTTTTAAATCGCTTGGATAATGATCGTATGTACATAGAGTTAAGTTAGTAGTAAGTGCAGACTTAGATGTAGTAGGTATAACAAATTGTAGGAGGCGCGCGCCGGCTCCCAAACAACCAACCTCACACACCCGGGCGATGATATATAATTGACTGCTATCTGCGCTATATAAATAATTCCATCTTCGCGATAAACACTGACATCTTGGCGATAAACACTGACGTCCGCGCGATAAACACTGACATCTGCGCATTAAACACTGGCATTTGTGCAATAAATAATGACATCTGTGAAATAAACACTGACATTTGTGTGATAAACACTGACATTCGCAAGATAAACATTAGCGTTCTACCATCCGTGTGATAGATACTACCAACTTTATACAAATATTCAACTACACATATTTGTACCACGTATATCACAGACCAAGACAACATCTACAGGATTATTTAGTATGCTAAATATTACAAACTAACCAGCTATTTAGCATGCCTTAATATCCTATGAAGCCCCATCGCCCGGGCACTACTGCGAGCCGACTCGACCCCCCTTTACCTAAACCACTTACCACCCCCCCCCTCCCTTCCTCACCGCGCCCCGGCGACACTAAACTTGTACCACGTTTGTTTCAAAAACTCTTCACTTCTGCATCTGACAATTTAATTTACTTCAGAACCAAAATGGTTTAACATCAACAATTTTGTTGTGCCATTTTTATAATTACTATCTTATCTGAGGGTTAGGCCTCGTGCAATGGGAAATCTTCAAACAAGCAAATCCGCAAGTTGAATAACTGTTCAAATTCTACATGGATGGAGCCATCAATCATCCTCATCTAAATTGCTTTTTTGAGAAACTTCTCCTCTAAGTCTGTCTTTTAAACAAAATTATGTTGACGATCAAGAACTTTGTCAGGATGCGAAAGTGAAGAGTGAACTATTCTAGCTGCTGTAGATACAGACCCGAAATTGTTTGAAGGGCTCGCAGTATGTTTGCAACAATCAGTGGTGATATTTTAAAATAATTTATATTATGTTTTTATATACTGAATTAACAAGCGTAATAAAGAGTGAGCAATGGCACATCTTAAATCACTGTTTTATTTCCTACAAATTACCATAATTCAGGGGGTAAACTGTGGGTGCTAGCACAAAGTAAGTATTGGCTAGCGCAATCGTGCTAGGTAAACTTTTGCTTTGAACCAGCATAATAGGTCGAAAGATGAACTAATACTACAAGATCTCTTGTGGCTCTACCTCACGTAAAGGATTTTGATGCAGATTTATCAAAAGGAAGGTTAGTAACAAAAAGGGTAGGTATAACAAGCAGTAACAAGGTCAAAGTACTCATGAAACTGAACAACATTCCCCATGGAACATCCGACTATCTAAAATATAAAATAAAAATTAGGACCTCCCATAGTAAAACAGCTGATAGGCGAAGTATTTTTTTTTATTTGAGAGATTAACAGTTAAGTGGGTCCAAAATTGTTTTTTTCTTTTCATGTTCCATTGGGAAAGTTGTTCAGTTTCATAAGTAGGTATGAACTTTCACCTCGTTTCGCCTTGTTATACCCTTTTTGTTACAACACATGCCGAGAGAAAGATTCTTTTCTGCGGGAAAATTAGTTGCACGTTGTCCAAGGTTGCATGCAATGGTTCAAGTCGATAATTTGTCGTTTGTCGCACAAAAAGCAGTATTCGGGTCTTCGTCTGTGTGAGAGCGGTTAAAGCTGTGGGTTAAAGTAGCCTTCGAAATAAAGTTTTGATCTTGGAAGAATTTAGTGTCGACTCTCGCTGCGTTCAAATTGAGACGAGCGAGACCTATTTTTGAGTCATAGTCTACTTGTAGACTACGGACATTTATTGTCATTGTCACATTATCGCACACATTATCGCAAGTTGTTGTTGTTTCCAAAAAAATTAAGCGTCCTAAAATTTAATGCAATAGAAACGAAATATTACCTTAAGCTATGGACACTCTAATGTGCCGGCAAAGACTCAAAAGGCACCCCAGCCCTTCGAGCCCCACGAAGCAGGGTCCAGCCAAAAACTGCGCGAAGAAGAGCGTGCGTCCTTCGGTGCGCCTTTCGCCCCTGTCGTCGCCGCGAGCGCGCCATCTCTGTTCCCCTCCTCCGCCGCCGCCCACGGAGGCTCTGTCACAGGTGGACAACGAGCGACCGCGGGTATCCTTCGTGCAGCTGTACCAGGAGGCGTGCCGAGGTAGCACTGCCGGTAGCAGCGGCGACGCGGCCCCCCGCCGCCCGCGCCCCGCCGTGCGCGTCGAGCTCGAGCTGCCGTACGCAGCGCCGCCATTCATCAACTGACTTCTGATTCTAGTCTTGTGAGCAAGTTGTACCCACAAACTGTGCCACAAACGCGCTTCTTACTTTTCTGGTTATGAAGTGACACCAAAAGAGCATATTTTTCGTCGACATATAGCAGAGTCCGCCAAGGCCCTGCAGCTATATGATATCTGATACCCAGCTGAATGCCACACAACTCTATCGGCAATTATTAAGGTGATAGATATTAGTGTTCCGTATACTGACCGCAAGAAAGTATGTAAACTGTGTTTTTCCAAGCAGTTCCGTCAACACTTTTTACGTTGTAATGTAAATAATTTTTGAACTTTTTTATCAATAAAACAACCCAAAAGATCCCTAAATAACGTGTTTTATTGATTAAGTTACCTACTATAGCGCTTTGACAAAATATTCACATGGATCACTTACAGGTACTGAAATGCATTTTTGTGTAAAATTAGGAAACAAAACTCGTCTAAAATTAAAATACTTATTTACTAATATTTACCTACGCAGTCATATCCATAGGGCCGAAACACAATACCACGTTGCATCACTACAAGCAAAAGTCCATCATAAAATGGAGCATTCCACGAAAACAGCAACCAAGTGAACAGTAGTAAGGTGGCACTGGCACATAGGTGGCACCTACTTACATTGAAAATACAAAATTTTAACTCTATTGTGTAGGTTAATATAATTCAGTAACAAAATTATACTTTTTACGAAACCATCAAAACCAAGGAGTCTGTCTGGCCTGGCCCAAAACGTTTTCATGGAATACTTCAAAGCAACTTATTATTTATAAGGATAACCTTACATACAATCTTCCAAATATCACATTCTTCCTACAACATTTCTACACTATTCGATGTTGGTCTTCGACGAAACCACGCAATAAATTACCAAGTAAATTAAAGTCAGTCTAAAAAAACTTATCATCTAAAGTTTCTCCTTATTCGCTACGGTGAAGTATTTCAGGAGGGTTCTAGTCTTGGCGGCGGATTTAGGGGTTCTTTCAGACGTGGAGCCGCGCCGCGCGGGCGCGGGGGGAGGGGTTGGCGCAGGAGAGGGGGAGGAAGGGGGCAAGGTCGGCAGTTCCGCAGTCTTCGGGCGTTTAGCTCGGGACAGGAGAGTCAGCCAGTCGGGCGCGTCGGTCTTACGCTTGCCGGGAGACATGAGTCGCAAGTGCGGCGCGTCGCCGTCGCGCACGAAGTCCGGCAGCGCGGCCGCGAACTGGCGCACGCGGGTGTTGGGAGACACTTCCGGCGACAGCGTGTTGGGACTGCGCGGGGACAAGATCTCGCGGTCTCTGTAGCTCTTCTTTGGAGTCCTGTACGCGTCATCGCTGGAAGACTCGGACGCGTTCTCGGAGTCTACATCCTGGAAGCGCGTGCGTTTGATCGGCGAGAGCGGGTCGCCGGAGTGCGGGCGCTTGGACCCGGTGGGAATGAGTGGACGCTCTGGTTCTTCAAGTCGCGCTCGCTTGCTGGTGGACTCCTCTTGCGACGCGTTCAGTAAATCGGTCAGGCAGCGTTTGGTCTTTCGTTCCGTGCGAGGGCGTTTGTTCGCATGCTCGGCGGGAGTGGTAGTTTTGCGCTTTAGAGAAGCGGGGGTTTTATCGGCGCCGCCCCAGTGCGGTCCGGCGGTCGGTTCAGCCTTCGGCAAAACCTCGGCGCGGCCGCGGTATTCAGTATCATCGTTGTCCTCCTCCAGCCCGACGCGCCACACCATGTGGCGGGCGTCGTCGCTGCACGTGACGAGCGTGGGCGTGCACGCGCGTGCCCACGCCGCGCACGTGACCTCGGCGCGGTGGCCGGCCAGCCGCACGACGGGCCGCGACGCGCGCACGTTCCAGATGTACGCGTGCGTGTCGCTCGACCCGCTCACCAGGTACCGGCAGTCGGGGCTGAGGCTCGTCTTGATGTAGAAGGTCGCGTTCTCGTGCCCCGAGTAGCGGCGCTCCGGTAGCGGGGAGTACGTCGCGATGTTGAAGCAGTAGATGACGTTGTCCATGCAGGAGGCGTAGAGGCGCACCCTTGCGGCGTCCACGATGAGGTTGGTGTATCCGTTGCGCGTGGAGGAGCCGCAGTAGGGGATGGCGCGCTTGGGCAGCGGCTCGCGCGTGTACACGCTGTAGTTCTTGCGCAGGTCCCACACCTTGATGTTGCCGTCGCACTCCCCGCAGGAGAGCAGCGTGCGGTCGTCCTGGAACACGAGGCCGGTGATGCTGACGGGGCGCGGGGCTTCGACGCGCGCGCGCTTGCCGTGCGAGCCGGGCGTCTTGGGCGTGAAGCTGGAGTGGCACGCGAGCAGCGCGTTGTCGGGCTTCACCACGACGGCGGGCTGCGCGGCGGCGCGGATGTCCCACACGAGGATGTTGCCGTCCCTCGCTCCGGTGGCGAACACGCTGGGCTCGTGCGGGCGGAACACGGCGGTCTTGACGGAGCGCGTGTGGTGCGAGAAGGACAGCACGCGCCGCGGGGCTCCCTCCGCCACGTCCCACAGGCACGCCGTGTGGTCGCCTGCAACAGACGATGTGCTTCTAGTTACGAGATCAGTATAAGCCCTACCTGCTCATATAATGTCGCACCATACTTGCTTCTTTCATTCCTCTTCAACTTAACTACAGCTTCAAGGATGATTCTTTCTTCTGATCTTCAAGCACAACCATCACTCCATAAACCATCTTTCATATTTAATTGAATTCTGAGTCCATAAAGAGATAAACTATCATATCAGGTTAGTGTAATAGTTATACGGGCTGTTTTCCACAACTCGACGTCTACATGCGCCTATTTTGCATGAAGATCAGATTAGTGTTGCATTCAGTTCAGCACTAAATAAATCAAATAACCCACTTGTTGGCCGTGCTAATGTTGGCCTCAATAAACTCTTATGTATTATGAAATTACATAATGATCCATCTTGCCCAGAGTGCAGACAGGAAGAGAGTAGTTTCCTTTACTTAGCAGAATGTCCAAATGGGAACATCTAACTAAGTAATGATAAACTTGAAAAAAGAGATTTATCTAACATTATCTCTAAAAGATGTCCTGCATTTTTACTGAGCACCGGTGAACCCTGTGCCCAAAACCTGGGAATTGAGTAAAATTTTTCCAACATATGGGAGCCTGTGGGAGCTGATCACCAGTCTGTGAGCTCCGCAGGCATCCTGTTACTATTCAAACTCAAAATGGCTTCAAAATAAAACAATGTAACTCATATTTGTATTCAAGAAGGCAAGTTCATATTCATGAGGAAGTTTTGGGATAAACCAAAACATATATCCTCTCCATTCATCCAGTTATGAATAACCTCGTAAGGCCCACGTATTTTTACGACAAGTAGTAATAGCGGCCCAATGTCCTAATTTTAGGCAACAGCGTTCAGACCCAGATATTCCATGTGCAAAAATAATGTGTTAATGACCTGACACCGGCTCCAAATTTTTGTGTGTTGCTCATTATCACTAAGAGCATCTGACAGGGTTCATAAAACCTAAATAAATTATGTCCTATTTTTAGGACGTTGGGTTGCAATGACAACAGAAAATCAAAATATTTTTCCGTAAGAAAGATGGTTCCGTGCTTCGGAAGGCACGTTAAGCCTTTGGATTCATATGCTGTTTATTCTACCTTACTTAGGCATTGTTGTATAACCTCGTTAGAGGCCTACGAGTTAAATAGTAGGCTGATTGAGAGCTCTGACTCCGGGGTTCATCGGGTCGTTCGTAGACTCGGTAATCCACTCAATATCATGATGAAGATGTGTTTTGTGAAGCCTGAGATCAGGTTCATAGGCAGTGTTATAAATATTTCAATTTCCGCCACTATCTTGGAATTGAGCTTCATCTAAGTTCATCTGTTTTACTATGTGTTGACCTTGGAAAGCTTAGAAAATATTTTTTTTTTAAGACCCAGCGGCCTAATTTTAGGACATAGAAATTTGGGACAGAATATTTAATTGACTATGGCATATTTTTACCAAATTTAGTCCAAAAACCAATATTTATTGATTTATCTTCAAATTGCTTTCTGTTTTTACCCAAAAAATAAACAGATTTTATAGAAATAAACAGATTTTCTGAACACATTTTTTTGAATTAGCCATCTTGCTAAGCTTCCAGGTCAAAATCACAGCTGCTTTTCCTTTAATATGTCAAAGTATGTATTTTTTTTAAAGATGCGTTCACGTACAACCCAATTTAAACCTAGTTTCGAGCTGGCGCCAAAATTCAAATTAATAATCCAACTTCAAAATTTATGTCCTAATATTAGGCCGCTGGGCAGATATTTGATGTTTTTTAAATACAGTTTGGGCCTGAAGGACTACTGAACGTATGTCCTAAAATTAGGCCGTTGGGCCTTACGAGGTTATATGACAGGAAATGAAGTGGGAAAACTCCTTGATTTATTCATTCAGTTGGTCCAAAACTTGATGTTATGTTATGGCTTAGTGTCCCGAGACAGGGTTAAAAACCCTATAGGGTTGAATGAATACCTGTTTCACAAAAGAAAGGGAATATAAATGGCAGCAGTTTCATAAGTGGGAGGGAGAAAGCATGGATGCCTGGTGTTTGTATGAGCTTTAGTGCGAGTGAGAAATCATGCCCTCTGGCCACCATTTATATTCTTTTCTTTTCTAAAACGGGTAGTAGCAGGTAGTAAAAAACAAAGAATCAGTAAATGAAATAGATAAAGATTGAGTCTAACTGAAGTGGTGCATAATGAACATACCTGACACAGTGACGAAGTTCATGTGCCCCGGCCGCCACGCCAGGTCGAACACCGCATTGTTGTGGCATTGGAAACCCTCCAGTGAACCATCTGCATCTGGCTTGGAGATATCCTGCAATTAGAGAACATGTACATTGTATATTATTGTTATAATGACTACAACACATCTTCACCTCTGTGCCTGTGTTGGTCTTAACTTCTGAGCACAAAATATGAACATGTTTCAGTAGAAACTTGGCTATACTAGCAAACTAAATGGCTATTTTTGATATCTTGTGATCATATTTTGGTTGGAGAGCACTTATGGGGGCTGCCATACAAATGAAAATTTTGCTTATTGCTGTGGCCAGCCCCCCTAAACACCTTAACCCTTCCCTAGTCGTGTGGCAGAGGGGTAATGATTAAATAGGTAGGAATTAGACGATATTCAGTATACCTCTGTGATACGCTTACCTGTATAGCAACTCGGCCATCCTCGTTGGCGAGCGCGAGGATGTGTTCGAGGCCGGGCGCCTCCGCGAACCGACACGCGAAGATCGGGGGGTCGTCCGCGCCCGGCGAGCCCAGACCGTGGTACGCCTCCGCCTCGCGCACCACCAGCCGCTTCACCACATTGTCGTAGCCGAAGCGGCCCGCTGCAAACACCACAAACCAACACGGTTAGCTCACAGGCAGGCATACACAAACAGAATACATTCCTACACGTATTTCACTTACAAATCCCGAGCTGGCGGTCAATTAAATACTGCACGTCATTCATGGTTTAGCCTTTTTCATTTTACATACGCATAAAACACTCTTTACATTTATTTTTTAGTATTTAGAACAGAGAATAGCATGGAATTTTGTAGAATTTTCTCCAAAAACACGACATGTACGCGCGAAGCCGCGAAATTTGACATCTGTCACTTATTGTCGTTTTGTTGCGATTGGAAAGAAAACAAACAAACTTTATCACCCGAAAATTTTAATATACGCAAGAATCTGCTACAGTGCAGAACAAGAAGAAATTCTAGGTGAAAATCACATGGAAACCCAAATAGAGTGATTTGAGATTATTTATTTGTGAAGAAGACGTGCCTGCAAAGTATCTGTATCTGCCAGAGAGCAGAATCGAAACGAAATAGCCTGTTTGGTTTTCTATGATATTTGCTCTAATTGCTAATTTAGAAAGAGACAAAATTCATATTTACTTCTCGCTTTAACTGTATAAAGATGGTTCCTGTTGTGTTTAGATAAACGCAATGCAGCCGCCATTTTCTTCTGCTTTGATGTTTTTTCCGTATTTTGACTTGTCTGTGCGTTTCTGGTCCGCAAAATTATTTTTACTATGTGAAACGAAATAAAGAAGGGAATATGAGTTGTATCTAGTGCTCCTACATAAATGCCGCACACTCCATAACCTGCTGGGGAAGTATTTATCCTGCGGCGGTTCCTTGTGCTGAGTTTTTCACTGATCCTGTAAAATCATCTGATGCAAGCGTCTTTGATGCTTTTTCTTGATACCAAGCATTGAGCGGTTAGAACTCCTATTTCAGGTATGTAATTCAGATGACGAGAAGTTTTTGTATCCCTAATTCTTTGAAATAATGCTTATTGTTGTCGAATTCCAGGTGCATGGAATGTGTCAGACGAGGATATGCAGAAGGTCATGAATGGAAGGCGGAAGTGGCATCATGGAGAGCCGGCAGCGGCGCCGGCGCGCGGCAGCACGGAGCGGGTGATGTGGGAGCCCGCCGCCGCGCTGACGGCCCGCCCGGCGCGCCCAGCCAGCCCGGCCCCGCACAGGGCGCGCCGCATGACCCACCGAGCACACACGACGCAACACCACACGATGACTCCTTTATGAACGAGATGGACGAAATATCCTATTGGGTGTACACTAAACGTGCACCATGCCTGATGAACTATGATAATGTCATCAAAAAACAACATGAAGCGGCCCAGATTGCCAAACCTGTAAGAGTGCCTTCTCCAAAGAAGAAAAAGAGAAAATTGTCTTTGCTGGACAATGACTGTGTGTCTGTTGAGAAGCAGCAAAACTTGTACTTTGATACTTCCCAACAGAAGCAGCGCACCGTCCCCAGTAGCTGCAAGTCTGCTGAGTCCGACATTGACTTTAACATCAAAAACACATCCATTCAGAAAACCCCTAAACGGGCTAGAAAGCAGAAAAGTAGCCGCACCCCACTGAAGAAGAATAAAGTTGTAACATCTACTCCATTACGACGGAGTCAGAGAAAGACTCAAAACGGCACCACCAACAACACACAGTTAAATATTTCATTTGATGTGTACAATTGTAGCTATTTGAATGGCACAACTGATCAGTCCACTTGTAAAATTAAAAGTAGAGTGGGGCAAAGGTCTAAGAAGCCATTAAATAGAACACCTATAGCAGAAACAAGTTTAGAAAAAAAGGATTTGGTTGTCCCAAGAAGATCAAAAAATGCGACTGTACAGAAAGACAGATTTGAAGATTTGAGTGATGTGTCTGGTTTTACTGCCAACTACATACGGTCCACCAAACTACACTCTAGTACAAACCCTAACAGGAGCCTGAGAAGTAAAAACAATAGAAATCTAGTGAAAGAATCACAACCAGCTGATGGCACAGATGCTGAGGTTCCCAGCAGAGCAACCATGCTGGTATGCGTCAACAAAGCAGTGAATGCGTCCCCCGAGCAGCCCACTGCTGAGCCCGTTGTGCTCAATTGCAGCACTGACTCTTCACAAAATGTTATTAATTTAGTCACTGTAAAAAATAACAATAGAAGTGAAAAAGTTAATAAGAGCACATCCCTTTTAAAATTTGTTGATCTTAAAACATCAAAATCAAAGGATAATCACACTTGTAGAAAAGGTGACGATAATCAAGACAGCACAGGTGAACTGGACATCTCATTTAGATCTAGGAATACCAGCAACTCCAGGTATCCAAAGAGACAAAAGAAAAACACTGACATAGCAACCAGGTCCACCAACACATTGACCAGAGCTTCATTGGTTAAAAGACGGAAGTCAAGCAAAGAAGTTGAGTTCACAGACTCTGAGAGAAAAGAGAATCCTGATGATGCAACAGTCTCCAGGACAAGAAGTGGCAGGAGCTTGACGTTAGCACTGCGACAACCAGAGAACTCTCTGATAGTGTACAGTAATTCTACTGAGAAAGTGAGTACTGCTAACACACTGAATGTTGCAAACCACCCTGCGCGGCCTAGAAATAAGGCAAAATTAAAACAAGTACCACAATTGAAGCACTCTATAGACACTAGTGATTTAGCATTGAACAGGGACTCAGTGCGGGAGAGAAGTGGTTTTGCCGCTTGCTTCTCAGACAGTGACGATGACAGTGAAGCGTTAAAACAGAGAAAGTTCTTCTGCTAAAGTGTTAGAACTAGATTATAGGTATAAACAAATTTTATGTTTATTATGTATTGCAACCAGACTTCTACATGTTTATAACTATCAAAAATGACTTGAGAATAGGATTATAGATAATCTTATTTTGAATGAATGAATTCTTGTTTTATCAGATGCCTAGTTGTAAAGCTTATCCACAGCATGTTGTAGGAAGTGTAGCTTCATAGCCACATAGAGCATCACTCAAGTAGCAACAGGCAATACAGCATCACAGGCAGCATGTCAGTCTGGTAAAGTTGTTCATAAAAAAAGCAAAAGGTTAAAAACTATTAACTTCATAGTCTGATAAAGAATTTGCAACATATTGGCAATGTTATATTGTAATAAAGAAGAAAAATAGATGATACAATATTCCTACTATGTAAACCGTACTGTAATTAAATGTATTAGCTGAATATTGAATGTATTTGAGACATATTGGAGATGTATTATGAGAGCAATGTAAAGCGATTTAATCGCTAGTGTAGTAGGAGGACCCTCGAGATACTGTGGTTGAGTTGAGAGTAGATATTGCCGTGCAATCATTGTACAATTGGTTTTATACAATTATTCGAGCAGTTGGTTATATTTTTTTATTTCTTGCCAGCAGTATCATTACTGTGATTTCTTTTAAGAGCTGGTATTTTATTTTATTTGTTTTATGTTTGGTTTCCTTGTTGTGTGATGTTCACATATTACAAGTTATTTATTTGATGTTTTGAGAATCAGTTGTTTGATGTGACACCACTGCTCCATATTGTTATTCCATGACTCAGACTCTGTATGACTATCATATTTAAGTTTATTTGATGTGATCATTTTAGTTATAGATAGCAACTGTAATAATGTTGGATTTGTATTTGTAAAAAAATTCAGTGTAAGTAAAATTGTATGCCCTAGTATTCATGTACCTATTTAATTAATTTAAAATTACATGATAATGCTATATTTGCCTTGTAATTCTTTTTATTATAAAATATTACATTGCTATTTGCAATTTAAACTTTTGCGTTTTTAAATTCAGCACTGTTGCGCGTTGGGTTGATTTTTATGTTAGGTTTAGTCTAGGTTACCTGTCCATACAATGCAGCAAATGTTAACGTTTCCACAAAATAGCGAACCTTAATTCTTAGTCTTGATGTTGCTTCACCTCACCTACGAAGTTATCCCGTTCGTAAATATCACATGGGCCTACTGATAAAATAACACAACTAGTAAATAACACTGTTATCTCTAGACTCGAAATGGGAAAGTATTTTATCTACTAGTATTCCGACGATGAGCCCAGCCTGAGCGTACACAACTCATTTCACGCTCACCTATTTATTCTGCGGCTCAGTAACATTTCCGTGACGGGCACAATCAAAGGAATCCAGTTTCTGGTCAAAGATTTTGTAGTTGGCAATATACAGAAGAAATGTCCCGCGAGCTGGAGGGTAAAGTGGCGCTAGTGACGGGCGCGAGCGCGGGTATTGGTGAGGCGACGGCGCTGCTGCTGTCGCGGCGTGGGGCGCGCGTGGCGCTGGTGGGGCGCGACGAGGCTGCGCTGGCTGCCGTCGCCGCGCGCTGCGGGCCCGCCCCCGGCGCGCTGCCCCTCGTCGCCGACCTGGCCACGGACGCCGGCTGCGAGCTCGTCGCCAGGAGGACGCTGGAGCATTTCGGAAGGTATGTTGAGCTAGTGCCAGGGGAAGTTGGAAAGGTTGGACCTACTGGCTTAAATATTGCGCTCTGCTCGGTACAATGGTTTTGTGGTCTGCTGAGCATTGCGTTGATTGATTTATCGGCACGAGTCTGTTCGATTCCGAAAGGTAGGTATTGACCAACACACATAGGTTGTTATTAGTTTGATTAATTTTAGACTTTGTAGCATAGAACTCTCATTATACTTCAACGTTGCATCCTCGAGATTTACATATTCACTTTGTAGTCCACTTCTCAATGTACCAGGCATCGATCACAATTTTAAGAGCTAAAAAGCTAAAATCAAAAAGAAATGAAACGATTTGTCACCCTACAGTAGGGTCAGGTAGGGATCGGTGACTCGGGCGGGTACATTGACTCACGCTTATATTTCGGAATAGGACAGCTATATCTATCTGTATTCTTAACATAATGGTAGCTCTTGACAACCAAATACATACAAACCAATAATCCGTCCACTCCAGTACGGTTTGATTGTGAAAAAAATTTGCGATTGGTTTTGCACGTCTAAAAATGCTTTTCAGGGTACCCCACATGTATTTTTATCAGTTAAGATTGAAAGATTTTGGGAAATGTAATTATTATGATCGAAAGTGGTGTTCAAATACTAAGTGATAAGCTAGATTTGCTAGCTCTTAGAATTGTCTGGTAATATTTGTAGACTAATTATTTCAAAATAGCATTGGCGTCTACACTGGCTCAAATTTAAGTGGTACACAGTGACTCTAACATTCAGTACTGGCTCATCTCTCTATTTTAGCAACATTAACAGACAATTGTTAAATATTTCTTATGGCAATAGTAATGATATGAAAAGAATACTTTGACAAATATAATTGATTAAAATGCATAGTTTCAATAAATATTATACTTGTACGACAGGGTTGCCAAGTCCATATAAACTGTTAGAGTCACTGTGTACCACAGGGGTTGAGTCAGTGTAGACAGGTACAGGTACACAGTGACTCACATTTTTTTTTTCTAGAAAAAAATGTCTGGTGACCTAAGTGACGTGTTATTGCAAAAATTCATAACGCGAAACGAAAGAGTATTAATCAATACATCTTAGATATGAATTTCAGTTTGATACTTCAAAGTTATCTATAAAATTTTATTGATTGAAGAAATCCGAGTCACTGTAGCCTACCTGACCCTACCCCTTCCCGCACCCACCCCGCCACTCCGCCCCTGCGCCCGAGTCGGCCATGCGTCATTCGCTTTCTTTGTGCGGGCATCGTAACATCTTTTCCGTGATTTTTTCTTTCGAACTTACGGAATCTTTTCTCAAATAGTTTTTTGAAAAAGTAAAAAGTGTTAGTGATTGAGAATGGGTAAAAGAAAACACAAGGATAAAAAATCGTATCTCCGCAAAAAACTCAAACGGCTCGAGGAACGTTTGTTGGATTATTTATCGGAGTCGGACAAGTCAAGTGACGGTAAGTGTTAGAATAACATAATTCTTATCACCTGATTGCAATATGCTATGCTATGCTTTATAGCTATCTAATATTCTTAGCTAATAACCTAAAAATTTCTACTTGCACTTTTGAGGTTATCGAAACGTAAACAAGTACCTACTTAGTCGTTTACGTGTTACCTACAATACGATGATATTATCGTAAGCTAACGTAAAAATAAATTTACCCATTCAAATATTTTATCTCACTCTTACATTACACATGAATAGGTATAACTACCAACATTGCGCAGATTGCATTCATTATTTTAGCCGCTTACCTATTTATTACGCTGCTACTGCGAAGCAAATCGTTTACGTGACAGATAAGTAGGTCACGAGTTGTTTGACGAAATAAAATAGGTTAAGTATAGGTTATACGCCGTGACGTGCGCACGGATGATACCTGTGTATGTAGGATTATTACCTACAAACTAAGTCTAGCGGTGTAACGTGCGTACACTCAATGACTTTAAATTAACATGATTTTCTTTACAGTTTATCTTACTGGTTACACTCCGTGTCGTGCACACGGCTGACACCAATAGTCCAGTAACGTAACGTGATTACGTCCAGTGACTTTAAAATAATATATTCATTGCTTTAAGCATAACGCCCTTTTTTTGTATCTGACATTCCAGAACGTTATGAGGATTACGATCGATATTACTATGAAAATCGACGCGAAATCGAACAGTCAGAAGAACCAATGAGCGATTTCGATATCATACCACTGTCAGACTCTGATGATGGTTCAGAAAACCCAAAATTAAAATCCGTGATAGCTTCCACTACTGGAAACGACAAAAGGCCTCCGGAGACAACATCGGCACTAAACCCTGATGGCGGAGACAATACCACTGAAGCAGTATGTAATTCGGCCCCTAGTGTGCCTACCAACGTGCCTTCTACTAATCCAGGCACCAGCACGAGCAACGAGGTAACCCCTTTACCAGATGATATCCTCGAAGCTCTAGGAAACCCGAAAGGTAAGGAAGAAGTTTTCGGGCCGAAAATACCTAAGGAAATAGCTAAACGTTGGGGGCGTGTTCTGGTCGACGGTCTCACAAAGGAGCAAAAACAAGAGATCATAGAAAAATCTTTAATCCCTGATAATTTTCGTCTAGAAAAAGCTCCGCTATTAAACCAAGAGATTATTCCAGTCTTGAGCGAGGCGGCAAGAAACCGCGATAAATTATTGGAAAAGTCACAAAACCAACTTGGGCTAGGTATCTCAGGCCTTACAAATATTGCATCAGATATTATTGAAGACAAAACCAATAAAATCGAGTTATTGAAAAAACTGTCTGAAATCAGCCAAATTTTTCTTGATCTCCATTATGAGGATACTAAACGAAGAAGAAAATTAATTACTTCATCCTTGGATAAAAAGTTCCTAAACATGATTTCCGACGTGAAAAGAGATACCTACCTATTCGGCGTGAATTTAAGTGAGAAAATAAAAGCGTCCAAATCAGCAGAAAGATCAGGTTTACAGATAAAACGTACGGACCAAATAGCCCTGTCATCAAGGAAACAACATTACCAACAGGGAAACTGGCGGAACCCCCCGCGAGCACCAGCTCAGCGGGCACACAGACAAGGTGGGAAGAACCGGTACCCGTCACAGCCGAGCCGACGTCCCCCACCTCCTCCAGATCGTCCTCCGCGAGCGCCGATGAAGCCGAGCGCGAGTACTCGCAAGCGCCAATAGAGGTAACACTTCACGCCGGCAGGCTACGTTATTTTTTAGATAAATGGCAGGCTATTACTGAAGATAAGGTGGTACTTAGTTTTATAAACGGATATGATATCCAATTCAGTGAACCTGTAACTCAATCTGTTATCCCCGAAAATGATAATTTTTGCACTTCAGAAATAGTCCAAATTAATAAAGAAATAATTAAATTAAAAGAACTTGGCGCTGTCGAAGAATGTAGAAATGTAGCAGATCAATTTTTGTCAAAAATATTCTTAACTCCAAGACCAGACGGTACCTTTCGGTTTATATTAAATTTAAAAAGTTTAAATAAATTCATTTCTCCTCAACATTTTAAAATGGAGGACATTCGAACTGTTACTAAATTAATGACTAAAAATTGCTTCATGTCTACAATTGATTTGAAGGATGCTTATTTTCTCGTTCCTATTAAAAACAGATGTAAAAAATACTTAAGATTTAAATTTTTAGGAAATACTTACGAATTTCAATGTTTACCTTTTGGACTTTCATCAGCTCCGTTAGTTTTCACTAAGCTCCTTAAACCTGTAGTTTCACACCTTAGAAGTAAAGGTTTATTACTAGCTATATATCTAGATGACATAATATGTATAGGCATTGATAAAAGGGAGTGCTTTACCTGCGTCACAGAAACTGTAAAATTACTAGAATCTTTAGGATTTATTATAAACTACTCTAAGAGCAAATTAGTTCCAAATCAGATTCAAACTTACCTGGGTTTTGAATTAAATTCATTAAATATGACCCTAAATTTACCATACGTAAAACGTTTAAAAATCTTGAAAAAAGTTGAAAACATTAAAAAACAAAATACTATTTTAATTAGAGATTTTGCTAAACTGTTGGGGCTCTTATGTTCGGCGTGCCCAGCTATCAGATACGGATGGGTCTACACTAAACCAATGAAACGTGAAAAATACCTAGCATTGAAAAAATCTTATGATAATTACGATACTTACATGAATTTAAACTTAAACTTGCAACCAGATTTCGATTGGTGGATCAGAAATATTATGACTTCAAATAGTCCTATTCGGGAAGGAAAATATGCTCTAGAAATTTACTCAGATGCTTCTTTGACAGGTTGGGGTAGTTGCTGTGATAATGAGAGAACCGGTGGTTTCTGGGACGCCGATGAGGCAGATATACATATAAATTCCTTAGAATTATTGGCTGCTTTTTATGGCTTAAAGTGCTTTGCCAAACATTTAAAAAATAAAGAGATACTACTCCGTGTCGATAATACAACCGCGATATCTATACATATAATAAAACAGTAACAAGTATAAAGTCTGTACATGAAATAGATTCAAAAAAGGATTTTTGTTTTGGATTATGTTTAAGATAAAGATCTCAAAACAATAGCAAAAAAATATTTTGTCTGTTTGTCTGTCTGTCTGTCTGTCTGTCTGTCTGTCTGTCTGTCTGTTTGGTTGTTATTCTTTAACGCAAAAGTACTGATCAGATTGTTACCAAATTTTGTATCGTGGTAGCTTATTACTCGGGTCAACATTTAGGACACATTTTACTTCGGGAAAATCTCTCATTCCCACGGGAAAACGCAGCAAAGTTTTTTACAGTCTATCTTATTGAGTGGGGTATCGTTGAATAGGTCTTTCAAAAATAAGTGCAGGTTTCTTAGAAATAAAATCGATTAAATGTTTCTGTCTCGAGATATTTCCTTCTAATGATTAATTTGTAGTACATGTTTGCTTTGAGAAAATTAGTATGAAAACCTTCGTGGATACGAATGCTTGGTAGATTAAAAGTTAGGTGTAGTGTCTTTGTGGGTATTGTTGGTGGTATGTTATGTTGCCGTGTGATGCCGGCTTAGAATGTCATCACCCCATATCTTTCCCGTGGGTGTCGTAAGAGGCGACTAAGGGATAAATTCATCCAGGGTTCATTCACTGGATGAATTTCGCAATAACATTTCAACATCTTGCATTGTGCTCACCAACCCGCCTGCCAAGCGTGGTGAGTATGGCACATAATACCCCTACTAGAGGGAGGACCATGTTCAGTTAGTGGACTTTATTGTGGCTGTTATAAGAATGTTATGGTAGTAACAAGAGAGTGAAACGTGAAAATAACAGCAAGAGCTACAGATGAGCCAGTGTTTTCGATACCAGGTTAAATAGTTGCTGATGCCCGAAAACGAGCATAACTAACTACATACAAAGTATGTATTTAATTTAATAATTAGGTACGTGTTGTCAATTACAAGAGAAATGTTGGTGTTAGCCTCTTTCCTACCATGTAAGTGATAATACCGTGATACGTGTATGAACGTAACGTGTTATATAGGTAAATTATCACATTATTGACTGAGATTTTGTTATTTGTTTAGGTAGTTCTAACGTTTTAACGTTATATTGCCGCAAGTTTGTTTTAACCGCCGTATTATAAGTACATTACGTCTAACTGTCTCTCAAAACGCGGCTGTTTACATTGCAAAGGGTCATCGATAAGGCAATATAAACTGATAATGACATGTAAAGAAAATAAACCTTTGAGTGTGTATGTCTGCGTAGTCGTTTCTCTTCTTCTAATACTTAAAGTTAATTTGAAAGCTGTTATTTGGCCAAATTGGCTATAGATTTGGTGCAAACTAAAATATAACATCAATTAATGAAAATTCAGACTTTCTGCTCATAATAACTAGAAAGAGAGACTAGAAAAAACTATACCCCAGAGTAATATGTCTGTTTCAGCCAGGGTACCCTATTATATCTCAGCTTCTGGATCGACAGTTTGGATGTGGTATACGAGTACTCGACTCCGGTTTCCCGAGCTCCTGTCTATGTTTAAGTACCTTCCAGTAGAATCTTAGAACCTGTGTTCCTGTCTCAAACTCACCACATTCCTTTTCACTGCTGTTCCTACTTTCCCTTCTCTCCTAAATCCAACAAAAGCATCTCGCTCCTGCAAAATCTGTTTCGGCGAAAACCCAATGCAGATAGTGCGAATGGGCTTGGTGGACTCGGCGACTCAGCAAGGCAAATTGGACAACCTAGGGCGAAGGTAGAGGGCGCTTGCAGTTACTGTCGGCCAGACACTGCATCCGACCTCTTCGTCAGTCGCAGCGGTTTTCCGTTCCACTGAATCGAGGAGGAGGACAACTAAGTGCTTGCACTTGCGTTTGCGCAAACGTCTGTGCACCTTAATATATCCTGTTCAACTGACCTAATGGACTACGATGTAGGATATAAAATCACCAATATCCGAATCAGTGTCGACTTGATTAGTAGTAGAAGTGGTCGCCATGGCCAAAATCGGTCGGAGAGATAATTATTTGGGAAGTGTACCTAAGTGTCCGAAAGGGTGTCAGTCTAACGATTCTAGCATTTTATAGAAATAATCGGTTATAAGTAAACCATTAAATTATAGCAAGCTTAACAAAAGTTTGCTAAGGTGATGAGCTTAATTCGTTCCTTTGAGTGCTACAAGAAGCATGGATGTAAAACTTTCGAAAATAACAGGCTATATTTCCTTGCCCTCTAACCCAAAACGCGATGTAAGTCTCGGCTAAACCCTTAGCGCAATAGAGCAGTCACACAATCACCATCCTGGTAAATATAAGTTAGCAAAGAACATGATCAACACGATTACCAAGTCATCGCAAGCGCCGCACTAAGTCTTGGGCTTCCAAGATTGTGTCAAAGATCTTTTAATCCTGGGGATACTCATATTCATACTCTTATACTTATTTATTTTCCTTCAAACGGTACAATAATATCCTAGATTAGGAGGTATATCGTTTCACATTTGATGTCATTTGTAGGCACAGCATGCATGAGTAGAGCTGATTACCCGTCTGCGAACACCGCAGGCATCCCATCCTCAGAAACTTGACTCAGCCCTAGCCGCACATTTAACTTGTGGCTGATTTCAAAATCACTGATTAACAGTGTAACAACATGTAAATATAAATTAACTAACACAAAGCCCCTATCCACTTGCGTACGAAGTCGCGGGCACCAGCTAGTCTTATATAAATCGATTTGGCGGTGTACAGTATTTACATTTAAATAATATAACACGCGAAATTTGGCAGTGGTGCGAAAGAAGAAATTTGCATATTTACGCATCATACATTAAATCAAAGGAAAACGTAGACGCTGACGAAGAATCTCGCCGTAGTAATATCGACACCGAGTGGAGTTTATCTCAACAAGCATTTGAACGCATCACAAATGCTTTTGGCAGACCAAATATTGATTTATTTGCTACAAAAATCAATGCTAAGTGTCGAAGGTACGTTTCATGGAAACGTGACCCTGAGGCTTACAATATTGATGCTTTTTCGTTGAATTGGAGTGATTATTACTTTTATGCTTTTCCTCCATTCTCGCTTATTTTGAAGAGCTTGCGAAAAATTATAAATGATAAAGCCTTAGGCATATTAGTCGTGCCCTACTGGCCTAGCCAACCGTGGTTCCCACTTTTCCTGAGATTATCGTGTCAAAAACCGATATATTTAGAACCTGACAGCGAGTTATTAATCTCCCCTTTCAGGACGCGCCATCCACTTTGGAACCGTCTTACCCTGGTGTCATCAGTGTTATCAGGGAAGCCTTCAGAAGACAATCGTTATCTGATGACACCATAGACATAATGATTTCATCACTAGCAAAATCATCATTAAGTCAGTATAATTGCGCTTACAAAAAGTGGTGGATATATTGCTTAAAAAATAATATTGATTTTTACTCGAATAATGTATTAAATGTCCTAAATTTTCTTACTTACGAATGTAAAAATGGTGCTAGCTACTCAACTTTAAATACTTTACGTTCAGCTCTTGGATTAATTCTAGGAAAAAGGATTAGTGAAAATTGTAAGATCTCTAGATTTTTAAAAGGCGTCTTTCGAACAAAGCCATGTTTACCAAAATATCAGACTACTTGGAACCCAAACTTGGTACTAGATTATGTAGGTAAACTATATCCTAACATGGGTCTGTCTTTACCAAATTTAACTAAAAAATTGGTAGCTCTGCTCGCGTTATCTACAGGACAACGTGTGCAGACGCTGTCACTGATCAGACTGAGCAACGTAAGAGTTGAGACATCTCATATTGGAATAATCATAAACGATCTCATAAAAACTTCAGCGCCAGGTAGACAAATGCCTCGGCTCATAATACCATTTTTTCCTCATAATGAAAAAATCTGCCCTGCAAAAGCTTTAACTTCATATATAGAAATTACTCGTGAATTTAGACAATCTACTAATACCGATAGATTAATACTGACTACTAAAAATCCCATTCACAACGCTAGTGCTTCAACGATTAGCCGTTGGATAAAATCAGTCCTCGCCGAGAGTGGCATTGACGTTACAATATTTTCAGCACACAGTACGCGTCATGCTTCTACTTCAGCAGCAAGTCGTAGAGGCCTGTCTTTAGATCTTATTAAAAAGACTGCAGGTTGGTCAGGAAATTCATTAGTATTCGCAAAGTTTTACAATAGACCAATAGTTGATGAAAATGAAGATAACGCTTTTGCACAAGCAGTTTATGGCAATTAAATTTAGTAAATTATTGTCTTTACTATAGCTTATTAAAATTTTGCATGCACATTAATAAATTAAAACGCTTATTATCATTTTCAAGTAGTGAGTGTTTTCATTTACCATCAATATATCACCTATTTCGGAAGTTACTCTAAACATCTACAAAGTGAATATGTAAATCTCGAGGATGCAACGTTGAAGTATAATTAATGGTTAAATAAACTTACCTGAAGTGAAGTTTGACCATAATTATACGAGACGTTGCATCCGAAGAGATTTACACCCACCCTGCCCTGTAGTACGGTCTGTGACTTTTGGAAATGTATGGAAAGGTGACGATTTTTGTTTAAGTGAAATTTCGATATGGGGCCGTGTAGAGGACCTCAATCTAAGGTTTCTGAGCCCGGTTACCAAACTCCAGCACGTGGTGGGGGGGAGGGGGGGGGCGTTCAAACTTTCGCGTTACCGCGCTTCAGTAAAAAAATATGTGGCGTTGGCTTTACATACAATTTTGATTTTGGTATCAATTTCTTATAAATCGAGGATGTACCTTTCATTTTTTGTATCAAAATACCTATATTTCTTACGAGAAATATGAAAAAAATTGAAATAAATGAAAAACATCTGCAAAGATTTGTAATTTTTTTCATTTGACCGGCTATATCTTTAAAAATATATATGAATAAGTCATAAATAAAAAATATTATCCGTTAGTCTTATTATTTAAATTTATGAAACCATACACAGTGATGCCAATATTCGAAGAAAAACTCCCAAAAAAAAATAAGAACCGTGCCTACTGCAATGTGTACCCGTACGGACCTACTGCTATGTTTACCGCATAACATTTTTCATCTTCCTGAAAAAGCGTTACAGAGTTATTATTTGTAATGTCATTTATTATAATAAATAAAGTAGACGTATCTACACTAATAAAATAAAGAGGAAAGATTTGTTTTTTGTATGTACGTATGTAATCGATAAACTCCGGAACCACTGAACTGAATTAAAAAATACTTTCACCATTAGAAAGCTACAATATTTCAGAGTAACATAGGCTACTTTATAGTACGGGAAAATATATTATTCCCACGGGAAAACGGTTAGCAGCGGGAAAACCGTTAAATTTAGCTGATATTACCCAAATTATCCACAGCACTTGACCGATCTTCGAGAAATTCATCACTGATATTGCTAGCATATCAAAAAAGGGCATGGACTACGTTTTGTCAGACCTTGCTAAGCATGATGGTCTGCTTCTGCTGGCACATGGTCATCGAGGGTCTGGAGTACTTGATGTAGATGACCAGCATCTCATCCAAACAATAAGAAATACGGTAAAGGCTTCGAAGTAAAAGTTGTTCAGCACGTCGGGCTGCTTCTGCTGGCACACGGTCATCGAGGGTCTGGAGGATCTGATGAATTTGGTAACGGATACAAAGTAAAAGTTGTTTAGTATGACGGGATGCATCTGCTGGCACATTGTCATTTAAGGTTTGGAGTACCTGATGTAGACCACCAGCATTCCATCAGAATTATTTGAGTTACGGTATTGACTTCAAAATAAAAGTTGTTAAGCATGGCTATTTTTTGGCACTTTGATATTGATGATGTTAGCGTATATAGTATGGAACACCAGAAGCCTAGCACAACTGAAAGATATATGTGCAAGGCTTCATAGAAAAGGTTTTTAAACATGACATTTCCACGGGAAAACAGCTAAGTAGCAGCGGGTGAAGCCGCTGGTCGGGTTGCTAGTCTACACTTATATAATAAAGAGGAAACCTTTGTTTTTTTGTATGTATGTAATCCATAAACTCTGAAACTACTGGACCGATTTCAAAAAATCTTTTACCATTAGAAAGCTACAACATTCCTGAGTAACATAGACTACTTTTTACCACGGGAAAATTCCTCATTTCTACGGGGAAACGGCTAACAGCAGGAAAAGCGGGAAATACAGCAGATATTACACAAATTAGCCAAAACGCTTTACAGATCTTCGCGAAATTTGTCACTGATGTTACTAGCATATTAAAGACGAACATGGCCTACTTTTTGTCGGCTCTCGAGGATCTGGAGTACCTGATGAAGACCACCAGCATCCCATCTAAACTATAAGAGATACGGTAATGGCTACAAAGTAAAAGTTATTCAGCATGACGGGCCGCTTCTGCTGGCACATTCACCTTTGCTGGAACGGAGTAATGGACTTTTTACTACGGGCAAAGATCCAATTTCTACGGGAAAACATGTAAGTAGCAGCGGGTGAAACCGCTGGGCGGGCCGCAAGTTTGTTATAAAAATGATTTTATTATCATGTATATTTATGCGACTTACTTGTTGATTATTTGGTAGAAGGTGTAGCCCTCTACGTTTCGGCTGGTTACGACAGCCTTCTTCTTGGAGGACGACAATCACACACGCGCGACCGCCAGTTGCGATTGTCGACTGGCTCGCGCCGCAGCTCGCTGCGCGCGCGCTGAGATGATAGAGGGCGCTGCAGTAGCCGCAGTTGGTGGCTCTTGTGGTGATTTTATTATCCTACAATATTTATGGTATTGCCTAATAAATGATGATCTATGCAATGATGAACTTTATTCAAAGTCTCCCTTTCAAGAACAAATAACTTGAGTTAATAACAATAACTAGATAAAAAAATACTTTCTTGCCATTTTTGTATCTCATATAGTATAGCAGTGCTCCTTGTGCCCTCCATCAGGTACTCCAGATCCTCATGTTCTGACAAAACGTAGTTCATGCCCTTTTTTGATATGCTAGCAATATCAGTGATGAATTTCGCGAAGATCGGTCAAGTGCTTTGGATAATTTGGGTAATATCAGCTAAATTTAACGGTTTTCCTGCTGCTAACCGTTTTCCCGTGGGAATAAGATATTTTCCCGTGGTATAAAGTAGCTTATGTTACTCTGAAATATTGTAGCTTTCTAATGGTGAAAGATTTTTTTTTTAGTTCAGTAGTTCCGGAGTTTATCGATTACATACATACATACAAAAAACAAAACTTTTCTCTTTATTATATTAGTGTAGATACGTCTACTTTATTTATTATAATAAATGACATTACAAATAATAACTCTGTAACGCTTTTTCAGGAAAATGAAAAATGTTATACGGTAAACATAGCAGTAGGTACGTACGGGTACACATTGCAATAGGCACGGTTCTTATTTTTTTTGGGAGTTTTTTCTACGAATATTGGCAGTACTGTGAGTGATTTCATAAATTTTAATAATAAGACTAACTGATAATATTTTTTATTTATGACTTATTCATATATATTTTTAAAGATATAGCCTGTCAAATGAAAAAAATTACAAATCTTTGCAGATTTTTTTCATTTATTTAAATTTTTTTCATATTTCTCGTAAGAAATATAGGTATTTTGATACAAAAAATTAAAGGTACATCCTCGATTTATAAGAAATTGATACCAAAATCAAAATTGTATGTAAAGCCAACGCCACATATTTTTTTTACTGAAGCGCGGTAACGCGAAAGTTTGAACGCCCCCCCCTCCCTCCCACCACGTGCTGGAGTTTGGTAACCGGGCTCAAAAACCTTAGATTGAGGTCCTCTACACGGCCCCATATCGAAATTTCACTTAAACAAAAATCGTCACCTTTCCATACATTTCCAAAAGTCACAGACCGTACTACTGTAACCTTTTATCTATGACCCCTGTAATCTTCACGAAATAGGTGCTCTCTGAAACAATGACGCATGGCCGACTCGGGCGCAGGGGCGGAGTGGCGGGGTGGGTGCGGGAAGGGGTACTGTAGGGTGACAAATCGTTTCATTTCTTTTTGATTTTAGCTTTTTAGCTCTTAAAATTGTGATCGATGCCTGGTACATTGAGAAGTGGACTACAAAGTGAATATGTAAATCTCGAGGATGCAACGTCTCGTATAATTATGGTCAAACTTCACTTCAGGTAAGTTTATTTAACCATTAATTTTAATTGTCCTGTGTCGGCTTCCCCGTTAGACTGGACATCCTGGTGAACAACGCCGGTAGCGGCGCGCGGCAGACGCTGCTGACGGCGGCGGACATGGAGACCTTCGACCGCGTGTTCGCCCTCAACGTGCGCGGCGTGTACAACCTGACGCGGCTGCTCGCACCCGCGCTCATCGAGGCTCAGGGCAACATCGTCAATGTCTCCAGCATCGCTGGATCCGCCGTCTACACCGGCGCGCTACCCTACAGCATGAGCAAGGTTTACATTGCAAATACTTGAGTTGCAGCGCCTTTACGCACAATAGGAAGAAACTACAAGTTAAGCTCTTCCACAGAACGAAGTAGGTATCTGCACCGCTGTTCTTGATGGTCTAACTTTTAAGTCAGTTCAGTAAGATTTTGGTCTCCCTCTTGGTCAATCAAAACACTCTATCAAGGGTCACAGGTCTCTCATCGGCTCGGTCGGAGTCACACACGATAAGGCAAGAAGAAACTGATAAAAATGTACCTTATTAAATAAGTAGATATAATCAGCATTTCAAAGTAGGCAGGTTTTTTAATGTAAGTAATCTTCTTTCAGGCGGCGTTGGACCACTTTACCAACCTGATCGCGCTCGAGCTGGCGCCGAAGGGAGTTAGGGTTAATGCTGTTAGTCCCGGTTTCACGGTCAGTTATTTCAACTGAATTCTTACATTTTAATCTTGATTATCCAACAGCCCTCAGCAAACTGTGTGGCACCGGAACCTGGTAAACTTGGTTTCCCAGGTTGACCGGCGGATACCATACCACTTCTAAAAGTACTTATTTGATGAATTGTTGTTTTCTAACAGTGAAAGTTTTTCTTTGACCTCCATAGGTCAGCAAGTTCGTCCAGCGCCTGACTGGTTGCAGCGAGGAGGAGTACACAGAGTATCTCAGGGAGTCCGAGCAGACGATTCCACTAGGACAGGTACCTATGCAAGTCCTACAATACAAGTTTACATTCTGTAAATTATTGGTAGGTTGATATCCAACAGGTTTGCACCAAGAGATAATTTGAACTTAGAGCCACGTAACGCAGGCACCTGACTATTCTTCTTCTTCGCTTGCGCGTAAATAGCAGGTTCTGTGCTTCGGAAGGCACGCTGAGCCGTCATTCCCATAGTCAGTCCCGTTTCTGTGTGTGACAGCTTAAATGGCGGTCCTAACACATTATGTCAGGAGGGTTAAAAAGTTTGGTTCATGAGGTCATTTGTCGAGTCAGTGTCCGACACCATTGAAGAAGAAGGTCGTGTTTCATTCAGGGTCTTGTTATACGGCATTGGATATCTGTACTTCAGTAGAAAACTGTTGTAGGTGTGCACTTCCGAAGAAATTGCGGAGAGCATCGCGTGGCTGGCAGGCCCGGCGGCCGCGAAGGTCACCGGCACTAACATCAGCGTGGATGGCGGCGCAAGGTTCAGCCTCGGAGCTGCTAATACGCTGCAAAAGCAAAAACAGGCAGAGAAACAATAAAAATGTACCTAATATACCTATTTAATTAAATGGTTTTAATTTTATATTTCACGCTCTGGCTAAAATCACCACACCACACCAATCATATAAGTTAGTTAGGTTACGCTACTCGACGATAGATGGAGCTAGGTGTATCAAAAATATAAAGGCTACGAAACAACGTTGTTTTCATTTAATAATTTGCTGTCTAGCTAAAACCAGTAGGTACACTCCACCGCCACTTGTTGAAAACATAAAAACTTTTTACTAGTGCACTTGGCACGTAGGAGAATTCAAAATTGTTAGGAATTCGAATTTGTCTTTTGTTTCCTTCTTCTCGTTCCGATCGGCGTCCTTGCCGCACGTATGTGTACTTTTTTATTATAAAATTTATAAAAATTTGTTATCTTTGTTGTGAAATTTTAGTCAAACAGTGTAAATCTTTCGCTTTTTCGGCACACGCACCCAGTGCATTTTCCATTTTGGTCCGTCTCACCGTGAATTCAAGAAATTGGTGCGTGTTGTGTGATTGGACTATAAATCTTCACTTCAAGAGAAACTACTAGCACTACGTCGTGGACTATATTTTGCCTGGGCGAGAAGCCGGCGCTATAATATAACGTCGTTATTGTCGTCGTGACGCGTACGCCTCTTGCGTCTCTTTTTATTTCGGGCGTGATACAACTTTTTTTTCGCGCTCGTACCTGGAGCGCAAGGACCATGGGGCGCTTTATCATACGTGTATTTTTTTTCAGCACGACGACTAATAATCAAGCAAGTAAGTTTGCTTCTAATAAATTTTGTTCCCATACAAAATCAAGCTTGCTGTTTGAATTCGCCGCCATTTTGTCGCCGTGTTACGCGTACGTCGTTTGCGTTCCTTTTCACTTCGGGCGCGCTTGGAATTTTTCTCGTGCTCGTACCCCAGGACGCATATCCCTACGGCGTATTCTTCACGTGTATTTTTTTCAACACGAACGACCTGAAGCGGCGACTCAAGACGTCCATTGCCTCCCCTACTGCGTTCTTCATCGACTCGTTGATGTATTGTGTTTGAATATTCGCGCTCAGACCAAGGACGCAGCTGTTATAATGGCGTGAGAAATATTTCATGTATTTCATAATGAAGTACCTCATCAAGAGAGGTCATAGAATTTATTTATTCTTCGCGGCTGGGAGTACATCCGACATCTATTTTCGTCGTCGTCCAATTGGCCACACTGTGCTTCGACAGGTGACAGACAGCAGAGTCACGTGACACGGCAGCAGAGCTGTCATGCGCCAGTCTTCAAGTCATCGGCTAACAATGTAAATAAACACCAGTTTTCGCGACAAATATTAAAAATATTCGTAGAATTAAGAAGTGAAGTGCTAAAATCAAAGGACAACAGTGAACTAAATCTAAAAAATACAGTGATACACGTCAAAACCTGCGTCAATTCTGTATTTGTACGTTTCAAGTGTGCCGTTTGGTTACCTATGGTTAAATGTTCAGCGAACCTGCATAAAGTTATAACATCCTAAAAGTAGTGACGACCTACTTTGGTAGCTTTGACTGCCAAAGGCCTAGAGCGTTTGCATTTACCGTGGAGTGCTCTTAGACCACAAGGAATCATGCTATTAGGTTTGTGGATTATGTTAACAAGCTGGACAGTTACCACAGTGCAGATTTATCACAATAGGTAGGAATAGGTTTATCCGCTAAAAGGTATTTGTATTAACTTTCAGTCATCTGTATTCTTAGAAAATAACCTATAAAATGTCTTTCTGCACCTTCACTTTCAGTAGTTTGTTCTCTGAAAATAACCTATTTTATTTACATATTTATCTCTTTATCTGTGTTTATGTTTTCGGAGGACAGCCTATTGTACCTACTATAATTTTGTAAATATCCTATCTTTTCATTCGCTCTCATACAAGTTTTTCCTTATACTAAATCTGGTGTGTTTTGAGGCACCGGCCTGTATTTAAGGAACAGTCTATGTTAACTTGGCTCGAGTAAAGTTTGGTAGTAAATATGTTTCATTCACCTATATGTAATGTGTTCATTGTACTTTTGTTCAAAATATTTGATAAGTATTCAAGTCATAGTTTCTATACTGTGACCTGATAGTAACCAATGTGATTGTACACTATCTATGAACAAAACATTTAACTGTGAACCTTTTTGTATCGCTTCACAACGATGAACCGTACATAGCACATATAATTTGAAATGATTATTGATCAACCGCTATACTTCATGTAATTTCATGTCATGATAGATAGTTTTGTAACTATAAGGTAATCTGTGGTGTTGTTACATATTGTACCTACTTTCAACTTACATGTTGTAATGTAACTTCCATAGAAAAGTAATTTGTATGCAATATTGATGTACTTTATTAATAATAATTTACTGAAGTTTGGTCTAAGAATGTTTAGCAAAGAATGGCAAAACATTGCTAAGCATAGTAAAGCATAGTGGCTTAGCATGACTCAAATATTTTAGAAATATTAATATTATTTTGGGTACCTACTGTAATGTTATGCCGAATGTTGTACTTGTAGTAGTAAGTTTGGTGACAGTCTATGATGACTATTTCTCTTCAGTGGCCAACGGCAATGTAAGCTAATACTTTTTCACTGTAAAATTTGAAAACTTTACATTATTGAAGTAATGTAAATCTGGTACTGTACTGTTTATGTGAAAAAGGGCCATTTGAAAGATTTGTGTATTGGCTATAGATACCTACTCATCTTGTATATTTTTTATAAAATGATTGTATTTTTCTGTCACCAAGTGAACATTCAAGTTGTTAGCTTTATTAGTTAAGTTAAACTGCTGCTCACTGTACTTTTGTTGTAATATTTTGTTAACTTTTTTCTTCTGAAGTATGTATTTCAAGTACTAAGGGTATGTTGTACCTACTGTAAGTTGATTATTTTATCAGATAAATAGGTGATTTCTTGGCTAAGCTGCTGCCTACTGTACTTTGGTATTTGCATGTTGTTTACCTACTTGTATTTTCTGAGGTGAAGCCCTCAACTTGTAATAAGTTCAGGTAGGTTTTGCTTCACTTGTGATAAGTTCAGCTAGTTTTTTTTATTCAAGTTGGCTATATATTCTTCTTCGTCTGTTGATTGTTGTTGAGCCTACACTCATTACCTATTGAATAAGGCTAAGGCTTACATATTTTTACAAGAACTAGCTAGCTAAGTAAATAGCAAATAGTGTTCACTGACATGTAATGTTTTGATTTGTTCATTCATACTTGTAATTTAGTAACAAAAATTGTCAAGCTTTTTCATAAATTGTATTGTCTGGTTTTTTAAAGTTTTCAAATAACTTCTTTTCAAAATTCTATGATAAGCTTTTGCTATTCAATTGTTTTTATCTAACTCATGTGAATAAGTTGTTGCTTTACAGAAGTTTTAAAACTTTTATGATATTTTTATAAAGAACCTAACTAATGGATCTCTATATTATTTCTTTGAGGCGGCAACTTATGTTGAAAACATAAAAACTTTTTACTAGTGCACTTGGCACGTAGGAGAATTCAAAATTGTTAGGAATTCGAATTTGTCTTTTGTTTCCTTCTTCTCGTTCCGATCGGCGTCCTTGCCGCACGTATGTGTATTTTTTTATTATAAAATATTTATTTTCTCTGTGATTAAATAGTCAATACAGTGATATTAGTGTACCATAAAACCATCTTTTAATCATCTCCACACACGCACCCAATTTAGAAGACCAGCCCCAACATAATCTACAGTCCACATAAAATCAATGCATTAAACACCACTGACGACAGTAAAAACATGATAAAAACAAGTAGATGTGTTAAAAAACAAAGAACCCGACTGCGGTAATTTTAAAGTAGTATTTTGCTGTTAAAATCCGCCATCTTGAATCTATAATTTTTTAATATACCTAGCTAGTGTCACTCGCGCTGCTGAGACGAATCTAACGACACCTCATATGTCAAAATCCAACTATCCGTTTGGGTTGTAGCCCGTGAAAAAGAATTTTCTTGTCCACATACATACATACATACCTACATACATACTCTCGAAAAACATAACCCTCCTTCTGAGGCAGTCGGGTAAATAAAAACGTATCACAATGAGACCTTTTTTACAGATTAAAATGTTACGCTTATTTACGCCAACAGATGGCGTTAAAGTATTGAAGGAGTCACGTGAAAAAAAAAATTCTAATTATTATACATATATTTAAACGAAAATAGCGGGTAAAATTCGGCTGATGCTCGCGAGTAGGTACCTATTCTAAGCCAGCATCACACAGTTTACAAAATGTTAACATAAACATTATACTTCGTTGCTGCATCCTATGAGATTTAATAAACCATGTAGTACGTTCTTCGTCGTACTGCACCGTCACACGTATTTTTAGATATATTTTAAAAGAAATAATCAAAATCAAGTAAGTATTTTGACTACCGCCGTACTTAGCCCCGCCGTTCCCCAGATGGCGTGGCGCTTGCGTCATTCGTTTTTCGTGTGACGCACCCAGGCTCTACAATCTTAGTACTATAGAGATGGAAACTGAGCTAGTAAAAACCTGGCAAATAAAGATGTACACTGATGGTGCAGTTCCATTATCAAAGTAACGTCTTTTATATTTCGTAGCATAAAATTTAACTGTTCCCAACTACGATAATAGATGTCGTATTACCGTTTCTCCTCAGATTCTTTACTCCGTAGTATCTCTGTTTGTCGAAAGATGTCGCCTATTTTAAAAATTAGTAGTTAATCCTATGAATTGCCAGCTCGTTCATATTATCCCTCTTAGTAGAATTTTATATGTTTAGCCCGAGGCTTTAAAACCCACACTTGACTATTTGATGGTGAGTGAGGCACACCCATAGTTGTGTTGTATGTGTGGTTGATCAAACAACTAGCCCAATCACGCCCGGAGGACCTAATAAATGAGGACCTGCGCGCTTGTGGAGTGTGATCTACAACCATTAGAGTACTTTTATATACGCAGCACCGTCTGCGGTGATAACATCATCATCATCGGATAGGACGTGTCTGGGACGGCGTTTAAGACGCGAGGTTTTGACGTTGATCATCTTCTGTCTCAAAATTTCATATAGGTAAAAGGAGAAAAAGCAATACACCAAGCCACGCTGTCAGTACACGTATTGTGAGCGAAGCCGAATTTGACATATTATTATGCTTCAACTCTGGTCGTTTTCATAGTCATTTATTTGGTATGCCAGGCTCCATACTTTAATGTTGGATACTCTTTTTAACAAAAGACACATGTCTTTCACTGATATCGCTCTCGTCTACGGACCCTCTTTCGTGTCGTGATCAAAATACAAAATATGCAGAACTAGCTGCTCGTTAGCTGTTTCACCCGCTGCAACCTATTATTCCGCGGGAAGAAAGCATTACTCGCCAAGAGATGTCGCTGTTAGTTTTCTACGAAAACGTTTAAAACGCGAATCGGCTCAGTCAAAATATTGGAATATGCGTGATCCCGTAGGAATAAGACATTTTCCCGTGGTAAAAGTAGCCTATGTGTTATTCTAGATACTCTTCTATATTTGTGCAAAATTTCATGTCAATCTAACCAGCCGTTTTAGCGTGATGTCATAACAAACACACACAAACATCCGCCTTTATAATATTAATTAGTAGGATGCAGAGTTGCATCTGCCGCCTTCGCCGGGCAAGCAATAGATTTTATTTTACCCTGCATGGCAACACTACAAAAGTCAATGCGAATTTGATTGAAAAACAACAACGGTTTTTGCGCAGGAGTTTTTCAATTTTGATTTTCACTTGTTTTTCTACTTTCAAATCGTTATTTATAGTGCTATTTCCACGTAAGTCCGTTGAGTAGAGCCTTTGCTCCTCCGGTCGTGATAAAATAGTGCTTCTTGTGACAATTACAAAGAAAAGACAGATAGGACTGAATTTGTTTGTGCTAATAAGTTTAATTCAATATTTTAACATGTCAAACCACAAATGTTGTGTCCCAGGTTGTCCAAACAGGAAGGTATAAGTTTAATACATATTTATATCGATTATTAAATAATAGAGCGAACCGGCCGGCATCATAGCTGCCGATTACCAAGTGACGATGGGAGTGCACTTACGGAGGCTGCTAAACAAATGATATTTTTCAATATTTTTAAAGTGTTTTCCACGGATTGAGATCACATAAGGAGCAGCCTATTGTTCCGAATATTTTCTAGGACAAAAAAAGTCTAGGCAACCCACCTAAGTGCACTTCCTTCAGTAGAGGTTTAAAAGAGATATTTTTGTGTTTTTGTGCTGTATCCAGCCCCTCTAATTAGACCCTACCCAAGAGACCACTAATGTTTTATTTCAGGGTCTACAGCAGTTTTGCATAAATTTCCTAATCCTGCTCAGGACACGGAATTATTTAACTCTTGGCTGCATGCTATTGGTGGTGAAATTATTGGACTAAACAATATATTCATCTACAAATACCGACGTGTATGTCATCTACACTTCGAAGAAAAGTATTGGTGTCGGAATAATCGACTTAGTAAAATAGCCGTACCAACAAGAAATATGGCAGGTCAGTAGTTTTCTTCTCAGGGTATGCTTCTGATTGCTTGTGTTTATCTGATGCATTGGGGATAAATTCTTTATCACCTTTTACAACTTCTTTCATTGGGTAGACAGACATGGGGCAAATAACCAACCATCATACAGGTACTAATAAAGTATATTTCCAAAATGACATTTTCATGCTGCAAAAAAATATCAGATTAAGATATAACTATGGCCTTTTTTTATGTGACCTAAGACCAAAAATACTTTGAATTGCCTATAATAGTAGTACAAAGTAAGTACAAAGATGATACAGCCCGCTCAGTGGTTGCACCCACTGCTACCCGTTTTCCCTTGGGTATAAGATATTATCCTGGCATGTATTAAGTCACTCTATGTAATTAAAACAACTTCATTAAAATGTATTGCAAGGTTTAGTTTATAAGGAGTTACTGGTGTTCATGAAAGACAGACTTGACAGCCTATGTGGCGCAGTGGTTAGTATGCCTGCCTGCCACGCAAAGGTTCCGGGTTCAATTGCCGGTGGGGTCTCACAAAGTTGATATTTATCACTTTGTGAATTTGTTCTCAGTCTGGTTAGGACATTGCAGGCTGAACCACCTGGTTGTCCGCAAGTAAGATGGTTCCGTGCTTCGGATGGGCACATTAAGTCGTCGATCCCGGTTGCTGTCTATGATGGCAGTGGTTACACAACCATGTCAGAGGCCTGCTACTTGCAGTAGGCGGTTGAAAAACTCTGACACCAGGGTTCATCGGGTCGTTGTACGACTCGGTGTCCCACACGAAAAGAAGAAGATGAAAGACAGAAAAGAAATGGGAAAAGTGACTTACCTACTATGTATTGATTTACCTAACCTACTGTTCTTTAATTTTAGGTTTGACAAAGTTGAAGTTCACCATTGACCAGCAAAGATTGCTGAGACCTATTGAAAATATAATGGATAGAAGGACTTCATCCCAAGGTAATTTTGGGTTTACAATAGAGTTAAATTTAAGGGCTCTTCTCCAGAAGTTTGCCACAGCAACTCAAAGAGTTAAATAATTGAAAAGGAAAAAACTATGGTGAATGTTTGCAGCAGTATTTGTTTTACTATTTTTCTCGTAATCTGTGTCTGTGTATCTTGTGTAGTAGTTACAATATATTTTTTAAATAAGCTATGAATTTGTTATGTTATACCTAAATAAAACAAAATATCAAATTTTAATTGCAGTACCAGGGACTCTGTATGATGTTGACATGGATGAGCAACATAGATATCTGAGATCCATTGAAAATATTACATCGGAAGAATCTTCATCAAAAGGTAATTTACCTGGCTAATGTTGTAAAGTAGTTTAAATGCAAGATTCAACAAGATACTTTTGTGGACTGTTCATGCCCTATTACCCACATTGCTATATCCATGTTACGAGGCAATGGTTGGGATTCCATACCTCTGTATTTAGTATGGCAATCAAATCATAATCTATTCTAATCTTACAGCTAAACCAGTGGCTCGTTGCGATGTGACTTTGCAATATGATCCTCAAATTGCTAAGGACAATATTCTAACTAAAACAAATCTTGGTAAGTCTTTTTCATTAATACAGTATGTAGAGTAGGGCTTCTGAAGAAGTGTGCATTTGGGAAGTAGGTATATGTTAGCCCTTGCAAATCTCAATAATTACTAGTCCAGTTTTAGTGATTCTTTTTATATACATATAAGGTGTAAAAAAAACAACTGCAAACATTTTAAGGGTTGAACCAGCCCATGAAACTGAACAACTTTCACAACTTAAAAAATTTGGTCCTCCCCGTCCTCCCATACAAAATGTACCAGCCAACCAAGTCAATTTGTATGGGAAGTCCAAATTTTTTTTTCATTTTTCGTCATATGTTCCTTGGGGAAAGTTGTTCAGTTTCACGGGCTGGTCCACCCCTTAAAATATTTACAGTTGATTTTTTTACACTTTGTATAGTATAGCTATATGAGTCACAATAAAAATAACGCTATTTTACAATGTATCTTGCCAGATTACTAATCGGTTCAGTAGTTTTATAGATACCTGGGTACCTAGACACAATTTTAGTGTAAAGATAAAAAAATCTGGCACCAGGGTTCATCAGATCGTTGGATGACTCAGTGTCCCACACGAAAAAAAGAAGAATTATAAAGTAAAGTGATGTAGTTTCAAATTTTTCTAAATTACTAGTTGTTTTAAATACCAAGTGCAGTGTAATGTATGGAAACATTAAGGATTTGTAATTAACAATTTAATACTTATCATTACAGAGCTTGCATCTGTGACACAACTCGCTGAAAGTACAACTGTTACAGAAGCTATAACAAAGCAGAGTATCTACTGCAGAGTATCTACTGGTAAGTAAAAAAAAACATTTAATACAAACAATTAATAGATAAAATGAGAAACTCAAAAGATCCCTTGTAAGTTTGTATTAACTTGTAATTACCAAAAAGTTAATATCAAATGGACCGACCCATTAAACTAATTCTGTATTGTCTGGTTGGAGCCATAAGATCTCTCTAACTAACTATAACACCCACTGCAGTCAACTGCTAAACATGGGCTTTCCTCCTTTTAGAGGAGTATTTGCCATACTCACCACGCTTGGCTGGCGGATTGGCGAGCGCAGTGCACGATTTTGTAATGACACGGTACGCTGCTGCCCATTCCCTGGACCTCGTTAGTCGCTTTTTACGACACCCACGGACAAAATTAGGGTGTAATACAGGGTGTTAGGAAAAGTAGTACCTACTTTCGCGGGATGAACCGGCCCATTAAACTGAACAACTTTTTCTATGGAAGCAAGTTTGAAATATGAAAATAATTGGACCTCCCATACAACATTTTTCGGAGGATTCGAAAGATATTCTAACACTTAGTATGGGAGGTTCAAAAAGTTCTTTAATTACATAGGCTGGTTCATCCTTCAAAAGAAAGTACTACTTTTCCTAACACTCTGTACAGTACGGTCCCTGACTTATGACAATGTATGGGAGGTGACAGAAATTAATTCAGCAAAATACCTGATGCAAGAATGTATAGGATAGAGGAATATTTATTTTGAAACTGTTATTAAAATAATTATTTATTGACTGGCATTAATTACACGTTTCAGAGTCGACAACTAAGCCGGATCATCTAGATACAGCTGATCTACAACAACAAAAAACAGCTGGTAGTGGCACAGAAATGGAAAAAAAGGGTGGGTGAAGTTATCTTAATTCTTAACTAGTTTTATTTGTGTTTGTGGCAGTTAATGTATACAGGATGTAAAAACGCGTATGTTGCGCGTGTGACATATAATAATAATGACGTGCGTAGAGCCCGCGTATGTGGGAATATGCCCTAACACACAAAGCTTCCTTAGCACATCTACGATTAACCAGTTGGCTAACCGTCGTACAGCTGTAAAGCGTTATATTCAGCCACTTAGCTTATGAACCTTCATTTGTGTAGTTGAATGGCGACATTTGGTTAAAGAGCTAGTTGTTTAATTGAACGGTGTTTTTAACCAGTTGGCTGCGACATATACACATACACCACATTTTGACGTTTTTTACACTTAGTCATGCATGAGCATGTAATTTACTAGCTTTCCATTAATTATGCGTATTATATTTTTTTAGTTGTATTTTCTTTATTGTTATTGCAGGGCGTCGAGGTGGCCGGAAACTTATTCTTAAGTTACGGAAACGTGTGCTTGTTACTCCCGCTGAAGAGGAATTATACAATAAAGTAGTACGGCTTGGCGTCAAATTAAGTAAATGCCGAAGTAAAGTTAAAAAACAAGCCAAAAAAATCAAAGCATTGAAAAATATAACAAGTAACCCGAATTTCTTACAAACACTTGATAGTATGAAAAGCACAGCAAAAATTTTAACGATAATGCAGTTTAGAGAGCATAAAAAAGGAGACAAAGGCCGACGGTTCACTTTAAAAGAAAAGATCCTTGCATTATCTATTATGAAACAGAGCCCAAAGGGATACAGATTTCTGAGAAAAATATTTATTCTACCATCGCCCCAGACTCTTCTAAGAGTATTGAGCATGGCAAATATCAGACCAGGAATAAATAAGAATACCATGGCCCAAATAAAAAAAGCCACAGAAAAAATGACAGTGGAAGATCGCCTCTGCATTGTTTTATTCGACGAGATGTCACTAAAACCAAATGTGACTTATAACGATAGAAAAGACAGAGTGACTGGATTTGTAACAAATGGTGAAGACACAAAGCCTGAATTTGCTGACCACGCGCAAGTCTTCATGGTAAGAGGCTTGATGAAAAATTATAAACAACCGGTTGCAAATACATTTTCACAAGCTGCTACTAAGGGCGCAGAACTTGCTATGCAACTGAAGACTGTCATCACTGACCTACAAGCTGCTGGCGTTATCGTGGTTGCCACTGTATGCGACCAAGGTACAAACAATACGCAATGTATTAAACTCTTGTTGCAAGAAACGCGCGGGTATCTTTTGAGGAAAGGTGAAGAGCCAAAACATAACATAATTTTGATCAATGACCAGGAAATAATTCCTTTGTATGATCCGCCGCATTTGATCAAATGCATACGAAACAACTTGATTACGAAACATTTACAATATAAAGATAATACAAGTAATCAAGTTAAAACAGCGAAATGGGCGCACATTGAAATGTTTCATCAGGAAAACCCGGGTACAAGGGTATCCGCTTAGTGCCCAAATTAACTGACGCGCACTGCATCCCCAGCAAAATTCCTAAGATGAAAGTAAAATACGCATCACAAGTTTTTAGCCAAACTGTGGGTTCTACAATGGGATATCTCGCAGGTTAATATAGTGTGACTTAATGTTATTTTAGATAGGTAACTTCTGTCATAAACACGTAGGAAAACTTTACGCCCCACACACACCTGATATTACACATTCTATAAAACCTGGTGTCGGAACCTAGATAATGAAACTGAAAGTGTCGCTCGCTGACGCTTAGCGATCGCGAATTCGTAAATCCTATTATCTGTCGGAGCGGAGGACATAATTTAGCCTCTTAATAATTGTAAATCAATATAAAGAAAACTCACTTGAAACTAAATGCATTTTTGTTTTTTCAGACAAGGGATTCTACCATCGGAGTGCAAAGAAACAGCAGATGTATTGCTATTCTTCGATAATCTTTTGATTCTGTGAATGGGAGTTTTGAGAAAAATAAGCATGCGAAACCGCTCCTGGGACCTGCAACCCCAACCTCCTGCCACAAAAAGTCTGGGAAGAAAGTAAAACAATGTTAAGGAAATGAAGTTTCTTAACCCCAAAAAAATACGATCGAGCATGTTCCAACATTAAAGAACTGGGTGTGGACGCTGGAAGGCATAGAGCTGTTGTTAAAAAATTGAAGACGGATTACAAAATAACATCGGTTTGGTTGCGGCATCTAAACCAGGACCCAATAGAAAACTTCTTTGGGGCTATAAGAAGCCACGGTGCCGCAACGTAAATCCGACACCCGATAAATTTGAATCTGCATTTACTACTTTATTAGTAAATAGCTTATCCAGCGTCCATGCCCCAGGAGCAAATTGTGAAGTAGATCCCTGCAATGCACTTCACGAAGTCATCATCACAGCCAAGGACTGCAATTATAACAATGATTGTAATCTACAAAATATACCAGACGTAACTATTACACCCCTTGAAGAAAAGAATGACCCACGTCAAATTGCAGGACTGCAATATGTAAGTGGATACTTCATAAAACACGCAAGAAAGAAAGTTTTCAAGGGTGTAAAAATGCAGAGATGATTTAATTTCTGAGAATGAACCCGAGTATCTCAGATACCGAGAATTTGCCAATAAAAAATGGCTTTGCAGTCCTAGCGATTCCCTTTTGCGGTGTATATCAGAACTGCAGGATATAATATATAACACAATTAAAGAAAATTTAGAAAAACCGAATTTGCGAGAATTAATTATAACTATGATTTTAATGTGTATAGATTTCAATTACATATCTTGCGAAAAACATAAAGATGATTTAATTGAATTTCTCATGAAGATATCCTGCAGATTTTTTATTTACAACTATTGTAAAGAAATTAATAAAATATTATGCAACAAAGGAATGTGATGATGACGAAGACAAATTTAAAATAAAAGCGAAAAGATGTATATGAAATGTTTTAAAAGAAAGAAATAAAAATGATACCAAAATAAACTTTTGTTTTAATTTTTAACAACACTGTTCAGTCGTTATTTAAAACCCAAGAACCCTTGGGGCTTAAAGAACGGCTGAATAGTAAAAAAATATTCATAAATAAGCTTTAATTACAGTACAGTACTATACTATGGTCTATCTATACATATAGGATTATATGGTTCCTAACCTCGAGTTCAGAGAGCGCCACTTTCGCGTTTCCCATTTCGGTCATTGAGTGAGATCTCTATTACCCGTATTATAAAAAGTACTATAAAAAGTACTCTGTGGTCAACGCGTTCCGTAAAAAATAATTATTTTTATTTGTAAAAATAAGTGAAAAGTGAAGTTTTAGAAGTGTAACGAAAAAAGAACTAGTGAAAACCTCGATAAACACGACTGGAAATGGATTTGACACGAAAATGGAGGTTAGTTTTTGAAAAACCCATGTCTTTGGTTCATGCCCAAAAAATCTTTTGTTATTCCCTCAGTGTCGGCACGGGATGTCGTCCGGGAATTACTGTTGATATTCCCTCAGTGTCGGCACGGGATGTCGTCCGGGAATTACTGTTGATATTCCCTCAGTGACGGCACGAGATGTCGTCCGGGAATTTCTGCTGATATTCCCTCAGTGGCGGCACGAGATGTCGTCCGGGAATTTCTGTTGGTATTCCCTTAGTGGCGGCACGAGATGTCGTCCGGGAATTACCGTAGTAAAACCAAGCCGAGTCAATTGCTGCCATTACCGCAAAATCATTTTCATGACGCTTTTCCTCAGTGGTAATACGAGATGTTATCCGGAAATTACTCCTTACTTTCCTATTGTGGTAGCTCGAGATGTCATCCAAGAAGTAAATACATGAAACATGAATCTAAAAACTAAGTTCTTGCATACTTTCCTAATGATGTGGTGGCACAAGATGGTCATCCAGGATGTAAATATGTACATAGAATATGAAATTAAAAGCAAGTTATTGAATACTTTCCTAATGTGGTGACACGAGATGTCATCCAGGAAGTAGATACATGGAACATGATAATATGTGATAATATTAACCAATAACTTACTTGTTTTCCTCTTGCGGTGGCAAGATGTGCAACCCATAAAGTAAATACATGAAGCATGAAACAAATTGTTGAATCCGTATGAGCTTGTTTTACGTGGTTTCACGAGATGTTACCCACTAAGTCGCAATAGAAAATGAAACTCAAGAGTTTTGGATTTTCTTCACCTAGCTCGTAAGATGACACCAATGCTCACAAGTATGCTGATGAACTCAAACGAACCACTCAAGAATGAACTGCTGCACTGTAAGGAAATGGAGCCTTCATTCTAGCTGGAACCAAGTCAACCTCAAGTAAAATCGTATGTTATTCCAATTATCTCTGATTTAAGGGCTGCTGGTGTTTTCAAAACACATATTAACTTCATTTTTGTAATGAAGAAATGTTTCAGAGGTATGTGTGACTGTCAATGGACTCAAAAATGGCTAAAAGCATTTTCATGAGATCTCTGAACGTTTGGGGGAAGATCCTCATAGGTTTGGCTACTGATCAGTAAAAGGTAATTGTGCAATTGGCTAAGACCCTATTTTCAGAAACCTATTTCTAAAAACATGGTACTTTAGAAAGGCCAGACAATGTATTTATTGTTTTATCAATAAACAACTCAATAATCTACAACGGACCTGCATATTCTAATAGGAATATCTGAAATTATCTGCATTCTCCTTAATCTGCGTTTTTGTACTGAATAATGATAAATCATATCAGTAAACCTTGTAAACAAAAGTCTTATCAGACTATAAGTCACAATATCAACATTGGTTGACATGACAATGTTTTGTTTGGTGGGTACTCAGAAGAAAAATTTAATAACACAATTCTTAGGAAGACTCCGCGTGTAAATTACTCTGACAAGGCCTTGAAACCAAGGCACAGTCAGCCTTGCTGAGAAAAAAGTTCAACAGCAGCAGGGCGTGCTGCTCTTGCGCAGTCGCGCTTCTACACCGCTGCGAAGGAAAGGCATCCAACAGCATCACCCCCATTGCCGAACCAAGCGGCCTACTGAAGCCACTAGAGGTACAGAAGTGTATTTTCTACATGAAATATGATTAGATTGTATTCAAAATCTTCTACATGTAGGTATGTTCCCTACTTGTCTTAATTCAAATTCCACAGCACTGCAGTGGACGATTAAGATTCATTCTTAATGTAAACACAAAGCTAAACTAAATATCAACATTATGTAGTTTCAAAACAAACAATTATTTTGTGTCAAATTATGTGACTATGCCGATGACTCATATTCATACGCGGCGGAATAGACCTGCTATCTATACCTACCAGCTTAATCTATCTAACTTATGGCTACCTGTTCATGAAATCCGAATTGAAAGAAAATGTTCTTTATTCCTTTGTTATGTTAATCGACCGTTTGAGTCGATGAACGATCCGACTAAATAATTATCTGCGATTTTGTTTTGATTAACTAGTCAATGTAACAATGAAGTTACATGTTTACCATTGTCAGTGGTCAGCTCTGTTCTCTTTTACTAAATAAGCTTGTGCTTACCTACCTAACTGACGCTGCTGTAAAATAAATGCCATTGTGATTTAGATGACTTATCATACATATTATGGTGGAAATTATGTATTCTGTATGCTCTAATAATGCGTATAACTGTTGTTTATTCCGTCTAAGCTTCGACTTAGTACCAAACGAAAAAAGTATTTTTTATTGGGTCTGGTGTTATTGAAATCTTTAGAGCATTGAACATAATTCTCAAAATATTAATTTAAAACAATCTGCCGAAAAATACCATAAACTTTTGTAAAGTTTTACAAAAATGTGTCAACAAAGCAAACATCAAATTATGAAAATTTGCATAGGTAATATATAGGTATAATTTTGCTGATTGCCTGCAGTACGAGTAGCTACCTATAGAACCAAGTAGCTAAGTTTAACACTTACACACAGTTCCGTAGTTATTATTATCACTCGTAAGTAAAAAACCCGTTAGTTTTAGCCAAGTTTGGTTTTACATACACGAAACCTTTAGAATAATGAAAAGACCACAATATCTGGCCTTATTAGAATGTCATACATCAATATAACTGGGATGGTAAAAATAAATTTTGTATTGGATTAAACTATGTTTAATAGCATGTACCTTTAAATAGACAACCCTATCACGGTTAGGACATTTTCAAATAGAAATCTAAACAGATTTTTCGTTTTTGGCATTGGATTCTGTTCATCTAATACCGGCGAAGTAAGTATAGTTACTAATGAAAATCTGAACTGCCTTCGTGGAACTGTAGGTAATGTTTATGTAAGAAATTAAAAATATTATAGTATTTTTATTTCAGGCATTTATATAACTCAAACTTGGTTTGTTATTTACCTACATTTAGTACAAGGACGTTAGACTGACCGATAAATAACATACCTACTTACTTATTACAATTTTGTAGGTCCTGTTATTAGAATAGTGGAGTACAATTCTCACATTAGTAACTTTACAAGAAAGATCTTGTACTGATGTACTGCGAGCAAACAAAGTAGGATTTTGTATAACATAACGTCATGTGGATTTGTTCAAACAATATCCACACAGGTTCAGTAAAAACATGCATTTGAAATCGAAATTTTTACTCTAAAATGGGATAGGAATATTTTATTCTTACAGGCTTTTCCCACATTTTCTGTAAATCTAAAATAATATAGATCCACCTGTTATCATAATATTGTGTACCTACTTTATCTGGACTAGACAAAAATTTTGTTTTATCCTTTTTTTATGACCTTGAAGTGTGAGGAATTCAAGATAGCGTTTTTCTCACAATAATCAGAAAAATATACGGCAAGAGTAGTGATGACACCGTAGGTAATAGATTGAAATCTTAAACCTTTTAACAGCCGTGGTGTTTATTTTGTAAACAAAATAACATCCAAAGATATTTTTTGTATTATTACCTGATTTAAGTACGTATCTACTTAAATTGCTTACAAAACAATTAAATAATAGCGCTAGTTTACACAACATAAAGTGAAACTTAGGTCAAAACTTTCTTTGAAAGAAAAATGAACTGGATAATATTTTAAATAATTTGTAGGTAAAAGATGACATTAGGATTAGGCAATATCTACGTAGATATCAAAATTTCTAGAAACCTAGTGGGTATTGTTTCAGATCACAATAAAAACATTCAAACAACATCCAAGTGCATTTTTAAAAGACTTTGAAGCTTGTAACTTCTTTCCCTATTCGCGACAGGACATCGTATTCAAACATCAACACTTTTTGTGATATTAACATAGCTTGCTTTGCTACCACTATAGATACATGAATTACCCAAAAAGATATAACTAAAACCTAGTATTTTAATTTAACTCCGCAATGAGTTCAGTACATACTGACAGGTTACTTACTTATGCTACGAAAGCCTATCCATAATAGAAAACATTGCATTGACTTAATATTGTATTCGATTATTCTTAAAATAGGTATTTATTATGATTTGTCAATTAGCCTTAGCACACGGCTAACTTAACTGTACCTTTCTTTGTTTTTGATACCTTTTAATGAGTTCGATCAAGATGAAGCTTTCGAGCATTTGGTGACATAGATAATAATTTGTTTATTCTTAGTACCTACCTACATATTTTGTATGTGTAGGCGAATACTTAATACAGGTATTACACATTAATTTCGTGTGTAAAGCCTAAAGTTCTTTTCAAATATTCTTGGCAAGTCATTCTGCAATAAGTAGAGCGCTAAACATCTACATGGTTTATTAAATCTCATAGGATGCAGCAACGAAGTATAATTTATGGTTAATTGAACTTACCTTAGTGAACTTCAACCAAATTATACAAGCTGATGCATCCGTAGAGACTAAGATCCCTCCCGTCTTTACTTCGTAAAACCCTTATTGCTATTGCAGAATGTGCCTTGATTCTCTTACTCTAAAAATAATGACGCAAGCGCCACGCCATCTGGGGAACGGCGGGGCTAAGTACGGCGGTAGTCAAAATACTTACTTGATTTTGATTATTTCTTTTAAAATATATCTAAAAATACGTGTGACGGTGCAGTACGACGAAGAACGTACTACATGGTTTATTAAATCTCTACGGATGTAGCAACTCGTATAATTTTGGTTGAAGTTCACTTAGGTAAGTTCAATTAACCATAAATTTTTAATGTCTCTAGGTTTCCTTCATGTAGAACGAAGAAGTTCATTCGTAAATAACACGTGTGGGTACCTTCTTGTATGGTGACCTACTAGGTAACCTATGCCTCCGTCACCATTCCATCTCCGGTGCACGAGACGCCGGTTGGGATTCCACCCTTATATCGTAGACATCCCGCAAATTCGCACAAAGCTCTTCGCTTCTACATTTTTTTTATGCGAACTGCTAAGGAGTGGAACTCAGTGCCTGCGGATCTGTTTCCGGAACGTTATAAGCTGGGCCTTTCGAGGCAAGGCGAGAGTGAATGGGCATTATCTGGGCGAGCATGTTCCATCATCGTCTGCATCGTCACTTAATATCAGGTGAGATTGCGGACAAATGCTTACCCATTATTTATGAAAAAAAAAACTGATAAAACTACCTAACACTATTTTATCTCACGAGTCATAATCGCAAGTAAGCATTGTATTTAAGTGTTTGTCTTTTATCTACAAGTTGACGATGAGCACAGGCTGAGCATACACACTCATTATCACACTCGTTAACATCACGGTGACAGACACACGCAAAGGAATACTACTATCTGTTCAAACATTTGGCAAAATTGATACAGAAGAAATGTCTGGCGACTTCGAGGGTAAAGTGGCGCTGGTGACGGGCGCGAGCGCAGGTATTGGTGAGGCGACGGCGCTGTTGCTGTCGCGGCTTGGCGCGCGCGTGGTGCTGGTGGGGCGCGACGATGCTGCGCTGGCTGCCGTCGCCGCGCGCTGCGGCCCCGCCCCCGGCGCGCTGCCCCTCGTCGCAGCTGGAGCATTTCGGAAGGTATCAACACACATGAGTTGTTACTAGTTTGATTCATTTTAGAATATTTGTAGGCTAGAACTCTCATTTTAATTGTCACATGTCGCGCTTCCCCGCTAGACTGGACATCTTGGTGAACAACGCCGGTAGCGGCGCGCGGCAGACGCTGCTGACGGCGGCTGACATGGAGACCTTCGACCGCGTGTTCGCCCTCAACGTGCGCGGCGTGTACAACCTGACGCGGCTGCTCGCGCCCGCGCTCATCGAGGCTCAGGGCAACATTGTCAATGTCTCCAGCATCAGCGGATCCGCCGTCTACATCGGTTCGCTGCCGTACAGCATGACCAAGGTTCGCATTTCAAGTCAATTACTTCGCAGCGCCAACACAACCTTCTAGATGACGATCGAGAGAAAAATAACTGAAGGACGTAGGTATGATTCTTGATGGTCAAATGATTATTTTAAATCATGCCGCTGTGAATGCCACTATTTTCTAATTTGTACCTACTTTGCAAAAGACCATACCGAGATCATTGTATCTTTCTTCGGCTCGGGATCACTCACGGCACGACAATAAGGAAAATATACCCTTCTGGCCGGACACCCTAATCTATCCCTTTCCCATCAACATCGTCGTAACTCGACGAAATTCATTAAACGTTGCAACTACAAAAACTTTTGAAAAAGCATGCTATTGGAAGGGAAATATTTTTGTAATTTTAGTAAGAAACTGCGAACACTTTCAGGCGGCGTTGGACCACTTCACCAACCTGATCGCGCTCGAGCTGGCGCCGAAGGGAGTGAGGGTCAACGCTGTCAGTCCTGGTGTCACGGTGAGTAGATAATCACATCGACTACTTATTCTTCTCCTGAGAGTGAAAATTCACATACATAGGGAAGCTAGACCTAATTGTGAGTTACTTCGCTCGTGACTCATATCTGAAATAGAATTACTGACGGAGCAGGCTTGCCCAACCCAGAAACCCTGGGCATTGTGGGGCTCCTATATACGGACGACCAACAGCAAACTGTTTGGCCCTTGGCACCAGATCCCGAACTTGCATGCCATTGGGTTACAGTTCAACCAGACTATCCTCGTTTTTCTTCTTATCGTATCAATAAGATACGGCAAATGCAGTCTGCAAGTCTGGTTGCTCAAGTGGCTCAAGCACCATTTCATAATCTAATCTTTTGACGAATGATTGTTTGCTTATCTAATCTGACTCACACCACAATCCTGACAAATCGGCCTGTCATTATAGATCAGCAAGTTCGTCGAGCGCGTGACTGGCTACAGCGACGAGGAGTACTCGGCGTGGCTGCGGGAGACGGAGCAGACGATTCCACTTCGGCAGGTAGGGCCAGGAAACTTGAACTCTTCTCGTAGAACCTAGGGCGTAAGAAAAGCTTCACTTCATTTACGTGATGGCGACTGAAGGAGAAAATAATCCCGTCTAGATAACGCGCAGCAGTATTTCCTGTGGAGACAAATAGGAACCACAGTTAGGTAAATGATTATAAAGAAAGTTATCTTATCACCACTGCTGATGGCCGTACGCAAACACTTGCCTATTTTTCGGTCGTGTTTCGTTGATTAGATCGGGGTATGAGCTATATAAGTACAATCTGTAGAGTAGGGTTTTCCATAGAAAACATTTGTAGATCGTCAAATATTTTTTAAATTGTAAGAAAACTTGTTAATTTGGCTCAGTACCTACCGTACCTACTTCAAATTAGTAGAAATTAGATCCGTGGCCGCTGCAAAAATAAACGACGCCAACGGTCCATATTATAAAGATCCTTAGACTATGTGGACAAGTATTGCGTTAGTGGCCAAGATACAATTTGCTTAATTTCGTAGGCTAAGATTGAGCTGTGGTAGCCCAGAAGATAGAGCATCGCCCGTATCTACATACAGATGGCCAAACTCGCTGGTTCAAATCCTGCCTTAGCTGCGATGGAAAAATTGAAAGTTGATCCTCACACGGTTTTAAACTTTGGTGTCGTCAGGTTTGTACTTCTGAAGACATAGCCGAGAGCATCGCCTGGCTGGCGAGCCCGGCGGCCGCGAAGGTCACCGGCACCAACATCACTGTGGACGGCGGAGCAAGGTTCTCCCTCGGGGCGTCCAACTTCTTGCAAAAGCAAAAACAAGCGGACAAGTAATAAATAAATATAGGTACCTACCTATTGAAGTAATTTTGTTGTATTCATTTTTATGGGGAAAGTTGTTCAGTTTCATGAATACCTTGACCTCCTTTCGGCTTGTTATACCCTTTCCGTTACTCCCTGTATTTTCAATCAGTAAAATTCCAGGTACACTTAGAATTTCTATTGCATAAGAGATGGCGTTTTGCTGTTTAGTTACGCTACTCGGCAATAGATGGCGCTAAGTGTATCAAATTGCCGTGAATTGAAACTGTGAATAGTTCAACCGTGCACTTACGATTTAGCAATTGGAAAGAAAGAGGTTGTTGACGCCGCACACCGGCGCTGCCCCGCGCGCCCCTCCCGCGCCCCGCGGTTTCACTCGCCAAACCACCCGTCACGAGACGGACGCATACCTTTTTATATTTTCTTTAAAATACATAATAAAGTAGTTATTTGTGAAGTACGTGTTTTCATCAGCTGATACTGGAACGCTCCTGCCCTGAACATGGACCTTTGAACCGGATTTTAAGAAGAATCACGATCTACATACCTAAGAAGAACAAAGAACAAAGGCGCGTGGCAACGTGGCGATAAAAACGCTCACAGTGTGTCACGGGTCTGATCTACACTTCGGGAGATATTTCCACGGCTGGATTTTGTGTTACTTCGTGTAAATAACTACCTATTACTTCGGCGAAGTCATCTTTATCAAAAACAAGTGGACGTGTACGTTATTTACGTGGTCAAGAAGTGGCTCGGCCCATCCACGTATCTACACTTCGCATCTTTCTACCTATCGTAACGCAACATTAACAAGGAATCTACGATTACAAGTGGCAATCTTTGTACCTAAAACGTTACTACAACTACTGGATGGAATGGGTATTAACGGATAAGCAACCTAAAGGCATTAACATTGTAAGTCCGTTCCTATTCTTTTCCCTGTCATTTTACCAATCAAACTTTAATATACTTTACGCTTTATGCTATATTTTATCATAGCATGTACCTACTTACCAATTCATTTTACAACCCAATCATTAAATAATACCTACCTATTGAACAGGTAATTACCTACATTGATACGATAACTGTATGGTTAAAAAATCATAACCTACTTCATACGTACCTACCAGTCACTTTGCTCGTATGGGGAACTTTCTAGCATTTATGGCATTTGCTTACATGCCCAGCTGCTTTAATTACCTACAACTTAAATATCTAATTGCGTAAAAACTACTTAGTGTGTACATTAACGAAAAAGACTACCTATAGTTGTGCCTGTAATACTATGTAGCATTTATTTAAACAGTCCATTTTTTCGAAACATTCCAGTGTGATCGCTGTTCGAGCGCTATCTACAGCCACCTGAGCCTGCGTGCTATAGTACCTGCTTATCAGTGCCTACCTACGTCCTGTTGTGCGCTGTGGTATAACGGGATACTGCCTACCGATCAGCTGTTTACGCACCACGCTTGCCTTCTTGCTTGATCTGCACGCTTGCGCATTTATGTAGTTAATGTCATTAATTATTTTAGTTTTGCAGTTTAATTTGCTGGTAATAGTGTTCTGTGAAGCACCCAACTGTGTAGGTACCACCCACTTGAGCTTCTGCTTTATGAGGTGAAGTGTGAGTAAACCAGAGTGTTATTAAAATTTGCATCTAGCTTCACTAGTAGGGAAAGTTATCTAACTTAATTTTTTGCAAATTTATTATTTTTTGATCAACGTACAGCTTCGTTTTCAATACAATGTCGACATTAATAGAATTGCATAGAAAGCGTGGCTCTTATAAAAGAAAACTCACGCAATTCAAAGAGTTTTTAGAGACAATGAAATCTTGTGATAAATTGGGCAAAATTGCATTTAACAATTTACAAATGAGACTATCAAAGATTGAGGAGCTTTACACCGATTACGATAGTTTGCAGTTAGAAATCGAGGGCTTTGATGAAATTTCAGAAAGTGAACTGGAGAAGGAGTACGCAGATCGTCAGATCTTCGAGACTGACTACTTTGCTACTGTGGCAGAGGCTCAAGAAATATTGAACAGGAGTGACCCTGCGCGTGGTGAACGAAATGACGACGGATCATCCGTTTCTGGTACTGTTCTTGCATCAGGTGGGCCATCTTCGCTTAAATTACCTACAATACCTTTACCTACCTTTTCTGGACAGTATGAAAATTGGCTTGAGTTTCACGATACATTTGTTTCGGTTATTCACTCGTGCGAAAACATTCCTAAAATTCATAAATTTCACTATTTGCGTGCAGCATTAAAAGACAAAGCCGCGTATGTCATAAGCTCTTTAGATTTCTCTGCCAATAATTATGAGATTGCATGGAAATTGCTTTGCGAACGTTACCAAAACAACAAATTGCTTATTAGTAATCATATTCAAGCGATCTTAGATATCGAACCAAAAAGTAAAGAATCTTCAGTAGCACTACGTAGCATTGTTGATACTATAAACAAGAACCTTAGATCACTAAAAACGTTAGGTATTGACACACAAAACTGGGATGTTCTCATTATTCATATAGTATCGGCAAGTTTGATTCTACTACGATAACTAAATGGAAAGAACAAATTAATGCGTCTGAAGAACTGCCAAAGTTAGAAACGTTTATTCAATTCATTAAAAATCGCGCAGAATTGCTTGAGACCATAGACTACACTAACATTAAACGCAGACACAGTGAGCCAGCTAGCTCCCGCTCATTTGTGGTGAACTCAAATACACAGGGTCCATCCGCAGTATACAAGTGTCTTTTATGTAAACAGAATCATCCTATTTACTTGTGTCAAAAATTTAAAACCTTACCAGTGCAGGCTAGAGTTCAAAAGGCTAATCAATTAAGGCTTTGTCTCAACTGTTTACGTCAAGGCCACGATGCAAAGCGGTGTAGACTGACTCCTTGTAAAATTTGTGCTAGATATCACAATACATTACTCCACACTGATGAAAAACCACAACATGAAAAACCTAATACAACAACGGTTGACGATAATTGTGTTGTTCTCACTTCACAAGATGGTGTTGGCCATGAAAATGATGGGAATAGTTCAGAGACTGAATCCGATCCTGAACCTGAGGCAGAAGGTGTCGTTTTGTCATCTATTCATCGGAGTTACAGTTTATTGTCAACAGTCTTGCTCAATGTTGTCGGACACGACGGCAAAAAACATAAAATTCGCGCTTTACTTGATAATGCAAGTACATCTTGCTTCATCACTGAAAAATTAATTCATACATTAAAACTACCGGTCCATTCAACTTCAATCACAGTAGAAGGTTTAAATCGTAACTCACTGCATGTAAATAAACGTTCAAAGGTGCTCATAAGCTCACGCACTGAAGAATTCTCAACGGAGATTAATTGCTTTGTAGTGCCAAAAGTAACTCATTTGGTACCTCTTGTCAAAATAGATATTTCATCTTTAAACATTCCAAAGAATGTCCCACTTGCAGACCCGAATTTTAATATTCCGGCTGAAATTGATATGCTCCTAAATGCAGATGTCTTTTGGACTGTTTTGGATTTGGGAACCGGAAGCATTTCTTTGGGACGAAATAAGCCTGTCCTGGCTCGAACTCACTTTGGTTGGTTAGTGGTAAGCCCTATCGACCCCCAAGCGAAGTCGAGTCATGTTGAACCAAAAACAGCAACATGCCATTTTATAAAGGAAGTTGATTTAGAAAATCAACTTGATAGATTTTTTGAGTTAGAATCTGTTCCATCTCCTCGTATTACTACAAAAGACGAGGACGAATGCGAGCAACATTTTAACAGAACAACCAAACGACAACAAGACGGGAAGTTCGTAGTAGAAATTCCTTTAAACAAATCCCCAGAGTGTTTGGGCGATTCATATAATCAAGCTCTAAATCGCTTTCAGTCTTTAGAACGTAGATTCAAACGTGATCCAATATATAAAGAAAAATATTCTCAGTTCATGCAAGAATATATCGATCTCGGTCACATGTCCTTAAGTGACAAAAATGACAATGACAAATACTCATATATTGCACCTCATCATGGTATTTTAAGAGAATCTGTTCTTACAACTCAGATGCGGGTAGTGTTTGATTTTTCTGCTCTCACTACATCTGGTATTTCCTGCAACAACATACAACGTGTAGGACCAATAGTACAGGATGATCTAATAAGCATCCTTATCCGCTTTCGACAGCATAAATTCGTAGTGACCTCTGACTGTGAAAAAATGTACCGTTGTGTTCTTGTAGCAGAGGAACAAAGATGCTTACAGCAAATTCTTTGGCGGTTTCAACCTGATCAAGAGTTAAAGTTATACAAGCTCAATACGGTAACATATGGAACAGCGTCGGCTCCTTATTTGGCCACACGTTGCCTTTCACAGTTAGGTCATGAATGTCAAAATCCTGTAGTCCGTGAGGCTATATTACGAGACTTTTATGTGGATGACTTTATAAGTGGTCAGGATTCGAGTCTGCGTTGATTCAGATGTGTCATGGAGTAATAAATCAACTTAACCAAGGCCAATTTCATCTGAGAAAATGGCGTTCAAACATTCCACACATTTTAGATAAAATACACGATAATGACAACAACGATAACTTGCTAAAACTTATCAACGATGATCACGCTAAAACCTTAGGTCTTCGTTGGTCATGCAAAGCTGACACGCTTCTGTTCTCTGTGAACACTGATCCACGACAAGAACGACAGAGCAAACGGTCAGTTTTGTCCACATTGGGGCAAGTTTTCGATCCATTGGGTTTAGTGAACCCGTGTTTTTGCAAGGAAAAATCATGCTACAAAAACTTTGGGCTTCAAAGGTTACCTGGGACGAACTATTGCCTGAAGATTTAAACAAGAACTGGTCGATATTCCTCAAATCATTACCACAAATTAATGACATATCGATACCACGCAGAGTGATATGTGACGATCCAACTCTCGTAGAAATCCATGCATTTAGTGATGCTTCTTTGGATGCATATAGTGCGTGTATTTATTTGCGATCCGTGTCAAGTAATGGTAACATAACTTCACGTCTTATTATGGCAAAGAGCCGTGTTGCTCCTTTGAAAGGCATGACAGTACCCCGGTTAGAACTCTGTGGCGCATTACTCGCGGTCCGGTTAGCAGAAAAGGTAAAAAATGCATTTAGAATTGAAATTGATAGCTGCAATTTTTGGTGCGATTCTACCATTGTGCTTGGCTGGATTAGGGTACCTAGATCGACATTAAAACCTTTCGTCTGCAATAGAATAAACGAAATAACTGAGCAGACTGAACCAGAAATGTGGAGGTATGTGCCTACAAACTTGAATCCTGCCGATATAGGATCAAGAGGATGTAATCCGTCACAATTAAAATCATCAGACCTGTGGTGGGTTGGACCTCCATTTCTGATACAGTCACCAAGTTTTTGGCCTGTCCAACCCAATCAGAATCACATTGTCTTGGCGGATTTACCTGAAATAAAAACACAATGTCACATGATTACTAGTAATCAGAAAAATAAGGATTTTACACACAACTTTTCAAGTTTCGGTAAATTGCAACGTGTTACCGCATATTTGTTGCGATTTGCATACAATTGTCGTCATCCAAACAATAAGATTTCGGGACACTTGATGGTGCAGGAATTAAACTCTGCTGTCAACGCATTATGCAGGGTTGCACAAGCATCTTCATTCCCAAATGAGTATACAAAATTACACGACGATGGTCTACTACCCACAAAATCACCATTGCTAAATTTGAATCCATTCTGGTCTAAAGAAGAATTTTTGATCCGAGTTGGTGGTAGATTGTCCAACAGTAATTATGACTATGACACCAAACACCCAATCATTCTACATGCATCACATCATGTAACTAGGTTGTTATTTAGACACTATCACAGAATGTTAATGCACGCCGGTCCACAGCTACTTCTTGCTACCTTACGGCATAAATTCTGGACAGTAGGCGGTCGTAACCTTGCTAGGTCAATAACACATGAATGTCATACATGTTGTAGGTATACGGGAAGGTCTATTCAGCCAATAATGGCAAACTTACCTGCAGAACGGCTTCAAAGTGAATACCCTTTTTGTAATACGGCTGTTGATTACGCTGGTCCAATATTGATTGCTGACAGAAAAGGTAGAGGATGTCGTCTCATAAAAGCATATATATGCATATTTGTTTGCCTGGCTGTAAGGGCAGTACACATTGAACTTGTCACTGATTTAAGTACCGAAGCTTTCAATGCTGCACTGACTAGGTTCACTATGCGCAGGGGTAAGCCTAACAATATATTCTCGGACAATGGTACAAACTTTGTTGGGTCTTTCAATGAACTATCAAAATTTCTGAAATCAAAATGTAATGACTTAAGTGCGTACGCGTCAGAACAAGCAATTAATTTCAAATTCAGTCCTGCTTATAGTCCACATTTCAATGGCCTAGCCGAAGGCTCAGTCAAATCAGTTAAATTTCATTTAAAACGAGTACTATCATTGGCCAATCTTACCTATGATGAGATGAACACTGCTCTTATTCAAATTGAGGGCATTTTAAATTCACGACCTTTGACTCCTTTGTCATCTGATCCTAACGATCTCGTTCCCTTAACACCATCCCACTTCCTAATAGGACGGACGGTCACAATGTTGCCTTCTGCTAAGGTTGACTTAGAGAAAAGGCACAGATTCACATTGCCTCGATACCAGAGAATCAGAGCTCTTGCAGCGCATTTTGGGATCGTTACTACAAAGAATACATCTCGGAACTCCAAAAACGTACCAAATGGCAGCGACAAAATGAAGAAACTTTGCGTGTTGGAGACCTAGTGGTTGTAAAAGATGATCGACTGCCACCCAATCGCTGGCTGCTTGGAAGAGTCACCCATATCTATCCTGGCACTGATGGCATTGCACGCGTCGCTGATGTCGTTACATCCACTGGAACCATTCGACGAGCCTACAACAGATTGTGTCTTCTGCCGGCCTCATCATCCTTGGAACCAACTGTTCCAACGGGGGGAGCCTGTTGACGCCGCACACCGGCGCTGCCCCGCGCGCCCCTCCCGCGCCCCGCGGTTTCACTCGCCAAACCACCCGTCACGAGACGGACGCATACCTTTTTATATTTTCTTTAAAATACATAATAAAGTAGTTATTTGTGAAGTACGTGTTTTCATCAGCTGATACTGGAACGCTCCTGCCCTGAACAGAGGTACCTAATTATTGACAAAAATATGCTAAAACAGTACCTAATACGGGGTGTTAGGGACGGTGTAACGAAAACTTTGCAGGCGTGCTCAGACCATGAAACTGAACAACTTTTACTATGGAGCCAATGGTGGGAAACGAAAAAAAAATTCCGACCTCCCATACAAAGTCAGTCAGCTGATCGTGAATTTTGTATAGGAGGTCGGAAATTTTTTTTCGTTTCCCACCATTGGCTCCATAGTAAAAGTTGTTCAGTTTGATGGTCTGATCATGCCTGCAAAGTTTTCGGTACACCGTCCCTAACACCCTGTATATTTGAAAGTAAGTATTTAGCAGGTACCTCTCTCTCTCTCTGGTCGGTCCTTCATGACTGAAGATCGTGGCCATGGTGGGATATAATTTTTGAATGGACAAATTGTCTCCATCGGCTTCTATCGGTAGCAATATTGGCGACAGTGTAGAATTTTGGTGTCTCAGCGTCCTTGAACTGGTCGGACCATCTGGTGGGTGAGCGGCCTCTAGGTCTTTTCCCTTCCGTATTGCCAACTATGATAAGCTTTTCGAGGCTGTTTTCTCCGCGTCTCATTATATGACCAAAATAGCTGAGAGTACGTTGGTAACATGTTGTCGACAGACGCTCTTTTATTTTCAACTGGGAAAGGATTGATACATTTGTGCGTTTGGCGGTCCAGGGAATTCTTAGCATCCGCCTCCAACACCACATTTCGAATGCCTCAATCCTTTGCCTATCTCGTGCTTTAATGGTCCATGTTTCCACGCCGTACATAAATATCGGGAAGATCAAAGCCCTCACGAGGCGCATTTTGGTTGTGTTGGTAATGCCTCTGTTCCTCCATATACCATTCAGGCGGGTCATGGCATCTTTTGCCATAGCAATGCGTCTTCTTATCTCTGATTCACAGCTTCCATCGTTGCATATTTGAGAACCAAGGTAGATGTAGTTTTGAACGACGTCTACACCTATGCTATCAGTATTGGTTAACTTTTGACCACGGTCCACTATCATTAATTTGGTTTTACTCCTATTGATAGCTAGGCCCAGTTCCAGACTCTCTGTCTCCAGTTTCTGTAAGAGTGTCCTCATATCCTCCATAGATGTCGTAATGAGGACAGTGTCATCAGCGTACCTTAGATTACATATGCGCTTTCCCCCCAGCGGAAAACCTTTCTCCCAGTTCTCCACTGTTTTACGGATTATGTATTCGCCGTATATGTTAAATAGCATAGGAGAAAGGATGCAACCTTGTCGGACTCCTTTCTTTGTGACGAACACATCAGAACAGTCGGTGTCGATTCTTACAAAGGAACGGTTCTTTACGTAGAGGTTGCGGATAAGCTGAATGAGATGTTGGGGCACTCCCATCTCTTCGAGGACTACCCATAACTTTTCCCATCTTACGCAATCGAAAGCCTTGCTGTAGTCAATAAAACAAAGCACTACTGGGTTATTAAACTCTCGGCTCTTTCTATGATCTGACGAATATTTAAAATCTGCTCTCTGGTTCCTTTCCCTTTTACGAAACCAGCCTGCTCTTCGGGTATTTGTCGATCAAGATAGTTGTGAAGCCTGTGGTTGATTACGTTCAGAAGGATTTTGCTGGCATGAGAGATCAATGCAATAGTTCTATAGTTGTTACAATCAGTAGACGATCCCTTTTTATGCAACGGTATGAAAACCGACTCAGTCCATTCCATCGGCCACTGTCCAGAGTTCCAAATTGCGTTGCAGATATCGGTTAAGATCTGTTAAGTATCTGCATGCGTGTGTGTGTGTGTGTGTGGCTGCGCCCACCACTAATACAATATGAATAAACAGTGTGAATCAAACTCTCGGTGGTTTAACTCGTGTCCTCGTTCGCAAACAAATCATTGACGACGAGAGGTGAAATACCCGCTTACTAGGAAAAAAAAAATGTCGCACTCGAACAGTTTCGGCATTTTAACTACTTTTGACCATAATGTGCAAACATGGAAGACTTACAAAGGACGTATAGCACAGTGGTTCTTAGCGAATGACATCAATGACACGAGTGACCCGAAAGGAGAGAAGAGAAGAGCGATTCTCTTGAGCGCACTCGTCGAGGGTACATTTAAACTGGTTTCAGATTTGGCTTTGCCGAAGGAGCTAGAAACTGTACCGTATGAAGATATCACCAAGCTCTTGGATAATCACTTCACCCCAAAACGGTTGGGGTTCAGCGAACGTCATAAATTTTATGCAGCAGAGCAGCAGGCCGGCGAATCTTTTACGCAATGGGCGGGTAGACTTCGTGGGCTAACGGCTCATTGCGGTTTTGCCCATGTCGAGGAAGTACTCCTTGATCGCTTCATCATGGGAATGTTGCCAGGGATTGAGAAGCAAAAATTATACGCAGAGAAATTATCAGACTTAACCCTGGCAAAAGCGGTGGAAGCGGCAGAAAACCTCCGAGCAGCACGCAGTGGCGCCGTGGCCTCGGGCCGTGGTACCACAGACCCGTCCGCCGCGCTCGCTCCCGACGATCAGCTGTTCAGGATTACGCGTAGTGATAACAAGAAAAATGCGTCAAAGGTTAAATGTGAAGTGTGCGGATATAGCAATCATAAAAGTTCACAGTGTCGTTTTGCTAATTACACCTGTAAAAAGTGTTTTACAAGAGGGCATAAGGTGGTGATTCCAATGTCACTGCGAGATAAGATAATGTCGGAATTGCATTCTTCACATCTAGGTATCGTGAAAACTAAATCAGAAGCTCGATCGCGATTTTGGTTTCCGGGAATAGACGAAGCTATTGAAAAAATGATTGGTACTTGTGAGGTTTGCATCCAGCTTCGGCCGTCTCCACCGCGTGTTCCTGTTTCAGGATGGAAAGTACCATCTGAAAATTTCAGCCGCTGGCACATAGATTTCTTGGGGCCAATCAATGGGCATTCATATTTTGTAATGGTCGATGCAACTACTAAATGGGTAGAAGTTTACGACATGAATACGACTACAACATCATCCGCCGTGATAGTAAAAATGTGTGATTGTTTTTCAAGGTTTGGATTACCAAACACAATTGTGAGTGACAATGGCACAGCATTCTGTTCAAAAGAGTTTAAAAGTTTCTGTGAATTAAATTCAATATCACATATTACCACGCCAGCGTATCATCCGGCAAGCAATGGGCAGGCCGAGTCATTTGTTAAAGTTATTAAAAAAGGAATTAAATCTAGCTTGTTGGGGAGCCGCAATATTAAAGAAAGTAAATTAAAATTGTTAAAGTATGTCATGGATTACAGAAACTCGGTTCACTCTGCCACAGGTTCCTCTCCAGCTCAGTTGGTATTTGGTCAAAAGCTTAAAACACGGTTAGATCTTATTAAGCCGAAATTGTCATCGCCCCCGTTCATTGAAAATGCTAATAATGAGATGCTTAAACAGTGTTCACAACTTAAAACGAAGGACACAGAAATAAAAAAAAGTTTTAAGATTGGTGATTTAGTTTTGTATAAAAAGTACACAAATAAAAATACTTATACTTGGTGTAAAGGTATAATAAGTAAAAGAGTGGGAAAAGTACTGTATTTAGTTAAAGATTTAAATACAAATGTTATAAGTAAAAAGCATGCCAATCAAGTCGTGCTATACAAAGGCTCCCAAGACAACCTCCAAGATGACTCCTACTATGATGATCTACTTACCACAATGCCTGTGCACGCCGAGTCGTCATCAGCATCACCGTCGTCACCGTCGCCTGTACACATACCGTCGCCACCACCGTCGCCACCACCGTCGCCGGCGTCACACGTCCAATCACCGACGCCATCACCATCGCCGACACAATCGGGTTCGTCACGAGCGCAGTCGACACAAAATTCGGCGGAAGATGATCAACCCCGGGGGGAAGATAATGCACAAAATGAACAGACTGAGGAACAATTGGATGATGACTCTTCAAACAGCGAAGATGCTCAAGAGCCTGAGGGCAATAGTAGGAGGTTGCTTCGGGCAAGGCCTTCTTATTTAGATTTTAGAAAGTATTTTTAGGGTCCGTCAGCTATTTGATAAATAGACAAATAGGGGGAGGAATTGTTAAGTATCTGCATGCGTGTGTGTGTGTGGCTGCGCCCACCACTAATACAATATGAATAAACAGTGTGAATCAAACTCTCGGTGGTTTAACTCGTGTCCTCGTTCGCAAACAAATCAAGATCGTTATTCCTTCTTGGCCGCAATTCTTAAGTAATTCGGCAGGAACACCATCCTTGCCTGGAGATTTGCCGTGTTTAAGAGATTTTATTGCTCGCTCTACTTCAATCGGTAGTATATCTGGCTCTTTGTCATGTGTGTTCCATGGGATTTGTCTCAAGTCTGTGGAACTATCGTCATACAACCTGTTACAGTACTGGTTCCAGCGACCCAACACTTCATTCATTTCTGTGAGTAAGACTCCTTCCTCATTTTTTATTGCACATGTCTTGAAAGCACGAGTTCGAGTGAGATCTTTGACTTTCTGAAAAAGATCTTTTGTCTCATGTTTGATGGAATGTTGTTCTAGTTCTTTGCAGATATTATTGATTTGGTCTGTTTTATCTTTCCGGCACCGACGTTGTATTTCGGCACTTAGTTCAGAATACCGCTGGTGGTCTTCGACCGAAACTATTCCTTTTTCCTTCAAAGTACGTCTTTCAACGATAACGCCTTCTGTGTCTTTTGAAATGAAGTTTTTCATCATCAGGGTGTTGTTAAGTGCATTTTCTTTCGCCGCTTCAATAATAACTTTTTTCAGTCCACTCCAAGAATTTTCAGGATTATTTGGGTCATTCTGATAATTTGTTATTTTATTTTTAAAAGTTTGCCTAAATCCGTGGTAGTCTACATTCCGGAGGTCTGGAAGTCTTCTTGGCTTTTGCAATTTTTTGAAGCGTACTCTTAGAATAGCAATGAGGAGTTGATGGTCACTCCCGCAGTCTGCTCCTGGAAATGTAGTGGTGTTTATAATTGATGATCGCCACCGAGATTGTATTAAGATGTAGTCTATTTGGTTTCTGTACCGGTCACCTGGTGAAATCCAAGTGTAGAGTCTACGGATATGATGTTCAAACCAGGTGTTTGTAATCGTAAGGTCTTCTTCACTGCAAAATTGGATAAGTCGTTCACCTCTGTCATTTCTTTCTCCGACGCCGTATTTTCCAACTACACGTCTAAGATGATCATCATCGATTGTGCTTCCAACCTTTGCATTAAAATCCCCGATTACAACTGTTAATTCCCTTTTAGGTATATCTTTAAGTGTCTGAGTCAAATCACTATAGAAATGATTGATATCCTCTTCCGTAGACAGTGATGTGGGAGCATATACTTGGACTATGTTTATGCGGCACGGGGAGGCGTTGAGCTTGAGGGTGATTATCCTATCGCTTACTGGTTTATATCCTACGACACATTTGTCCAGTTTTTGTGGAACAATAAAAGCCACTCCTCTGCTATTCTCATTTTCCGGCCCCGAGAAATATATTTTATTACCAAATTCAGAAACAAAATGCCCAGAATTTCTTAAGTGGGTTTCGCTTAATCCCAAAAGGTGTACGTTCTTTCTTTCCATCTCTTTCTCAACTATCTGCAGCTTGCCAGATTCATTAAGTCCCCGGACATTCCACGTCCCGATTCTGTGAGGAGATCTCGCTGGGACTTTGTCCAGATGCTTTGCACCAGTCGCATAGTTTCCACGTGAAGCCTGGTGAGCTACTTCTACGTGGCCGGTAGCATATTTCACACCACCTTGCCCGGGTAGGTGGCGCCGGGCGTTAGCCGGATCGCTCGACAGAACATCCATTGAAACACGTTCCACCATAACTCTCTTGGGAAGATACATTGTGCAGTGGGTTCCCGTTACCTTCTGCATTAAGCATTTTAGGGAGTATTTAGCACCCAAGGCCGTTGTAGCCTCGTCCAACCAGTTGCCCAGTTGGGGAATGGTTATACCGCCATTGACTCGGTCGCCAGAGCCCCGTCCGTTATCTAGCAGGGAGCACCACGGAAGCCGATTGGTCTCCGTCGCCATCCGGCGCGGGCAGGTGGGGTTGACATTTGGGCTGGAAAAGATGTTAAATCCACTATCCCCTTACTCCCCAAGCAGGTACCTAGGTACTAAGAAAAGTTGTTTGGTTTTGTGAGTAGAACACACCTTGAAATTATTTTACGGGATAGCATATGGTAGTTTGTAGTAGGTAGGTACGTTTGTATGGTAGTTTTATTAGCACAGCGCAGCGAGTTAATCTCAAAACGCACCTTGATGCACTTATCCGCTTAGCATGACAAATCAGGCGGAAACTTCGCACCTGAGTGGGGACACTTGACGTCCATTCGTCGCTAAATCTCGTTCCCACGTCCGCGGCTATTCGGGGGCAGTGGCGCGCGAGCATCTGATTGACTTGTGACATGTTTCGGCACACCATTGTGAGCAAATCGACATCCCTTTAAGTAGAAGCTTTGACTATTGTGAGATTGAAGTTTGTTCCTTGCAATCACCTGTGCGTTCTTTCTATTTTCCGTAGTCCCGTTTGGTAGGAGAATTTTGGAAATACTTATGGCTACCTACCTACTTCGCGGCAAAACACAACTTCTTACCTACTGACATACCTGCCCAGTATAGTGCGTTTCATTTTTTAGTTCCTATGCCGTCATGTTGGTAGCATTGGAAATTTGTATGTAAAAATATACGGCGCCAAAAAATTACCTACAAATTTCCAATGCTACCAACATGACGGCATAGGAACTTAAAGATGAAACGCACTATACCTACATACATTCCACCATAGGTAATAGGTATCTATAGTGCGTCTAGTCTAAGGCCATAGACTCAGAGTTAAGACTCTAGGTTTACCTACCTACCAGAAAAGTACCTAAACAACGTGATGGAATCTTAGATAATATAATTACCTACCTAAAACAGGCGCCCTTAGAGAAACAAACGTGTTTGCCAAATCTAATGAATTTATATAATCTATGAAATAAGTTTAAGTTAGCGCAAATTGCTTACTAAACAGGTAGGAATACCTAATCATCTTTAGTCATGCATGAAATGTTACAATTCCTGCGGTAGGTATCTATCTACTGATTTCTTCCCCATGTGTAAGTACCTGCGTAGCTATAGCTAGACAGACATGTGGTGTTAGTTGTAATTGTAACGTGACACCTGCTACTGTTTTAGAAGCCGTGTTTTGTGTTTTTCTCCGCACGTTGGATCTTTCTCTACACAAACATCGTGTGGTCTGTCTGTCTGTGACAGCATCGGTGACGGTAGGTGCATCTGATTCCGCTAACAGTTAGAACTTGGACATGTTGGGCATAAGGTTGTTTTGCATTTCAGTTAAGATAAATCTACCTACCTATTTTTACTCGGAATGATTCATCATGAAAAGGTCGGCAAGTTTTAGATCGTTGCTTTTCAAAACTACACCTAGCAATCGTGGATTTGGTGCACAATCTTTTGGAAAAACTTAAAAAATGGTCTTTAAAAATATCACAGTGTCGTCGGGCTAATTTGGACAAAAAGAGGAAACAAAAAGATCTTGCGGTTTTTGCAAAGTGGTATGACAAAAGTTACCTATACAGTTTCGTGAACTGCATACCCACGAAAGAGAACGTCAAACCACATATAAGTATCGAGTGTGATGCGAGTGTGAAAACAATGTTGTAGAAGTTCCAAGTGTCGGTGTTTTTGATTTGTTACCAACTAAGACGTCATACGATCCGGGTATTTAGTATTTACACAACTGGCACAACTGTTGCTGAACATCCGATACTCCACTCGTTAACTTTTTGTCCACAAAACGCGACAACACGGTCTTTTAGTGTTTTTACAACAGCGTCTGAAGTGAGGGAGAAAATAAAAACATTTGATTGCCCTTCGCTCTACAATTCCGTTCCTTCACAATTGGCATTCATCTCATTCCTTTTCAGCATTTCATTAAACACAACACTCCAATTGATAAACAAAGACCTGCCGAAAGGATGGGCCTACAAATCCTACAATTAGTGTCGGGCACAATATGCGGTGTCGAGTTTCCCCTCAACCCTTCGGCCGCTGTAACCCGACCCGGCCGCGCCCGCGCCTTCACTATTTCTTCCCTTTTTTCCTCAAAGCCGTCGCCGCCGATGTCTTAATCAAATCGCCAATTGGGAACCAACATTGTGACAGGTGCGGCGGCCCGCGGCCTGCATCACCGGCCAGGGATGATAAATGGACGCCGAGCCGCGGGACGTATCATTTTGGAAATAGGAATTTAGAAGCATGTTGATGAAATGATAAATCGTGTCTCTTTGTTTTGAGCGGAGGGTTCTATTAACTTAATCTTATTAAGAGGCGGAACTATAGGGATGATTATGGAATACAATGGATGGAACTATCGAACTATCGTAATTTGAAAATGCTTTTGTGGAAAGCGGTTGGTTTCAAATGAACACCTTGCCGCGAGCTTTTGTTTGTTTTGTTGGAGAAAGACGAGGCGGTGCTACATAAATGCACAGTGCTGCTCGTATGCAGTATTATATGCGGCAGAGGCAAGGGTTGGCGTGACGTATTTGATCAACCAGCTTTAGACCCCGGCCCGGTAGGCGTGGCGCGCCGGCCCGGCGGCGGCGAGGCGGCTCGTTTGATCCTCATCCCGCCGGAAAAGCTCCGGTTGCAGCATCCTCCAACATTCAATGGCCGACTTGGACTCGTCTTTTCATCTCTACGCCTCATTCAAAACATCTCACATTTTCGACAAACATTTTGATCTCTGTGAACCCTTTTTATTGGCCTAAATGTGTTCTACATTATCGGAGAGTTCAGGCTAAGCGGCTTTTCTGAAGCAAAACTTCAAAGTTTAATATTACAAAGTAGCCTTCAAGACCCAGAGAGTTATTTTTATTGCGCCCTTCCATACGTCTACATTAATTTAGCGGTCTGGTGTAACGGCTTTATAAAGTTGCTGCGTCGCGGGTGTTTAAAATGAGTAAAAAACATTACACTTTTTGTTGGGCAGTCGGTGTAATAAGTGTGTATCGGCGTGACAAGTAAATTAGCGAGTGGTGCAGGGAGGTGGTTTATTTATTCTGCCGCAATCACCCCGCGCAGCACGACGTGCCGATGCGCAAGCGCAGGACGCCGCGCTGTATGCAGATATAATGCGAGATTCTAATTTATTAGCGACCGATTTGTTCTGGTCTTCTGGTGCCCTTTCAGAGGTACTTTAATGTTGATAGGGAAGGAACAGGATCGCATTCCAACCAATCCACGCGTAAACCGATTTATGCAGGCAATATCCTGATTGTAGAGATATTTCACAAAATACTTCTTTAGGCACATCATCTGCAAGGTTATAAAAGCTCAGCTCAATAAAAATTTGAAAATGGGCGCTTGTCACAAGTGTTTGCAAAGTAATAAGAAAATAAAACAAATAAACTTTTACGTTTGCAACAATGTAGAGCCAGTAGGTATCAGTATACATCTCAAGCAATCAGAGCTGCATTTCTTTATAAAAAGTGTTCGCTAATAAAGACGCTTTCATCGCAGCGGAACTGAGTTGGTCTGACTGCTGGAGGGGGGAGGAGGGAGGGGTGTACATATGAGGGGGGGGGATATGGTATAGCGAGCCGTGAATAAATTGTCGCCGATATATCCTCGCGTATTTCATACCGCATTTACACCTCTGTAGGCCGAGTGTACACACAAGAAATAAAGTTGGTTTGATAGGTAGTTGACCAGTTGTATTTTTTTTTCTATCAAACTTGTGCAGTGAATTAATGTAATTAAATTCGAATTTAAAATGATAAATCAACGTTTATTCAATGTGGCGTTTTCGTTAATAAATTGGGTTTTCTAAATAGCGTAGCGGCTAGGTTACACATAGGCACATTTCATTAAATCTATTGAGAAAAGTTGCCCTCTATACCGAGCTGAAAGTTCGTCGTCCAATATCTCACATCATGAGTATCTACACTCGTACTTTGCTGCAATGTGTAATGTAAAGAAGTAGGCACTGGTAGACTGCCTGCCTGCCGCCGTAATCGCATCACGTGTGCACCGGACCTTAACAACTCTTAAGCGGCATATCAAAAAGGATTATTCGAACGCTATAAATATGGCGGCCGAGATTATAATAATTTGAATAATAACATTAAAATAATAATAATGTTCGTGTGATCCGCGCCGGCCGCAGCGCGCGCGCCGATGGAGATGTCAACTCCTAATAGATTTATCAGCCGCCATACATCAAAATTATTACGTGTTAGTGTTGTGTAACTGTTTAGTGGATTGTCGATGATTATCGGTTCATTAGTCAGGGCTCCATCGATCCCGGAGATAAACGACCCAACGATATTTCGGTTTGATTTATTCCTTTGAGTCCGACCTCTTAACAATTAAACACGAGATCATTATTCTTTCTATTAAAGCTGATAGCCGGTGAACTAATTTGAAACGGAGCCGTTTTATTTAACTCAGATAAAAAGCGTTTAACCTCGTTGGTTTGGTCTTCACTTGTTTTCAATTTATTAGCGACTTATTTTATACAATAGAGCAATAACGGGGCCTATTCGTCAGGACATCAAATCAATCATGGAAATGAATGGTCAAGAACAATGTGATGTTTGTTCGTCTGTTTACCACAATGCACGAATTTTGTGGTCAATGATTGCGCTGCGACGGTTGGCGCTATTGTCGCGCTCTCGGCCCATTCAGGGTGCGTTCACTATTTCAAGACAATAGTTTATGTTCCGAGCTGGTCCTGCCGTGGGTGGTTTATTGTTTTATGAGACGAATTACACGGTCCCCCGCCCCGCGCCGTCGCCCGCCCCCGCCCCCGCCCTCGCCCGCACAATGACGACAAGCTTTGAGGAATTCCACCCGTTGTCAGATCCCTTGATAGAGTGCTCGTAATCTTTCTTCCTGTCACATATCTGTTAGTGACACGATGACTACATCTGTTGTATTGTTATAAAAACTCAATCGTTACAAAAACAACCTTTCAACGGCTATGATATATACTTATTTATTATAACAGGCTACTCATCGTCTACAACAGAAATATTATTTTACAAAACGATCGGATTATGCAAATCCCGCGATCCTAATAAACCACATCAAGAATAAATCAAAGTGTTTATACTTCGAGCTCTACATTAAATATCATTTGTATACAATTTATTATTTTTTCGATTTCGATTGAGACGTTTCGGAAGACGAACGACCGATTTATAATTAAGGGAATGGTTTCAATAAAATACCGTTTACAAAATATGAGGAGCGATTTTTTGTTGCGTAAGAGTGATATAAATTACTCGGAGTGTAACAACAAGTCAGCATGTTGGAAGTTATATAGAAGGAAGCGTTTCCGCGAATGGTGCGCGGCGCTGCATTATGCGTGCGCGCATTGTCTTTGCCGCCCGCTGCGCGCGCGCAGGCTCGGAAGGCCGTTGTTTAAGTAGCCGTGGGGTGCAGGCGCTGCGCTGCGCTGGGTGCAGGGCGCAGGGTGCTGGGGTTTGCAAGGACCCATTACGCTGAGGGAGCTACTGCGCGGTTTCAAGACCTTGAGAGCCGTTATTCTTTTGGGTAACTGTGTTTGTTCCGTAAACAATGCTAGTCTCAGTACCTATGCAATAAATTGTTTAACTAGGTATCTATCTAGTAGGGTGGTGCAAGATTGCGCGGTCGATAAAATTGCGCACACGCCATTGCAGAACAACGGAGCGAAGTTCGTAGCTAACTTCAGTTATATTTTGTTCTCAGTCGCAACAGAAACGTGCTCCCGGAAAAGTATGGTAAATGAGTGTAAAATCACAAAATTATTCGAGTTTGAAGTTTTCCGTCACTGTTGATTAATTTTTATGATGTTTTGAATGTTTTTTTGTACTGAAACCAGCAACAATTTTGCTAATTTTTCATTATTTTGTCGCGGCGGTATCATTCAACTGTAAGCAACGTGGGCAGTTAAACAGATAATTTCTAAGAGATGGCGGTAGTAGTACAATGTTTGCAAAATAACCTCAATGTGTAAAATTGCGCATCTTTAGTAAATGTAAGATTTCGCGCAACATTTTACACACTCTTGTCATTATTTGGTATCCAATCTCGAAAATTCCTTTTAAATTGTTCAGTACATTTCTAATTTTATATCTGATTTTGATTTATACATACTTTAAGCACATTAATTGGTCTTTTTTTATCCCACAATATAACGTAGTTGCGCAATCTTATCGATCTCAACGCGCAATTTTACACGATATGGTGCGTAAAATTGTGGAATTCCTAATTTGTGGTTTTTACTTATTTGCTGAACTAAATATATATTTTTGTCAATTTTTAGTGTATAAATTTTTTGTATTACGCGATTTAAGCAAATAATAAAGTTGCGCAATCTTATCAATATTCCCGATTTGTGATTTTTATGTAATTGTTAAGGCGATGATACATATTTTGCAATAATAACTATGTTGATTTGTTGCCATTAGAATAACTTTTAATAGATAAGGTTATTATTTTTCAAGTTATAAGGTGTTGATTAAAAATTGCGCAATCTTACACCACCCTACCCTATCTTGGTACTGCACATTCGAAAGATCTAGTACCTATTGCAGTTGGTAGGCACTTTAGATACTTGTGTTGCGTTTTCACAATACCTCTCTCTCTCACTTCGTGTGGGACACCGAGTCCTACAAGTAATGTAACCTAACTAAAATCGTCGTTCAAAAGAAGTTGTAAATAGACTAAGTACCTACCTACCATAGAAATTGTTATAAGTAAGTACCTGCTTCCCTATCAATAATTTAGGATTCAGGCTTTACACAGCGATTACCTATACAATACATCTAAAGTAAGTTATCTAAGTTAAGAACCTATGTTTTAATTCTAAGTGCTTCCATTGTAAACCAAAAATATTGTATCAATAATAGATAATGCACGGGACATGTTATGCAACATTACAACTTAATGTTCCATGTATTGTTTCGCCGTGCCCCTGCCCATACAGTGGCCCTGATGTTCCACCCTCATTGTCCTCGGCACAATGTGAGTTGGTAACATTGTGCCAGTAAGCTAGAACAACGCAGCGGGTGTGAGCCTCAGTAGGACATCGCGAGTTCACTCTTCTCGGAATAAGAAAGTCTTATTTTCCATTCACTGGTGATTGATTATGCAGATTTGGAGAACGGATTCGCATGTTAGAGCGACTTTACGACATCCTGCCTGAGCTTCATTTTGTTTTTCTGCAAAATTATTTCGATTTTCACGACTTTTACGACCATATACCGACCTAAAGGCAGATAGTGAATAACTCTAGCTAAACTAGCTAATTAAAAACAACTTTTATGGCAAAATATTTGCTTAATTCACGCATAATTATCTACCTGTTCCGTATAATTTACGATCTGGATAATGTGGACCAGCAGTTAATTTCCAAGCACCCAATTATACTTAGGATATCTTGGGAAAAAGCTCGGTGTGGTATGGTCAGCAGTGGGCAGTGGGCGCACTGTAAATCAAACGCGAAATAAAACACGATAAAACCCACCTATCTACTGTTTTATGGGGTGACATTAAATTTATAATGTCTCATAGATCGTAAAGTGGAATGCATCGCGCTGACGGACGCTGGTTCTCACACGTACCGTAAGATTTTGCGGTATTTTGCAGGTCCACGAGACGTAAGGAGTCGTATAAAACACACACACACCGCGGTTGCTACATATTGCCGGACGGAGTTTATTTGCCAGATATGCCGAGAAAATTATACGTCTTTATCCCTTATACTGTAGAAAGAGCGTTATTGGCCGTAAAATGTAGTTGCTATCACCACTTCTGACAAGTATTAAGGCATATTATGGGACGTGTCAGAAAAATCACACCACCAAACAAACTGTCAAATATCGCATACAAATGCAAAACGTATGTAAACCACGTTATCGACAAATAGTTGAGTTGGTGGCAGTTTCAATTATGCGGCGATATAGATAATTATTGTTCGATGTGTTTTATTGCCACTAATGGCTTCTTTAAGACCATAATATCAAGCTACGTTAACTTTCTGCGATTAGGTAACACTTTAGTTTTATTATTTTCTAACAGTTTAGTACCTACAAGATACACGTATATCTAGAATTATTAGGGACCGTATATATCAAAGCAGGCTTTGCTGTACTTAAAATAAATTCATTCATAATTCATTATTTAATCGTTGCACAGTTCTTTCTTATAGATAGTATTTACAAACATTAAATAAATATATTGATGTTTTATATATAAAATCGTGTCGTTTTCAAAACGAAGGACAAACAACAATAGATTTACGACAGTTTGAAGTGACATCGCTCGTCGATCGATCAGAGCGGTTCTATGTAGAGCCATAAACGAGGCGTTTTATGATTTTATTCACAAAATCAACACTTTACGAGTCGACTGCATGCAAGGAGAATAAAGATTTGTACTGTAAACCGCACACGACATAAGGGCCGGCGCACATAGACCGGACGCCGGCGACACTTTTCGCGCGACGCCTCTTGGTCGCGGAGCACACCAAGCGGCATTCTTTCGCGCGGCGTCGACACGTGGCGCGAGCGTCCGCCGGTTCGCTAGACAGTGTTGCCCGCTAATCTTATTAAAAATAAATTGGGTGGTCCTAAGGGGTTCAGATGAATCCAACCTATTAAAAATTAAAGAAAATTACGTTACGATTGTCACTGAACTAATTTTTGCCACGTTTGATGTTTCGTTTCGTTTCGTTGGTGTTTGTTGGGTCGTTAGAGTTTCTTACATGGGTCGTTGGTGTTTGTTGGGTCGTAAAGGTTAATTACGTGGGTTGTTGGTGTTTGTTGGATCGTAAGGGTTTATTACGTGGGTCGTTGATGTTTGATGGGTCGTAAGAGTTTATTACGTGGGTCGTTGATGTTTGATGGGTCGTAAGGGTTTCTTATGTGGGTCGTTGATGTTTGATGGGTCGTAAGGGTTAATTACGTGGGTCGTTGGTGTTTGATGGGTCGTAAGGGTTTATTACGTGGGTCGTTGATGTTTGATGGGTCGTTAGGGTTTATAACGTGGGTCGTTGGTGTTTGATGGGTCGTAAGGGTTAATTAAGTGGGTCGTTGATGTTTGATGGGTAGTAAGGGTTTGTTACGTGGGTCGTTGGTGTTTGTTGGGTTGTAAGGGTTTATTACGTGGGTCGTTGGTGTTTGTTGGGTTGTAAGGGTTTATTACGTGGGTCGTTGGTGTTTGTTGGGTCGTCAGGGTTTATTACAAGAGTCGTTAGTGTTTGATGAGTCGTAGAGGTTTATTACGTGCGTCCTTGCTGTTTTTTGGGTCGTAAGGGTTTATTACGTGGGTCGTTGGTGATTGTTGGGTCGTTAGGGTTTATAACGTGGGTCGTTGGTGTTTGATGGGTCGTAAGGGTTAATTAAGTGGGTCGTTGATGTTTGATGGGTAGTAAGGGTTTGTTACGTTTGTCGTTGGTGTTTGTTGGGTCGTAAGTGTTTATTGCGTGGGTCGTTGGTGTTTGATGGGTCGTAAGGGTTATTTGTGTGGGTCATTGGTGATTGTTGGGTCGTAAGGGTTTATTACCTGGGTCGTTGGTGTTTGATGGGTCGTTAGGGTTTATTACGTGGATCGTTGGTGTTTGTTGGGTTGTAAGGGTTTATTACGTGGGTCGTTGATGTTTGTTGGGTTGTAAGGGTTTATAACGTGGGTTGTTGGTGTTTGATGGGTCGTAAGAGTTAATTACGTGGGTCGTTGGAGTTTGATAGGTCGTCGTGGTTTATTACGTGGGTCGTTGGGGTTTGTTGGGTAGTTCGGGTTTATTATGTGGGTCGTTGCTGTTTGATGGGTCGTAAGGGTTATTTTTGTTGGTCGTAGGTCCCACACAATAACTCATAGCCCTAACGACCCAATAAAATCCAACAACCAACAAAATAAGCCCTCAAGATCCATCTAACACCAACGACCCACGTTATAAACCCTTGCAACCCAAAATACACCAACGACCCACGTAATAAACCCTTACAACCCAACAAACACCAACGACCTACGTAATAAACCCTTACGACCTAACAAACACCAACGACCCACGTTATAAACTCTTACGACCCATCAAACATGAACGACCCACGTAATAAGCCCTTACGACCCATCAAACATCAACGACCCACGTAATAAGCCCTTACGACCCATCAAACACCAACGACCCACGTTATAAACCCTTACAACCCAAATTACACCAACGACCCACGTAATAAACCCTTACAACCCAATAAACATCAACGACCCACTTAATAAACCCTTACAACCCAATAAACATCAACGACCCACAAAATAAACACATACGACCCAACAAACACCAACGACCCACGTTATAAACCCTTACAACCCAAAATTCACCAACGACCCACGTAATAAACCCTTACGACCCATCAAACACCAACGACCCACGTTATAAACCCCTACAACTTAATAAACATCAACGACCCACAAAATAAACTCATACGACCCATCAAACACCAACGACACACGTAAGAAACCCTTACGACCCAACAAACATTAACGACCCACGTAATAAACCCTTACGACCCATCAAACATCAACGGCCCACGTAATAAGCCCTTACGACCCATCAAACATCAACGACCCACGTAATAATCCCTTACGACCCATCAAACACCAACGACCCACGTTATAAACCCTTACAACCCAAAATACACCAACGACCCACGTAATAAAACCTTACAACCCAATAAACATCAACGACCCACAAAATAAACACATACGACCCATCAAACACCAACGACCCACGTAAGAGACCCTTACGACCCAACAAACATCAACGACCCACGTAATAAACCCTTACGACCCAACAAACGCCAACGACCCACGTAATAAACCCTTACGACCCATCAAACATCAACGACCCACGTAATAAACCCTAACGACCCAACAAACACCAACGACCCACATAAATAACCATTACGACCCATCAAACATCAACGACCCACGTAATAAACCCTTACGCCCCAATAAACACCAACGACCCACGTAATAAACCCTGACGACCCATCAAACATGAACGACCCACGTAATAAACCCTTACGACCCAACAAACACCAACGACCCACGTAATAAACCCTAACAACCCAACAAACACCAACGACCCACATAAATAACCCTTACGACCCAACAAAAACCAATGTCCCACGTAATAAACTCTTACGACCCAACGAACACCAACGACCCAAGTAATAAACCCTTAAGCCTCAATAAAAACCAACGACCCACGTAATAAACCCTTACGACCCAACAAACACCAACGACCCACGTAATAAACCCTAACGACCCAACAAACACCAAGGTTGTAGGTACTTATATTATAAATATTTATTCAAAACAATGTTTAGATATTTTATATTTTGATTTATTTTAGTAATCGACACTTTTCTTTGAGAAACATTATCTTTTTTATTTCTATTGTGATGGCAACACCGGGAGAATGTCCGCTTGCGGCCTTGGGCCGCCCGGCGGACGCAAGCGCACTCAAGAGGCGCCGCGCGGCGCTCAAATGGCGCTCGGACTTTTTCCGCCGCCGGCCATTATCGCCGTTACGTCAGTTGCGTATGGTTCATTTTCCGATTTCTCTGTTAGAGTCGCGCGACGGCGCGCGGAAAAGTGGCCACTCTGTCGGCGGCGGCCCTAAGAATCTTGACATGGCTGTGCGAACTTGCTATACCAATGGAAGATTGCCGATACGACCAGTCATACGAGGCTCCTGGTTGATGTCCTGTACAAAAATTGTGTCTCTGCACTGTGATGTGATGATATAAGATAAACTCATTCAACTTTTTCAATAGAACCTTTTATATCATTCTGATTTCACGTAAATAAAGAGGGCAGTAAAAGTTTTATAGCGAGGCTCTTTACAATAAACTTGTGTGACATCGGTCAACAAGTCGACTAAATTATTACATCCTAAACAAAATACAAAATCAAAAGTTTCTTTTGTATAGCTAAGAAATTTTGAACTCTACACTGACTAAGCAAATCTTAAGAATGCGTCAAACAAAAACAAATATTTTGTGTACTTTCTATGCGAGCGTTCTCTGCACAATCCCCCGTTGATTTGGAAACAAAACCCCGAATCAAAACAATATATTTGTCTCACAATGCGACAATGAGTATAACCAAAACAAATTAAGGAGTGCATTGAGGAGACTAAGGCCCATACGGTGACAGAGTGAGACCATTCAGAGGCACCATAAACGTAGAAAAAGCGTAATATACGACAGTTGTAAACTCTGGACACAGCGCGTGAAATGTTTATTGTAAGTATTTATTTAAACTAAAGAAGAACCATTAAACAGTTTTAGGCACTTTTAGGGTTCAGCATCAACAGACAGCTATTCCTTTCTGAAATGTTTTATTTTCATAGACAATAATTATTCTAAAATTCATGATATGTCATGAGTCTAGTAGGTTCTACTAACATAAGTATTTTGTAGATCATCGTCATCGGTCAATCTATCCACTCATCATCATATACTTAATCATCACACCAGCCCATTGCAGCTCATTTTTTTCGTTATAACATATTTAATGAACTACCTGTCGTAATAATTAATTCGACTTTAAGCGTAATGATAAAATTTAGACAATTTAATGATTCGCTGAAAAAAATTTACTATATTTAACAAAAGTAAACATGAAATTATCCTTTGCTTCACAAAATTTGATGTACAGAACCAACTAAAATAACAAGAAGCACACTTTCCTCAGCCAAACTCATTGTAAGGTAGCAGAAAGTGGTCTAGTTTGGGGCCAGAGGTTTGTAAGAGATTCTCTACCCAAAAAGAGCCCTTACATAAAAAAACCCCGCGTGGTGTCCCTTCTGTAGAGACAAAAGGTCTTTGTCACACAAATTGCAATCTAAAACATTGTAAAACGTTATTTATGGCGTTAGGGGAAATTAAACATTATTTATGACTCGAAAGTGTCGCCTAAAGAGTTGAACATTGATTGTTTTATATAAAAGTTGATGACTTCCTCCTAGTAGTAGTAGTAGTAGGTACATACTACGAAAGAAGTAGGATGATTGAAATATAAGAAGACTAAATTAAAAATCATAATCGCTTAAAAATCATAAACTGTGACTTAAAATCCAAAGACTTGAATAAAAACAGTCAAAGACCTTTGATTTAAATTCAAAGACTTGGATTAAAACTGTCAAAGATCTTTGTCGTAAATCCAAAGACTTGGATTAAAACTCTCAAAAGATCTTAAGATTTTAAGTCAAAGATTTTTGTCAATTTATAATATTAAGCGAATACATAATCTTAAACGATTATGCTTTCTTATTGACGACAAATACGCTCCCCTTCCATCCATCTGCATACCTTTTAACTTGCCTGAATCCCGCATAAATTAAAGAAATACATATTTTTTGGGAAACTTTCGACCGCAGGAATAATTTGAACCAGTGGTAGGTAGGTAGTACATGCGGTGGAAAATTTGCAAGTTAAAAAAAAGCCAAATACTAGAGTTGGGAAGTATTTTTGGTATTCTACATACATTTTGGAAGTTGTGTGTAGTAGTCAGAGTAGTCACGACATCAAGCGCACCTGTTGGTCGTTTTCGTGACGTGACAAGCTGGTGTGACGTCACGCTGCACCCAGCCTGATGAGCGGCACACGGGGTCCCCTGCTGGTTACATAATGAAGTACAAGTTACTAATTGTTGTTGGCCGTGTGATGCCGGCTTAGAATAGCATCACCCCATTTCTTTCCTGTGGGTGTCGTAAGAAGCGACTAAAGGACTCGAGGGTATCATGTGTATTGCAATTTTAGGCGAAAGGCTGACAACCTGTCACTATAGCGATACACGATTATAGCTAAAACGGCCCTCAAATATGTGTCAGACGTGGCGATAACGACTGTACTTTTACGGTCGTTGACGCTCTGCCTACCCCGCAAGGGATAAAGGCGTGAAGTATGTATGTATGTATGTAAGTTACTAATTGCAAGCGGACTTACTATAAAATACTCTCCCGAATACAGCGGGTGGTAAAATACTCTACAGACTCCAATAAACACCACTTATTCGTATCGTGTCGGACAACGAGTAGACGAACGATCCGATAAACCCTGATTTAAACCCTATATAGTTATCATAGATACCTTGTTACTAATATGCAATGCATGCTATATCTAATACACGTTATACACGTGTTTTTTCATACGCTTTTCCTTGTGCAATACTTTCTCAGCTACGGCGTAGCACCGTAGCTGCGTAGCGTCGTAGCAGTAGTGAAAGGGTGATTGATAGATAATTTAGTTTAGTTCTTATGTATTTTGGTTCATGGATATAAGTTAAGGAAATAGATTGTATGTAGGTATAAGTAGGGTTCATCGGGTCGTTAAACGACTCGGTGTCTCACACGAAGAGAGAGAGAGAGTACATAAGTAAATAAATTATTAACATACTTCTCCTCTCTTACAACTTATACCACTCGATTAGGCTTTCTCGTGCTTCGTCCTCGCTTGCCAAAATAAAACATTAATATTATTAAGTCATAGTTTTATAGACAATGCCGAGTCAGCACCTGCCCCTAGACAAAAAACTTTGTTTATCACAATATCTAGGGGTCGTGTTTATGTCTTATTTTGACCCCACGGGGCGGGGTTCCTTTAATTACATTAGCGTGGATGATAACCGTTACAACTTAATTTTATTTTGTGAATAACAATAAAACATATTAAAAACATGTTAGCTATGCTGTTACGGAAACAATGAAAAGGTAGGTAGGTATCTTTTTGCAATCAAAAACTAGTGGATGACATAAAAGTAATGAGGAAATATAATGATTGAGAGTACAGATTCAAACATACAATCGTCTCCAAATAGGATCATCTGTCGAATCATCGGCTTGTAAAAAGCGATACACAATTTGGTAACAACACGTAATGAGCTTGTACACACGAGCACGCCTCTGTGGGGCAGTCCAGTGTTGCCAGCTGTGGTAAATATAAAATCACCATAAAATCATAATAAAGTGGGTAGATACCTGCCTAGGATAAATGTTAAACGTGATAACTTGCGCGTATAAAGAATGAATCCTGAATTGGTATCATTATTGTTGACATCCTGTTCATATGTCATATAACATGATATAGAGAGACGCAAACAATAATGTTTCCAATTCAGGATCCATTATTTATGTGCGCAGGTTATACTTACTTCGCAAAAACTTTCAGTCAAATCTGTATGGTTTGGTATTTGTATTTTGATTCATCTCAGAGTTTTTTTTAAGTCTGATATAAGAATCCCACGTATCGCTCAAATGTGTGCTACCAATAATTCTGTCAATTGATGTGTCATGTGGTTCCCTTTTTTATCCCACCTGGCAACATCGGAGTAAAACTCGAATGAAATAATTCTTACAAAGGGCTCGAGCGACTCCGCGGGGCGCCTTTTAACACCAATGTCACTAATACCGTTCAACTATACCAATTTCAACTCTATTTACCAGATCATAAGGATAGTAAGGATTTATTTTCTATCGTGGTAAAGTCGTAGACGTCTTTATTATACAAATACGCGTGTTTTGTTGCGAACGAACTAACTAACTAACTATTTGTAGTTAACAGAGCATTTTTATTGTTGAGTTTGTCCAACAGGGGGCTCTGCGCTCGTTAAACTAAGTGACAGTTAGTGCGTCGTTTGCAAGTTTTCGATAATTAATATAGACTGTCATTTGTTTGTTTTTTATCTATTGTCAGTCGCATTGCATCAGAAATTAAACATACTTGATAAATACCTAGTAGTACCTACATAATAAAAAATAAGAAAGATTATTTAAGACTGTGGACCTGCGGACCATATTCAACTTTATGAATGAGATAAGTACCTCTATTTGACCAACAGTGATATTTTGAAAAACTCTGACACCAGGATTCATCGGGTCGTTGAACGTCTCGGTGTCCCACACGAAAAGAAAGAAAGAAAGAGTGATATTTTTAAATTTCACAGAATCCTTCAGGAACCATATCTTTATCGAGCACTTTATGCAGCGCAGGTGACTTCCATTCGATGTAATCAAATAAGAATTTAACTTATTTTAGAGCGCCATAAAACTATATCAATAACGAAACTTTACTTGTTTTTTATGACTGTGAAGTTGTTACCAAAAACAATCGGTAGTTTGGAATGATTTTAATAGCATAAGATGTGAGATACAGGTTTATGTCCACCTGTAAGGGAGGTTTAATTGGTCGTATTTCATGCGCATACGCATCTAGCTACTGATTGTATTTGTATAAGTTGATATCTACAGGTGCTTCTTCGTTAGTGGGTGATTGGAGTAGACTTTGTTTTTTGTAAGACTATACCTAGGATGCTCAGTTATTATTTTTTGTAATGCTACCATTTCATAGCAAGTCAAATTGTTTAATAGCCAATAAAACTAAACAATTTTTCAAGAGGAACATTTGAGAATATCGAATGTAAAAAAATAATAACTGAGCATCCAGTCATAAAAAAAATCTTATACTTGGTAGAATCTAATGAGTATCGAAGGTATTTATAAATATGTATAAATATTTGCCTACCTAATTACGTAATAGAGTAATATAATTGCATTGCTAAATTATCGATGAATCTAGTGAATACGTGATGGAATGCGAATGAATTCGAGCGCCAGCCTAAATGTGAATTTAATGAGTTTATGTTAATTTAATAATCTGTTTGCCGTTAATTAGCGAAAATTAATTAAGTATGCTGAATGCTCATCAAATTCGCTCTCACGCAACTCTCGCGTCATTAAATGTTAGCCTATCTGCACACTATGTATTCTAGCCAAGCTTACGCAGCCCTCCAATATCCCACATGATTTTCCGGTGTTTTGCCAGATCCTCTTGTCAGACGAAAGAATATTCCCAAATCCCTTACAAAATTCACACAGCCACCATACAAAATGTCAACCTGAGATAGCAACTATTTTGATGCTACACATGTCTCGCCGCATCAGCACAGTTGGTGTCACAGGTTGACATTTGTGTGGTGGCTGTCGTGGCTGTCACGATTACGAGCCGCAAATCGCAATATCATGCGGTAAGAGTGCGATCCACCTGTATTTATACACGTCACTTTGAAATCGCAATCGGTTTTTTATGTTTTACTTCCATTACGAATTTTCAGGGATTGAGTAGGTAAGTATACAAAACAAAAGCAAGATTACCTATACTCGAAGTAAATACGTACATATTAAATAAGATCTACCTTGGATACCGACTTAAGTAACGTGCTCAGAAATTGATAAAGTAGGTACCTAAGTAAATAAAGGAATTTTCTAGCTACCGTATTATAGTTCTTGCTACTTAGTTATACAGGTCACCGTCTGTTTGTTTCTGAGAGCACATAAACGTCAAAAATTAAAGCTGTGTCCTAAAACCACGGTGACATTTTAAAATTGATGGCGCTATAACAATTTTAATGGCAAAGCACGTTGTCCCATGCTTTCCCACTGTCGCGTCTTTTTATTTACACAGCTCTTTGTTGGTAGAATTTTATTGTGTTTTTAAACGTAATAAAGTCGGCCATGTGTGTTATCGGTTACCGATCGTTTGCGCAAGTTCCGACTATAAACAATACTAGCAGTAAATGTTGTTCTAAACATATTTGGTGAACGACAAGCGATATAAACTTTCTGTGATCTACGAACAGCGTTTTGTAATTTAGATTTCCTTGTCACTGGAATCTGGAATTTTATTTGTTCTTAGCATGGGCTAAAGGCCATAAATTCTACCACGTAACATCCTGTATACTAGCTCTCCTACACCACCAGCAGGTTGTCAGGTGTAGCTACCTAGGTATACAACAATTATTGTGCAATACATAAAACATGAAAGAATGTTGAAAAATCATGTTGTCAATTTCAGCACGAGCACGATTGAACTCTGACGACTGGGGTTTATCGCGTCCGTCGTATTTCATGAAATGTGCCCAGAATGCGCCCTTTTTCATTACTTCAGGTATGACTTTGCTTAGGTGCAAGAAAATTGTATAACTCCATTCAACAATTGCTCTGAACTCCAAGCAAACTACCCCACTTTAGAGGCTCGCGGCGCTCGCGGTGCTCGTAACTGTTAACGACATGTCTTGTAATTGATATTATAGACACATTCCGTGTGTTTATGGCCTATAACGTTTATGGCCGTATGTTGATCGGGTAGGTAGGTATCTTTAATTGCGCCCACCGCGCTCACTTTTTACTGCCACCAATACTACGGACGGTGGTGACAATTCTCCTACATTTAGTTTCCAAGGAAAGCTTTTTATGAGCGAGGGATAATTATTTTTTTCTGTGAAATGTCGGCCTAAAGTGTAATCATCCTTTTTGTTTCTCGAGGGTGGTGAAACAGGCGACTGGAGGACTTCAGTGTATTGCAAACTTTAGGTTGTCTTTACACAAGTACATCCAAAATGGTGAAAAGTCGACTGTACGTTTTATTTTTACGGCTATTACCTAATTTACGGCGGAAGAAGAATCGTGACTAAATATTTTTCGGTTACTCGTAGTGTCCTATCCTGTGACCCTTTCGCCAGGCCTTTCTAGGACGCCAGAAAGAAATGCTAAAAACAATGTTTTATTTTGAATATCTACTTTTTTATGAAGGCATTTGCGAAGTTTATACCGATGTCGGCAAATATATTATTTGTTTCCCAGCAAATTTCCAGTGCTTCTTTGCTAGATATCGTGTCGCGCTGTTTGTTGGTGTTAATGGTGATTGTTTACAATGAGCGCAGTATGAGCTTTTACGATCACCACCATCAACCCTCAATTGGTATTGTCTACAATACTGAGTTATATCTAATATAGCTGAAATATTTTGTTCAGTTAGACTTCGTCGACTAGCTACTACCGATTCAACACAATGAAAGCAGAGAGATAAGTACCTAGATGCGCGTTTAGCAGTGAATGTAGTGCCAAATCAAGGCTTAAAAAATTGGGAAATAGCTCTTCCTTTCAATAATGAATGATTCTTATTAAGAGGTGACACAGTACTTACTATCTTCAAAGCGTAATTGTTTGATAAGATGACGAATACCGTACAATTAGCTGCTTGCAATCGCCATCACGCTGCGCACGCGCCGAGCCAGCTGCCACCGCGCCGCGCATGCGCTTCCGCTGATCTCTGACACGCGGACAATTGCGCGCATCTGCCCGAGACGAGACCCGCTCAATTGGATTTGAATCTCCTTTGAAGAAAACTACTGCGCTGATGAGATGACCTGTTAGTTGCTTAACAGTAGTCTAACCAGGCATGTTATACTTATGCATATGCATATGCATACTCTAGATCTAAAGCTGGGCTCTATACTTATGATAGTTGGGTTTTTGCAATGTGTTAAACTTTTTGTGCCAACTTGCTTTCTTCAGATTTCTTCGTTTTTTGAAGTGAAGGCTTTGACCTAGAGGAGGAATGGGATCAAAAGAACAGGTAGGTAACGATAGGCATATTACCTACCTACTAGGCCAGCGACACTCCCACAGAAATACGCTGGACAAAATTACTACTTACGAGTACAAGCGCTAAGTGTAGATACTTATAGAAAGGCATGAATCATATGGTGCGGAGATTCTCACCGAAATTCAGTCCAGTCAGTTCGTTTAGTTCAGGTGTGGACGAAGCGTACGACGAGACCATCAGACCGCATTTTGGTGAGCGACTGCGTGCGAGAAATGTCAGAGAGAGGGCGGGAGAGTCGAACCTTGATAATATGCAGGTTGCAGGCGAATCATTAAGGTCGTAGACAGAGTTTAAATCTAAGAAAAAGTACGTGAAAACTGTACCTAGTTTCAAGAACTTACAGCATTGTTACGAAAGTATAACTAGTTTATTTTACAACACTGGAGACAGAATTGCTGAAGAAGATCTACTAATATTAGCCTGGGCAGGGCACAGCCAGAAACAAACAACTAATTGCTGCTGTGTAACAAATTCTGCGCACAAATGGTACTGGAGTGCGGCAGATTGAACCGCAAACATAACTTTGTAAGATGACATGTTACTCAATCCATGTTGTCACGAGGTTATGAACTGAAGTGGTTCGCGATCAACTAGGTGTTTCCGCTGCATCAGCTGTTTATATTGCGCGGGGGGGGGGGGCGAGTGGTCGACTCCTTGCTACACTGCTTGCTGTAACTTGATTAGAATCTTTTCTTTAGAGACGATATAACATCTTTATGTTATGTTATGGTGGATGAATGTCACCAGAATGCTACTGTCACTGCTGTCACAAAACTCGACAACATGGAAAAGAAAACATGAAAATGATAACGTAAATAACAATATTTTCAGCTAATTTTACATACAAATGGTTCACACGTAGCATCTTTGCCCAGCATCACCATGTCTTACAGGGCGGGAAAGTTATTCAGCGGCAGCCGGCTCCACAGCCCGGCGCACAGCCCCCGCGTGAGCGCGTGCAAGCTGGCGCCGGCGCGCGCGCGCCCGCTGTGGCGCACTGCCATCGCCGCCGCCTGCGCCGCCAGCGCCGAGCGCGCCGAGCTCAGCCGCCGACCGAGCACCGAGCGCGGGGCGCCCGCGCGCCGGCCCAGCGCCGAGCGGCCCGTCATCCCCAGCCGCGACCTGCCCCCGCTCGACCAGTGCGACCTCATCACGCAGGTGTACGCGGGCCAGCAGGAGCCGCCCCTCCGCGAGTTCGACTCCTACTACAACGGCCCCTGCCGCAACGACGCCACTTGCCTCACTTCACAGGAAGCTTCCAGAAGTTCTGTCCTCCCGCTTTATTCTACCTATCAACACTCAGTAAAATGGGACTCTGAGCAGTCGCAAAGGACCGATCACGACTACAACTGTCGCTGCATAGACTGTCGGAGTCCTCGCTGCCCGGAAACGATCGCGAGACTCTCTAGCAATCCCACGGATATCAGAAATTTTAGATTCAAAAATAATATCATGACGTTCTGTGATCAAAATACGATGACGTCTAAAGTAAACGATGTATCATGCGGGATTTGTTTAGGCGTTGGTTGTTTACAAACAGAGAACAAATGCGTAGCAGCTTCACCGTGTCCAGAGAGACCAGCCGGGAGAATTCCTCTGATCACAAGAAGAAAACCCTGCTCTGTATCCCTGGAACCTGTGTGTTCGCGGGCGCCCCCGGTGATGAAGCGCGTGCGCCACTACAGGCCTAAGCGCGACCGGCGCAGGACCGCAGCTCATCAGGACTGCTCTACCTACGGCTGCCGGAGGCGAAGGGATTATCAAGAAGAAGCCGTTCGGGACACAGACCCGTTGTCACCCTACCGTTACGAACAGCTAGAAGACAATTGTAGATACCCGCCAATAGAAGTAGAAATAGAACAAAGGTGTTCTCTGATGAACCACGATAATTTGGATTCCATAAAGTTTGCGGGTCGAAAAACGTTGTACAACGAGGGCATCAGCGACAACATTGCGAATAATTTGCCTATGCGAGTCACCCAGCGACGTCCTTCGACGCAGGTCTTCAGGCCGACTAGTAACGTTTCAATAGGACCTGATAACTGGATCCCGTACTCGCACCGGGGCACCTCGCGGTACCACTCGGAGTGCAAAAAGCCTCAGGAGGTGCGGTACCGCGGGGACTGCGGACCTGCCCCCGGCGACTACTACGGCGCGCCGGAGTACTACCGCCGACACGGGAAGAAATCCGCCTCCAAATATCCGGAACCAGTAGTGTACCCTTACTACACACAACCGCCGAGGAAAGTGCTGGCTTCCGAGAAAAATATAGATTCGTACATTATTTCGCAGGCGCTTTATGAGAATAATTACGGAAATAGTTATGATGACTGAATAAAAAACAGTTCTTGCATTTTCTCACATTTTCATTCTTTCACCCGGCGATATACATCACATCAATTACGACATTATAGGTTATCAGAATCAGATTGTTACGTTCAAGGTACGTCTTGCATCTTACGCTTATCTGGTTTGGAAACAGCTGTTTGCTCTCTTGCTCGTTGGTGAGGGGTTTGCGGAGGACGAGGTCGAGGGTCAGGCGACGCGCGGCACTCGGCACTTGCAGCTCTACAGCCGGCAGCTGCGGAGAAAGTCCTTGATCAGATAATCTGGACCAATTGACGCAAAGCTCGCAAGGGGTTCACAACATTTTCATTCCTCCGTGTCTCATACCTATAGGTAAATAGGTTGCAGTGTAGGTATGTCCTGTTTTTCTCATCATCATGCAACACGGTAGAAGTTAGAAGTTACAAGTTTTAAACACCTGTTGTTTGTAACTTCGTTACTATTTACGAGCTGCCGCTGCTGCGCCCAGCAGCTATTTGTATTGATATAACAGTCATAAAGTAAAGTTATTCAGATGATCTTTGCGCACAATGATAATATTGCATTGGGTGAAATTTTACTAGTGATCGATAGCGAAAACTCAGAGCCTGCTGATGATAAGAAGCAACTTTCCCCAAGGAAAATAGGTCAAAATTAAAAAAAAAAAATTGCCGTCCATACAAAATTGACGATCAGCTGATTTGTGTTACTATGGAAGCTTCAATTTTTTTCCTTATTTCGACCTATGTTACAAGGGGAAAGTTGTTCCTTTTATCATCACCAGCTGGTTCTGAGTTATCACCATCGGTCACTAGTAAAATTTCAATGTATATTCTTTGTCCAGTATCTAGAGTTGGGAGGGTTCTGTGTACTGTTGATTGTCACATGAACTAGTTGCGCACTCCTGGCTGCGCCTGCGTCGCCGGTGCGTCGCCGGCACGCGTCGTCCGCGCAACGCAATCAACGCGCTCTTTTATTTGCTCGCAGTCTGCATCTTGTATGATTGTATCAGCCCCCCATTCCCCCATCGCAACAGTGTTTGTTTTTCATCCCAGCCCCACGTTTGTGGTCAGATGCAAACAAATATCACTTGATTGTACGCTTCCTACGCGGGCTGAGTGCAGATGATGTATCTCTACTTATGGACTGATGCTCTTAAACTCAGTGGCGGATTAACCCTTAAGCAAAATAAGCAATTGCTTGGGGCATCACGTCTTGGGGGGCACCAGAAGAAGCACCATTTTTTTTTCGTTAATACGTTCCGGCCTTAGGGTATCACGTCACATGTCTCCACTAGAAACTGCACCACATAAAGTTTCTAAAACTAAATTTGAAAAATTGCGCGCTATAAGTTGACATTTGGTCAGCGGGTTCATGACCCCGCTCGCGCTTGCTCATTCGCTGCCCGCTGATGCCTTCGGCAATGAGAATGCCACCGTTTTGCAGCTAGCCAATCACAAACCAAACCACCCCTGCCCCGCGGGCCCCCCCCGTTTCGCTAATCTGTCAATCAGCGTTGCCAACCGGGTACATTTTACACATTTGACGTACTATTTGAGGCTTCCATGTGTCCTGGCCTCTCATGTGTAATTTCGTAAACTCGCAGCCAAATTAATAACTCAAACAATGATAGAAGTGAGCGCTGGCTTGCTATTCATTTTTGTGTCATTTATCGGAACGTAAAATTGATTTTAAAAAATCTATTCGAGCGTCAGACATAAAGCTATATTACATCTCTCTTGCTCTAGCTAGATGAACTTAAAAGCATTCTTTTCCACACCACAGACAGAGATGGATCAGCCACCTAGTCGTTGTGGTGTAGTGTCACACTACCCATCCCCGTTCGAAAGTGTGTTACCAGTGCTTCTGCCTACTCTCGGTCGTCACGTAGGGCTCTGTTGAGCACCCGCAGCCTGGCCTCCCACCAGCGGGGGGGCACTTCAGGGTCCTGTGCCCCGAGGCCAAACATGCGGCCCTACTGGTCCACAGGGTTCTGATTACTGGCGCAAGGCGAACAGAAATTCCGCGTTTACCAGCGCTACTTTACCGCGCTGGAGGGCTCCGGAACCAGAATATCCTGTTGTTCGCCTACGCAACGCGCCTCCGAAAGAGCGGCCAGTCAAGGGCGCGATTAGAGACCTCCCCATGGACACAGACCCTGAGGACATCCAGAAGGAGCTGACCACCACCCTGGACTACGAGGCGGACTACGACACTACGTGCGCCCCAGCAAGTGTGCCAACTGTGGCAGCTCGCACCTGGTCAACAGTCTCGATTGCCCCGTACGCTCTTACGAAGCCCGTCGAACTGAAGAGGATGGAAGCGGCACCACAGGGAGAAGCTAACATGGCTGGATCCCTTATGGCGGTTGCCAACAGCCCCTCCGGAACTACGACGACGAAGAAGCGGAAGCCTAGAAGGCGGAGGAGGTGAACATCGCCCTCACCCACCAGGAAGTGGAAGCACCGAGCCAGCCACGTCAAGAGCCACCCACGGGTTCGTTGGTACCCCACAGGGTACATCTCAGGGGGTGAAGCCGAAACACAAACCGGCCTCAAGACAAGAGAGCTCACGAGCAGCCGTCCTAGCAGAGAACAGAAAGGTCCTGATCAGTGCAATCTGGACCCCTCACTGAGGTCCAGGTCGCGCTCCGCACGGGGGCGGACGCGACCTTTATCGTCGCCTCCAGCGCCTGATCCCGTCATACGGCGAGGTCATGGCCGCCAGGATCAACTGGAGGCTCTGGGATCCAGATAGGCTGCTCAGGGTGGTGCTGTACAGATGATAAAAAATCAAAGCTGTTCCTACGGATAGGGGGGCCCACAGGTATGGATTGCTTGGGGCACCAAGTGGTCTTAATCCGCCCCTGCTTAAACTGAGGATCTGAACTCTATCAAAGGCAAGGCCAAAGTATTTATATATAGCAATGATGTCGTATGAGTACCCATGTATTGTGACCATCATCTGGGCTACACACAAAGCAGTTTCAGTTGGTTTCAAATTATCTTAGACGATGGAGCTTTGAAACTGTCAAATATCTTAGACATCCATCGCTAAGAGGTTAATTTTTGTCGCCAAACTTTATTAATAACTAGTAGATCTGATTTGCGTAGTTTTGCTTATTTTTCCGTTTAACTGACTCGTTTTATCGAATTAATTATTCGAAAACCTTGTTGCTCACACCCAAATTAGTAGTCCTAATAACCTGGGGTCACTCCTCGTGGCAATAGCAACTGGCAACTGGCATAATGCGACGGACATTAGCCGGCAATTGAGGAGGCGTGAACCGATCTTATCTGGCCGAGCATCGCGCCTCGCTTCCTAGAGAGTGCGCACCGAGGCACACGAGTAGGGGAAATAAAGTATCTTTATCAATAGTCGTGAAGTTGGCAATAGCAACTGGCAACTGGCATAATGCGCCGGACATTAGCCGGCAATTGAGGAGGCGTGAACCGATCTTATCTGGCCGAGCATCGCGCCTCGCTTCCTAGAGAGGAAGCACCGAGGCACACGAGTAGGGGAATTCAAATATCTTTATCAGTGGTCGTGAAGTTGGCAATAGCAACTGGCAACTGGCAACTGGCATAATGCGACGGACATTACCCGGCAATTGAGGAGGCGTGGACCGATCTTATCTGGCCGAGCATCGCGCCTCGCTTCCTAGAGAGTAAGCACCGAAGCACACGAGTAGGGGAATTCAAATATCTTTATCAGTGGTCGTGAAGTTGGCAATAGCAACTGGCAACTGGCAACTGGCATAATGCGACGGACATTAGCCGGCAATTGAGGAGGCGTGAACCGATCTTATCTGGCCGAGCATCGCGCCTCGCTTCCTAGAGAGTAAGCACCGAGGCACACGAGTAGGTTAATTCAAATATCTTTATCAGTAGTCGTGAAGTTGGCAATAGTAACTGGCAACTGGCATAATGCGCCGGACATTAGCCGGCAATTGAGAAGGCGTGAACCGATCTTATCTCACTGAGCATCGCGCCTCGCTTCCTAGAGAGTAAGCACCGAGGCACACGAGTAGGGGAATACAAATATCTTTATCAGTAGTCGTGAAGTTCACCGTAGGGCCAGTTATTGCGGGACACTTGCTATAAACAGCATGCTTGGCAGATGGGTTAGTCTGTGTTAAGTGTTGCATTCACATAGATGTTCCTTCCGTCGTATCTTGGAAAGACCTTTATAGATCGCATTAGTTTCTACCTGGGTCAGATCCACTGCCTACCGCCTATATAATCTACCTCTAACAAGCCACATAAACCACTTCATTGCGATATCAAACTTTTACACGTATTAAATTATGAATTTTGTAAACTTTCCCAAGCTTCTGGGAAACTTTTCAAGTAAGTTCTCTAAGGTGAATGCGGTAACGCAAAGAGAAGTTATAAGTAAAAGTAAGTAAGCAGTTATTCTTTTTCATATTCTGTAATTTGTGAACCGCGTAGTAAGGACATAACTCAATTACTGTTGGTATGATAAATAGCTGCGGGCTGGTGCGACCGCTGCGCAGGGACCGAGACGACCGACGACCCGCGGGTAGCATCGGATCAAGCATTGGTAGTGTATCCAGCGGTGCAGACTTTGGTGCGATAAATAGCTGCGGGCTGGTGCGACCGCTGCGCAGGGACCGAGACGACGACCGGTCGGTAACAGCGGATCAAGAAATGGTAGTGTATCCAGCGGTGGGCTTAAGGAACCGGCAGTGGACTAGGAACCAGCGGCAGACTTTGGTGCGATAAATAGCTGCGGGCTGGTGCGACCGCTGCGCGGGGACCGAGACGACCGGCGGCCGGCGGGTAACAGCGGATCAAGCAATACCTAGTAGTGTATCCAGCGGGTGACTTACGGAACTTCTTGTTCTTCTTCGAGTGTGACACCATGTCCTTCAACGACCCGATGAACCCTGGTGTCAAAGTTTTTCAACCGCCTACTACATGTAGTAGGCCTCTGACATGGTTGTGTAACGACCGCCGTCTAAGTGATCTATCATAGACAGGAACCGGGACCGGCGGCTTAACGTGCCCTCCGAAGCACGCAACCATCTTGCTTTTCGGACAATCGGGCGGTTCAACCTGCAATGTCCTGACCAGACTGGGACCTGAACGCGGAACATCGGCTGTCTCTTAAGGAACCGACGGTGGACTAGGAACCAGCGGCAGACTTTAGGCACCGGAGATAGGGCCGATGACAGGTAGCTACGACGGTTTGGGATATCGCTGGATATTATATGACCGGCTGGGGGGCAACGGCGGATCAATAGTAGTGTATCCAGCGGGTGAATTCAGGAACCGTCAGTGGACTAGGAACCAGCGGCAGACTTTGGTGCGATAAATAGCTGCGGGCTGGTGCGACCGCTGCGCAGGGACCGAGACGGCGACCGGTCGGTAACAGCGGATCAAGAAATAGTAGTGTATCCAGCGGTGGGCTTAAGGAACCGGCAGTGGACTAGGAACCAGCGGCAGACTTTGGTGCGATAAATAGCTGCGGGCTGGTGCGACCGCTGCGCAGGGACCGAGACGACGGACGGCCGGCGGGTAACAGTGGAACAAGCAATAGTTGTGTATCAAGCGGTGGGCTTAAGGAACCGGCAGTGGACTAGGAACCAGCGGCAGACTTTGGTGCGATAAATAGCTGCGGGCTGGTGCGACCGCTGCGCAGGGACCGAGACGGCGACCGGTCGGTAACAGCGGATCAAGCAATAGTAGTGGATCTATCGGTGGGCTTAAGGAACCGGCAGTGGACTAGGAACCAGCGGCAGACTTTGGTGCGATAAATAGCTGCGGGCTGGTGCGACCGCTGCGCAGGGACCGAGACGACGGACGGCCGGCGGGTAACAGTGGAACAAGCAATAGTTGTGTATCAAGCGGTGGGCTTAAGGAACCGGCAGTGGACTAGGAACCAGCGGCAGACTTTGGTGCGATAAATAGCTGCGGGCTGGTGCGACCGCTGCGCAGGGACCGAGACGACGGACGGCCGGCGGGTAACAGTGGAACAAGCAATAGTTGTGTATCAAGCGGTGGGCTTAAGGAACCGGCAGTGGACTAGGAACCAGCGGCAGACTTTGGTGCGATAAATAGCTGCGGGCTGGTGCGACCGCGGCGCAGGGACCGAGACGACCGGCGGCCGGCGGGTAACAGTGGAACAAGCAATAGTAGTGTGTCCATCGGTGGGCTTAAGGAACCGGCAGTGGACTAGGAACCAGCGGCAGGCTTTGGTGCGATAAATAGCTGCGGGCTAGTGTGACCGCCGCGCAGGGACCGAGACGACCGGTCGGTAACAGCGGATCAAGCAATAGTAGTGTATCCAGCGGTGGGCTTAAGGAACCGGCAGTGGACTAGGAACCAGCGGCAGACTTTGGTGCGATAAATAGCTGCGGGCTGGTGCGACCGCTGCGCAGGGACCGAGACGACCCGCGGCCGGTGGGTAACAGCGGAACAAGAAATGGTAGTGTATCCAGCGGTGGGCTTAAGGAACCAACGGCAGACTTTAGGAACCACACGATGACAGGTAGCTACGACGGTTGGGGACCATATCGGTGGATACAGGTTTGGGGACTGATGACATCGGGTATAATAATATGACTGGCTGCGGTACCGTGGACGTTACAGAATCTAGAGTGAGTAATCATAGTGTAGAAATTACTGAATTATTAGTACGTAAAGAAAACAGGGGTAACTAGAAAAGCAGAAGGTAGCTCTTCTTGTCTTAGACATAATCCAGATCACATGCTTTACTATGATCAGTAAGTAGGTAAACAGAATGACGCTATAATATCAGCAACCCTAGGTTTCCTCGATGAGACTGCCTGTGATCCTCTAACTGAAGTAATCCGGTTAACGAATCTCAGCGAAGTAGTTCAGTGGAATAACTTTTTGCTGATTGCTTGCATTTTACCTCTCTCACCTTATCAAAAAACATGGCTGTTGCTACAAAATATTCTTAGATTTTGCGATTGAATGTAAGTACGGAAGATTTCTTTCGATTCGTGTTGCAATTCAATTTTCGAAGTTTACAAGCGGTTGGTCACGATTGCAAAACACAGTTATGAAAGGTCAAACAGAGTTAGAGATGGCGTGCGGAGATACTCCTCCGCTGTCAACAACTGGCATGCTATATAAGTTTTTAGGTTTTCACGGTTGTTCACAACACTTAAATTATTGTTTGAAACGGGACTACTTGGCATTTTTGAATAACATTCACTCAAAATTGAAATTTACCTGTGAGATCGAAGACCAACGAAAGCTCGCCTTCCTAGATGTGTTAGTTGAGGTCAAAGAAGATGGATCTTTAAGTCATTCGGTCTACAGAAAACCAACGCATACCGACAAGTATCTGCATTCTACGTCACACCACCATCCACGGCATCTGGATTCTGTTGTTAGATCGTTGGTTGATAGGGCTCACGATCTGTGTGATGTGAACCACCTAGCTAAAGAGCTGAATCATGTCAAGACGGTCTTACAGCGGAACGGTTATAATGTCAAAGCTTGCGAGACTAAAAGGAAAACAAAAAAGAGGAAAGCAGAAGAAGCGCAACGACAGCCAGCGTTTTTGCCTTATGTAAAGGGAGTGACGGATAAAATAGGAAGATTATTAGGAAAGCTGTCCATTAAAACTGTTTTCACTCCCTTTAACAAAATTGGAAAACTACTACGATCGCCTAAAGACCAGCTTCCTCTTCAAACTCCCGGCGTCTACAAAGTTAATTGCAGCTGTGGGAGTTCGTACATTGGTCAGACCAAAAGAACAATAGTTGACCGCATGAAGGAACATATCAGAGCTGTAAAAAACAACGATGCCCAGAAGTCAGCCATAGCGGAACACCTAAACCAAGCGGAAACTAATCACTGGATTGAACTACATAACCCGCAAGTACTGTCAACGGAACGTCACTATATACCTCGTTTAGTGCGAGAAGCCATCGAAATCACAAAATATAAAAACTTTAATCGTGAAGATGGTTTCAAGCTGTCCAGTGCGTGGAATCCAGTATTAAACGTATACAACCGCAAAAAACACTCGACTTCAAACTCGCGAAGTGATACTGTTAGTGTGGTGTGTCGTGATCGTGACAAAATAGTGAGTGACAATAGTAGTGATTCCAGTAACCGTGTAGAACGCAGTCGACGAATCCGAAAGAGGGTAGACAGATATGTTTGCCCTTAGAAAGATGACATCACTCGCCGAGCCAGTCTACTCGTGACCATGGGGCGTGCAACCGCCTCGAAATATCGAGATAAACAAAAATATAATCACGGTAATAATCCCGTTTCAAACAATAATTTAAGTGAGTGGTCAGCCTGGTAATGGAAGAGCCGGTTGCATAATTACCTATATCATCAGATACCGTAATAGGCTAGCTTTAGAACGTTAACTGACACGTAAACACGTCGAGAGACCTAGATCTGCCAGATTCGATCCTGCCGAAAGATGAAAATAATCGTATTTTTTAAAAGATTTTTTATATATTACAATCATCATGTCTAATGGTACCCGAATGAAAGTGCTGCCATCAGTTTACCATTGATAAATCATGTAAAAAAGCTTGGTCTGCCTCTGCGATAATGAAATTTGTTAAGGGTGCGCAGTGGCAGACCAAGGTTTTTTCACACATTTGTCACTGCAAAACTGATGCCAGCACTTTCATTCGGGTACCTTTAGAACTAAATTTAAAAAATGAAAAATAGTAAAAACATATCGATTATTTTCATCTTTCGGCAGGATCGGCTCTGGCAGATCTGAGTATTTTGACTTATTTATGTGTCGGTCAACCTGTGCGGCATCGTTCTAAAGTGGGCCTATTGCGGTACCTGATGAGATAGGTATTTCTGCAGCCGGCTCTTCCACTATGGTGCGCATCGTGACGCGGCAGATGCCACTGGCTCGCCAACCTTCAGACAGCAGACAGCAGACCGCTCCATCACCGATGACAACCTACTTCCTCACTACAAGCTGGAATGCGCCTTGGTATGGCACCGACTCAAACCCACATACCAATCTCCAAGTTGACTCATAAGATAGTTCTTATTTTAATAGAATTAAGAAGGCATTTGTTAAGTAGATATCGAATAATTGTGTTATTATTTGTCGGTGGATATCAAAAGATGTCAAAATGCTGACGGATCAAGTGCTTTGTGGGTGCCGCGGGTACTAGCGGGCAGGGGTACCCAACCCGCGCTCATTTACATAGAAATAGGTTTTATTGTGTTATTCGAGTGGACAGCTTGATGAGGATAAATTAACGTTTGACTTAATTTACACGATTATAGAAACGTTATATTTGTTTACTAATGCAGGTTACATTTTCTGTGAAATAGAGCAATTTGAATAAATATTAAATAGGTTTTTGTGTTGCTTGCTACCGACTATTAAGTTTATTTATCAAAGCAAATACAATTGTGAGGCGTCCACTGCTGAAGGCCTCTATAGACGCCTTCATAGAGCACGATTTTGAACTGAAAAACATATCCAGCAACTGGGCAATCCTTGCAAGGTCGTTGACTACTACGCAGGATAGTTGTCTTGGATGTCTTGGATAACTGTCGATGCATTCTCTGATTTGTAGCCTCCACTCTAGAACCATCTAGAACTAACGAGGTATCTTTCAGTAAATCTGATTAAAATACACACTTGGAAAATATTTTAATCTCTGGTTTGCCATGGTTGGGTTGTGTTGTTGTAGGCCCCCTGTAAATACCAATACTTACGAATAGTTCTTTTAACCTGTACGTGTATTAGGTCCAACACAGTTACCAAAATATGCATGGTTTTTTAAGTGATGTGATGACCTTTGCAAATACCAGAAAATATCTTACCTACTGTCAAAAGTGCCAACGGTTGTGTCCTCCTGGCCGTGGCTCGATCTGATCAATCATGCGCAGCGTCGTCGGGCATCGGGTGCGCCTGCGCTGATGCTCGCTTGTTTGTTTTGCGGACTCCACTCCACTCCGGTAATTACATCGTAGCAGCCATACAGCATGCTAAGAAGCTACGGCAATCGGGAATAACCCTCCGCCATTCACTTTTTCTGCGTAATTTGAGGGTTTAAATTTATTGTTATGATTGAGAACTTAAGAAACAGTCAAGAAACACAGTTTCTTTGTATTCGGAAGATAATATAGGGGATGGTTAGTCCGTAATGAAATGTTCTTTGATTCTGAGCTTTTTCTTTAATAAACCTTTTTGGGAGAATGTTAATAGACTCACAGCTAATGATAATAAAATACTGATGAAGGCGGTTCTTCATCATTCCTTACCAATACCATGCAGGTTAAACTAAACGAATGGAGAACGAGAAAAAGATAATCCCATAAGATATATAAAAGTAGGTAACTGATGATTCTTACCCTTAAGTCAAAGCAATTAAGATGTAGATGTCGTTGGTTGATGTTGACAGCATCGAATTGCTTCTAGGGACTGCATAATAAAACAATGATTATAATAATCTTAATTGTAAATCAATAAATATGCCGCAGTGCATCAGTCTCAGATTTATGCGTCTGCCAATTTGACGACAATCAGCATGACTGAAATATTGACATTGGAACAACTGCTGTTTCTGTTTTGCTCCATTTACCTACAAGAATATTTGGAAATATGTTTTGAAAACATGCATTGGCCAATAGAGTCAGTTATATGATTTAAATTTTAAGGATTAAATGGTCTAACTATGTGTTTAGAAATCAATTCTGTCGATTGGATCTTCAAATGTAAAATAATATTTACTTACAGTTTTAAAAGATTTTTCAGTCAGAGGTAGTGTGGTGGACCTAAATTAAGTAGTAGCTAAACTTTGTGCCTTTAAATTAAATTTGAATTTAGGTAGGTAAATTATTTATTTTAATAGAACAAAATGTAATATCAAGTAAATGTTTCAAAAGAAGAGCGAGGAACTTATTTTAACCATACATTTTTTGTTGTTTTATCTTTGTAAAAGATATGTGACATATCCTGCACGAGATTCACGCGGTTTCCTTTCAGATTAAATTAAATGAGGTATCATCTCCAATAATGAGCCGGCACCTCTCCCCGGCCGGCGGGCAGGCTGGCAGGCTGGGCTGGCTGGTCGCCGGTCGCTGGTCTCCGGAGCTGGTCGTGTCACTGTCACATGATTGGTTTTGCCCTAATGTCCCACAGACGCCGCCGCCTTTCATCTCGCCGCCGTCCCCGCCGCGAACAAACGCAACCTTCTCCTCACAAAACACGACTGAAAATCGCGCGGCTCTTCGCGGCGAAACATTTTATATCTTTATTAATGTGCTCGATCCGAGATGATCGATGATAACTAATTATTAGAAACATTTCGTTGACTGCGCGACCCTGCTCTTTAATCGGCCATCAGTAAAATCCACTTTATTCCTTTGAAACAAGCTTGAAATTGCTTTAAACGTGATTAGCACGAGATAATCGTCAATTATTGTGTTTGGTTATCGTTGAGAGTTACCTGCGGCAGAGTTAGCGACGGCTAGAGGCGGCGGAATGTTAATCCTAATCCCAGATATCACCGTATTTACAAAACAAGGATCAAACCTGGAAGAAAGGATGTTTATTAAACACAGATATGGAAAGCCTGCTCAAACAATGATATAATGAGAAGAGGGTTTACTAGGATTACGTATTACGTTCTAAACGAGACCAAATCCGATTAAGGGAAAGTTAACAGCACGCGGACACTTCTACAGAAAGTGATCACACAGAATAGTAGCTATGATAGGGGACAGGATTTAAATAAATGTTTACCTGAAAGAAATACTGGGAATATAAAGAAGTAGTGTTATTTTAAGCTAGCTAGAAAACAAAACCGTAATTTTATTTATAGCTAAAGTTGTTCCGATCGTTTTATTTTTGTATCGCGTTGATGTCTTTTGTACCTGTCAAAGCTACTTCATGACTCGTTTGCTAATTTTACCACAAAATTGCGTTCCAATCGGTTTGTACACATTTGTTAATCTTGTAGATACAACATTTACCTACTTCGACCGACGAAAAAACGGAGCAGGTTCTCAATCATCGCAAACTTTTTTCAGAAAATTAGCGATTCGTCAACGCGCAGTCAATTCTACAAACCTCTACGTTTTCTTCTCCGATTCGATCTCTCCGGCGAGAGTCGGCACAACTCGCTTGCCACTGTCCTCTCCTCTGCCTTTTGAAGTGGTTTTCACACTGCATATCCGTTAATTCGTATTTTTAGCGAATTCGTAACGCATCCGTCTGTCAGTTACAAGGAAGTTTCAAATTTTCCATACTAAAAACCGACGTAGACGCAGGAGAAACGGAAAAATTGGTGTTGGGATCTGACCAGTCACACTTTTTATGGTACATACATATAACACGCCTATGCAGCGGGGTAGGCAGCGTAAACGGGCTGTATAAAACACCTATTAACACCACGTCTGGCAAAAGTTTGAGAGTCATTCAGAAGATTGTGTATCACCATGGTGACACGTTGTCAGCCTGTCGCCTAAAATTGCAACAAACACCAACATTCAAATCCCATAAAGAATTAAAGGAAAGATTGGGGTGTTGCTATTCTAAGCCGGCACCACAGCAGGTGCTCATACCTATCTGTCTTGCACCAACTTGCATCAGATGTGGGAGTCAACTAACTGACTGTCCCGTGCACTGTCCCGCCCGCTCGCACAAACAATGTGCTATTGTCCACTAATGGACTCAGCTATTGGCTTCATCTTGCTGCTTTATTTGCCTACTCAAGTGTTTGCGTTTAGATGTAGATAGAGAGATAGATTCAAAGATTTGCAATCGTAAAAGCAAATCATTATTGCTGACCGTGGAATACGTTTCCTTTTTGGTCTTTACCTATATCTGAGTAAGTACATAATTTACACCTTCTATGTCGTAAAAACCAATTGTTTTGCTTAATTTGGGGTAGAAATATATTCGAGAAATCACATAAGCATTTTCAAATCTGACTGAAATATATACAGTATTTTATTTTGTCAACCAATCCATTTCCAATTAAGCAAACGTTGTCCATATTAGTGGACACGACGTCGTTTGATTATCTTGATGAGGTCCTGATTGAGATCTGAGCGGGCGATGCGACGATGCGACGTCGGCAGGTTGTGTTGGTGCGCGGGAGTGGAGATTACTCGACCCGCTAAAACAGTTTTCATGTTGCGCAGGCGCAGCTTAGGTGGTTCTCACATGCACCGTACAATGATGCGGTATTTTGCTGTGTGGTGCCGGCAGACTAGAATAGCACCACTCTCTTCCGGTGGAGGTCGTAAGAGGCGACCGAGGAATATAACCGGCCCAGCATACCAGGGTCCTGAAGTAGGACAACTCCACACTTAAACCCGGAACGGTGTCTCAGTCAGGCGCGTGTCACAGAAGTCTTACGTATAGCAGACTCCTGCAGCCGACCTGGCTCCTCACGTATTGACTTGTCGTTCCTGCGGATCCAGTCAGGGAGGCCGAGAGGGTGGCGTAGGACTTAAGCAACCTTGCACTTTCCATAACTGTGTCCTGGGTGACACAATGTCTGTGGAGAGTTAAACCTTCTGGACATTGTTTAAATCATCTGCAATAGACGGAGCAAGATTGATGATTTCACCGTCTCGTATGTATGAAATCTCATTAAAACGCCGCATGTCATGGCATAAACGGTGTCATCGTAGTGCCGCTGCCACAGACTGTTAGCAGTCAAAATTCGCAGTATTGCACAGCATGTGTGAGGAACCCATTAGACGACACGTCAAGTGCGGTATCAACAGAGCGGCGTCGTGCGCAGTGAGGCGCGCAGATCGCTCCGACCGACCGAATGCGGCTGTCATAGTCTGTCATTTGCTTGTCGGCAGTCAATATTCGCAGTATTGCACAGCACATGTGAGGAACCCATTAGACGACACGTCAAGTGCGGTATCAACAGAGCAGCGTCGTGCGCAGTGAGGCGCGCAGATCGCTCCGACCGACCGAATGCGGCTGTCATAGTCTGTCATTTGCTTGTCGGCAGTCAATATTCGCAGTATTGCACAGCACATGTGAGGAACCCATTAGACGACACGTCAAGTGCGGTATCAACAGAGCGGCGTCGTGCGCAGTGAGGCGCGCAGTTCGCTCCGACCGAATGCGGCTGTCATAGTCTGTCATTTGCTTGTCGGCAGTCAATATTCGCAGTATTGCACAGCACATGTGAGGAACCCATTAGACGACACGTCAAGTGCGGTATCAACAGAGCGGCGTCGTGCGCAGTGAGGCGCGCAGTTCGCTCCGACCGAATGCGGCTGTCATAGTCTGTCATTTGCTTGTCGGCAGTCAATATTCGCAGTATTGCACAGCACATGTGAGGAACCCATTAGACGACACGTCAAGTGCGGTATCAACAGAGCGGCGTCGTGCGCAGTGAGGCGCGCAGATCGCTCCGACCGAATGCGGCTGTCATAGTCTGTCATTTGCTTGTCGGCAGTCAATATTCGCAGTATTGCACAGCACATGTGAGGAACCCATTAGACGACACGTCAAGTGCGGTATCAACAGAGCGGCGTCGTGCGCAGTGAGGCGCGCAGTTTGCTCCGACCGAATGCGGCTGTCATAGTCTGTCATTTGCTTGTCGGCAGTCAATATTCGCAGTATTGCACAGCACATGTGAGGAACCCATTAGACGACACGTCAAGTGCGGTATCAACAGAGCGGCGTCGTGCGCAGTGAGGCGCGCAGATCGCTCCGACCGAAGTGCGGCTGTCATAGACTGTCATTTGCTTGTTGGCAGTTTAAATTCGCAGTATTGCACAGCACATGTGAGGAACCCATTAGACGACACGTCAAGTGCGGTATCAACAGAGCGGCGTCGTGCGCAGTGAGGCGCGCAGATCGCTCCGACCGAAGTGCGGCTGTCATAGACTGTCATTTGCTTGTCGGCAGTCAATATTCGCAGTATTGCACAGCACATGTGAGGAACCCATTAGACGACACGTCAAGTGCGGTATCAACAGAGCGGCGTCGTGCGCAGTGAGGCGCGCAGATCGCTCCGACCGACCGATTAAAAGAAGGCCATGGATTAGCCGGGGGTGGACGAGCTGAGAATTAGCCTTTTATTTCATTGCTTTCCACTTTTTAGCAATCACAATTTATAGCTATGCTACCGAATAATCAGTCACATAGGTAGGTGCCTAGCTAGCTATACGCGTAGTGAATTAATTAATAAAGGCAAGTTAATTGAAGACGGAACTCGTCTAATTGATCTGATTCATTCATCCAGTGAGCAATTCCTTGCTGAATTTCTCACATTTGTAGACATCAATGCTGTTTATGTTTGAATCATGTATTATACGTCTGGATACAATACAGCAATGTATAGCATGATGGATGACGCAAAAGTGAGGTTATAATAATAGGTATTATATCAATTGTTTCCGTGTAAAGTGGACTCACTTCTGTGTATGGTAAGAAGCCGGTGCGTCAGGCGATTCGATTTGTACATCGGAAGTCTCAATAAAGGAGACAGTCACCCTCCAAACATACTCAACACACTTGTCTCTACTTAGTTAAGTTGTATAAGAGATGTTTGACAACAATATTTGGAAACATCGTGTTAGATTTTGATTTCCTTGGAAATCGGTAAGTTGCAAACAAAAGATTTCCTTTACAAAGTTGTATGTTCCAAAAAATATCTAGCTAGACTCTACAAAGAAAACGTCTTTTGAGATTGTGCCTAAGCTACCCGATCCTACGAAACTTATTTAAGTATGTTTCGTAAACTCCCAGTACATTTCAGGTAATTATTACACTTCGACAATTAAAACTCCATAGCCAATGTATCATATGATATTAATTGAATATAATATGCGGGTTAAGATGATGATTATGTTAAGTGTAGGTAGGTATAAAGGTAAAATTAATACTGAAGCTTACTTATAAATGAAACACTTTAAATTGGCACTTGTAAGCCAATACTGCAATACTCTGACTAAGCGGATCGCACAAAGCGGCTTTATGCGCGTGAGCATGGGGCAAATATTAGGTATAGAGGAGAGTTAATACTAAACTAAGTTAGCCATAAACTTAGATGGCGCTAGTAAATTCAAGCTGTAGCGGAAAAAAACAAGCTTATTTTCATACACTGTAGCTCGTTTTAAAATTTCACCAACGAAAATGATCGTTAGAATTTATGAACCTTAGCAAGTTACCGTGTGATGCCGGCTTAGAATAGCATCACCCCAATTCTATCCGTGGGTGTCGTAAAAAGCGACTAAGGGATAATTATTATCCAGGGAATGGGCGCACTGCGCTCGCCAATCCGCCTGCCAAGCGTGGTGAGTATGGCAACACCCCCCCAATATGGGGGAGGCCCATGTCCAGCAGTGGACTGTTGTGGCTGTAAAGGTAAAAGGTAGCAAGATACTTGGTATATCTTATTGATTCCAATAAACCAGCATTTAGATGAATACCAGCAGATGGCGTAGTTAAACGAAGTTACTATAAATGCAGATAATAGCCATATCCCGAATTGGCAGCATTATTGTTGACATCCTGCTCTCTTTCTCTCTTAGAGTGGAACACCGAGTACCGCCTACTGCAAGTAGCAGGCCTCTGACATGGTTGTGTAACGACCGCAAACATAGACAGCAACCGGGACCGAGACGGCTTAACGTGCCCGTCCGATGCACGGAACCATCTTGCTTTTCGGACAATCAGGTGCTAACCAGACTGGGAACAAGTTCACAAAATGATAAGTATTAACTTTTGTGAGTGACCCCACCGGGAATTGAACCCGGAACCTTCTGCGTCGCAGGCAGTCGTAATCATAGACTTATATATATAAACTAGGGTCGTAATAACCACTGTGACATTTTGGCTGTCACTCCTCTAGTTATATCTCCTCCATGCGCGCGGGCATGCGCGCTCGGGTTACGCGCAGACGCAGCGCAGCGCCGCGACGCGCACAACCGGCTCGCGGCGGTGGAGGTGTTAGCAACCCGACACCCGCGCGCGAAGGGTTAAGCCTTGTTCGCGGTCGTGTCGGGGAAAATTGCTGATTAATTCACACTTGCCCAGTTGTGAGGCGAAATACAAGTACGTAGGTTAAAATTACCTACATTTCTGATATAACTTTACAAATCTAGGAATACAGTAGATTCGAAACAAGCCCCGATCTAATAGGGACCTATTTGTAATAGGAAACCAGTAACAAAGTTCACCGAAAAATAACACAACAGCTATTGGTAAGTTACTGGATATTATCCTACGTAAGCTGTCGATGATATCTTCCATAAAATCTATTAAAAGCGGGTATTAAAAACCCTTTTGATACTTAAGACGATATGCTTAAAAATATGATAATAAAGACACGTTTTTTATCAAATAATCCATCATGATCAAGACAATGATCGCCAAGAATCGGCGAATCCTTTACCAAAGAGTCTTACTTACCGTATTACAACTCCCACGCGGTTCCTTTTGTGCTGCAATATTGATATTGGCGGGGATTCGCGGATGGATCCATTGTGTGATCGATATCGCGTTACCGAGGTCTAGTGTCAAACGAGCCGTCGCTTTGCTGATAGTGGTGCGCGAGCGCAGGGTTGAGTGAGGCAATGTTTAGACCCGGTCCTGAGATGTGACGGCGGCTGTGTTTGGTTTGGTTTGGTGCCATTGCTTGCTACATTGCTTGCATTGGTTAACCGAGGTCTAGTGTCAAACGAGCCGTCGCTTTGCCGATAGTGGTGCGCGAGCGCAGGGTTGAGGGATGCAGTGCTTAAATGACATACGGCCTGAGATGTGGCGGCGGCGGCGACTTGGTTTCAAACCATTGCTTGCTAAAGGTTTACCGAGGTCTAGTGTCAAACGAGCCGTCGCTTTGCCGATAGTGGTGCGCGAGCGCAGGGTTGAGGCAATGGTTAGATGACATACGGCCTGAGATGTGGCGGGGCGGTGACTTGGTTTGTTACCATTGCTTGCTACAGATTTACCGAGGTCTAGTGTCAAACGAGCCGTCGCTTTGCCGATGGTGGTGCGCGAGCGCAGGGTTAGACGACATACGGCCTCAGATGTGGCGGCGGCGGTGACTTGGTCTGGTACCATTGCTTGCTACAGATTAAGTGAGGTCTAGTGTCAAACGAGCCGTCGCTTTGCCGATGGTGGTGCGCGAGCGCAGGGTTAGACGACATACGGCCTCAGATGTGGCGGCGGCGGTGACTTGGTCTGGTACCATTGCTTGCTACAGATTAAGTGAGGTCTAGTGTCAAACGAGCCGTCGCTTTGCCGATGGTGGTGCGCTAGCGCAGGGTTGAGGCAATGGTTAGACGATGTACGGCCTGAGATGTGGCGGCGGCGGCGACTTGGTTTGGTGCCATTGCTTGCTACAGATTAAATGACGTCTAGTGTCAAACTTGTGATGATAGGTACACAGCCTGGTGCAGGGTCGCAGCAATAATTTAAGGAAAACACACACCCAAAACAAAAAAGCTATAGATTAGTCCATCTGGAATCGGAATGCAAAAATTAAACATAAAACTATGTTTTAGTTTCTACTTTACTTTCATTTTTTACCACAGTTTTAAATTAAACAGTATTAGAAACTATAAAACTAGTTGGGTACTGATTCAAAAAAAGTATGGCACACTAAATTCCTACGCAATGTAAAGCGTGTTCAAAATATCACCGTTTCGTTTTGGTGCTCAATCAATATAAGACGGCCTGAGAACCTCGGTACAGGTGCGAACGGGTGAAGATTCCGCAAAAAGCAGCGGCAACACAATCCGAGCTAATGTTTCACTTTGCAACCGCTTTGTAGCGCAACAAAGAGTCTATTAGCCAAAGATGATGCGGGCGATATAGTGTTACTTTACCTTTATTCAGTCACAAGGTATAAAAAGAAACCCAAAACTACAAAAAAACTGTTAAAACGTTATGGATTTACGCGTGAAAAAGCTGTTTTCCCAGTTATTAAAGTTACCATAATATTTTTAACAATGGCTAGGGTAGGTATTCAAACTCTTTGAAATTTTACTCAAGATTTCGCTTCGTAGCTGAACTACTAGACGGCTACGAGTGCTACGGCGTAGCAAACTTTCATCATATACCTAACCTAATTATTATTTGCTTTTGTCAATTTTATTTTTTTAAGAAATCATTCATTACACAGGCTACATAAAAAAAAGAATCATGGATGACAGACAAACCTCACTTGGAACGACGATTGCAATTTTCTGACGTCATAATATGACGAGGATCCAACTTTCCATAGATGACATCCTTTTATCAGTACGAGTTTAAGCTTAGCACTACAGTTCTTGTGTTGTGTTGTGTTGTGATGAGTTCTGATGAGTATGTATGATCCTAACTTAGTGTTTTAAATAATCTGCTAAATTAGCTATTAATCAACGAGCATCGAAATAAATTTGTCATAAACATAATCGAATTCCGTCGCCATATATCATTCCCTCGAGTCGATGCGACGCACTATTTATTTTTAATAATATGACAGCTAAGAACGCGCGGCATTTAATTTAAAACCTTTTCTTTTTAAAACTTAATTATCTTTTCAGATGAATTTAAAGCGATTGCTTACCATTGTACCTAATTAACTAAGGCATAGGGTTTGAAATGCTTGAATTTTTTTTCACGTGTAATTTAATTATAGTGGTCAAGAGTGTATCTTTATGCCGGCATGACTCAATTAGAGAGGTGAAGTACAGTCTCGCACCAAAAACTATAACAGCCATTTAAAAATCCTCTTTCGAAATACAGTTTCTTTTTATTACAGAGTGGTCTAAAGAATATTGTAGTGGATCGTACAGACGGATTATCAGCTATCGAGATCTCGCTTTATTAATTAATCGATACACAAACACGGTCGATGCCGCGATCGATTGCTGGGAGGATATCGATATGATTCGGATCGGAACCATCATTGAGTGCTGATCATCTATTTGTTATACTGATTGATGTTTGAACAAGGAGAACATTAATGTCCTGTTATTTGTTTGTAACAATGTGTTTTTGCAGTTTCATTCCTTGCAGTTCTTTTAGTACTTATTATTTATCACTAATTAGTGAAAGTTGTTGTTTCTTTTTTTCTGAAAAGTCACATTACATTGCTTTACAGAAGTAGATATAAAATAAAGTTTTAGATCTCAATACTATTAGGTATATAAAGTAATATCTTGGATGAAATAGCTAAAATAAACATCTTTGATTAACTTATTAGCAAGTAGAAGATTTTTATTTCATCATTGTCAAAATTATGCATGTCATAAATTGTAGCACTTTTTTATGCAAGTAATAAACGTTATCGTTACGGTAAAGTGAAAAGTATTAGTTACTTAGCAAAAATTGTAAGCCGAGTTATTATGAAAACCAATATGTTCAAGCTTTTAGTTCGCAACATCCAACCATCATAAAAGAGTTCTTTATAAAAATCCTATTACGGACAACATTTACGTTAAACCCATTGAGAATCAACGTAGTGAACACCACCTCATATAGATTTCACATAATCTCGCCATCTTCAACCGCTTTTTTATTCACAACAAAAGAGTTATTTCAAAAACATAATTTTTAAGAGCCACTTCTTGAATACGACTTCCTTTTAATTTTTAATCCTTCGTAGGTAAGTGGTGGAAAGAAAGTAAGGGTTTAAACTTAAAGGTTTAAAAAAGTAGGCGCTTAAGTTCTTTAAGAAGCCCTTTTTGTTCCATATAGGATCTACAACATAATTTGTAGCTATTTAAAGAATACGAATATCTTCATTCGTTTAAAACTGGGTTGACACTATCCAAGTATACTTAGACCAAGTAGATTTTCGGCCTACTTAAATCACGGCAACACTCATCATAGCGCACTTGGATACTTGGATGACCGTCCAATCGACCACGTTCAACTTATCCAAGTATAATATACAAAGGTACTTGGACCAAGTACGTAGGTATGCTTTGAAAGTGGCAACATTGCTTTAGTTAAAGACGGTAGACGGATTTTCAAAAGCCGTAAAATTAGTCGTTTCAGCTAATGATGAAAAAACTATTTCAGGGTTATATTTCAGGAATTCGGTGTCAACTTATTTACAGGCTGTTCATAGTCTGAAAGTCAAGTACATAGCCTGTCCATATAGAGCCTTTACAGACTAAAATATTTAATTAGACTGGTTCACTAGTTACTGGTATTAAGATAATTAAGACCCTGTATAATCTGAAGTGCGCAGACGCATACAGTTGGTGCTTGTACCCCTACAACACTTACAAGCGGGTTAAAAAGCGCGTAAGATATGGCATCAGATGGTTCTCATTAGATGCAGACGTGTGGAAGAGGTGGGGCTTTTGGCGACCATTTTACCACTCTAATTTAGGGTGATCGATTTTCTAAGAAAGAGAACAGGTAGTCCATATAAAAGAGGCGTTGCTAGTACTAATGGTGAAAGTTGCAGTTTTTTTCGCCTACGGTGGAAACTTTCGTAAGTTTCCTTAGAAAGATGACATCAATACATAGTATAAAGTAAAGTCCCTTCCCGTGTCTGTATGTATGTTTCCTTATATCTTAAAAACCCCTCAACGGATTTTGATGCGGTTTTTTTCACTATATAGAGTAAGTTAAGGGGCAGGTTTTTAAATATTTTTTACCTCAAATTTTAACCCCCAAAGGGGTAAAAAAGGGGTTAAAAGTTTGTATGGAAAATCAATATTTTTAAATTCGATCTGTTTCAAAATTTGTGATTAGATCAAAGAGCTAAAATAATTAAACACATGTTTCAGGGATTTTCGATTTTTAACCCCTAAAGGGGTATAAAAGGGGTTAAAAGTTTGTATGGCAAAATCTTTATTTTAAAATGCGATCTGTTTCAAAAGAGATCATATAAAAAAGCTAAAAGAAGGAAATATATGTTTCAGGGATTTTCGTTTTTTAACCCCTAAAGGGGTAAAAAAGGGTTTAAAAGTTTGTATGGGAAATCATTATTTTAAAATCTGATCTGTTTCAATATTTGCGATTAGATCAAACAGCTAAAAAAAAGAAATACGTGTTTCAAGGATATTCAATTTTTAACCCCTAAAGGGGTAAAAAGGGCGTTTAAAATTGTAGGGAAAATCAATATTTTTAAAACGCGATCTGTTTCAAAATTTGCGATTAGATGAAATAGCTAAAAAAAATGAAATACATGTTTCCGGGGTTTTGGTTTTCGACATCTAACGGGGTTAAAAGTTTGTATGGAAAGTGATGATTTTTAAATGCGATCTGTTTCAAAACTTGCAATTAGATCAAAGAGCAAAAAATATTGAGTACGTGTTTCAGGGATTTTCGATTTTTAACCCCTAAAGGGGTAAAAGATGGGTTGCAGCGGGTGAAACCGCTGACGGGCAGCTAGTTTTATACATAAATGACTAGCCAAGAGCCAAAACAACAGGCAAGAAAGTAATAAACAAACATCTCATTTTCTAAGTATTTCCCTAAGATTTAAAAGGAACGATAAATTTGATTTCTTGAAGATGTTGTATATTGTACTGCTTATTTACAGTTCAACATCTAGATTCATTGCAATTGAAGGTAAATGGCTAACATCCGCATTAACCGTCGTAGTAAATGTGGTGCAGGATTTGCGCGGAATAAACTGCCGATGTCATTAGTCAGGAAGGCATGGTCACCAACCGGGACTCGCAGTGGAAATCCCTTCGACTCATCCGCTTCGATACTTCCATATTCGATCTTATTAAGTGTAGGTACTCCTTATTAAACTTCCATAACGATTCGTTTAGAGTTTCACTATCGTGAGTGTTTGCGAGTTACGTTAGAAACACATACACCGCAAGATTTTACGGTAGGTTTCCGGGTTTGGTTTTTGACGAAAGGTGTTATAAAATCCCATAAATAAACGGCACTCGATGCTGCTTCAACTTGCGGCTGTACTAGACTCTCATTTGCTAGCTTACTGTCAAAAACCGCAAAACCGTGTGGTGCGTATGCGATCCACGTATGATTTCGAGCAGCTGATGCGTCTTTGTTGTGCAATTTGCGTGTTCCGGCTTACTGGCGCGTCGAGTGGGATCACCCGCTCACCCGGCCGCGCGCCCGCTGAAGGGTTAAACTGTTATTGAATTACATTAACCCCGCCGCGGGCTGCTTGCGGCGAAACAGTTGCTTCTTTGTTGCGATTTTATTGATAGAAAATTTTATCATAACCGTTGGATCTAAAAAAATGGTAAAGCCATAACTCAGCGCAAATAATCATTAATCTTAATGGATCTAAAAGGTTTCCTTACAAATGTAAACTTGTCTCTATCTGTGTATTGAAAAGAAAACTAATATCCTAATCTTAATAATGTTATTTAGGCGGTTCTTTACAAACAATCAGTTGACATCCGCATTACCAGATTTTTATTCACACTTTTTAAGTCCCCATGTAAAATGGTCTTTAAATGTTTAAAATGAAGAAATAAATTAGCTGTTGACGCGATGCGTAGGGCGAAGGGTAAAGCCGTCGACACATTAACCCGCTCTTCCTTGATTTATCGACGACGATTATTTGAGTCCTTTAGTTGTAAGACCCACTGCCGGTTAGACCTAGTGGGCCTAAATACTGCCATGGCATTTTATTTGCTTCTGAACCAGTCACTACTGACTGATTAAATACAAAATCAGATGCATATTAGCCAAAAGTTATTACGGGATTTGAAATGGCTTTTACTTATTAAATTAAACAAATAACAATGCATTTTAAGAACACTATTTCAACACTATTTTCTGATACTACATTTGAATAAAAAGACCCAAGCGTTCAGCAGAAAATGAGGTGAGGATTATAGCAAATTTGCTTTAGGTATAATCCTCACCAAGATGCACTCATAACTTCGGAACTACAAAGCGAATATAGTCACTAATTAGTCACTATTTTTTGGAATATAAACCAAGCGAAAATACCCTACCGTTTGCTCACACGAGAGGTGAGGATTACAGCATGAGCCTCGATCTGTAATCCTCACCAAACTATAGCTATATCTCCGGAACCATAAAGTCACTAATTATTTCGCATGGGTCACTAATTATCACTATTTCAGCACTATTTTTTGGCCGAACAAAAATTACTTTTCGTTAAGTTTTCAAAAGTGAGGATTACAGCTTGAGGGACACTCAGATGTGTACTTTGTACCTACCAAACGTTACCTGATTTTGTCTGTAAGCCTAATTAAACCTGAAACTAATAGGTTAATGAGGTAAATAGCATGAATAGCTTTTTTTTATTATGTTTACCTCTAATGTAATTTCAAAATGAATGACTTATGATTGTGACTACAATAATTTTTCCATGCTTATATTAGCGAAACATGCGATCTAACAAAACCAATGTAATCTTGACTACCATGTTTGAATCAAATAAAAATATTTCTATTTCTAAAATGATATGCCACCAATTAGACCAACTGGGTCTGATCGACAGTGGGTCTAAGTAAATGACTCGAATATTCGACTGAGCCGTCACGGTACATGTGTTGACGTTGTACCGCCATTATGCTGTTTAGTACAAACACACGTTAGCTACAGGTACCGTGACGTGTTCTAACGAATCACGTTATACCATGGGTTTTTTGATGTGTGGAGACAAAAGGGGTGGATAAAAATTTATTGTTACCAAACCACTAAGGTAAAGCACAAATACGCCGATGAGATATTTCTTATAAACACTCTGATTTGTCAAAAAGAGTAAAAGAATCAGTAGTAGATTCTAGATTTTTTAAATGAATTAGAGTCGTTTTAAGAGCTACAGAAAACAAATTAATCGCAAAATGTTCTCAAAACCCGTTGATGTGTGGGAGTGTGGAGCGGGATGTCGAGGGCAGCGGGGGAGGTGGCGCGGGCGCAGCAAAGCCTCCGATTGAGACATCCGACACGCTATCAAACGCGCCGCCTTCTATAGCCCTTTACCGATCAACCACTTTACATTTTTCATTCCTAATGACGTCACTAATATCCTCAACCTCTTTAAGTTCTTTTAATAAGGTCGATTTTTCGATGATTTGTTGTGTGATTTTGAATTATTGATGGCAAAGATACGTTGGCAGGACGTTATCCATTTAACCCTTATATCATTCAGGTATTGTTGTCTGAAATTTGTCAGATGTGAGATGTGTGTAGGACTCTTTTGAGTTTGTTTTTTTATTTTCCGCGTTGTGTTGGTACATTAGGCGTTTGTTATCGGACGCAGTGCTAATGTGTCGATGGCGGACAATGGGAGAGGTCCGCGTGTTGTATTGTTGTGTCACTTCTTTGATGCCACGACCGAGGTCTCAAAGGGCCGAGGTGGAGAGGTCGGGATTGTCATCTCGGCGTGTCAGATGACTCGGCAAGGGTTAATGTTGACGGTGATTTGTTACGTAAGGTTTTTCAAAGACACCAAAATAAAGATGTTAAAGTTGACTAATGGTCAAAATATTATACAGTAACATTAAAAATTTATACAGCTTAAATATCTGTTTGAAACTTGGAAACATCAAAGAACTTGTCCATTAGTGATAACTAATTCATTTGAGATTATTTGTGGTTGATGTCCGTGGTCACAGTGATCAATACATCGTCCACGTACGTGTAATTACAGGAGGTTTGCTGCTTGTTAGTAAATGTTTAGAGCAGCTGCGCCGTCCCACGCCCGCGACGCAATATTGTCGCTTGAGTCATATTTGAAGTTCTATTTGAGCCACTATTAAATGCAAACACGTATACAATAAATTCATAGAAATGTGAATAGGTATAAAAATACTAATAAAAATTAACAGGATTATATGATATTACCTTCGAGCCAAGGAGGAATTCAGTGTCCTGTCGTAACGGCGAGTTCCTGCCATTTTCCATCCTACAAGACAAAATGAAAATAATGGAAAGTACTTACCTAGATAACTTAAATTACCAAAAAAACATATAATATAACCAGTGCTAGAATAATGTAATTACGATGATGTAACAACCTAAAAAAAAGCGTTAGTAAAACGTACATTATTTTCTGAATTATATTCTTTAAAATTTGTTTCATACCACATTATTGTGTAGACTCTTCTTTCTACATTGACACAAGGCATTCGTAAGTTAGAATAATCTGTAGAATAATTATAATGAGATGCAGTATCGCGTGCTTCGTTTAAACCCTCGTTAAGCACCACTGTACTATTGCTACTAATTAATTGGAAAATTAGTATGTGGCTATGATGTCATTTTTTACTTACCGACACCACACCCTAACTACCAAACGTTACATTATCATCAATGTCGTAAATCGTATTTAATGTTAACAAGACATAAAATTCAGTCTTGTTAATTATTTCTTTCTTTGTACCGTACCTGCATTTTTTGTAACTTTATTATATCCTTTGCACTAATATGTACTACTACTACTGATATACCTTTAGATCCACAGTTATCTTGTAAGGACCAAATGACTAGAGCTAGGCACACCACAATGTCCTGAATCAAACTATTGATCATAATCACATGACAGCGCGGTTCAAGCAATCGTCTTGCTCAAACTGCCTAATAGGCATCCTGCCATTTGAGGAAATAGGCCACAAGCATATACATACATGTGTACATAATGGGTACGTGGGTTGTTTGTTGGTCCACGCTAGTAGGGCTGGAGTGATGTAAGGCAATTGCGATTTGTGTGACAGTCTGACTGAACACACTAGAGTTCCAAAACCGGTTTAGAACGTCTATAAGACCGAAAGTAAAAATTTCAAAAATAATCTTATAACACATGTAGCAGCTATATTTAATTTATTGGTTAAACATGGAAATGTTACATGGCACACGAAACTCCTACATGAGTTCAGCCATAGCGCGCCGTCTTTTTAATTTGTCTGTTATAACTTAAAGTTCATTTGTCTGTCATATTAATTTCGAATCGTTTGAATGTGACATCTGTGCAAGTTGTCATATCTCTCATCGCAATCAAGTACTTATGCGTCATGCGTGGAATACAAACGCAGGTAAAAACCGCCCAAGTATGAGTTTAGATAATTAGTGACAATTTCTCTGCTATGCTAAGTTCATGTTACCTTCAGAAGCAATTCTACAATGAGATTATGAGTATCTACTGGTTTACTTACAAATTAACCTGCATGCCAAAAACGGTGTAGGTAAGAGAGCCCGATTTTGAGAACCTAGTGAGTAATCTACATGTTACCTCCCTCCTCCCCCTCTTTCCCCTCCTTCTTGTAAAGTCCTGTCGCTGGCCCTCCGCTCACGGAACACAATTGTTGTCACATTCCTTGTAATGTCCTCAGAGATTCTCAAACTCCACTGACACAAGTTACCATCATCATTCATAGTGCTTAAAACTGCGTGCACACGGACCACGGTGAGTATCACTCATAGTGCTTAAGTAATTTGTAGTCATCGATATGTAGCCGATTGCAGCCGTTTCCATGGGGTTACTGCCAACGCATAAGGAGGTTATGGGTTTCTGTGATTGTTGCACAGGTTTTGCACTAACTCTTTGATACGACTATACACTCATGCGATATGCACACACTCCTTAACTTAAGACATTTCGCCAATATGTGCTTTTCTGTGCGGGTATTATATTCTGATAAAATTGTCAAGAGGAAACATTTTGCCAATTTTAGGATTCAATATGCTTCGCCTATAATAATTTCCCGGACTCTGGGTCTTATCGGCAGTGGGTCCAATAATAACTGTAAACTCTTTTTTTCTGAAATCAATTAAATCTTTTTCTGTGTAAAGTTTGAGCACCGTCTTGTAGCTAGAGACGAAGGATGTTCGTAGAGGAGTGCCAGCCAACAATTGCGGCTCAAGTGAACACATCCTTATAACGCCTGCGCCTGCGTCGCTCCGAGCGCGCCTTTATGTGTCGACCATTGTATCGGGGACTCCGACATGTTTAGATCTTCTCCTTGAACTGCAAATGACATAGGTATTGAAGAAGTGTCCTTCGTAAAATAGCACAGAAAATGGAGAATTGTTATTATAGCTCTAAGCTTTCAAAGCCGACCATCATACTTCGGTACAATTTGCGAATTAGTTTCCCTAATTCGTTCTTATGCCAATACACATACGCAGCGGCAACTCGTGTTAACCAGGGATTGATATACACTGGTTCTTGATACAGTTTCTAATGACAGCCAGTATAAGTTGATCTATTGCGCGAGTTATGTCAGAGGTCACCGCACGTGGGTCGAGGTGCTTGTGTAAGTAAAGTCCGCCACTTCCTCATCTGCGGAGCGACTTGTTGTAAATATTGTCCTCTCGCGTCCCACTCGCAGACGTTGTTTGTCTACAATTCTATATCCTTGTAGTAATGAGGGTAAAGTGTCTGTTTCACGAGATATACAGGTTAAAAGAGTGAGAGGTATGATAGATGTCAGTAGAGCTAGGCTGAGGCGCGTATATGAGAGGCGTTTGAGCTAGGTCCGCAACTTCCTCATCTGCGGCCATCTTATTGTTGTAAATATGGTCATGGCTCGTCCCACTCGCCAGCACTGGAAGGTAAATCTGCGACCATCTTGCTTAATATAGCAGTTCTGACTTCAGTTACGTTTTTAGCTTGGGATAAACACGATAGGTTTGGGGTTACAGGCAGTCGGAGTAATAGGTAATTCAATATTAGGAGACAATATTATATATCTAGGCATATTTCCATCTATATTTCCATATATAGGTCATCACTGTCGCAGACAAAATTGAGTATTTATTGTTTTAACGATAGACATTTACTTAAGTTTAAATATTTGTTTAGATGTTCACAAACTAAACACAAAACTCCGACACGTGTAACTCATGCAAGGTGACTTCAATAATATCAAAATTTATTCAGTCATTATACATGTTCCGTAATAATATTTACTTTAAATAAGTAAATAGAAAATATGTAATAATTTATGACGCTGTACGTTTCATAGTGAATTCATAAAAGAATCTTTAATTAATAATTGTTTACCTACCGATACGGAGGTACAAAATTTAATTACAATAAAATAAAGTAATACCTAATACAAATATTTGAATTGTTACACGAGTAAGATTCGAACCTATGACGTTACCGTGACTTTAGGTTCCTGTAGTTATAAAATAAATTAATAGTTTAAAAAACACTAAAAAACACGCTTTTAAAGGTGCACGTAAAAGTCAAAAATAAATTACGGATCCTTCAAGTTGTCTCTATTATTTCTGAGCTGAAGTGTAAACTATGTGCTTTTAATTATAATATTTGATTGTAAAAGCGTGGGGCGCTGGAACAGGATTTTTTTATATACCTTGTTGAGAAATCAAGTTAAGTTGTTCCAGCGCCCCACGCTTTTACAATCAAATATTATAATTAAAAGCACATTGTTTACACTTCAGCTCAGAAATAATAGAGACAACTTGAAGGATCCGTAATTTATTTTTGACTTTTACGTGCACCTTTAAAAGCGTGTTTTTTAGTGTTTTTTAAACTATTAATTTATTTTAAACTTTTTTGTCTTTGCTAACGGTATAATTTAAATAGATGAAAGAGTCCGTATCACAGTAGAACAGTCTAGCTTTTCAATCTGTAAACCACTAAGTGGTTTTAGTTTAGGTACTCGATTTAGCACCACATATGCCTGCCCATCCGCAAAAGTACTGGATCAGCCCAAGAAGTACAGCCTTGTATCTTAAGCACGGTAGATGCACGACTTAAAATCACCACGGACCGTAGCTGTACTTGGCCGGGAATTGGATGCCTATAGGTTGAATGAGGTGCTCGCCGTCTTTACCGAAATTAATATTGAGGGACGGGATGTCATTTTCGTACATTTGGTTGCGTTTAAAGTGTGGCCGGACGATGACCGTGATAAAACTGATACTTACTTCATACACGAACCCATTTCTCTACGTTTATATTGGAACGCAACATGACTTTAGCTCCTTTGAAATTTTTTAACTTACTCGATAGTCCACCCATTTTGTTTAGTCAGAGCGTCAATCTTTGTAACCTGCTTCCCGTAACATATGTCCAAATCATCAGACCTCATTACAAGACTTATGTAACAAGTCCAAACACAGCTATGATACGATTCATCATGCAATGCTAGTGCCTATCGTCCGGCTTCATCATCAGACCTTGAAACCTAATCGTGGTCAAATTTCAGAACAAGACTTATGTAACAAGTCCAAACACGGCTATGATACGATATTTCATCATGGAATGCTAGTGCCTATCTTCCGGCTTCATCATCAGACCTTGAAACCTAATTGTGGTCAAATTTCATAACAAGACCTATGTAACAATTCCAAACACGGCTATGATACGATTTTTCATCATGGAATGCTAGTGCCTATCTTCCGGCTCCATCATCAGACATTGAAACCTAATCATGGTCAATGTTCATTACAAGACCTTTCTAACAAGTCCAAACACGGCTATGATACTATCATCCATCTTGATGTTCCAGTTCATATCTTCCGGCTCCATCATCAGATCAGCTCGACAGTACCTTATTATTGTATTCAGACCTTCATACCTAATCATGGTCAACATTCATTACAAGACCTTTCTAACAAGTCCAAACACGGCTATGATACGAGAATCCGTCATGAAGTTCCAATTCATGTCTTCCGGCTCCATCATCAGAAGTTGAAACCTAATCATGATCAATCCACTAAACGGAGTCCCTTCGACCTGACTCCGACTTTCCGAGGTGTATCCGTACCGATTTCCGACCATCTTGAGCTTCTTGGCATGAACCTTTCATCTGACCTGAACTTTGGACAATATATTGAGTCTTTGGCCACGACTGCAGCAAAAAGACTCGGAATTCTCTCAAAAGTCAGGCGATATTTCACACCAGTACAGCTTTTACAACTATACCAAGCTCAAGTCCGTTCCTGCATGAAGTATTGCTGTCACTTATGGGACGGGTCTGCCAAATACCAGCTGGCAGCCCTGGACTCGATTGAGAAGCGCGCCAAGAGACTAATCGCTGATAAGGCACTTATTGACGCAAAGTTGAAGAGTCTCGAACACCGTCGCAAAGTAGCTTGCTTGTCGGTATTCTACAGGATACATTTCGGGGAGTGTGCACAGTCTCTCCATGACCTTATACCTCCGTCACCATTCCATCTCCGGTGCACGAGACTCCGGTTGGGATTCCACCCTTATATCGTAGACATCCCGCAAATTCGCACAAAGCGTTTCGCTTCTACATTTTTAATACGAACTGCTAAGGAGTGGAACTCCCTGCCTGCGGATCTGTTTCCGGAACGTTATAACCTGGGCCTTTTCAAGGCGAGAGTGAATAGGCATTATCTGGGCGAGCATGTTCCATCATCGTCTGCATCGTCACTTAACATCAGGTGAGATTGCGGACAAATGCTTACCCACTGTTTATAAAAAAAAAAAATGTTCATTACAAGACTTTTCTAACAAGCCCAAACACGGCTGTGATACGATCATCCATCTTGAAGTTCCAGTACATATCTTCCGGCTCCATCATCAGATCAGCTCGAAAGTACCATATTATTGTATTCAGACTTTCATACCTAAACATGGTCAACGTTCATTACAAGACCTTTCTAACAAGTCCAAACACGGCTATTATATGAGAATCCGTCATGAAGTTCCAGTTCATGTCTTCCGGCTCCATCATCAGACCTTGAAACCTAGTCATGGTCAATGTTCATTACAAGACCTTTCTAAGAAGTCCAAACACGGCTGTGATACGATCATCCATCTTGAAGTTCCAGTTCATATCTTCCGGCTCCATCATCAGATCAGCTCGACAGTACCATTTTATTGTATTCGGACCTTCACACCTAATTGTGGTCCACTTTCATTACAAGACCATTCTAAGAAGTCCAAACACGGCTATGATACGATTTTTCATCATGGAATGCTAGTGCCTATCTTCCGGCTCCATCATCAGACATTGAAACCTAATCATGGTCAATGTTCATTACAAGACCTTTCTAACAAGACCAAACACGGCTATGATACGATCATCCATCTTGATGTTCCAGTTCATATCTTCCGGCTCCATCATCAGATCAGCTCGACAGTACCATATTATTGTATTGTCATCAAAATCACATACGACTGCCAAATTTCATAACGCTACGACCTTTGAAAGATGGTTAAATTCGTTTTCTTAGATTTGTTTACATAGTTACATACTTACATACTTACATACAGGTCGACCTAATAAAAGCGTGTTAAAAACATCAAATTACCATAAATTCATGCAAGATACTTCTTACCTTATTATCTGTGACACTAGCAGCACTTTAAGATTTCCGCCTAAATATTTTTCAAACAATCACATCCTCGTAGCAAAGTGAAAAGTTTTCCTCTGTCAATCCTACCCTAAGCCTTGATCCTACGTCCACCTACAACCATTTTTCAAACAATCATCACATCACCGTAGCGAAATGCAGAGTTTTTCTCCTGCCAATCCTATCGAATGCATCTTTATCCCATGACACCTATCTATCTACCATTTATCATTCTCTCGTCACATCTGACAGCCGTGGACAAAGGCATTATCAGGAATAAAGCCTATGGACAGTGGCTCTTGGTCGATATGATAGGCCACCTCTGAAGGAACGTCAGTCCCTAGGGAACTTGCGGATTTGTAAAGCCAGAAGAAATTATGGGAAGTTCAATGGGCTGTAGATTTCCGTAAACAAACAGATTGTGACTATCTAAACACCAATTTTGATTCGAAGTCGAGAAGGTATTTTTACTTAATTTAGGATCTATTAATTTGGAAGATACTATCAGGATCCGCCGATTACTTATTTTATTTTATATGCAAGCAATGCATAGATGATTTCTTAAATAAATATGACGATAAGGTCCGTACGAGTAGGTTTCTAGTGTTAATCATCCAAGGCCACGACGAGGTCTCCCATGAAACCATTCTACATACCATTTATCATTCTCTCGTCACTCCAGACAGCCGTGGTTAATAAACCTGGACGGATCATACTTATTGTGCTGTGGTTCACGCACGGGCCACCCTCGCGGACTAAAGCGATCGCTCCCAAGGGAGTAAACCTACCTATATCTGTGACGATCAAGAATGCTAAGAGAGACATTTGTAAAACAAACAATTGTGTGTTACTTACACATAACTTTAAGTTTTTAAAGATATTTTAAATCAGATGTCAGTGATGACGCGTGGATATCGACTGATTCGATGAATGAGAAAGCAACAGATCTACCTATACTTAATTAACAAGTACCTACGTATCAGTCGAACAGACAGGTAAAATTTTATAAAATATTTTTTGTATAGGTAAAATATTTCGTAGGAGAATGAACGAGATTTTATTATGTCCTTTGATTGTAGAGTGATGGGTACTCTACGGCTTAAATTTGACATAGGTAGGTATTTTAGATTGTTTGAATATGACATCAAAGTTTTTCTGCCAATATTTATCTCATAGTATGAAATAGGAAACTTTTCGATCTTTAATATCTATCTCTCATATAATAAGCTATGAAGGTATGTCGTAAAACTGATTTTAGTGTTTTAAACACATTTCTACTTACATAAAACTACTTGAGTGATTGTTCTACTGCACAATTAATATCTCCATAGGTAAATGACTCGGTTTTGGCATACCTACCTATAAGCACGTTCACCACCTATCTAATAAAATATATGTTTAAGCGCCTAGCTTCTACCTATCGCAAATGCATTAAATACAAATTATTTCAGTTTTCCTGTTTACTAACCTTCCGATCTGATCACATGCACATTAACACAATTTATGATACCTAATGACGAGCCACGATAGACTAGATATAATTTTATTATGGGTTCACTGATCAGCATATCGTATGGAGATCTTTAATCCTATTCTAGATTGAAAATTATTTAATGAGTATCATATTTAAAAAATGTTTTTTTTTGGTTATTCTAAAATTATGTCTATTCGGATCAGGATCAGTCACTTTGAAACTTTGGTATCATCATTTAAAACCCGCCGATGCTAACATAAAGTATGAAGGTAGACGATGTAAAAGCAAAGAAAGACAGTGAGGTTTCAGGTAAGTTTCTAAGGGAAAATGTCAGCCGTAAATTCCGGATCATTTTACCTACTCTAGAAATTGTTCCTACCTTTATTTCATCATATCACATTTAGTTACCTAGATGTATACAGCCTAATTCTGTTCAAATTAATATAGATAGGCACAAAGCAAACATTGCAAACTGGTTTAAATAAAATACAAATGTAATTTTAAGTGAAATTGTACTTTGACGATTTGCAAGGAATGTGCCGCAAACCTCATTAAAAACAATATTCATTCCATCCATTTAGATTTTTTCAGTTTTTTTATAAATAAGGAGGAACTAGAATAATAAAGGTAAGCATAAGAAACCTAAGGACTCGATAATAAAATTATAAACATAAAAGACTTTTAATTTTTTGTCCACTCCCCAAATGGTAGGTACTATTTAGCACATCCAAAAATAAGAAAAACCTAGGTGCTGCCGAGGAGGATATTTAACTGTATGATTAATACGAACTACGATTTCAACCACCTCAAGGATCATAACTTGTAATGTAAAGCTTCTTCTTCCACGATATTTTCCTCGAAAAAGATTTAAAATAAAATATGTCATACGCCTAGCACAGTTTGGTAGATGTCCTGATTGCACAATTCATTCAATCGATTTACGAGTATAGCGAAGAAGGTGACACAAGGAAAAATTTACAATCTAAAAACCAACGAATTAACTAATAACATTTCTCGACCAACACCTGTATTGCGGAATCCTAAAGTTTGTTAGTCAACAATAAGTTAGCTAAATGTGCAATTAATTGTCCCTTCCATGAACCAAATCGTTTGTTTTGATTGCGCGGGCGCAGGCCGTGCGAGCTGTCACGTACGCTGCCTCTAATGACACCTGTTAAAATCTCATTGGTGCTAATTGAATGTTGATTGATATTTTGGACAGTCGTGGTCAAATTGAGAAATTGGTGTGCACTTGGGAACCGCGACGACGTCATGGTAATCAAGGTAATGGTATCGAAGCTAGGTTCTTCGTGTATCGATGGCTTGAAATAGCGTTTCACCTTTGAATATCGTAAAACGCAACGAAGGGAGAGATACAATACCTTGCGCTGCGCTCGGTGTGTTTCCTCGTACTTCCTTCGTTGCATTTAGAGAGTTTTGCAAATAACTGTACCGTCTCAGGCACATAGCATGTACTCAGTCGCGTGTCATTTCATTAATTTAATTACAATAATTCGACCCCAAACGACGGAGCCTATAATGACGTGACGTCACAAGGTATTTACCTACTGCACTACAGGCACCTACCTACAGGTATTACCCATCTTTCTAAAACTCCTGATTACCTTCGATGGAAACTCCAATACTCGGTAATCGATCATGATGTAGGTTTTTTGTCAAAACATACGTCAACAACTTGATAGCGTATCTTTTTCGTAATTATGCAAGAATCTGGCAACTCACCGTTGATAAAGAATTACCTATGTCATGATTGTAAAAATAAACTAAGCAGAATATAACAGGTAGGTATATCTTAATAGAAAGCATGTAACAAACATTTCAAAGATCGAAATCATAAGAAGTCTTTTTGGGAGAAACTTATTTAAGTTATGCCTAAACTTATCATAAAAGATAAACACCGATCTGATATATTTTATAACTTTAAATATTTTGCAAAACACAAATCAAAAGTTGACTATACCTAACTATCGATTCGATTAGCAAATCATAACTCGAGAAGGTACTAGACCCCGTAAGCCAAGTTTCCCAGAAGTAGGAGCTACGGTTATTACTATACTGTACCTATGGAAGCTGCTGACTGAGGATCCAAGATGTGGCTGATTGACCATTGTGTGGACGGATCAAGCCGTCAGGTGGACGTAGGTGGCAATGTCACGATTAGTGATGCTGGTGACAAAGTCTTGTTGTAAACTGTCAATACACACGTGAGTGAAGTAATGACTTGAATTTCTAACATTTCTAACACAAGGCTTTTTCTTCCCGTAAAATTTTATTATTCTTCATCTATAGGCAGGTCAACTTAGTTATTAACGGATTCATCGGGTCACGGGTAGAATTTACACTTTCACGTCATCTTCTTTCGCTCCAAATCATGTTTCAAATATCGAAATTACTTCAGGTCATGTTGTGCAGATTTAGGTACAAGTATTTTGAGTTGATGTTGTCTAGTCTAGCATTTCATTAACTGTACTAAACTCCAGTTAATAGATATACGGTTCAGATTCATCACAGTGTTGTCTACCCATGTCCGCTACTGCTGCTTGCTCGTCTGGTGAATCAGCCGCATTGTGCACTTGATGGATGGCTCGGAGATGAGTTTTAGCGAGTTGCACATTCACATTGTTAGCCAACACTTTTTCAACAACTGGGTTTTTGTCGTAAAGTAGCGTTACTCGCCTCCCGCAGACAACTCTATTGACTAGCGTCTTTTACAGTGAAACCTTTCTCTGCTACTCAAACAAAGCGAGCAATATTATCATCTTTTACATTCTTAGCAATCGAACAATATACAAGTTTGTTGGTGATTAACTCCTACTTGATGATACAGACGCAATCAATGTTATAAAAGACACAATTTGAGCAGTCAATGAGAATGATCAAAACTTGGAGTAAACACCTGTCATAGGTGTCAGTGGCAATCAGCATGGTAAAGTAAAACCAGACAAATTCGAATGAGATGTTAAACCACACTTTTTTAATCAAATCAATGATTACTTTATTAGAATGTGATCAGAATACAATGGTGATAATTTTTGATTGAGTGAAACTCTGTTGCTGACCGCTAGAGCTATGGCAGGTGCATTATTATTTTAACAAATCATCATGTTATTATAAAGCTAGAACTGCATATTTTACCTCTAGACATTTTTTTATCATTCTAGTTTGGGTAGATATCAAAAAAACTATGTCAATAGTTCCCACGGTGGAACTATCTCTGGTTAAGTACTGAAACAATAAAGTAATCCTAAGCATGGAGCCGTTATAAAAGATAAAATAAAAATATTAAGATGCTTGCCAAATACTACCAGATAAAATACTTATCTCTTACAAAACATAAAATTATCAAACTAAATAAGTACTACTATTTTCAAGGAACGAACATTGTACCAGATGACTGTTATGTTTGTGTACCTACTTTTATGTTAGAATAGTGATAGATAATAAAAGATTAAGGAAAACGTCAATAATCTTGCCAGCAAATAAATATTAGAGGATTAACAAGTGCCCATACAATCGGATTAGGCGCCGAATCAAAATTCTTGGTATTTCGTAATAACCACTGACCGTTTTGTTTTAGGTTTAGTATGACTTGTCAAAGATATTGGCAAATAACGATAAAGTGAATTATAGTTTAAGGAATTTGCGGATAAATACCGCTAAGGTTCTTTTTCCGTTAGCTCGTCTAGGCAAGTTTGGAATTTGGGAAAAATTGTGAGACTCTAAACATTAACAAATTGTGTGATATGATTGTGGTATTAATGTAGCTAGTCTCATATAGGTACCTACTGATTTTATTACTTTTTATAACAATTTGAACAAATCACGCAACTAATTATGTGTACCTACATGACTCTGATAGAGACATTAATACAGAGTGCAAGTAGGCCTAAACGCAGCAAGATTTTGCGTAGGGTTTGCCCGACGCGACTGTGTCCCTAAGTGCCTACGAGTGTATTTATTTGATGTTAATTAAACGTTACTACTTGCATGTTGCCCTATTAAATTGTTAAGATTGCTTCTTCTTTTCGTGTGGGACCCCGTGTCGTTCAACGACCCGGTGAAACCTGGTGTCAGAGTTTTTCAACCGCCTACTACAAGTAGCAGGCCTCTGACATGGATGAGTAACGGCCGCCATCATAGACAGCAACCGGGACCGACGGCTTAACGTGCCCATCCGAAGCACGGAACTAAGAGTGCTGTGTTAGGTATTATTGTTTGTTGTATTATTAATGAATTATGATTTTCAATGTCTTTGATTCTGAGAAGTGTACCTTTTAAAAAAAAATGTAGTTTTTGAACAATGATTGGGTCACCTGCGTATTTTTTTGGATTGTTTTAAATATAAAATGAAACGCATATGAAAGATGTGATATTTCAACGACTCAAATTATTATTAATGGAGGTAGTATTGTATCGTATTGACGCATACGAGTGTTAGGTTTCGGATTCAATGAAAGAAAGTAATAAGGGAACAATAATTTGTTTAATTCATATATCTCTTCATCTTAAACCTAATTAGGTAGATTATTCTAGTCAATAAATATACACTTTGGAACTATTTACAGCTTTAAATTATACATTACAAACAATAGCGGAATGCTACGCGGTGAGGTACAACATCGATACCGAGTTAATATTGCGAACGTCAGTGCATCTACTGTAGAGATCTGAGATTACCTCTCGTGTCCACTGGTCCATCAAGTTCACTAACTAAAACTAAATCACAGATAGGAAAGTCAAGCGCGCCTCTGAGTATTCGGTCAGCCTCTTTGAGATTCATGGCGTGAGTGCAGTCACTGCCGGGTCAGCACCGTCACCGGCTTGTAGATGTGCGGAGATAGCGCGTGGTGCTGGTGTGAGGGCGCCGGCAGCTCGGGGCTCGACGCACCAGATGTTGGTGGCGAGCGCGGCAGCAGCGGCGGCGAGCCCGGCAGCGTCGGCGACGTCTGCGCGAACAGCGGCGACGACTGCGACAGCGGTGCCGACGGCAGCATGCCCGACTGGCCGAGGAAGTGCGCCGACGGCATGCGGTCCGCATACAACGCAGGCGAGTAAGGTAGGTTTCCGTAGGCCATGCCCTCGGCTCCTCTGAACGCGGGGTGGACGGCGCTTGGCGCGACCGGTGGAGTCTTCATTTGCATCGGAGCGTATCTCTGGTACAGCAGTTGCGAGTACAGTCCGACTAACTGTGAGTATGTGGTCGGCGGGTAGGCGCCGGGCAGAGGCGCTCCAGGGAACAGGGGTCGCTTGAAGCAGGCGAGGCGCGAGCGGCCGTTGAGCGCGGACCGGCGGCGCAACTTGCCTGTGGTTCCACCGATGAACACATCTTCAGCCGACGCGTCCAGCATCCAGTAGTTGCCCTTGCCGGGGTCGTCGTAGTGGCGCGGCACTTTCACAAAACACTTGTTCAGGCTCAGGTTGTGGCGGATGGAGTTCTGCCAGCCTTGCCTGTTCTCTCTGTAGTACGGGAAGTTGGTCATGATGTACTCGTAGATGCCGTTGAGGGTGAGGCGTTTCTCGGGGCTATTGCGGATGGCCATCATGATCAGGGCGTTGTAGCTGTAAGCTGGCTTCTCGTGTTTCTTCTCTTTCTTTTCAGAGTCATCGTCTTTAGGTTTGGTGCAGTCGACCGGTTCGGTTCCCGTGACGTCGAGCTCGGAGTCACTCAGGTCGGCTTCCGATGTGTGCGCGTCGGTAGACGACGGCGCCGGTGATGGGGGCGACTCTTTCGCATGGTTCATCAGTATCGCATTGATACTGAAATCTCCTTCAAACTTCACCATTGTGGACACTGTTAGTAAATCACTCAAAATAGATCACGGTGCGCGAGTGCGTGTGCACGGTGTGCGAGCGGCGAGCGGACTGCGGGCGCGAGGGCGGGCGCGGCTACTTATACTCGGCGCTGTACACTCCGCCTCCCGAGCTTTGGGTGCACGCGGCGACCAATCGGCGCGCGAGCTTTCCGGTACATAGGACACACCCGTCTCCCCGCCGCGCCACCCCGCGCTCCCCGCCCTCCCCCGGGAGCTCCTTGCACTTCACTCGACTCTTGGTCTTATTTTGAAGCCTGCGCGGACTCTACGACGAGTATATTTGTTATCTTGTATTTCTTTTATTAGATCTATCTGTAGGCACAATTATAAAGCGATTGTGGTTTGTTATGTGATTAATGATATTATAGGGCTATTAAAAGTGTACCGAATGGTTTGAAGTCTTTTGTTTGCATTGGGAACAGTATGGGACCTAGCGGGACTCCTTGCTGCAGATTACTGTAGCAACAGTGTAGCTTTTAACGTGTTTAGTAGATATTAATTGTTATCTGTATCTGTGAGTAAACTGATGACGTAGAGTAGTACCGTGAGATTGTGTACCCACGATAAATCGCGTATCACTTTATATCCGGATTTTCTGTGTATTCAAGAATTTTGAGATATTTTAATTTTATCTCGTTATCTTTTTACTGTCACAATGTTTAATAACTTTTTTGGATTTATAGCATTGTTTTTGTGAACTTTGGCTTAGGTGGCTTAAATTCACTGTTACATTCACAGGCTTATATGAAGTGCCTTGAGTCTGTCATATATGTTACGAAAGGTAGATAGGTAGGTAAGTAGTTCATTCATTAGATAGGTAGCAAGGATAGACAGGTACCCTTTACAAAAATTGATCTTGATAATCTTTTACTGCTAAGCATTTAATATACCCACAGATCTACCTAGGTAATAGTTAGTAATAGTAATAGGTACAGTAGGTAAGGAAGTAACAATTAATATAATAATTAGCCCAGAATTAATGACAATTTAGGTGGATGACTAATTTAATAAAAGACATTTCAATAAATTAATACTGATCGACACATAAAAGAGGCACTAATCGAACGATGTCACTGGCATGCTGGTTAGAATATACCTGGTTATCTCGTACAGGATCGCATCATCACGGGCGACTTACTCTGGCCAGTCGGCAATAAGCTAGGTCTCGTGACGTCATGCGTTTTGATGCGTGCGCGCATAAGGTTTGATGTGTCAGCGGACAATGGCTGCTCTTTTGGAATGGGATTAATAATATTCACCACACGAAAAAAGTCATCTGGGAAGCTTAATACAGAGCCTATACTAATGTTGATTTTATTGATAAAAAAGAATCAGCATACCTACCTACTTCCTTGCTAATTTTGTGACCAATTTGTAGTAGGTAACATTAAAGAGGAAAAAAAAACTGTCGTACCTACCTACTGTTTGCTTTCGCACCATTAAAACTTTCTCATCTTATATTCCTATGACAGGTGCTTAGGTAGTTACCAAACTGTCTTTACTATACGTCTAACACTCAAAACATTGAAAATGAAAATTGATAGAGTAGGTAACTGTAGAGGTATCCGCTTCTTTTATGGTACATATTGCTAATCCTCGAAAACACTATTCTTGATGGCGATGACGATAACACATACTTATTTGACAATCGAAAATGTTACAATTCAAGATGATTATGAAGAGATAACTAAAATTACTAGCAACAAACTCAGCTATGACATATTATGATATGACATAGGTAAACATAAAAATCAGAATGACAAGCAAATCCTATATTTTTATTAAAACAAATAATATTATGATAAGATTATCTAGATACTCGTGGCTGAAGTACCTACCTATATAATATGTATTCTGAAACACAGTTGTTTATTTTTATCTATATCCCAAATTATTATTTGCACAATTTTGCTTGTAGCTTGTTTGGTAAGTGTCCAATCGTAGATATGGAAGTAATGATAAAATCACCAGTATAATACTAGCCAGCACTGGCTTTTCGTTTCCAATGATAATTATGATGATGCATATTTTACCCCAAACAAAATATGCCGTGTGATGCCGGGTTAGAATAATATCACCCCATTTCGTTCCTGTGGGTGTATTTCAATTTTAGGCGACAGGCTGACAACCTATTACTATAGTGATACACGAACATAGCTAAACTGGCCTCAACTATTTGTCATAGGTTGCGATAACGACCGTATTTTTACGGCCGTTAACGCTCTGCCTACGCCGCTAGGGATATAGGCGTGATTTATGTATGTATGTAACAAAATAGAGCTGCACAAAAATACTATAGGTACCTAACAGAGCAAATGTTCGCAGTTTTAAATTATCAGTAGACATTCAGCCTTCACCTAGGACCTAGATCCTAGGTCTTTGGAGGTGCATGAGATGCCCTAGAAAGCGTGATCTCAGGTGAGTCATAAGTTGACTGAGGGGTACGGGAGGGAGGGACGGGAGGGACACTGAGGGACCGACACTAATCTGACAGAACAGCGACAAAGCAGACGTCTATTTGACGAATATGGCCGCCAAGAAGCTAGTAATAATGGATGTGGTATTGTTACTGAGTAAAATCTTTTTTATGGAAATGAAATAAGTCTGAGATAGGTTCTTCATTGCACAAAAAGAGACATTAAAATAGACTCCATTTTTCGGTAATTGCTATTTAACTAGCAAAAGCAGTTTTAGTAACATTTTAACATAAATTCCTCCTATGTGGGATTCCCTGGGAAAATAATATAAGTAGGTAGCTAGGCTGCCAGGTGCTTGTTGAGATAAAAATAAAAACAAGTCATTAATCACTATGAATTGCAAATCCGGTGTTTACTTAGATTATATTACCTATCTGTAAAATCGATTACACGTTTCCCTGTCAATAACACATTTTTTCGGCCTATCTATAAATGAATAAGTTATAGATAAAATCCCTAATCCTAGGCCATAATTAATCCATTTGTTGCCCAATATGTCGTCGATACCCTACCTACCTACCTACATATTGCTTAGCAGCAAAACAAACTATAGAAAACGAAAAGCATCAATCCGGGTTTATAAAATAAGGTATTTGGTGGTGTTTCTTAGTATTTTTTATGAAAAACTAGTATTATTTGCTCTCTCAAATGGGTTAGTAGATGTGGTGGTAAAATTATAGTACGTGTGTATCACTCTCGGTATTTCTTGACCAACATATATTATATCGATTGCTTATTTGTTTTATTGTTTTTATTTAGATTGATTTGTAAATTTATTCTTTTCTTGTAAATATGATAGTGCCTACTGGTTTAAGTTTTCTATAAATAAAAACAATTTAAAATACCCTTTCTACCCTTCTAGTATTTTCTTACATCCCCGTCGCTTCAACGTGCTCTTTGTGTCAGTTTGTGGTCTAATTTGATTACAATTTACTCTACGATAGCATCGGAACCCGCACTCACACGGCACTCACTGTAGAGGTCTCCGATTGACCTTATCGATTCATTTTATTGGATCACATTTTTTATATCATACCTATTCTTTATTCCTTGCGGTGTTGGCCGAGCAATGTTCGCAGTTTTAAATTATCAGTAGACATTCAGCCTTCACCTAGGACCTAGATCCTAGGTCTTTGGAGGTGCATGAGATGCCCTAGAAAGCGTGATCTCAGGTGAGTCATAAGTTGACTGAGGACTACGGGAGGGAGGGACGGGAGGGACACTGAGGGACCGACACTAATCTGACAGAACAGCGACAAAGCAGACGTCTATTTGACGAATATGGCCGCCAAGAATCGAGTAGCAATGGATGTGGTGTTGGAACTGACTCAATCTTTTTTTATGAACATGAAACTAGTCTGAGATAGGTTCTTTCTTGCACATAAAGAGACTCTATTTTTCGGTTATTGCTATTTGACTAGCAAAAGTAGGTTTTTAGTAGAGTTTGAAATAAACCCTCCTATGTGGGATTCGATGTGAAAATAAAATAAGTAGGTAGGGCTATAGCTAGCCTGCCAGGTGCTTACTCAGATAAAATTGTAGAGATAAAAAAAAAACAAGTTATTAATCACTATGAATTGCAAATCCGGTGTTTACGTAGATTATATTACATATCTATGTAATCGATTATAAGTTTCCCTGTAAATAACACATTTTCACTGCCTATCTATAAATTAATAAGTTAGGTATAAGTAGATAAAATAATCCTAGGCCATAATTTAATCCATTTGTTGCCCAATATGTTGTCGATGTCCTTCCTTATAACGTACCTACCTACATTATAACGTCTCAGCTTCAAAAATCTAGAAAAAAACGAAAAGCATAAGTTCCGGTTTATAAAATAAGGTAGGTAAGTATTTCGTGGTTTTTCTTAGTATTTTTATGGAATACCAGTACCTACCTATAAGTTGCTCTCTCAAATGGGTAAGTTGATGTGGTGGCAATTATAGAACCTTTGCATCACTCTCGGTATTTCACTATCTCGGACAACATTCTCAATTACTTATTTGGAATACCTTATCCACCCTTGTAGGCTTTTCTCGGATCCTCGTCGCTTCAACGTGCTCTTTGTGTCAGATTGTGGTCTAATTTGATTACAATTTACTGTACGATAGCATCGACACCCGCACTCACACGGCACTCACTGTCGAGGCCCCGATTGACCTTATCGATTCGATTTATTGGATCACATTTTCTATAAATATCATACAAATATCTATCACGCTTTTATTCCTTGCGGGATAGGCCGAGCGTAGACTGATGTAAATATAGGTTATTTATACCACGTCTGACAAAAGTTTGAGAGTCATTTAGAAGACTGTGTATAGGCATAGAGACAGGTAGTCAGCCAATAAAATTGCAATACATATTATTGGCTCTCAAATCATCTAGACACACGGCAGTGTGTCCGCCAAGTTCGAGCAAAAAAAGCGACACACCGGCCGTGGGTTATATTACACGAACCATTTCGGGCCAAGTTCGACCCACCTATAACTCAAAATCTATTTTATCTACGCATATGAAATTTCTAGTATCTGTTGAGATCTACTTACTTATCTAAAATACAAAATTTCATTAATGTACCTATTGTAGGTCTTGAGATATTGACGTCAGAAAATCGCTATTTTTACTATACACTCACTGACTGACTGACTGACTGACTGACTGACTCACTCATCAAAAACCTAGACCACTTCCAATGGTCGTATTGACTTGAAATTTGGCATGGAGGTAGGTCTTTAGGTCAAGGTAAAGGAAAAAATCTGAAAATGGCCAAGTGTGAGTCGGTTTTAAAGATAATGAAGGTGGAAATTCATACCCCTAAGGAACTAAAACAAAAAAATTATCTATATCTTCCAATCGTCGTACCGACCTAAAATTCGTTACGAAGGTTTGTATTTAGTCAAAGTAAAGTATAAATGAGATATTTCCTTACCTAACTTAATCATAAGAAAAAAAGAAAATAAAAAAATGAATGAAATCCCACCCAAAACATAAATGTGAAAGGCTGCCAAGTTCGATAATATTGGAATTCTTCGCCTATAAAAGAAGTGAGATCTAAATAAGTACCAAGTTCCATACACAGACCTCAGTTAAAAATAGTTACACGAATGCACACTTGATTTTCCGCAGTTTGGAAAGTAGATTCTTATTTCCAAACTGCGAAAAATCAAGTGTGCATTCCTGTAACTATTTTTAATGAGGTCTGTGTATGGAACTTGGTACTTATTTAGATCTCACTTCTTTTATAGGCGAAGAATTCCAATATTATCGAACTTGGCAGCCTTTCACATTTATGTTTTGGGTGGGATTATTTCTACAAGACTGTTCTGTTTGAAGATTACTATGAAGTACATCGGTAAGAGAAAAAAACCATGGGGATAAGGTGTGCTAAAAACCTACCAAGTCCATGAACTACGTTCTACGAGGAACCTAATTGAAATAGTGGATAAAAGCAAGACTGTTATTTTCTGGAAAAATGTTCCTAATTATTATCATCTACAAACTAAATTCAATTACTCTCTAGTAGATAATCCACAACTAAGCTTTGGTTAAGATTATCCTTTGAGATTTAGTAGAGACATCTTAAAATCTGGAATAATAATACTTCGTTTTCATAACATAATGTAATGACTATAAAATAGATCATGAAATCCAAGAGCTTATATTTCGCTCGATTCTTAGAAATATGATAAAAGAACTTTGAAACTTCAAAGAAATCGTGCATTTTAGCAGTTTTTTTTTACACAAATGCAAATATATATTTCAATATTCTGTCAGTCATACACACGTAGCTAGTTATTTACTCGTGAGTAAAATTTAATTATGCGTATGTGTCTTGACTACAGCTACGGAGGAAATTCATTGACTTAATAAAATGTAAGTGCATACATGATATTAAATTTTATACCTAAGCCTATTTGTAGCTAATCTAGAGTTTATCACTTCTTCAATTCATCATGCCTATAAACTAGCAGATCATAGTGCCATCATATTGAATTAGTGCACTTACAAAACTCTAAATTGAGGTACCCAGGAGCAGAGGAAGTGGAGGGGAGAGGGGGGAAGGAGGGGGAGGGTCATGATCTCGAGCGGCACGGGACAATTGCCGGGAGTGTTTGTGACCCGCACCTTAAGTAAGGTTAACTAATTGATGCCCACACGGACCCCAGCCAACGACTAGTGATGGGATGAAAAATCATTTTTAAAGGAAACAAGGATTCTACGCTCTTATTATATTGCATAATCACCGTAGACTTTTGCTACGGCGTAGCATCTGGCGTAGATGTCCTGGGTCTATATCCAATACTTACAAAATTTTCTATGTCCTCATATTTTCGTGACTTTTGCTTGCCATCTTGATTTTCCATTCTTCTTTTAGCGCTTACACTGCCAACCTTTTTCATTCAAAGTGCGAAAACCAGTGCTAGTTGGTTGACCACCTAGGCCAACTATGACCAAAGCGAAGATTATTCTCTGCCTAGACTAATCAGTAAAAACTTGTCTTATAATTGTGAGCCATCGAGTGTTGTCCATCTCTAAAGGATGTGATGTATGAAATTGAATTAGGCGCGTGGGCGGTGTCGCGCTCAATGCTCATACATACACGTTATCGGACCATTGCCGACCACTACCAAGGTAACTCGATTCATTCTCATCTAGCACAAGAAACGTAGGTATACTGGGTGAATATTTGCTAGTGACCGAACCGGCTGGTGAACAGGAACAACTTTTCCCAAGGAAAATAGATTGAAATATGAAAAGAGCATTTGGATCTCCCATACAAACTTGCCGGTCAGCTGATTTGAGTGACTATGGGAGGACCAATAATTTATGAAAATTCGTTAGCGTTGGCCATTTTCAATTTTGAGAATAATCTCATCAACTGTGAGTTCATTGAAATCCCAATACTATACTAAAGTAACATTATTGTTTTTTTAACAAAATAAACTGTTTAAATGTAAGTAATATTTTCAACTAAACAGTGAGTTAGTTGCAATGATGTCGAGCCGGTGGTAGGGGCTCCCTTGTTGAAGCAATTAGATCATTGTTTCACAAATAAAGAGGACAGTCGTCGGTAAAGACCTGTACACAGACATTGATTAAACTCTGCTTTATTATACACGGGAGCATAGGGTGAACCAGTTCAATTGAAGAATGGAGGAATAGAGGGCGGCTAATCAAATATAAAGACCATCTTATTAGTTTTATAAAAGGAGCCTAATAAAATACGAAATACCATCATAATATTAAGTTGGTATATCTGTATTAATTTTTGGAAAATACAAAAAGGTTCTGTGCAATTTGATTATCTTAGCTTCCATCACAAATTCAGTTATATCTATAGGGTGAAATTTTACTAGTGACCGATAGCGAAAACTCGGAACCAGCTGGTGATAACGAACAACTTTCCCCAAGGAACATAGGTCGAAATATGAAAAATTAGGCCTCCCACAGTTAGAGTAAAAGTAGCTGATCGGTCAAAAATCAAATCAAAATTAACTCACCGACGCGCCAAAATGAATGTTTTCGTTTAGTGACGTAAAATAATACTTAAGGACTTCTCAAAAATAATACACTATAAGTAAGTTCCTATGTTATTTTAGTAGTTGGATAGATAGGTAGTCAAATAGTGAATGTTAGTCACGTCACGCTACGATGACCCGCAGCTGCAAATAGAGGTGTGTGTGGCATGACCAACGGTAAGTTTGTTTGATGATCCCATGATAATCAGTGTATCAGATGGCTCTCACAGTGACGGACAAGCAGTGTCCAGCCGCGTCCAGCGGTGGACGGCGGACGTCGCGAGATGGACACGCTTTGTGTGTAGATATGTCCGCTTCTGAGACATTATTTGTTCAGTCTTGCTCGTTTTCTGATCTGTGCTCGGCTAGTGTATTCTAACGTGTGATTCTGTATTTGAAACAGCCATGTCATTGACCTTTAGTTCTTCGTACTATAGTCGAGTAATGACCTAAAAGGACAACTTGCTGTAGTTATTATCTATCAGTTATTTTTCAGTCCTTACTCGAACAAAAAGTGCAATTTTCTAGCATAAGTAATTCTAGAACTTAGCGAACTCAAACAACTTCCGTGAAAAAGTCTGCGCAAGCTATATTTGCAGTCAATTTTTACCGTACCTAAGTAGACAAACAAGTTTTCAGTAAACTATCCAAACAGATTTGTTCAAATTGAAACAAAGTCCGCGGTTCGGTAAACGGCGATTGATCGGGTGATCGGGGCTGGCTGGTTTGTGGGGCTGGCTGGTTGGCGGGGCAGACGGGGCTGGTGGTGTGAATAATTGAGAAGCTGGTGGGCACTGGGCAGCAGCACCACAACACGCGTGGGACGCGCCACCTGCCCCGTGGGGTGCAGCCGAGCCCCACTCAGGATAAGAAGGAGGAGAGGATATGATACAATTCGCTACTTGACAGGTTCGTAAATAAAATACAAAGTTGTATGCTAAAAAAGTGTACAGACTTCATTTATGAACAACATATGAAAGTTATTATTTTGACGCCATCCAAAATATTGAATTATGACGTCATATTTCTATAATTAATTACATCCAAAATATCGTTTTCGGTCATCTTAAAAAGTAGCTCATTTGACCTGTCAGTCAAGTAGCGGATTTCGATGATTGTCCGTTGTGGTTTCTGAAGAAAAGGTGAAAAAAATTTTGAAATCTAGGAAATATTTCTAAAAGTGTGGCTTTTAATAAAAGAGCTCTATCTTTAATTATAAAGCTCTATCTGTCATATTACCTACTTAAATGCGGCGTGAAGTTCATTCAAGAACTTTCAAATCATAATATGAATATGATAATCAATTTTCTATCAATGTAAAAATATTTCACAAGGTCAGCTGAGACGTAGTCGTAATCAACAAGTCGTTCGTAACATTTGAAGGAGTGCGCGCGGTTGGGGGTGAGACGAAGCATTACCTACAGTCGCAACTTGCCAGTGTCAAGTGCTCGTGGGGATGACTCCTCGAGAGTTTCTCATAATAATCCCATAAGCCACGCTAATACGGACATTGTGAACTAGATACTTCAGTGGAGTTCAAGATGATCCAATTTGTGTGAGAGAAATTCATTTCTCAGGATCTGCGAAATTGTTCAGTCAGACTGTGCTGCTACAATATTTCAAATGATCGAGCAATGTTTGTAAAATATTTTCCATAATGTTATAATATATTCAAAGATATAAATTATGTACTAAGAGAAATTATTTTACAAAAATGTTTGTAGGTAAGAAAAATGCTGTCTAGCGATGGAAGACTGAAGTATTTATGAGGGAAGAGTCTTTAACGATCCAAATAACAGTTTTGTGTCGTTTTCCGGCAATTGCTGTCCCCTGCCCCCCTGTGCCCGCCCTCACCCCCTCACTCCACCGTATAATGATCGCTTGTTCCACAGTTTAATCGCTTGCATCCTACACCCGATTATTTTATTATGGACAACAAGGATATCCATTCAAATCTTGGCCCAAGTTTTGTACATCTGATACATTGCTGGTTTGGTGCTGCAGGTAAAAGGAAAGTTCCTTCAAAACCGTCAATGGTTGCGTAGTTTCGCCTTGACTGGAGGGTAGGTTGGTAGAATCGCAGTGGTCGTGAGAAGCCCGTCAGCTGATGGGCGCCCGATCAAACGGAAAAAAGCTGTTTTAATGTTGTGGTCACAGTTTATTTCATTACACTCATCACTAATGTATGCCGCGCTAAGGGGAACTTTAATTGCCTATAATTACGGTTTAAGTCATATTTTGCTGGCGAAGAGACAATTTTATTTTTACGGAATTGTCAGGTGAACGTAGGGAACTATTAAATGTTTAAAAATACAAACTGCCGTCTAGAAATTGAAAAGTAAGAAAACAGTTCAGAGTAATAAAATATAATGTTTTCTTTTTCCTTATAATGTTTTAACAAAATTGTAGATAGGTAGGTATAGTTACCTACTAATGTTGTGAAATGCACGAAAAAAACTTTTGACGCCACCTTAACATAAAATTACGCAACCATCTTTGCTATTACGTCCGAATTCAAAAATGCCTTTAATTCATAGCGACTACATCATTGTGTAGTAATTAATAGTAATTAGTGATACAACTGACTGACAATTACACACATCACCTAATGAGAGGGTAGCTAACACCCGAGCCAACAAACCAGACCATTGAGACCCGTGACAGAACATCTATTACTTGTCGTGTGGGACACCGAGTCGATGAGCAACACAATACACGAGCAGACACTGAACATGATTTAGGTACAAACTTCTTTATATCTTACTTCGTGTGGGACACCCTAGAGCCCTAGCGTCATAGTTTTACCACCGTCTACTACAGGTAGCAGGCCTCTCACTTGGTAGCTAGGGCATTAGGCAATTACGCATTGCTGAGACTGCTATTGAAGGCTACTACGGATTGGAGATCACCTGCGGTATAGTACCGTCTTGGAATTGTATAGTTTAAGAAATATGACAGCTTGCGCTCGAAAAACTATCCCAAAACTTATTTCAACTAGATTTTGAATACCAAAAATATTGTGCCAATCCCAAATGTATATTGCATTGGCATGGATATCATAATAGAATAATGACCGTAGGGTATTATAGAGTGTCACTGCTCTGTTTCACCTGGCGATCAGTGATCAAAGAGCTGGCTGAGGTATAACAGCTAGTGTTTAGTGTATTAATATTTAGCCAGAAATTGGCCAACGTTACGACAGTCAAATACGTACATTAATAATTCATGAGTTTGGACTTGAAGGTGTGGATGGATCGAACTAGATGTTGACAAAATCAAATCGCATGACGACATGTTTGAAAAGTATTTTATCATAGTTCATTTGACTATCTATGAACTAGACAAACTTCCTACCTATAATACGTGTACCTACTTCCTATGTGCCTCCAATTATTTTGACATTAATTCGACAAATCTCTATTAAGTATAATCACTCTGTAAAAGAATGTCTCTGGGCATCACAATTACATTTATTTTTAGGATTTGAAGCTAGGTACGTTTAACACTATGTAGGTAACGTTTCTCTGTCAACTATATACATGACTCTACCCTATACATGAAGGCATACTTTGTATCGCACGTCAATATCGCTTCCACGTCCAAATAATTTATTTCTTTCAGTGGCAGTTCCTCGGCGGTGGAGGGAAGTGCTCAAATATTCATACTGTAATGACAGACCACTGCTGCGTGCCACCAGAAATATTACCCAGTAAATGCCCCATCATGTAATATTACCATAACATTTATTCCAAACGCTGTGTTATTTGGAATTTCGTTTTGTATTTCCTAACAATTTTGTGCTACTGACGGCATGTTTAAATTTAATTTTGGTAGGTATTTCTGTGCCCCTTTATGTACTTCTATGTTCAGCACTGTTCAGCTGGATACCTAAATACCTAAGTAGGTAAATTGGTGGTTTAAAGTACAATGTATCCTGTTATTTTGTTTACAATAATGTTGTATCGAAATGCTTCTCTAAGCTTTGACGCCAAGCCAGGGTAAATGTCAGAGAAAAGAAATGTTAACCTACAAGTTGTATTGAAGCGTGATTTTTATTTCGGCCACAGTAGTTACACCTATCTGTCTGTTCCGATACCTGTAAAAGCGTATCGCGCAACCATCGGCAATGCTACACAAAACATAAGCATACCACTCAGAGCTTATTAAAGTTTTAGAGGATAGAGAAAATAATGAAGCCATATAAATCTCGATATACATAATTCGATTTGGCAAACGTGTAAAACGCAACTAAATTCAGAAAAACCAATTAATACTCATATCTATTAAAGTATAATGAGTACTGTCGATTATGAGATTGCTTACACGATCTGTTTATAGGGTGAAATTTTACTAGTAGAACATAACATTACAAATTGCCGATCAGATCATTTCAGCCAGTATGGGAGGTCCTATCGGTCACTAGTATAATTTCCCCCTATATTGAAGTTTTTAGTAACGTGTGCCAAGTAACCCCGTAGGTATATTAAAGTTTTTAGTAACGTGTGCCAAACAATTTCTTACGATGTTAATCTGGTTGTTCATACAAGGTATGTTTAAAACATTTCCTAGCTCTGCGGCATACCACAGCAGTGTTTGATTGGCAGGCGGCGGCGGCGCGGCGGTTGCGCGGCGGTTGCGCGGGCGCAGCACCCGCGGTAGTCGCGCGCGCGTGAACTGTCTAAACGATCTAGCACGCACCCAGCCGCACGCCGCGACCTCTCACCTCACACAAATAAACCACACCACAACAAACACCCACGAAACACAACCTTACATCCAGGGTAGACGGTTCAAGGGATAAGGTGTCGGAATGGAAATTATTCTGTTTATGTGGCCGCCATTGCTACAGGTCTTTTGGATTGCCGCTGAAGCAGTAGGAGGTCAACTGTAGGGTGACCAGTAGAATAGGAATGTAGTAATCTTACATGTTACTATTCTAACATTTTTGCTATGAAAATTGTATAGAATTGTCGTTGTGTATCAGACCTTCTACCTATCTTCTTGTACCCTCCAAAGTACCAATTGGTTGGCGCTTCTCTTTAATCTTTTCAATTTTACATACCATACACACACTTAAACTTAGGCAGATTTAACGACTTGGTTTGAACTAGCAGTGAATGGAGAAATCATGATAGATAAATAAATATGCGATTTACAAATAATGCTCCATAAAATGGCAAAATATGAAGGTTGATCCAAAACTGTTTGTTATCAGCAAATACTTAGGTACTTTTAATTCATCCCACGATCAACTTGTAAGGTACAATATGGCCACCCTAAGGTGAAGTGTCAAAACTGTTGTAAGCGTAGATGAGAAGTGTGTGTGTAAATGTAAATCCGACGCGTGATAGAAACATCGGTGCATGCTGGTCAGCTGATCCCTCTATGCTCCACTGCCTGCAGGAGAGAAGGGCTGCTCCATCCTTCGTTATTTGGTTAAATACTTAGCTCAGTATTAGATCTCGGTTGTCTTTAATTTCTTGCTAGGAAAGTACAACATTCGGTGGATAAAGAATGGAATTGAGTTTTTGTTACACAAGTAGTACAAAAACTAGCATCATTTGTAGAGACGTTAAACAAGTAGTACAAACACTAGCATCAGTAAAAATTTAGAAGGTTTACATAATGTACTATACTTGTCCTAATAATAAAATAATGCCTACCTACATATAGGTACGTCTAAAGTGGAGTTCAATTTCAATAGGAACATTTCTAATTTTAGGGTACCATACACAAACAGGACGATTCCAGTTCTGATTTAATCTGCCTCCGATCTATCTAATAGACAATGTAAAAAACTTTCATTTTTCAAATAAACCTATTGAAAAGTGGTAATATGACACTTTATTTCGTGTTATAAGGCCCGGTAGCAGCCGATACCGATCTACAAACATATTATTTTTCACTCAACTGGGTGCGCGGGCGCAGGGTGGGTTGTTTGAACACTGTACGACACAAAGAGATCTCTATCTCTGCAGTTATGCAACTATTGACGTGGGATTGTGCAACGCTGTTTATTCAAATAAAATGCTAAACGGTTTATAATGAAACACTGTTCAAAAACACTCGGTATCGCAGCCGAATCTAAAAGCTCTACATTTAGCGTGAAACTTTACGTGAAATACGAGACGACACTTAAAAATTCTTTTACAAATGATTAGGTAGTAATTTTAATCGCCGAAAAGCGCTTTTAGTTCGGTATCGGTGATTCAACATAACCTGCATAGGTAACTGTAGATAGTGCTGGATGACATTTATAATTTATAGTTTAAATAGGTTTACTGTATATAGCTAGCACGTAAGTTTGTAATTGTACATTAACACTGTAGATAGTTAAACATTAGATTAACAAATTCATAATTACAGGTGTTCTATTATTGTGCAATCAAATTCTTCAAGCGACTGAACACAACTGAATAACAGAGAGAACGCTAGATATTTTTTATATTACCTGGACTTCGCAGGCTCAGGTTATAAAAAAAAACGTGGAACGGTATTTGATGAACGCGAAACCACAGTCGAAATTTTTTCGATGTTTGATCCTTATTTACGAATAACAATGTTCTCATATTCACCACAAGTTGCGTGAAAGTGGAGACCAGCACAGATGCGGCAAATAGGATTTGTCCGGACGCGACCGCATCAGGAAGGAAGACTACACCAACAACTCGGTAGCCACAAAACACTCATTGTCACATATTTCCCGACAGAATGGGATTAGCTATTTATTTCTCTTGTTGCCATTATTTGGCTACCCTCCGCGATACGATCAGCGTTTTCTGTACGAAATATGATCGTTTTATTATAACGATATTTGTAGTTAGCTAGTTGTGTGTCTCGCGATGGTTGATAAGGTATTGTGCCAGTTTTAATGGGGACTATTTTGAGCTGTATTATGTTTCCATAATAAAGTTTGTTTGCGATTTCGCTGATAATGTAACTGTCAGTCCTCAATGAAATTGTTATAAAAGAAGTTTGATGGGACTAAGAATATTGTTTGAAGTTTAATGGAATTAAAATTACTATGTAAAATAGGTTCGGTATAAAAATTTACTGATTACTCCGCGTGGTTACTTGATTCAGATGAAACTATATCTACAGGGGTACTACAGAGGTACTTGTAGTACCATTCTAAACTATCCATTGAAAAAGCACGTCATCTTCTTTTTCTTTTCGAGTGAGACACCAAGTCCTCCAACGACCCGATGAACTCAAAAAACACGGATTTGAGAAGTACAGAGATAGCTTTAGTCATTCCCAATTTCAGTCTACATGATTTAATCTGCTTACTCACGATACAATGTAAAAAAGAGGGTATTTATTATATCTACTGCTTACTAAGTATATTATCAACAAGTAAAGCTATATAGGTAGGCACACTGTTCACGTAGGCCCACTATCGACGATCAAAGTTTAATACTTTGTTTACTTCATAATATTTTGAGTCTAACGATTAGATATCTGGATTACTAATATTGCAAGTAATCCACAATTGTGTTGTTATAGGAAATACAAGATATAACACAGATTACAGTGATATACTTACTTAATGAAATGTCTGTCATCATGTCGTGGATATCATAGTCGATGATATATGATAACTATAAGTAAGAAGCATGAATTCATATCAATCGATTGTTTTCATATCAAATAGCCAGTGACTTGCACCAGCTTTTATCTGCATTGTCTGCATGCGATCTGGCATAATCCTCAAAACATCACACAAATAAATTTATATACCTAGTTACCTGGGAACATATTACTGCCTATGTATTGAATGCTCATAAGTTCATAACATTAGTAAACACATAACATTAGTAAATTTCCAACAATAAAGAAAGTACCTACCTCTTATTTCTTAACACCTCTTTTATGATTTCACACAATATGATATTAATACCAAATTTTTAGTTATATATACTTAGGTATATTATCTACACCAAAACCCAATAATATATACACCATGGCATCTAAAATATTTTGGTATAGCATACCTACCTACTTGGCTTTTAGAACTACTTGTACAAAAACAGAAAATCACTATTATAATTACAATGTTATTATATCGTATCTTTTTTGATATTACAACAGATAAAAATAAATTAAGGAATAAGTAAGTAACGTATTATTTCTTTGCTTACAATACAATAATGTAAATGATAGCCCAAGGCCAATTCTACTACCGAATTCAATAACTGTTAATTTCATTTCGTGTGGGATTTTATGTAGGTACTATTTTAGCTCTACGTGCAAAGTATATATTTTAGCTCTACGGGTGTAGGTATGCAATGCAAGAGAATAGGTATGTTTTTCCAGGCTATAGTAAAGAAAATGCACCACAGTGTCAAACTTCAATCTTGTTGTTATTACCAACTAAGATCCCCTGAACCGCTAAGATTTTAAACCGACAGATAAAAACTTTAGCAGCAAACAAACACAGATATTCTTGATGCACAAGTAGTTCTAGATTAAAGCGAGTAGATTTTTTCAGAAAATCTTAAAGTATGATTTTGGTAATGTTTGTTACAATCTGATAAGTACGAATAGTAAGTACGATCCATTTTCTTCGAATTAAATTCCACTGGTAGTAGAATCGGCAGCAGCATTACTCAGCAGTTTCTTTGGCAAACAGTCAGCCTGCTGGCTCACCTCACCAGTCACCTCACCCACCACTCACTGCGCCTTCCGACCAGAACAAACATAATCACGATAATTGTAGCGTTGTGCCGTTTCACACTATTATTTTGCTATGGCACTAGGTTGGTACCTACATTCAATGCTCCAATGTTCTTGGTAACTGCGTAGAGTGAATTTTATTGCTTTACATGTTGATGATAGATAGATAGGTACTTACAGTACGTAGGCTTGAAGGTAAAAATAAAAATATTGTTTTAGGTGATTCAAGAAAACTATTTATATTTTTGATAAAGAACTTGTTCTTATCTTTCCGCTTATTACATGTACCTCTATAACGGCCTTGGATCCTGGGAACAGAATATTGATACAAACTTTAATGAAAATATTCCGTTAATACGTCGACCCACAATCAATAAGTGTCTACATACATTAGTGCAATCAGTATTCACTTTTTACGCCATCCACTGCTGCTCTAAACAACATCCAATCACACGCCTAACAAACAGACACGCCAATGGATGTCAACAGGTGTGGAAACACATGTGGATCTGGTTATCACTTCTGCTGACAGTCGATCGCACTTTATTGCATGAAAACAAGCCGGCCTGATAAAGACAGGCCGCGACGCATTAGCTACCAGCTACGACCACCGTTTTATTAGAGCTGTCACAAGTATCCACTGTTACATACGACACGATAAAACACTTTATTGCATGAAAACAAGCCGGCCTGATAAAGACAGGCCGCGACGCATTAGCTACCAGCTACGACCACCGTTTTATTAGAGCTGTCACAAGTATCCACTGTTACATACGACACGATAAAACACTTTATTGCATGAAAACAAGCCGGCCTGATAAAGACAGGCCGCGACGCATTAGCTACCAGCTACGACCACCGTTTTATTAGAGCTATCACTAGTATCCACTGCTACACACGACACGATAAAACACTTTATTGCATGAAAACAAGCCGGCCTGATAAAGACAGGCCGCGACGCATTAGCTACCAGCTACGACCACCGTTTTATTAGAGCTGTCACAAGTATCCACTGCTACACACGACACGATAAAACACTTTATTGCATGAAAACAAGCCGGCCTGAAAAAGACAGGCCGCGACGCATTAGCTACCCGCTACGACCACCGTTTTATTAGAGCTATCACTAGTATCCACTGCTACACACGACACGATAAAACACTTTATTGCATGAAAACAAGCCGGCCTGATAAAGACAGGCCGCGACGCATTAGCTACCAGCTACGACCACCGTTTTATTAGAGCTGTCACAAGTATCCACTGTTACATACGACACGATAAAACACTTTATTGCATGAAAACAAGCCGGCCTGATAAAGACAGGCCGCGACGCATTAGCTACCAGCTACGACCACCGTTTTATTAGAGCTATCACTAGTATCCACTGCTACACACGACACGATAAAACACTTTATTGCATGAAAACAAGCCGGCCTGATAAAGACAGGCCGCGACGCATTAGCTACCAGCTACGACCACCGTTTTATTAGAGCTGTCACAAGTATCCACTGTTACATACGACACGATAAAACACTTTATTGCATGAAAACAAGCCGGCCTGATAAAGACAGGCCGCGACGCATTAGCTACCAGCTACGACCACCGTTTTATTAGAGCTATCACTAGTATCCACTGCTACACACGACACGATAAAACACTTTATTGCATGAAAACAAGCCGGCCTGATAAAGACAGGCCGCGACGCATTAGCTACCAGCTACGACCACCGTTTTATTAGAGATATCACAAGTATCCACTGTTACATACGACACGATAAAACACTTTATTGCATGAAAACAAGCCGGCCTGATAAAGACAGGCCGCGACGCATTAGCTACCAGCTACGACCACCGTTTTATTAGAGATATCACTAGTATCCACTGCTTTACACGACACGATGAAACACTTTATTGCATGAAAACAAGCCGGCCTGATAAAGACAGGCCGCGACGCATTAGCTACCAGCTACGACCACCGTTTTATTAGAGCTATCACTAGTATCCACTGCTACACACGACACGATAAAACACTTTATTGCATGAAAACAAGCCGGCCTGATAAAGACAGGCCGCGACGCATTAGCTACCAGCTACGACCACCATTTTATTAGAGCTATCACAAGTATCCACTGCTACATACGACACGATGACACGATGTCCAAAACAGTCTTTGACATTCGTAGCCGTTCTTCAATGGCGGCCGGAAGAGAGTTTAACCAGATTTTGTCTTTGGATGCCTTTTTAAACCGTGGAAATTTAAAGCAGTATACAAAATTATGTCCATACAAATACCTTACCTACACATAGTAGGTAATTTAATTACACATCACTCGATCGCCGTGTATGACTTGGGTACATGAAAAAAACCATGAGTACGCCTATTAGAATCTAGTGTTAGGTAAGTAAAACTCTAATACCATCGACTCGGTGTCCTAGACGAGAAGAAGTAAATAAACTTTTCAATTTTGTCACTACACTTTGTCGTCTCGCGTAGCAATGGAGAACGTTCCGCTAATAGGCCATCTTTGGTCCGCTCCCGGCCTCGTATTACCATCCAAATTAAGTATTTGTGACCATTCCGATGTATTTAAAGGCAATTCCAAAGCAGTGGACCGAATCAAACATCTCGGCTTCCATACCGCGGCTTTACTCTCCGATAATTTAAGGTTATGAGACCCCTGATGAGGTGGAATGGCCACCAGTTCTAATTCAGCTACCAGAAATTTTGATGACTTCAATAATTTTCGGCTTTATTACCTATTTTAGTCTTGTTTTGATGTTCTAATTATTCTCAATCGGTTCTCCTTAATTGAGGCAAGAAAGTATGGTCCTACTTGTAATTTTATGTCTAAATTAAATACTTACGTACGATTTTTGCAAGAATAAAAATGCAGTAATTGCTAAGTAAGTCAGACGTTAGAGCTTCAAAGTCTATTTTTTTGTAGAGACTAGAGAACCAAATCGACACCTCATAGGTACAATTTGACTGAGCGAAATTAAGGTAGGCTTCTTATTGGCTGCCAGCAGCTCGACTTGGCTATTTAAGGCTTCCTGCATTGTAAGTAGATGAGGTATAAGTAATATTCTTGGTATCTGTGTGATAGACAATTGATAAACCAGTTTAATTTGACCCCTTGAATACAAAACTTGCGGTGCTACCTATGAATAGGTATGCTGTTGCCATACCGCAGTTTCCCAAGATGTGGGTAGCACAGGGCAGCGCAGAGCAGGGGGCACCGGGCACATAATATGTACAACACAGATTGTTAACGAACTGTTAATACCTGATTTATGCAAATCGCCGGTTTGTTTTCATTTCAAATAGAAACCGCTAGATAACGTAACACTAGTGCGGTTCAAGATAAAGCTTAGGGCGGAAATGAAGCTAGTTATTACATACTTACTTACTAGTTAATTAATTCAATTTGTGATTCAAATTGACAACTGTAATTCGTTATTACAGTTGTCAATTTTAGATTTGTTTAAAATATCGGATAGGTAGCGATATTTATCAAAAATCTTTGATGTTGTTAACATCCGCATCTTTGTTAGTCATTAAGTTATATCCACCACAGCAATACCGCAATGTTTGTTCGAGTGTGATCGAGTGGAATATTGTTGATGACAGTCAAATTCTTCTTACAAACTCTTTTAGATTTCCTAAAAGATTTTTGATCCTATTTATATTTTTATTTGACCTTAGTTTGATATAAGGTAGCTTTATGGCGATGGGTTAACTTAGGTTTTTCGTCCGACCAATAGGTATAAAAGTTTAGGGCTGCATCTTTCTGCAATCGCCGTCGCTTATACCTTGCGCAGACGCATCGGGAGCACCTGATGGCTTTATCAGTAATAGCGTTATTAAGATGCCGCCGAGTGAGGAAACGCCACTTGCCGGCTTCTAGAGACACGAAGTGGGCCTACACAAACTGCCACATTAACCACACTGGGCTATTCACACCAGAAATAATTATAGTTCAACCACACTCAGGATTCAATATTCCTTTCGGTAAAAACCTATTAAACAAATATTATCAGGTATTTTTCCTGTGGGTGTCGTAAGAAGCGACTAAAGGATTCGAGATTTGATGTGTATTGCAATTTTAAGCGACTGGCTGACAACCTGTCTGTCACTATTGTGATTGGTTACAGTCTTTTGAATGACTCTCAAACTTTTGATAGACGTGGTTTTGATAGCCGTTTTTTACCGCCGATATAATATGTGTATTATTTGTATTAAGTATCCAAAACAAAACAAAAAATCTGCTGCTAATCATACAAGTTCCCACCAAGTCTTAACAGCCCTATTAAGACTATTAGGAAGATTGCTTCTTCTTCAATGTAACAGTCAGACAATACATCAATAAATTACACTGTATTTACTTTCCTATTGTCCCTATACATACATATACACATACATACAGTATGTGGGAATCACGGTCCATTATACCGCTTCCGAGTTAACCCACATTTTATTACGATGTCGGGAAAATAAATACAATACATTACAAATCGATTCTGCGTCATAAATGCAGAATCCAGATTGGATGGTATTGCCAACTGTGTAATAGTTTTAGGATGATGTCTTTGATGATTTGAGTTAAGTAGGTATAATTATTTTTTAGATAACATACTTAGGTAGCCTTAGCTTTTCTCGGCAGTGGGTAGTTTTATAGGTATGGTTTTTAATCCCTGCATTTATACCTAGAGCCAGTTTCATTATTATTCATTGTATTGTTCCTGAGTTGCATAGGTACATCTCTAATTAAAATTATCAACCAAGAAAAACCTTTACACCTAGACACCAGGGTACATCGGGTCATCCGACGAAGTTGGAAGAAGAAGAAACAACTAAAAACCAGATTAAACAGATTCAACAAGTTGGCAATCATGTTGCTACGTTTAGGGTTTATTCTAGGGGGCGCGTCGCGGATATACAGTGATTTATTTAATTCCACACACGCGGGGTGGCACACTGTGTCCCTCCGGCAGACAATGCCAGCAAATTGAGATGTCCCATTCGCCACGCATACCGCACCACCGGGACCACTGGGACCGCCAAAGCAACGCGACAAAAACACTAATAATACATAAATAAAGTCAAATACCGCCGCAACATTCACGTTCGCACCCCATAAAACCATCATAACCCCTATTTTTAATCTATAAAGTCTATATTTCAATAGGTTCTCTTTACAACTTCGCCATGGCGGCTCCATAAATCTTCACGTTTTTACGTAAGGGTTGCCGGTACCTGAATGCCGATACGCTTTTTAATAGTTTACGAAATATTATAAATTTTATTTTACAATCTATAAACGAAACATCAACATTATGCTCCTATTTTCGTTTGCCACAACAAAAGATTAGAGATTTGAAATTTTATTTGACATGATTTCGGGAATCGTCGAGGGTGATTAGGAAGCTTAGAACATCTCAGTTTATTATTATTGTTCTTGTAAGGTTGTAATCTGGGTAAAAGTGGAGAAAAGTTAATCCTGATTTAAGCTGTTTACACACAGCGTGGTGAGACGAGGCTGAGTCAACAAATAGCTGGAACTGAAGACAATGGAATGTGCACCATCGAATCCGTTGCAGGAATCCTTCTATCAACAAAGTCCGGATTTTGTTCTGAACTGATACCTACTATGTTGTATTGCTCTTACAATAACGCCTATTTTTATTTTATACTGCATTCAGTATCCAAATATCAACCTAATATGACAAAATATCTATTAGATACAGCTTTGACTGCAATACTAAATGCTAAATTTTAAGAACATATTCTCATAAAAAAATGTTGTAACGGCTAATTCGGCTTGATCAAAACAAACATTTCGATAAGAACCTGTTTACAAACCTCTTATAAAACGGTTAAGATTTCGTTATTTTAAAACGTTTCACAATCTGTTTTAGTTTGTTTACATACATTTACATAAAATGAGAAAATATAATTACGTAAGCCGACACCGAGTTTTGATTCGAGCAAATCTGGTCCACGCAACCTGGTGCTACCCTCCATCCAACATGGCTGCTATAATATTGCTTATATTATAAAAAATAACAGTTTCAAAGGGGTGTACTTCTTTACAATTATTTTTATTTCTATACACTCGCCCGGTTTGAAATATGATTTGTTGGCCGCCATATTTTTGACCCCTTTGGAATAAAATAAACTTTAGACTCACACATGGTTTTTGATTGTAACAATGGCGGCGTAACGAAACCGTAGGAAAACATGCGCTTGCGCACCGATGGTGTAATTTTATTTGTTGTAAGACATGGCAAACCGTGCCTAATTAATAAATGCCCAAGTTTTGACACAATTTAACTTCTCTAGTTTAAATCTGGTTTATCTGTTTTAATTTTATAATAAGTTTTGCACAGTTAAGAAAATATTTTAGGTAGCTTACCATCGATCTGGATAGGTACTTACTCCATATAATAAATGCTATACCTACCTATTTTACGAGCCTATCAAAGTTCAACTACTGCCTAAGTACTATATATGTAGAGTTAGGATTTCAAAATCCTAATTCTACATACCTATCCCAATTCTGCCATCGTACTGCGACATATACAAATATCATGCCTATATCCCTTGTGGCGTAGGCAGTAAACGGCTATGAAAAACCGGCCATTTACACCACGACTGACAATAGTTTAAGAGTCATTCAGAAGACTGTGTATCACTATAGTGACAGGATGTCAGTCTGTCACCTGAAATTGCAATTCACATCAACTCTCAATGACAGGATGTCAGTCTGTCACCTAAAATTGCAATTCACATCAACTCTCAAATACCTTAGTCGCTTCTTACGACACCCACGGGAAAGATAAAAGTGATGCTTTTCTAAGCCGGCACCACACGGCTACCTAAGTGTTTGTTTATTGATTATATGACATAACATCTAATAAATTTATATTTTTGTTTGTTTAAGACACATATGAGTATGTGTCTACCTAATCTACATTTTGTAAAGCTACTACGTTACGTACACTTTTTTAGGGTTTCGTAGTCTACTAGAAACCCTTATAGTTTCGTCAAGTCTGTCTGTCTGTCTGTCTGTCTGTCTGTCTGTCTGTCTGTCTGTCTGTCTGTCTGTCTGTCTGTCTGTCTGTCTGTATGCCGCGCCCTCATATCTTCGTCAGTTTTAGAGCTATCGACATGAAATTTGGTGAGAAGATAGATCGTGTTGACCCAAATATAGAAATGTTAAGAAAAAATTATATTAAATGTTTTTTGAACCCCCTCCCATACAAGTGAAAGGGGGGCAAAAAAAAATTTTTTCTCCCGTAATATTGAGTAGGGTATCGTTGAATAGGTCTTTTAAAACTAAGGAGAGATTTCTTTGAAACAAAGTCACTAAAATGTTTCTGTCACGAGATATTTCCTTTTAAAAAGTGCGTTTTTGGCCCATAATTTGTTCCAGCTGTAACTTCTAAAGTATAAACGCTAAAAATTTGAAATAAATATGGAATATAGCTTACAATCTGAAATTGCAATGAAAACTATAACGAATATTGTACCCTTAAAGGTTTCAGAAAAAAATGAGTTTTTCTATTTGCGGTTGGTCATCATACTGCTGCTAACAAACGAGCAACAAAAATAAGTTTGTAATGCTGAAAAACCTGATATTTAAACGTTGACTACGAAACCCTATTTGTGAGCGTGTCTGACACGCTCTTGGCCGGTTTTTTTTAATATTTTGTTTTCCGCACAACTAAAGAAAATATAGAACTGCAGTGCATAAATCCCACGAGATCTGACACTCCAGTATTCTACACAAAAAGAATATTATTCCGTTCGTTTTACCCCAAAAAATATGGGCGAAACATTTCAGCCCCCAATAAGTGTCCCATTTCTATTTTATAGCCAGTCTTACTTGCTAAAACTGAAAATAGACCTTATTGCAAATACGTAGAGTGGCCTGATATGTCAACTATGGCTTTAGTGGACATGAAGCCCTAACATTGCTAGTTGTATGTAATGTACCCCTCCCCCCCGCTGCTGACATGCCCCCTCTCCCCGCTAGAATAATACTAACAAATATTTGTAAATGTTTTATTTGAAGCGGCGCGGGAGCATGCGGCTGCGACAAGGCTGCCCAAAGTATAGTCTGCAGCGGGATTCACTATCATAATCATAACACTTGTACATCATCTGTAGACCTAATCTTACTAATAAATAAAAAGGAGAAAAAAAACTTACCTAACAACAATACCTACGGTACAACTGAAAGCTGTTTCTCTCCTCACCTCCACCATTGCGGTTCGTGCCTGCGTGTGCCATGATATCCGGTCAAAAGATCGGGTCCTGAAAAGTGCTGGAGGACCATGCATTGCATAAAAACTGCTGAACATTTTATGATTTAACTTTTTACAGTTTTAAAGACTTCTACTTTACATCCAGTTTAAATTTTTATTAAACTTCAGCTTCACGTATTCCGCTTTCTCTTACATCTTGCCCCTTCACAATTAGCTCTATTGTCATCTCGCGAGGGACCCAGCACCCAGTTCCAACCAATGTAGATCGAATTATGTTTGCACACATGTTTACTCCATAAAGCTCGCTTTTCCATGGCCAAGACCCGTAGAACCATGGCTATAAAATATTATATTCCAACTAGCTGCCCGTCAGCGGTTTCACCCGCTGCAACCTATTATTCCGCGGGAAAAAAGCATTACTCGCCAAGAGATGTCGCTGTTAGTTTTCGGCGAAAACATTTAAAACGCGAATCGGCTCAGTCACGCCACCTTTGCAAAAATATTGGAATATGCGTGATCCCATTGGAATAAGACATTTTCCCGTGATAAAAAGTAGCCTATATGTTATTCTAGATACTCTTCTATTATTTGTGCAAAATATCATGTCAATCTAATCAGCCGTTTTAGCGTGATGTCGTAACAAACATACACACAAACATCCGCCTTTATAATATTAGTAGGATTAATTAATTAATTATATATATTATTAGTAGGAAGTAGGAAGTAGAATTTGTGGGATTCAAAATCTTGTTAAAACATTTTCATTGGCAATTTATTTTGTACGTACATGTGTTGTGGGATATACATCAATTTTGCCTTACTTACTCGCCAAGAGATGACGCTGTTAGTTTCTAAAACGCGAATCGGCTCAGTCGCGCCACCTTTTCATAAATATTGGAAAATGCGTGATCCGTGGGAATGAGACATTTTTCCGTGGTAAAAGTATATGCTATTCCAGATGCCCTTTATATTTCTGCAAAGTTTCATGTCAATCTAATCAGCCGTTTTTGCGTGAAGTCGTAACAAACACACACGTAGGAAGTATAGCAAGACCAGTGTGTAAGATTTTCCAATATCGTAAGACAAAACTTAACGCCGTGTGGTGCCGGCAGAGTAGAATAGCACCACTCCCTCTCTTGCCGTGAGAGTCGTAAGAGGCGACCGAGGGATAAACCCGACCCAAACAGCAGTGTAAGTGGCAGTTAATCCACCACAAAAGCATTCCCAATGAGGTTGACGTCTGGTAGGCGGCCGGTCGTAAAATTAAGCCGAATCCATTGCAGCACGATTTTGTGTTTAGCAAAATGTGTTGCGCCGACCCCATGCAATTGGGATAAGGGCAGGAAGATGATGTAAGACAAAACTTAAATTATATAAAAGTTCGAAAAAATAAAAACATAAGGAGAACACTACCCGGATTCGAACGCGAGTCACCCTGTTTGGTAGGCATGCGCACTATCGCCGCAGCTACCATAACTTTAAGATGACTGTTGAATTCGGCTCAGTCACGCCACCTACGTCAAAAATTTTGGAATTTGCGTGATTCCGTAGAAATGAGACATTTTCCCGGGGTAAAAAGTAGCCTATGTGTTATTCCAGATGCCCTTTTATATTTCTGCAAAGTTTCATGTCAATCTAATCAGCCGTTTTAGCGTGATGTCGTAACAAACATACACACAAACATCCGCCTTTATAATATTAGTAGGATTCATTAATTAATTATATATATTATTAGTAGGAAGTAGGAAGTAGAATTTGTGGGATTCAAAATCTTGTTAAAATATTTTCATTGGCAAGTAATTTTTGTACGTTCATGTGTTGTGGGATATACATCAATATTGCCTTACTTACTCGCCAAGAGATGACGCTGTTAGTTTCTAAAACGCGAATCGGCTCAGTCGCGCCGCCACCTTTTTCATAAATATTGGAAAATGCGTGATCCCGTGGGAATGAGACATTTTTCCGTGGTAAAAAGTATATGCTATTCCAGATGCCCTTTTATATTTCTGCAAAGTTTTATGTCAATCTAATCAGCCGTTTTTGCGTAAAGTCGTAACAAACACACACGTAGGAAGTATAGCAAGACCAGTGTGTAAGATTTTCCAATATCGTAAGACAAAACTTAACGCCGTGTGGTGCCGTGCCGGCAGAGTAGAATAGCACCACTCCCTCTCTTCCCGTGGGAGTCGTAAGAGGCGACCGAGGGATAAACCCGACCCAAACAGCCAGGGCCAACCGTATGGGGCGGTTAATCCACCACAAAAGCATTCCCAATGAGGGTTGACGTCTGGTAGGCGGCCGGTCGTAAAATTAAGCCGAATCCATTGCAGCACGATTTTGTGTTTAGCAAAATGTGTTGCGCCGACCCCAAGCAATTGGGATACGGGCAGGAAGATGATGTAAGACAAAACTTAAATTAAATAAAAGCTCGAAAAAATAAAAACAAAAAATAAGGAGAACACTACCCGGATTCGAACGCGAGTCACCTTGTTTGGTAGGCAAGCGCACTATCGCCGCAGCTACCATAACTTTAAGATGACTGTTGAATTAACGGATATGCTTCCACACAAAGACGCGAATCGGCTCAGTCACGCCACCTACGTCAAAAATTTTGAATTTGCGTGATTCCGTAGAAATGAGACATTTTCCCGGGTAAAAGTAGCCTATGTGTTATTCCAGATGCCCTTTTATATTTCTGCAAAGTTTCATGTCAATCTAATCAGCCGTTTTTGCGTGATGTCGTAACAAACACACACACAAACATCCGCCTTTATAATATTAGTAGGATTTCAAACTTCTTCTTTTCAAATGTTAATGAGTAACACATTAGGGAGCGAAACGCGTATGCATGAAGTAATAAACATGGTTATGATTTTAATTTAGTAGTTAGGGCAGAAATTTGTTAAAAAGTGTAACGAAATCAAGCAAAAAAATATTAAATGCCAGCAATGCATTCTTAGAATTGTAAAACGTGTCATAACAATAGTAAATTAAACCTAGAGAAGATGTCCTATCATAGGAACCATAATAGGTAGTCAACTTCAACCAAATTCAAACCTAGAAGCCTATTCAGGGTTGTCAACTGCTGCCATCTATATTCCCGTAGGATAGAATAAATAATAGTTCTTCCGCGGTAAAAAGTATGTCATTGAGTGACACGTATAGCTCATTTGAGTAATTTTGGAAATAAATTGATCGATAACCCAAAAACACACCTACTTTTTTATACTTTATTTATTTATTCATTTTATATATTATTTTGTAATAGGAGATAAGATTGTGGTTCACGAATCACGATGGGGAACAATAGGGCTGGCGTATGCTTAATGTATTAAAGCCCTTTACCAAATAAATAGAATAAAAAAAACACATCTAGATCTGCCAAAACATCACAACTAGGCGACTTGAGCACGATGTCACTTACCAACCAAACTAAACTACTGACTCTCACGCGAGAAAACGTTACAAATTATGTAAATACCACTAATGGTGATCGAGCATTCGTGCCTCTGATAGCACGGTTCCTTTCCATTTGGGACAGCCGGAAAATATGGCGGTTTAGATAAAATTATTAGAATTTACGAGGTTATGATAGGACACTGGGCAATTTAGTATAAGTGGCGACTATTTTTAATGGTGCGATATTTTGATCTCAAGCTAAGAGTTCATCTCTTTTATTTATTGATGGAATTTATTTATTAACTGTTGTTGATAATTAATTAAAGTTAGAAATCAATGTTATTCACGGAGTCCTCAAATCAGCAAAAAAGGATCTTTTATTATTTTTAACTTTTGCTCATAGGGTTATGCCTTTTGAAGAGTATGGACAGTTACTTATTTTATTTAACTTAGCATGTTTTATTCATAAGTGGTTCCTATCTGCCGGTTGACGCGCATTGATGCGCCGACGTATAGATGTAAGCCCGGTTTAAAACCAATTCAACCAAATCGTTTTAAACGAAAAAAACCGTTTTAAATCATAAGCAACCGTTTTTTTCGGTTTAAAACGGCGGATGGTTGATAACAATGTTTTATTGATTTTAATACATTTTCGTAATATTACAAAGGTAAGGATCACTGAAATGGATTAATGATGTGATTTTGCGGGTTTATTACCTAGTTTGTCGCTCCGAGGCCCGAGCGTAGGTAACCTATGATGAGCAAGTCAGTGTAAAATCGTTGGAAACACCGAATTTTGTATATACAGGGTTATATTAATAATTTGGATGTTCCATACAAAAATTCATACCTAAGTACCTACTCGGCAAAAATTTTTTTGCATTTCGGCACGATTTTTCTACAACGGCCCTGAAATATTAGTCAGACGTGGCGATAGCGGCTGTATTGTAGGTACCTACGGCTGTTTACGCTCTGCCTACCCCGCAAGGGATAAAGGCGTGATTTGTGTATGTATGTATGTGTATGTAAAACACAGAACTTTTTTTTTTGTAGGCGAGTTTTAAACGGTTGAAAACGGTTGATTTCAGGTTTTAAACCGCGAAATTTGGTTTTAAACGTTTTAAACCGGTTGATTTACATCTGTACGCCGACGTGCGCAGGCGCAGGCAGTGACATGTCACCCGACACTGTCGCGCCGACATCAATGCCAGCTAATTTCTTACGGTCCCGTGCTTTTGTCACACACAATACTTCCCCATTATAAAAACCTTGACACCCTATATTTTTTGTCAAAATCATACAATCAAATCTGAACTGTAACACATTGGAATAAAATCTGAATTAGTTTTAAGGGTTGTGAATAGAGTGACAATGGTTTTGACTTCCGCGCGGACAATTTTACCCACACATTAGCGGCTGCGCGTGAGTGGAGAGATAACTTCATTATGCCCATTTAGTCACACGATTCACTTCCAAATTTAAATAGAATATATTGCCTCGTTGGTTGATAAGGGTCGCTTTCATTGTGCACTATCTGCTTTTAAATGTTTAGTAAAATATTGCACGAAATTTATGAATAAATTTGAATTAGTTTCAAAATCTTTATTGATTTATTAAATGTAGCATTTTTATGATGACATTATTTGTTATTTGAATAACCGTATTACTGGCTTTTTCTAAAAATAAATAGAACTTCAAAAACAATTTGAGAAATAAAGATACAGTAACGCACGCAGTATCAACATTTAAAAGCAATTTCAAAAGAAAATGGTACAAGCATACAAATTATGTCGTAGGAAGCATTTCGTCGATCGTTGAAAGCACAGCGTGTTTCAAAGCTGGTTTCCCATTTATTAAAGCAATGGCGCATAATCCAGCGCGTCGCCTTCATAATGTAACACATTAGAACGTCTTAATTTCAATCTCGATAAAAGGCATAAAGAACAGTTTTATAAAACCGACACGGACCCATACAGCCCGCTGTTCACTGGTGTCAAAATGAGGCTGTATATTTTATTTTATTTCAGCTGATAAAATGTTCTTTTAAATGTTTGACAAAATGATTTATGATTGTCAGGCGAAATTAAATTATGCTGTGTATTTTACATGTATTGGACTTATTTTACTAACAGACTATCTAGAAGTATAATTTAAATAATATAATTTAAATCTTAGTAGGCAGATGAACTTCGCTCCAATGAATTTACGCCATATACTTGCAAAACTCACTATTTAATTTGACAGAGGTTGGCAATGGTAGGGAAAAGTAAAATAATATTTTTTATGGAAACCTTCACTGTTGGTGGCTATTTTAAAATTTCTGGGTGAAATTCTAAAGTACAATTTTGTTCGCGCCGTGAATGGGGTGGCCACACCTCATTTGTGTCCGTGCGACATAACTCGCGACGACACCGGCTCGCGATTATCGTAATCATGTTGTGTCCCTTCGCGCGGCGGCGGCTTTGATGTGCCGACACCGCTGTAAGGTGACCATTCTTTCGTTAATTTCTGGGACATTAACTCAGTTCTTTTTGTAGGCTAGGAACTGGGACTGCGTTGGGATATCGAAGTAAGATAACCAAGAAAACGTACAAAGACTTGTTATGAAAGTATAAAATTATAATGATTTATTATAGTTATTTGTAATAACTTATAGATCGGGAAATGAAAACAGCGTACATGGATCGGTCGATAGTGGAAAGTGACCTGAGCCATCTCCAAATCTATAACTCACAGGAGTAGTGTAGGACAGGGATCACTAGAAGGAGCTCATTTCGGAAGCCAAGATCCATTATGGGTCACTGAGCCAGCTTAGTTATAAAAACTACAATACTAAAAACGAACAAACTACGAACTAATTTAGAAATATATCAATTTACGATATCCCAAAAACTAACTAAATATGGAACCCCTTTACTCCAGCCCACGAGCAGATTAAGATCTCGTATTATATTGGAGATAAGGAAAATTAATAAGGTACATACATAATATTATAGTTAATAATAACGACATCTCATGATATATCGCGCTGCGGGTCGTGCCGCGGACAGCTTCCAAATATAGACATTAAACCAAGTAGAAGAAGATACTTAATGACAATGTCATATTCGAAACGGATAAATATTTCTGGAGTAGGTGATGAATTCAGTAAGTACTAATGTCTACTTGCTTCGGTAACATTCAGAGTTTGACATTGTTGAAAGTTAATTCAGGGGACTGGATGAAAAAGCAACATTTCTCCAAAAAAGTTTTTTAAATCGAAATATCCAAGGTGGTCCTTTGGCTCAAGTGCTTATTTACAATAATAATCTATTCAACGATTAAGAAAGCTAAAACCCCATAGATAATTTGGGAGTTGACAATGGCTTGAATGCTAAACTTTAGCAAAACGAGATCAGCCGTGAATGAGTCGTCCCGATCGCTGCGACCAAAATAACGTGATTAGGGACCGGTGCGCGATGTTTGCCGACGCTGTCCTTTTGCCGGCTCCAAATAAAATAAATAAATCTCTGAGGATAATCCGCCATGAATAAATAACTCCCATCAGCCGCTTTGTCGTCGGTGACGTATTTTCTATTGACAAGTTTTTGCGGACGCTAAGCTACAAACTTTGTTGTGCTGGCCGCGGAACACTTTGTCCAAATAAAGTCTTCGCTGATGGCGAAACTTGACTGAAAATACGGTTTGTCAATCTGTCACCAATCTCGCCAATCCTCACTGGAGTTTCAGCTCTATTCCCATTGCATTGATTTCTATTTCGTCGGGCCGGGTTGTTGCGTTTTTAAATCCAATGTTGGCTATAATCCGTCGGCGCTTAGTTTTGATGTTCTCGAGGATGTTTTTGAGTGAAACGTTCACTTTCATCGGGACATCTGTCTTTGCGATAATTAGCAGCGCGCGGGTGGCCTCCGCCTGTGGTCCTGCGACGACAACTTGCGACATACATCTCCATTCTTCTCCATTATTCTTCATAATAACCCCTTTTGTTACCATTGTCATCACTGTTTTCACTTTCTCAGTAAATCCTTTATGAAAAGTAAACAGAAAATGATATTCGACTCGCAGATAAGAAAAGGCAAATCTCACTGTCGCTTCACGGTTAAAATTAATGCAATTATAAATCGAGACTTAGGTATCATAATAAATTATGCCGACAGAAACCTGCTGAGTGACTCAATCGGCAAACAAATTAAAGAATTAATTATAAATGCAAAAAATGCACTCGTACTTTGAATTTGTATTTTAATTTGACCAATGTTATCTTTATCGTCCCTGCCACTTTGTTTTTATACTTTATTGTATAAGAAATTACTGCAGGTGACCTTTAGGGGAGATACAAGAAAAGAACAACCGAGTCCCTAATTATGAAAATCCCAATATAGGTAGGTACATATAAGGTGGACTTTATTAATAAGACTTTGCTAGATCGAGAGTCAGACGTGGTTCCGCGAGGGTACTCGTAGCGTAGGTGTATCATTGAAATAAAAACAAGCAAAGTGTTACACACTGTTCTTGGTCTAATTTTCTTGACACACAAATAACTGTATCTGCAATCTTGCATATCATCAAAAATTGTATAGTACAACACGGTTGTAATGTAACACATAAGTCAGAACATGAAATTAGAATACTGCCTTCTCATACTTCCTCCCGTATTCTTACGCCTTTGTGCTTCACATCAAACTCGGCCGGTCGTTAATTTGCGCCTTATTACGGAACAAAACGTCTTTGTTTTGCGCGTGATTGTGGTGTGAAGTTGATATGTTTATTAGAAGCCGCGAGAGGGCGGGGCTTGACGTCATGACGACTGAACAATGCTGCCGGCGAGCTTTGATCCACCAGGTAGAAGCGTCATTTTTGATGTGGTGAAAAGATTGGGGATTTTTATACCTACAGTATATTTTGTTGCACAAAGTGCCGCAGAGGATAACCCGCATGTAGCGAAATGTTAATGGGTGGCAATGAATTTGAAGATGGTTTTAATGATGCGTGAGCTGCAATTCTTCTCAAATAAATCTTTTTTTCATGGATTCTTAACTGCAAGCTAAACATTTTACATTTCTTTAAATTTTAATAATATAACAAGTTGCAGCTAAAGCTTAAAGATCATGTACGATGTATGCATAAATAACACTACCTGAACATTATTGTCTGTGTCATGTCATATGGCCTGGAGAAGGGTTGAAGGACAACAACTGAGCTCGCAAGTGTGAGAAGACAAAGGTGTATAAGTCATCAAATAAATGAATCGTTTATCCCTTCTCAAGCTCGCTTGATCTATGCCGGCAGCAGGAACACCGCGTCATCCGCACTAATAAGCCTTACCTTAGCGCGGCCCGCGAATAATTGAGTAATCTCAATAATTGCGGCCCCAATTCTGATACCCCACCCCTTCCTCCCCCTCTCTTCCTCGCCCTCTCCCCCGGCCCGCGTCGGGTTTCACAACCTTTCAATTTTCTGTTCGGTAGCTTTGTAGCAACGCTATTGTGCCCCATTGTTCGCTATTTGTTCCTACACCTGTGGTTCACGTCACAGAGTAAATAATTTGGAAATATTATAGCCGAGGAACACGTCAGTCATTGTTGAATTCATTATGAAAATTACACGGTTGCGGCCGCGGCAGCGCTCTTCAATTTTCATATATTATCGAATTACAAATCATTGTGTTATTGTAAGACAAACATTTGGTCGGTCATGCTCAGGGCGATTTGAGAGACGCCGGCCTCTTGTCTTGCGCCGCGACTGAGCAATACACCTTCAAAACACAATGTACACAATACCATATTGAGAAAATTGGCCAATTATCTGAAATAGATGCCGTTTCTGGCAAATTCATTTTGTTATTAACTCTTCGTTATTGTAAGTACCAACATTTACAGGTATCATTATAATCAAAATACATAGGTGAATATTTTATTTTACGGAATTACATTATATGAAACGTTTTCCTGAAATTATCCGCAGTTTTACAACGTGACGGTCACCCTACAAAAGCTACTTTCGCACTTTACGCGATAAAATTATTAAAAGTAAAATTGTTTATAAGGGTTAGTACACACGAGCGTTTAGCGAGGACAGCGGAGAAGGACGAGTTAATTAAGGCCCGTCCACACGGACGGATTATCGCTCGTGAGTGGCGTGCCTAATGCGCGCGCGCAACTTTGCCATATCGACGCATTCGTTTATTTGGTGACCATTACTTATTTTTATGAATTTATTTACAGAATTAATAAAATGTAGTATTATAAATGACAGGAAATCCACAAATTACCGTTACAAATAAATTACTACTAAAGTGAAAATGCAGCACTTGAAATGCTGTTGGTCAATGTTACTTAAATTACTGGTCAAAATTAAAATACATACCTACATATCCACTGACTGCAGTGATTGCTTATGATAGTTGTATTTTCTGGTCTGAGGTTGATTGCCAGGAGATTCAGTTAAAAATTATAAATCACTGCGACGGACGTCGTCAGCGTATACAAAAAAAACGCATGAAAACTTTTATAATTGTTCCATCTACAGGAAACCAAGAGTTAGTTTAACAGGTCGTTAAATTCGTTTCTAACAATATCTATATTTTACGACCCACTATGACATAATTAGCATCTTCAACCCAAAATCTGTCCCAAATATTGTGTCTTTCAAAGGAAATAAGGTTTCTTTATTTCGCGGCTTTTGAACCAGTGGTTCTGCATGAAGGGAATGGAAGTGTTACCACGTGTGAGTGTTACAGACAAACAGACAGACCGCCGCGGTTGTTGTTTAGAGATAGGTTACACGTGTCACCACGTGGTTTGAGTTAGTTTTGACATCTATGTCGTTATGGAACACTGGTAGGGCCTTAAGTAGAGTAGATACATGGTTAATAGGTAAAGTAGATATGAAAACCAAAGGACCTAGTTAAGTCAGGTCAAACGGAATCCTATTGCTGAGACTTCGCTGTCTGTCCGTCTGTCACCAGGCCGTACCCTCATACGCCGTATTAGTTAAAGAATTGATATTTTCATGCCGTATTACTGTTGCCACTATAACAACAAATCCTAAAAAAATATTATACCTACCTAATATGAAAATTAAGGGGGGCTCTCACACAAAAAACCTTCAGGCCACTTTTTAACACAATAATGCGGCACTCTTGGTGCGCGAGTTCAACGTGCACTCGTCCGATTTTTCTATCACGAAGATCCTTGCACGGAGAATCAGTCATCTTCTCCTTTCATTCGTATTCTATCTACATTTCAACTTTTTGCTTCTTCGTAGCTCCGCATCCCTCTAGCAAAATATTGAATATCAATTCATGCAAATAATATCGACGTAAAACCGATCAAACACGATGTCACAAAACCCCATTGGCAACAATATGTCCCTCATTACGCGGACAATAGCCGACACCTGAGTTCCTCCCTCCCCCTCCAATCATATCAATTATCCGGCGATTTCCTCTTCCTGCCCCTCACCCCTCACTCCTCAAACCTCAGTCCTTTAACCCTCCGTTACCTGGGGAGGCTAGTGGAGTGAACTCTGGCACTTGATATCGAAATCTTGGATTCGATTATTTGAGAAAAGTAAGACTCACTTCTGGCTTTTTGTGAAATATGATGACTACTTGACTAGTCTACAGTTATTAGAATATTTTTCAAAAGTATTTTTATTTTTTAAAATACTGCTGTCTCTATAAAAATTTTCCTACAGATTCGAAACGAAACACATCTCCTTTGAGTCATAGAACTTTAAACTGTTAAAATATGACGTGTGAATTTAATTCAAAGATTTCGTACGGGTTGCCATATCTTATACAATATGTACTAGGTATCTGTAATTTGAACTTCAAATAAGTTCCGCAACCCTCAAATATCATTTATTTATTTAAGTATATCAAAAGCAAGTACTTCATGCCCTCTCGCACCCTCTTAAAGCTACGAGAAAACCCGATTAGGGATCTTTAAATTCAAGGTGTCATGGTGAACTTAAACTCCCGCACCCCGAAGGAATAATACAAGAGGGTGCAATTGAACGAGAGAGCAACAGTTGATTTTACAAATACAAATACAATCCATTTATTTCCACATTTATAATCACAAATGACAATAATATCGTAGGTACATTTTAACATTAGGCAGTTTTACTAAGGAACTTGATATCAGTTAGGTACATTAGTGGAAGAAAGGTGTGAACACAGCATGGCTGATTTTAAGTCCACCCTAAGTCAAAGAGTGAAGAAGAAGATCATTTTACATAATGAGTTAAAGTAAAGATTTTATTGAGATTGAGAGCCTAATTTCTTCATGCCTCTCGCTTTTGTAGGATTTGAAACTTATTCCTTGTGTATGTATTAGAGGCAAACAAAAATTAATCAACTTTTCTATCACCTACCTACCGAAATTGTTACATACTAAACACAGAATATTTGAAATTATAGTGCACTAAGACCCCGTAGGAACCATCAATTGAGTGCAAAATTCCCTATAGGAATAATCAGTAAGAAATTTAAATAAATACGTCTGCTTTGAAGACAAATCTTTCTTATTTTCCATAATTTATCCAACTGAAAGAAAGCTACCCAACAACAACCAAGATGTATCCCGAATCCGACGGCCCGTAAAAGAAAACTGTTGTGAATTTGTTTGTGCGAATAATGTGAGATGTTCTTTATTTGAGTGTCCGGTTACACTGACACAAAGGAAACAGCTGGGGTGGACATAGTCCATGATTTGGTTTTGTAGGAAACATGTCGTAAATGTAGAAGAATATTTTGCAAGTATCTTATTTTATCACGCACTTTTTATAACATTGTCCTTGTTTTGCTACGGCGTAGCACTTGCGTAGCTACATTTAAAAACAGAATCTTTATCACGAGCATATTGTTATTGAAGATAGAGTCTTGATTGTGTTTCGTTTTTCGTACCGATCTTTGATGTAATAAACATTGACCTAACACCAAACTGTACAATACTGAAGCACAGTATACATATTCACATTGCAATCTTAAATCTATCTATCCCTGTATGCCCTATGCATACATTTAAAACCTAGATATGTAATCGCCAACCGTCTTTAATTGCTCCCTTTGCCTAGTGTAGTGAGTCAAGCCATCAAACCCCGCAACTGCATCCTCCCCGTCCCGGCGCAGTCGGTCAAACCATCAACCTATCGGACCCCGACTCTACCACCCACTGCGACTCTTGAGCTTTTAATTACGACGCTACGTTTTGAGAATATGGCATCTGTCAACAGGTTCCTAAATCGTGATTAAGGTTTTGCAAAAATAGATCGATTTTTAGCCCGATAATTATGAACGTACACACGCATTCCGAGTGCAAACATGACATCAAAGATTTCTCGCGCCAGTTGTCATATCTCGTACAAATCACTCATTATTGTATTATACTTTGATATTGGCGAAATACCTACGACTAAAGAAATAAGAACGCTAGTGGCTTTGCCACCTCAAAGAATAGGTTTCTGATAAGTGGTACTCTAAATAGAACCACCATGAAGAAACATAACTCAGGAATCCTGGCTGCAATACCTCGTCCGCAGCAGAGCAGTGCCCGCCTAATTAGCGAGTGTCAACTATGCCAACCACTTCCATCAACCTCCCGCACTTCCATACACCACCATACAAAAACTACGGAAACGTCTTTGGCGGTGGTTCTGCTTTTGACGCATTCCTAACGTGCCTACGATTAATAAATAATATTAAGGCAAAGGAACCGCCAATGTCGTAATTTGCATAGGAGATAGGAGATGTACTTATTCAGGAAATCCTTGTGATTTTTAAGCAGGAGTGAAAGTAATGTGCAGTGTGACGTAAACAGTTTTTAATCTTCTCCTTTTAATATCCACTCTCAAGAAAATTCTTACATTGAGGCAATTGTATCAACAGGTACGTAGTAGGTATGATGAGGCGCTTTACACACAAAACGTATTTTTTATGTTATTTTTGCACTGCGCTATCGCAGCGTTAGGAATATGCGAATTTCTGTCCAACGGTTCGGTTTTTGTCAAAGCGCTTAATTATGCGAAATTCAGAATTTCTTGAATATGACCTAAAAGAAGTACAATTTGCACATTGCGATTACCACCTATGCAGTTGCCACCCTCATGCAAATAGTGGAGAAACGCATTCAACATTCCTAAACGCAGTCGAGCAGTAACCGCCTTATTACCAAGTGACAACGATGTTGCCATCTTTCAAATAAAAACCTCTGACGATCTTTGGCGGTGTCCCATTTGACACATTCCTGGCATGGTTTCGATTAATAAATATTAGCGGTAAAGGAGCCGCCGACACGAGGTGCTCATTTGCAGACGCGTGGAGATATTTCCGCACTCCTGCGCAGCTGGTTATTGAAATGTTAGGGTACTGATGGAATCATCAACACTTCACGGACAAGCAGAGGAATTTATTTATAGAGCTGATACAAGGAAGACCTCCTATGAGATTTGAAAAGAATCTGAATTTGCCCCGTTTTCGCTCTAATACAACTGCCACAACCACAACAGTCCACTGCTGTATATGAGCCCCCCTAATTGGTGGGCAGGTAAGTATTGCGGGAAAATTGGCAACGGAGGTGCAAGGTGTTGTAGATATTCATTGGGTTGATGCCCATTCCATTAATCGCTTTTTATGACACGCACGGGTGTAACTAAGGTTTTTGCACATTTTTATAAAAAATCATTTTACATCTAGTCTTCTGTCTTGTTTTCTGCATTGTACGAAACCTGTATATATTATTTCCTTTGAAGGTTTGGAAACAAATTCGACGAAGACACCTAACCTTAAAGTAAACGAATATAATATTACAAACCAAACAGCCCTCAGTCGGTGGCTACTATCTTACGCAAGCCGCGCACCGCTCAGCCAAACGCAACAAAAAAACTCAAAAAACTTAATAGAAAAACATTAGGGCTCATGAGTTTGGTAAAACACCAATTATGTGAGTCGATAAAGCAAACATGGTCGTGCATCGGCGCCGGCGCACGCTAAAAAACACTCGATGCCACCCAAGAGAGCACCCTCCGGTAAAAACACGGGGTTGTTGCAGCGATTGGTTCCGTACCACTGGTAAAGGCACCGCAATTTTATGCGGAACTAAAACATCTTTGCAATAAAAGATGCGGTAAGTATGGCGTACCGTAGGTAGTCAAAGAATACCTACACAAGAAGCCTTCAGATCGCAGCCACCCCCAACCCACGCGCTGTTTCTCTAATTTATGTCGCGGCTATGAATTCCGTTTTAGTACCCACGAATCGCCACATTTTGATAACATTATTCAGATGAAAACGTTATTTGGCAGTTAAGTATAAAGTTCCACTTTGACAAAAAACATATGCAATAACCATTACTGCAATTAATTCAATCGTGGAGTTTAGGATTAATGAGATGGTATAACAACACGCGCTTAAAACCTTTGATGTCATAATTCACTAATACACAACCCTTGTCTGTTTACTTGGTTAAACTAGACGCAGGTGTATTTCCGCACTTTCCACCCTTGGGTTCACTCATATCTACAGATCCCTAACAAGGTCAAATGAAGCCGTTTAAAAGGCTACACTTAGCAAAATTTCGATAGCTGGTTATCTCCTACACCACTTGAGCTAGCTGGGTGGCATCTGTCGAAGAACCCTCTCAATTGGCTATAAATCTTTGACTAATTCTGAAGATTAGCCTATGAATACACAACTTTTTCAGGACAGCAACACGTGTCGTTGTCAGAGCCTTTTTAGCGACGACAAACACGCAAATCGGAGAAACTGACGTGGATAATCAGGGGTTGGATTGGAAGTGAAAAATTGTGTCGTGTCAGGTCGTGTTTTTGTAGTCCCAAAAAACATTGACATTTTGAAAGCGAATATAGCAAAATAAATCTTTCTATCCTATTTTGAATAAACATAGTAAAAATCTGCCTCTCCTTCAGTAAATTGATTGACCCAGATTGTTACCAATATTTGGTAGCGTCCATTGAAAATCATAGTGTCATGACAAGACCAGCCAAGTTAACTACTACGCGACCAGCGTAAATGACACTATGATTGCGAATGGACTATAAAAGTCCATAATTGAAAATGAAGAGCCGCCTTCATCAAGCCGACAGTTTTTGGTGTAGATCTTAAAATAAAAGCTACAACATTGTACTTATCCTTACCTACCCAAGCATCAAAGCTACTCGTATTACCCTTATCTGAGAAATATGAGAGTTAACGAGGCAGTAACTATCCACAGCAGAGGCAACAAAAACCATCGTAATTGCGTAAACAAGCCCGCATGAGTAACAGACAGACACCGCAGTTATTGTTACTAGCTTAGACGGTAATACCAGTGGTTCTCAAAGCGAAGAGCCTATTCAAAGCTGAAAGAGTGATATGGCTTTACAGCAACTAAGTTTTCGCCTTGCGTGTGTATGTAAATATTTCTCTTGAGTCAGCACGGTATCAACTTCGGTTCTCACATAAAGATCAGTGAAGAAAAAAATCAGCTTTTAGTCACGAAAACGAAACACAACATCATGATTCTTTGATAAGAGCTCTAAGTTAACAATCTTGTACTAAATGAAGTCTTATTCATCAATTAGGTACTGTTTGCAATTTTTGATTACCTTCTTCTTTATCTGAACATCCACAAGTAGCAGCTCAGTTAACAAAGGCGACACAAACTTTTGAGAACAACTGTTTCTAACAGTTATTTTTATTTATTTACCGTGATGCGAGTGCGTCGGAGCGTGCTGACCACCCCGGGCTAATCCCGAGGCCTAAAACAGCGGATTTGCTTTCAGCGGCAGCGGTGCGCGCGCGCAGCGACGGAACTGATCTAAACACGCTCCAAACATTCGGCGAGCTCAAAGAGGCGGCCGTTTGATGGTGCCGCTGCTGATGCTGGCTGTACGTGTGAGGTGGACTAGAGCTAAGGCCAAGGATCACACACGTAATAGTTTGCGACATTATAAATAAACAAAATTACAAAAGAAATACTTATCTTATCTCTCTAAGGCACTTTACACACATAACGCCCGTTTCGACGCTATTTTTGCGCTAGGTGGAAATTCGCATTTTCCTACCACCTAAGCAATCCAATGTTCAAAAACACCGCGTCGATTATTTTGCGGTTTAAGAATTTTCACGCTGAAGAGCCACTCAAAGGCGTTGGGCTAGGAAACAACAGAAAATTATGAAATAACTTTCATATTATCAGATACCGGAGATTCCACAACCAGCAATCTACAAATCCATAAATAATTATCAAAGGGAGCCGCCCAAATGCTCAAAATCATGAAAAATGGAGTTACAGTAGGAAGTTCACGACATCAGAGGAACCTCTGACGATGAGGTCACGGGTGGTTGCCGCGACAAACCGTCTGTCTCCTCTACAACTTCCATGCAACCTCGTTATTATGAGAAATTGAGGAAAAGGAATGTTGATTGTCTTTGCATCCTTTCTGGTATCGTTCGGAAGTGTAGGGCCAAGTACGATATACCTTTATACTTACATTCATACATTATCGTGCCTACATCCCTATTGTGATATATGGCCGTTTTTACAGTCGTAGATGGGTCGAAATTAAGTTTAGCTTTAATCTACCTAATTAGATACAGAATATTCACAAATATTTACTATCCGAAGGAGGAAAAAAAATTAACACTTTTCATAGTAGGTATAGGTATACACACTGTTACTTAAACGCGGCTGGATGTGTGTGTACCTACGTCACCTAGGTACCACAAGAATTCTGTAACGGGTATCAATTTGGATCTAAATTAATCACCACGGAAGATTTCATATAGGTAAAATCAAGGGTTAATTTACAAAGCACCAAAGAATAAGTATTAGTTCTCAAGTTGTTTAGAATTTTCCACACCTCAAAATTGAAGTTATCGAACTTGGCACCTCTTTAACACCCAAAGATCCCTCAATGACTAAATATAGTCTCATTAGCACCTCTGTGACGTCATCCGCACGGGAGGTCTTCCTCAAAGCTACGATATGACAAATTACACCAAAATACCTCCACGTGTTCACGAGATCGTTACACGGCTGGTGTTACTCGTAGTTACATTTGCAAAGGGAATTGCATGCTTGGGAGGGTTACCTCCCACTGTCAAGATGGTTTCCATTATTTATTGAGAGAGTGAGATGTCAATTGTCAAGGACTACAAAAACTATATAGCTAGCTAGAGTTATGTTACAGGTAGACCTCGTCAGACCTTACCTTATTCCTTTTCTCAATAACATTTTCTAAAGATTATGATATTTTTGAGTGCATGTAAAGGAAGGCTACCGTTACCGCTACGTTTGAAATTACTGTACAAATGTTCTATTGCTGGTTATTACTGTAGTTTCTAAAGTAAGACGCGAAATACCTGCGTATTCACTCAATGTTACGTGATGTTACAAAAAAAAATCACGATATTCAATCCGCGGTTGAATTAAACGCTTGTAAAGATTTTCGTCTTCTACCCCCTAGTGAAAATTAGGGGCAAAATTTCGTTATTATTTACCAACATAATGCTCCAAAAATATTTGATCGATGGCCCCAATAGATGCAGATGCGACAGACATAAAATTTGTAAACACCAAGAGCGGTTGTAACAATATTATCTATCAACATTAGCCCGATTGTGATTTTATTGAGGGTTGCTCCATGGGTGCTCCTATTGTCCTCATACCACTTGAAACAGAATCTGTAAAAATGTAATTTGAACCTTACGGTAAAGAAATAAGGTTGATATGGGGCGAAAAGTTACGTTTGCAATTTAACCGTTTCAGCCACGCTATAAAGCAGCTCTACAACTTCAATTTGGACTCTAAGGCAAGGAAAATAAAGGCGATATGAAGTGTAATTTGACGTGTGTAATTTAAATGGCAAAGCGTGATCGTGTTTGCAATTCACAGGACATGTGGGAACACGGATTTTACAGCTTCATCGTGATTTTGTGAACTTCCAGCACTCGGAGGGTGCGAATTGACACAGATTTACGGAAAGGGTGAGTTCCCACAAGTTATCTTGTAATGTAGGGCTGTCTGTTTGTAATGCATTTTCCTTTTCATTGAGAGCATTTAACACAATAACCTCCTGTTTAATGTGAAATGTCGTTTAGTGGGAAATGTAACTACATTATTCAGTATTGTTGTGAAGAAATTTTATAGCCGTTAATATTGAGCATATTTATTGATGGCTTTATCACTTAAACCGTCTAGACAAAGACGTAGTGCTTTATTATCGCGTTAGTGTAACTTTATTCTTTTACCATCCACCCACACTCAACTAAGCGATCAACACATCATGCTACAAATAAAACACTTTAGTAACCATAAACGTAGAGCTTTCATAGAGACCAAACGACGATGTCGATGTGTGAATAAACAACTGAATTTACCGTGAGGGTTTATGGTCTTATGGATCATACAAATCACGTACCTACACACTCCAGTAAGTTTTAAAGAGGTTCTGTGCGCAAGAGTGGTGCCAGGACAAAACACGCCGCACAGTGCGCCGGAGCGTCCCCGCTTTTAGGACACAACGCTCCGCTAATGACACCAAGTATCGGCGATTTGATACAAGCGATTGCACACCATCAATACCATCCGTACACCCCAAGCTCCATTCGCAACGACCGTGCACGCAGTCAATGCAAAACAACTCATGTAGAAACGGATTACAGCGCAAAATTGGGTGACAATCAGAAAACAATGTTTGCAAAAATGAAGACATAAGCGTCATATATTGAGGGCGAATGCCATAAAATATTATCATTTATCATTGGGCCGTGTTTGCTGTTGCCGGCGGTTATTGTGGTGACGTCATTATTCCGCGCATCTGCGGCGGTTCCGTATTGTCGTGTATAAATCGAGCATCTAAAAAATTGTGCATGAAACAAGATGGTCGCGGTGTAAATAGCACAATGCGGTTGGGGTGAGTCGTAAATTTTTCGTTTGTTAGCAAAATACGGACAATTTATTAGGTCATCAAAAACTCTTATAAAAAATAGACAAGCATCTATAACGAACATTATACTTATTATGCGTACAAATTCTCTTACAACTACGAGTCGAACACTTGCATTAAAAAAAATACAAGGCCTAGAGGTGCTGATCATCATCATCATCTTCCTGCCCTGGTCCCAATAAGTTGGGGTCGGCGCAACATGTTTTGTTAGAAAACAAAATCATGCAGCCAAAGGATTTATCAATGTTTTATGACCGGCCGCCTGCCTGACGTTAACCCTCTTTGGGAATGCTATTGTAGGTGGTATCACCGCCAATATGCGTTTGACCATAGTCGACAGATATTCAGCTGATATCAAAAACTACAAGTGTCGCCTTTTGCGAAACACCCTGAGTGGACTAGGGATGACAGTATTCTTAGCCTTTACCACACGGAAAAGGTGAAGGTGCTGATATTCATCATAATTTTTAACACGTTTTAAAAATTATGTGGCTGTGACTTGTTAATTAAATCAGGCACCCAGCAAGTTTGTCTAAAATTTTGATGTCGGATTTTGTTTAAACGATTTATTCTTCGACGTTATATATTTTCACCAGTCAATTTATCATTGGCGACACAACAAATGAGTTTGGCAAACACATCGCTAATCCCGCATTTGTACAAGCGTTGTGTGCGCTCGCGCAGCTTTGGCAAAATGGCCGCGCTAATGTTGCGAAACATTCATTTAAATAGGGGACCGGTGTTTATCGTTATTATTAAGTTGTAAGCGACTCGGTGTGACTTCCGCACATTCATCACGCGGTATAAAGCCGCAGCAGAATGGCTGGTCTCCGAGCGTGCCAAATCTATTCACCGAGCACATTGCGCTTTTTGTCCGCTCGTCCCACTGTCCGGCCATGATGGTTTTATTGCGGGTGCATTTTCAAAATTATTGGACCCTCTTTCTTAGGCGTCGAGTTATATGGCTGCTGTAAAACAATAAATAAGTCGATTGTTTACAGTGTTAGTGGTTTGTGTGGGTGCTTCGTCACGCGCCACGAGACCGCTGGCCAGGATGATGGCGTGTTAACTCCATTGAACTGCGGTCTCGATGCGATGACGAGCTATTCTCCAACACCCTGGTAATGAATACCATTTAGTGGTACTCTTAGAAAATGTAGAGGGTCGTAAATGCGTAATTTATATAGAACAGTGGGGCGCGCGGTGTGGTCAGCGGACACATTGGTAAAAGCTCGTTACGAGCGTGACCACAGATCGATTTGTTATGGTTTATTTTTTCCAACAAACAAAAGATTCGTGACCGCAGGAGACGATTTACGTTTAAAGACAAATCATGAGGAACTGAGACGCATTGTTGATAGCAAAGAGCAAATCTGCAGAGTCGTTTTCTATTGTGATTGCGAAAGAGAAGCTGAAATGTGCTGACAAATAGACGATGCCTCTAGGGAGATGCCAACTAGAAAACTACAGGAGTTCTCCCTGAGGAGTAAATGTTAATACTTACTTCATTACTTTGCACTTTAAATATCTAAATAAAAGCTTCTGGGTTTTACGCCCAGCACAAAAAAAAAATATTTTCTAGACATAAAAGCATGCCGCTAGGCAAGCCTTGTCATCTAGTTACATGGGGATGAAGCCATATACGGTAATAAAAGCCGCGATCAGGAACCTAGATGGCTTCATGATCATAAAATTTTCTCTAATATTGTTAAACTTATTGGATGTTTTATAAAAGTAGCTTTATATGCTTGCCACTAGAATTTAGATAATTTTATGTTAAAACTTTTGCGGTTTCTACATTAAGTATGAACTACATTTGCTTTAATAGGATTTCTTATTATGTACCTAAACTCTTAGTTATGCTATAACTTTAAGAATTTCGTTCATGTTACTAAGGTCGAAAAACCTCTACATTTCCTAAATCAATAATTTAATAACATTTAATCAACCTTGGAATCTGTGTAAGAAATCCAATATTTATCTAACAGTCAAAGACCCTCCTTTTACGAAACGGAAATGTTTTATGACATTATCGGTGCCTTTGGTGCTCTTGTACATAATCTTCTTATGTCCGAAGAATCAACGTAAATCAAAGTGAAATGTATGCACAAGCAGTCCCGCGTCGCCGCTTGCACAAAACCACCGGATCAGTCACCGCTCTCTAATACCTTTGTCGTCTACACGCAGCAGTTAAACATATCGTTACAACTAGAAAAGCAAAATGGTCCTAAACGCCACTGAATCTCCTAAGAAAATCAATCAACCGACCCAACTTTTTAGGTCAAAAATCAACTCCAAAATGCACCTAAAGCCAAAAAGTCGGCTTTAACTAAAAGGGATAAATAGAGACGTCACAGCAAAGCGACCGACGAAAAAACTCACAAAAGCTCCAAGTTTTGGATACAAAGCGACATCGGGAAATAAATTATTTCATCTGTTCAGGCCTTTCACGATAATATTGGCAAATGTTTCCATTTGGAGCCGGCCACGCCCCGACACCGATACCCACGGGATGACATATCCCGACACGAGACCGCGGCGATCGAATCGAACCCTTGCGAGATGGTAACAGGGTTGGGTCTCGCGTGCAGGAGTCGGGCGCCCAGTGGGCCGCGGCGTGTCACAAAGTCGACAGAAAGTCACCGTTTCTTTTCTAATTTTTTCAGTAACACCAACATATATTTTGACTGTGATGTTTTTATTATTTTCGTCCGCGTCGCCGTTGAATGGCGATCGGTGATTTTTTCGTAAAGCCGGCGCGGTGGTGTTTATTCACGCAGCATGCGAGGAGCTTCCTCGAAACGCCGACAGACAGACGCACGGACTGCTGGTAATTATCTAATGGCATTATGTTGACTTTTTCAAGTGTTTTGGCTTCCGTTCATCGGGTTGCCATTAATCAAGTGCAAATGGACAGTGGTCCGGAGACAAAGAAGTCGTGGACTTTGTTAGTTTTGGGTTATCATCAAAGAAACCGAACTTTTAAAACGGAGACAAGCAACAATTACGAACAATCTAGATAAAACATCAAACAAAGATACCAATGATTTCGCTGTCGACAGATACAATGGTTGCATCCGTTTGCAATAATTAATGGCTTTGCTAATGTTTTAACAAAATCCATGTTACCAGAAAAACTATGACAACATCTGCCGTTATAGCTCGCGCCTATACAACAAATGAAAAGGCTTCAGCAAACAGCAGCCGCCACAGCAAACAAATAGTCGTTGAAGAAGCAGTAGGCGGCATGCGGCAGTAAGCAGCACACTAAGCAGCGGGTAGTGCACGAGGACCTTCCGCGAACGCAGCGGAACAATGTTCAGGAAACCGACCGGGTGATGGATGACCGACCTTCCGGCTCACTCCCGCTTCGTCTACCATAAGAAACAAACGAAGGAGGAACGTCCTCCTAGCTCTTCGTTTGTTGGAGAGTCCCGCTAGTTTAACGTACAGCCACTATTGTCAACATTTTATAGATTTTTCATCTTGTCTGCACTGGGATGAACTCACATCTTTTTTTCTCCGCAGGAAAAAAGGATAAATATCTATTTAGATGTTCGCGGTTGTACACAATATTAAACTAAGGCCTAGAACGGAATTTTCACCACAATTAGGATTTTGAACACCTCAATATTTCGAAGCGGTTACATGCTCCTTGGTCACGAGATAATCTTAGTCGTTCTGAACTATAAGGAGTTGTGTTCTAGATCAGATGACCAACGTAAATCTATTTTATAATTTAAGCAATACAGTTAAAGCAGGAGTAACCCAACAACTGAACTAGTAAGTGCACATTGCGATCGCAATTGAAGCAGCGTTAACAAGAAAGCATTGCATAATTGGGGCCCCCGGGGGGCACCAGGGGCCCCGGGGCCCTGTCGGTCACAGCGTGAGGGGCGATAAATCACACACTGTAGGATAACAAACTCCAGTTTTGGACAGTTTCTAGAAATGTTTTGGCGTGATTATTGTCTTATCTAGGAAATGAAAGCAGTCAGCACGAGCTTTACAAACAGTTTGATTGTAAAGAGCCAGAGAGGATATTACCAACAGAGTCTCTATGCGAATTTACTTGCTTAGTGAAAAAACAATAAATTTTATTTTAAAACAGTGAAGTGTATGATTTGCTGGATAGAATAGACGCCCAAGAAGTTTGACATGACTCAAAAAGGTCATTAAAAAAAACTGCTTCTGGCGTCAATAGCTTTCAATAGTCAGTACAGTAGTGCATAAAATCGGTTCTTGCAGTAAGGGCCAAATTAGGTAGTACCCAACATAATTTTAATGTCCTACAAGATTTTGTCACCTAACAGCGCTACAAATCAGATCTATTTATAAGTTTTTCAAAATATTCAGCGACCCTATCTCCGATGATGACAAAACATACCACCCAGGATCTAAACAAAGCCAGCCATTATGCGTGCTTTTTTACGCCGATTTCCACGCGCATTACCCATTCTGCGCGCTAATGAACGCAACGGTAGCGCAGTTTCGGGAGCGCACGCGCACAATGCGAACATGGCTGACAATGCGCACACTTATGCGCGTAAAATTCACGTGACGAGACTCCCAGGGCGCATAGTAGCTGCTAGTAGCGTTGATAATCAGGATATTCATTAAAATAGACAACTCTGCAAGGATTTTATACCTCTACACAGAACAGAAAGTTACTGGTCCAGGCAGAAAAAGATTAAGACAGACCTAGAATATTTTACTAAACTAGACTACAAAAATATTACAACTTTGCGAATATCTTTGACTTACAGCAGTATTATGTAGAAATGTGACATAGATACGCTTAGAAGATATTGAAATGGATTTAAGAACCTAATGTGACGATATTTGGTTCCATATTCGATATTAACAAAGAAATTAATATTCAGATATATTAATAATTGTACATACTTAAAAAGTTTACGTTACGATTTAAGTGAATGCACATTAAAAAAATATGAAGTACCGTAGGTTTACCAGCTCGTAGTTTAACCGACAAATAGTGCAGTGTGCAGTTATAAAAGCACTTTATCGTCTTACCACATTCGCACGTTGAGCTCAATTACTTGTGGTGAAGATTTACTCCCGCGAGTGTAGCTTCTAATTGTATCGCCGTATATCAGAGGAGACTACATGATAAATTGAAAGAGTTATGGTTTCATCGTTATATCGAACACACCATGCACAAATTATACAACAGAACAGATGTTGAAAAAGAAAGAAAATTATGACAACGGTTGAAGCCCACACTTAAGAAGAAGTGTACCTAGTAACTGTAGATAAATATCTAAGTAGGTAGGTATTTGCAACCAATTATTACCCCAAACTGCCCAAATACAAAAACAGAAGTTTAACGTTATAACTATACACTTAGTCAGCATTTAACCTGAAGCGATGAGTGCCGAAGTTGGTTGTTTCACCTTCATTTCGGATCATCAGGTATGGAAATGTTCCTACGACAACCTTTTAGTATATGTATAGTCCAGATGGACTATGAATGCGAATCTGCGAGACATCGGTCTCACGAGTGTCTTGCGACAACTCTTGTGAGTTTCATCCTCTACCTACGATAAGCTACTTGTATACACATTACAGTTTAATCCTTATTCACTTATAGGTTACTTAGGTGTAGATATTCTAATTAGAAGACATACCCAATACCAACTAGGATTCACGAACTCATAAGTACACATATTTCACGTTTCAGCCGTTTGTGAACAGCTAACCAAGTAATCCGTCAAACTCAAGACAAAGCACAGAGAGCTGCCTGCGCCTGCACCGCCGTCGCCGTCGGCAAAAAATATCGACAGCATTAAATCAACGCCATTCGCCACGGAACACAAACTCTTGCAACTTCGCTGCATGGAGAATCAGCTGAACGTCTCTCCCTATGACTCGGCGCGGACCAGGCGGTCCCACTGTGCAATTGTTTCCTATTCAGCACGTATTTTTCTAGCTTCGTACTCGTTTTATGCAATGAATGCTCCCGATTTAGACAAATTATTGCTCGCCATTCAGAAGCTAAGCGCTCGGAAATAGAAAGCTTGAAGAATGATCTCTACAAAATAACACACAGAGCTAAAGTTGAATAAGTTAAGTATGATAATTTAGTTGTTAAGAAACATTCGACTGTTTTATGATGCAAAATACAGTCTTCCTTAAACGATATTTATAATTTATTTCACGGACGTGATACTTTTGAAATTAAATCTCGCCACGAATCCAATTATCTTTTTACAGTTTGTCACATGTTTGTGTGCAGCGGTCGGTCGGCGGGTGCGCGGGCGCAGCGCGAGGTGCGAACCGCCGCGGCGCGCAATCAGCCGCGGCCGTTCATCAGCGCCGCAATAAGCGTCGCTGCGTGTGACCATCGCCTTATTTATCACTCACGATTTGTGGCGCCGCGACACGAAACCTGTGTGAACTCACCCTATGAACCCCCCTTTTATTTTAATATGCCACCGAATTTAAATATCCATACACCGCGCATTCGTCCACGTCTCGCTGCCATTATTGTTACAGAGGCGTCTAGTCCTTAGTATTACCAAATCATGAATCATATTTAAAAAGTGTTCAGCAACAATGCGAGCGCCTGCGCCACGCAACCAGCTCGCTTGAGCAGAAACAAAAACATCTGCCTAACCGTATTAACCAGCCATTCACATTGTAATCAGTAGCCGCGCTCATTTATTCTGAATTCCGAAAAGGTCTTGGACAAAAGGCGGACAATATGGCCGTTGGAGCAACAGCGCGCCGCGCAACAGTGGCGCCGTGAAAACGCGCGCTCATCTGTCAAAATTAGTCGCCATATTTGTTCACCGTCAACTGTCAGCTTTTGTTGCAATATTTAAAATTAGAGTGCGCATTTGCAACCATTAGTCTTGAGAAAAACACCATTTAACTCACTCATTTGACGCTGCCTCGTGTAACACACAAACAATAACGTATTAGCATTGCGTGTGAGACCCACTTCTGCACAATAATCACCGCTTTGCACAGTTACTGTTTATGTTGCAGTATATTTATTTTAAACACTAACTAGGCCTTTCCTAAATAGGTACGCTAAGTTAAAACTTATGAGCTAATCAGAGAAAAACAAAAGAAAGTGGGCAACAAATTAACTGTTGCCTCTTTTGTTACGTCAGGACAATATCTACCTACTTATTCAAACTTTATAAAACTTAACTTACCTACCTTCTTTTGTACTGTGTGTTAGCACAGTAATACTTACACCTACAATATACCTACATTAAAATAAATATTGATAGAGCAATAAACATTAAAAGAAATTACACTTGTAGATCACAAAGTAACGACAATTTGTCATTTGTTTGAAACAACCAATGAAGCTGTTGCATCTCAAGACAGGAACAATATCATTTGCTGTCAAAAATAAACAAAAACCAAATCAACTTTATCTGAAAGGGATATGAATGTAAGTCAAGTCATTATTACACCACAAAGGAGGTTAATATTTAAACGTTCTGGAAGTACGTTCGATTTGACAAGTGGCCGCCATCTTTAAAAGTCAGAGACAACTAAGAAGACAACTGACTGAAATATAGAGCCTAACTTAACTCATTGTTCAAACAAAACAATGGCCTGAACTGATTATTTTGAAATGCTAATCGCCATCATTTAGTTGGAGTAAAATTTAGAACATAAATATTTTGTGTGTGTGTTTTTCTCGTGGGACTCATAAACTTCCTATTAAATTTAATGACACGTATTTAACTGAATTAGGATACTATTTTTTACGTGAATTTGATGTGGATAAATAAAACTTCAGAACTTATCAGATCTAAAATTCATGAGGCATAAAAACAAAAGATGATACGGCCTACCGTGAGGAATTCATAATCAGACACGAATTGTCGATCAAGCAAGCGACATCTATACATCATTTCGATAACCATCAAGTTATGATCGATTCAACACTCGAAAACAACATAGTTTTGGAACCAACTTACATTTGCACCTAACAAAAACGTTCGATACGAAAAATGAACCGTATTTCTTTACGATTGAAACCGGGCCATTTTACATGATTGTAAAATTAATTTTGTAAATGAAATGAAATTTCATTGTTTGATTCTAACCGTAACGGACTGACAAGGATATTATAATTTGTAGATAAAATACACTCAAAAGTCGTTCTGATAACTGTAGATTACGCCAAGGATAGTAATTGGAATTGATATTGGAAGCGTTAAATTGCTTTTACGAAAGCGCACCTGCTTATAGAAACATTTCAGTTGGTCTTATTTCCAGTTAGGTAAAGAAGAGAAAAGAAAACAAGAAGATGTGTATGTAGATATTTATAAACAAGTGTGATACGATAGTCGAAAAGTAAAAAGAAACTAAAGTAGTAGGTATAACTGGCGCAGATAAAGAATATATCCCGAACTGGTAACATTATTGTTGATATCCTGTTCAAATGTTATATCATATACCTAATATGATAGAGAGTCAAACCACAAAATAGAGAGTATACTCGGATTTTTGCAAATGGCACTTGTTACATAGCCAGGGTTACTACTGTCAAAGATCTTAAAGTACAAAAGTATCAAAACCGCAAAATCAAATAAAGAACGTCATATGATTCTAAGCTATTTTTAAATCCAAGAAATTTGACTTTCGTGTCAACCCCCTTCTTAGTTACCTAGTAAGCGCGCCAGTTATATTATATCTAATGATAGAAAGAAAATAGGTACCTATGTGCTCAAAGACCTATTCAGGGAGATAGATGTCTTGCAATTCAGGACATCTTGCATTAAATCCATTTAGATTCATATTTTAATGAAGATTAGTCACTAATGTCTGGATTGAGGAGTCTAACGAACCACTGTGCTGCGCCAAAAATACGAACAAAAATAATATTTTATTATACATATGTAGGTACTTACCTACTGTTTAATGTACGCAAAATAGAAACGGAAGAGATCCATCACATGCCGAGCAACTTTTCGTGTTTTACACAAGAATAATTTAGCGTCCAACAATATTGATAAACATACAGATTAGAGTGAGCCGGAAAGTGAAACGCGGTAAAATACTCAAATCGACGAATAAATAATATTAAAGCAGTATTTTTATTTATAACTCCCACTGTTTGATACGGCAACAAGGAATGATCCATCATGGTTGATTCTTGTCGTCGAAACGTGCGGCAACCGTGCGGTAAACGGACGGCTATCGCGCGATCTTATGAAAAGAAAAGCTCTTCAAGTCTTTGTTTTACTATTGTTGGAAATGATGGAAGTGGATGGCAACCCTTACGGCAGAAAAAGCTCGAAAATCGGTTGGCTCGGGCTCACATTTTTTTTCTGCATAGTGCGAAGCGGACGCGATTGGTTTCATAGGCTGTTTTTTGTTAATTTCTAATCATTTTGATGAATATAATTACCGTTTGTCTAAAATTGCTCTTTTCCTGTCTCTGAATCCTAATATCAGTAGCGGGATAAAATTATCTCACTCTCACAGATTTAAAATAACCGTTCGTAGCCGTTTTTGTCCGACTAGATTTTTCAAAAGTGTACCAGTCTTCCGCTTAGCACGAGTTTTGTGTCCTAATCTTTTTGTGTTTTTGTGCTTTTGAGTGTGTGATTCCAGATCAAAATGGATCCTACTGCTCGAGCGAGTCGGCCTCGGTCGCGACATCGTGGTCGTGATGCGCGAGGTTCCCGCCATCGCCGCTCACGGAGCCGAAATTCTCGTGGCCGCCCATCGCGGAGCGCAACACGCCGGCAACGTACCGACCGCGCCCGCAGAAATGCCCGTGATCACCAGTGTCGTGAGCATAACTCGAGCCAGAGACGTCGTGACAACGATCGCGGTCGCAGCCGCAGCCGCCATGAAGACCGTCGCAGCCGTGGGCGCGATCGCCAAGTTAGTGCACGTACTCCAAGCCTTGGACCTCGTGGCGCAAACCGCGTTCGTGATGTCGGGCGTGATCGCCAGCGCAGCGTGCGCACTCCTAGTGCCGGACCTCGTGATGACGATGGTGACCGAAGCCGTAGCCGTCATGAAGACAGGCGTAGCCGAAGTCCCAGGCGCCGACGAGGTAAGCGCGAGCGTAGCCGCAAACATTCCGAGCCCAGGAGTTCACACGGCAGCCCACATCACAAGTTATCTCGTGGAGACAGTCGCCCGCCTTCGTCTTGGGACACTATAGTTTCGCGACTAAATGCCCTTGAGAGTAGTTCTCAGGTGCAGCCATCAGTTGGACGAGTGGCTGAGGAGTTGGCCCAAGCTTTACAGACAGTTACGTCCGTGAGTAGTCATAATTTTTATGTGTTTAATTTTGATCCCAATATTCATAACGTAGACGACTGGTTTGCCGAAGTTGATAGGGCTAAAATTGTTAACCGATGGGATGATTATGTGTGTATAGCTCGTATTGGAAATTGTCTGAAAGGTGACGCAAAGACGTGGCTTAATGAGTGGGTTTGTAGTGATCGTTCATGGACCAATTTCAAAAAGGACTTTAAGCCCCTGTGTGCTAGGAAACTTGATTTAGCCAGCATCTTGTACGAGGTAATGTCTAACGATTCCGATAATTATCGTACGTATGCTGAATATGCGCGGCGATCTCTCCTACGCCTTCGTATAGTCAAAGGTTTGAGTGATGAACTAATTTCATCCATAATTATTCGAGGAATTAAAGGACCACACGCCGCTGCGACAAATGCAAACTTGCAGCCAAATGAAATAGTTAACTTTCTGTCCACTTTTATTAAGCCGGTTACCAATTCTGCCACGGATTCCCGTAAATCGCGTTCAAACTCTTCACAAAACATCAATACTAACAATAAGTCAAATAAATTCAAACGGCCCATTTCTAAATGTTTTATCTGTGCGGATCCGCAGCACAAGTCACCAGGTTGTCCTAAAAGATCTCAGATTAAAAGCGGTGAGCAAAATAAAACTGATTACAAACCGGGTCAAATAATCACGTGTGAGTTCTGTAAAAAGAAAGGTCATGACGTCACATCTTGTTTTGCCAAGCAGAGATCGGAAGCACACAACAAAACTGTAAATCTTTGTTTATCCTCATCTCAGAACCGCAAAGATATCGTTGTAGGTAGAATTCAAGGCGTTCCAGTCGACATATTAATCGATAGTGGCGCTATAGACGTTTCATTAATTTCCTCGTCTGTAGTAGATCAGCTGTCGTGTGTGCGTAAGCCAATCTATGCGAAAATAAAAGGGTTAGGCAAGTCATCTGTCACTACTATCACTTCATACGTTACACTCGCTATCGAACTAGAGGGTATTTCGCACGAGGTAGACATGTTAGTCGTGCCGAGCGAAGTTTATGAATGTTCAGTGCATTATAGGTACAGATGTGTTAGACAGGGACGGCGTGATTTTTGTTCGTACGAAATATTCGAAACACATTCTATGTGAGCCTAATTGTGCGTCATCCCCAGTTCAAGTATCGGTTGTTGTCGAGTCAAATGTGCAGCCTCATATTGAAACGGAGTTAAAAGGGGAAGATTTTGACAAGTTGAAATTAATTATAGACAAATACTCGGACTTTATGATTTCTGGTACCGCTACAACTACTGTTAAAACCGGTAGTATGCATATTAGACTGAACAGTGACACTCCCGTTTATTATCGGCCGTATAAAATGTCGTTCGGTGAAAAATTAAAAGTACGTGAGATTATACAGGATCTTTTATCGAAAGGCATTATACGCGAATCTGAATCTCCGTATTCGAGCCCGATATTACTTGTTAAAAAGAAAAATGGAGCCGATCGAATGTGTGTCGATTTTCGTGCGCTTAATCGGCTGACAATCTATACATATAATAAAACAGTAACAAGTATAAAGTCTGTACATGAAATAGATTCAAAAAAGGATTTTTGTTTTGGATTATGTTTAAGATAAAGATCTCAAAACAATAGCAAAAAAAATTTTTGTCTGTTTGTCTGTCTGTCTGTCTGTCTGTCTGTCTGTCTGTCTGTCTGTCTGTTTGGTTGTTATTCTTTAACGCAAAAAGTACTGATCAGATTGTTACCAAATTTTGTATCGTGGTAGCTTATTACTCGGGTCAACATTTAGGACACATTTTACTTCGGGAAAATCTCTCATTCCCACGGGAAAACGCAGCAAAGTTTTTTACAGTCTATCTTATTGAGTGGGGTATCGTTGAATAGGTCTTTCAAAAATAAGTGCAGGTTTCTTAGAAATAAAATCGATTAAATGTTTCTGTCTCGAGATATTTCCTTCTAATGATTAATTTGTAGTACATGTTTGCTTTGAGAAAATTAGTATGAAAACCTTCGTGGATACGAATGCTTGGTAGATTAAAAGTTAGGTGTAGTGTCTTTGTGGGTATTGTTGGTGGTATGTTATGTTGCCGTGTGATGCCGGCTATAGAATGTCATCACCCCATATCTTTCCCGTGGGTGTCGTAAGAGGCGACTAAGGGATAAATTCATCCAGGGGTTCATTCACTGGATGAATTTCGCAATAGCATTTCAACATCTTGCATTGTGCTCACCAACCCGCCTGCCAAGCGTGGTGAGTATGGCACATAATACCCCCCTACTAGAGGGAGGACCATGTTCAGTTAGTGGACTTTATTGTGGCTGTTATAAGAATGTTATGGTAGTAACAAGAGAGTGAAACGTGAAAATAACAGCAAGAGCTACAGATGAGCCAGTGTTTTCGATACCAGGTTAAATAGTTGCTGATGCCCGAAAACGAGCATAACTAACTACATACAAAGTATGTATTTAATTTAATAATTAGGTACCTACGTGTTGTCAATTACAAGAGAAATGTTGGTGTTAGCCTTTTTCCTACCATGTAAGTGATAATACCGTGATACGTGTATGAACGTAACGTGTTATATAGGTAAATTATCACATTATTGACAATGATATTATATGTAGGGTTCTAGGTTGTAGATACGCCACCTGAGCAAAAAGTTGTTCCTTCAAATTGGTCTCCGTGAGACCAATGTGACAGTCTTGTGTCAGTCAGGCTTTGGTCAGGCTATGAGCTGTTCAAGCGAATTTCACGGAACAACTTTTTTGTACAAGCAGTATGGAGGTACCGTGTCTATAATAAAATGTCTTTGATTATTGACTGAGATTTTGTTATTTGTTTAGGTAGTTCTAACGTTTTAACGTTATATTGCCGCAAGTTTGTTTTAACCGCCGTATTATAAGTACATTACGTCTAACTGTCTCTCAAAAACGCGGCTGTTTACATTGCAAAGGGTCATCGATAAGGCAATATAAACTGACTAGCTGCCCGTCAGCGGTTTCACCCGCTGCAACCTATTATTCCGCGGGAAGAAAGCATTACTCGCCAAGAGATGTCGCTGTTAGTTTTCGGCGAAAACATTTAAAACGCGAATCGGCTCAGTCACGCCACCTTTGCAAAAATATTGGAATATGCGTGATCCCATTGGAATAAGACATTTTCCCGTGATAAAAAGTAGCCTATATGTTATTCTAGATACTCTTCTATTATTTGTGCAAAATATCATGTCAATCTAATCAGCCGTTTTAGCGTGATGTCGTAACAAACATACACACAAACATCCGCCTTTATAATATTAGTAGGATTAATTAATTAATTATATATATTATTAGTAGGAAGTAGGAAGTAGAATTTGTGGGATTCAAAATCTTGTTAAAACATTTTCATTGGCAATTTATTTTTGTACGTACATGTGTTGTGGGATATACATCAATTTTGCCTTACTTACTCGCCAAGAGATGACGCTGTTAGTTTCTAAAACGCGAATCGGCTCAGTCGCGCCACCTTTTTCATAAATATTGGAAAATGCGTGATCCCGTGGGAATGAGACATTTTTCCGTGGTAAAAAGTATATGCTATTCCAGATGCCCTTTTATATTTCTGCAAAGTTTCATGTCAATCTAATCAGCCGTTTTTGCGTGAAGTCGTAACAAACACACACGTAGGAAGTATAGCAAGACCAGTGTGTAAGATTTTCCAATATCGTAAGACAAAACTTAACGCCGTGTGGTGCCGGCAGAGTAGAATAGCACCACTCCCTCTCTTGCCGTGAGAGTCGTAAGAGGCGACCGAGGGATAAACCCGACCCAAACAGCAGTGTAAGTGGCAGTTAATCCACCACAAAAGCATTCCCAATGAGGGTTGACGTCTGGTAGGCGGCCGGTCGTAAAATTAAGCCGAATCCATTGCAGCACGATTTTGTGTTTAGCAAAATGTGTTGCGCCGACCCCATGCAATTGGGATAAGGGCAGGAAGATGATGTAAGACAAAACTTAAATTATATAAAAGTTCGAAAAAATAAAAACATAAGGAGAACACTACCCGGATTCGAACGCGAGTCACCCTGTTTGGTAGGCATGCGCACTATCGCCGCAGCTACCATAACTTTAAGATGACTGTTGAATTCGGCTCAGTCACGCCACCTACGTCAAAAATTTTGGAATTTGCGTGATTCCGTAGAAATGAGACATTTTCCGGGGTAAAAGTAGCCTATGTGTTATTCCAGATGCCCTTTATATTTCTGCAAAGTTTCATGTCAATCTAATCAGCCGTTTTAGCGTGATGTCGTAACAAACATACACACAAACATCCGCCTTTATAATATTAGTAGGATTAATTAATTAATTATATATATTATTAGTAGGAAGTAGGAAGTAGAATTTGTGGGATTCAAAATCTTGTTAAAATATTTTCATTGGCAAGTAATTTTGTACGTTCATGTGTTGTGGGATATACATCAATATTGCCTTACTTACTCGCCAAGAGATGACGCTGTTAGTTTCTAAAACGCGAATCGGCTCAGTCGCGCCGCCACCTTTTTCATAAATATTGGAAAATGCGTGATCCCGTGGGAATGAGACATTTTTCCGTGGTAAAAGTATATGCTATTCCAGATGCCCTTTATATTTCTGCAAAGTTTTATGTCAATCTAATCAGCCGTTTTTGCGTAAAGTCGTAACAAACACACACGTAGGAAGTATAGCAAGACCAGTGTGTAAGATTTTCCAATATCGTAAGACAAAACTTAACGCCGTGTGGTGCCGTGCCGGCAGAGTAGAATAGCACCACTCCTCTCTTCCCGTGGAGTCGTAAGAGGCGACCGAGGATAAACCCGACCCAAACAGCCAGGGCCAACCGTATGGGGCGGTTAATCCACCACAAAAGCATTCCCAATGAGGGTTGACGTCTGGTAGGCGGCCGGTCGTAAAATTAAGCCGAATCCATTGCAGCACGATTTTGTGTTTAGCAAATGTGTTGCGCCGACCCCAAGCAATTGGGATACGGGCAGGAAGATGATGTAAGACAAAACTTAAATTAAATAAAAGCTCGAAAAATAAAAACAAAAATAAGGAGAACACTACCCGGATTCGAACGCGAGTCACCTTGTTTGGTAGGCAAGCGCACTATCGCCGCAGCTACCATAACTTTAAGATGACTGTTGAATTAACGGATATGCTTCCACACAAAGACGCGAATCGGCTCAGTCACGCCACCTACGTCAAAAATTTTGGAATTTGCGTGATTCCGTAGAAATGAGACATTTTCATTTACAAAAAGTAGCCTATGTGTTATTCCAGATGCCCTTTTATATTTCTGCAAAGTTTCATGTCAATCTAATCAGCCGTTTTTGCGTGATGTCGTAACAAACACACACACAAACATCCGCCTTTATAATATTAGTAGGATAATGACATGTAAAGAAAATAAACCTTTGAGTGTGTATGTCTGCGTAGTCGTTTCTCTTCTTCTAATACTTAAAGTTAATTTGAAAGCTGTTATTTGGCCAAATTGGCTATAGATTTGGTGCAAACTAAAATATAACATCAATTAATGAAAATTCAGACTTTCTGCTCATAATAACTAGAAAGAGAGACTAGAAAAAGAAACTATACCCCAGAGTAATATGTCTGTTTCAGCCAGGGGTACCCTATTATATCTCAGCTTCTGGATCGACAGTTTGGATGTGGTATACGAGTACTCGACTCCGGTTTCCCGAGCTCCTGTCTATGTTTAAGTACCTTCCAGTAGAATCTTAGAACCTGTGTTCCTGTCTCAAACTCACCACATTCCTTTTCACTGCTGTTCCTACTTTCCCTTCTCTCCTAGATCCAACAAAAGCATCTCGCTCCTGCAAAATCTGTTTCGGCGAAAAACCCAATGCAGATAGTGCGAATGGGCTTGGTGGACTCGGCGACTCAGCAAGGCAAATTGGACAACCTAGGGCGAAGGTAGAGGGCGCTTGCAGTTACTGTCGGCCAGACACTGCATCCGACCTCTTCGTCAGTCGCAGCGGTTTTCCGTTCCACTGAATCGAGGAGGAGGACGACTAAGTGCTTGCACTTGCGTTTGCGCAAACGTCTGTGCACCTTAATATATCCTGTTCAACTGACCTAATGGACTACGATGTAGGATATAAAATCACCAATATCCGAATCAGTGTCGACTTGATTAGTAGTAGAAGTGGTCGCCATGGCCAAAATCGGTCGGAGAGATAATTATTTGGGAAGTGTACCTAAGTGTCCGAAAGGGTGTCAGTCTAACGATTCTTGCATTTTATAGAAATAATCGGTTATAAGTAAACCATTAAATTATAGCAAGCTTAACAAAAGTTTGCTAAGGTGATGAGCTTAATTCGTTCCTTTGAGTGCTACAAAAAGCATGGATGTAAAACTTTCGAAAATAACAGGCCGCTTTATAGCTTACATCGCGTTTTGGGTTAGAGGGCAAGGAAATATAAATCCCGGCTAAACCCTTAGCGCAATAGAGCAGTCACACAATCACCATCCTGGTAAATATAAGTTAGCAAAGAACATGATCAACACGATTACCAAGTCATCGCAAGCGCCGCACTAAGTCTCGGGCTTCCAAGATTGTGTCAAAGATCTTTTAATCCTGGGGATACTCATATTCATACTCATATACTTATTTATTTTCCTTCAAACGGTACAATAATATCCTAGATTAGGAGGTATATCGTTTCACATTTGATGTCATTTGTAGGCACAGCATGCATGAGTAGAGCTGATTACCCGTCTGCGAACACCGCAGGCATCCCATCCTCAGAAACTTGACTCAGCCCTAGCCGCACATTTAACTTGTGGCTGATTTCAAAATCACTGATTAACAGTGTAACAACATGTAGATATAAATTAACTAACACAAAGCCCCTATCCACTTGCGTACGAAGTCGCGGGCACCAGCTAGTAAAGGATAGATTCCCGTTACCCCTTATAGATGACCATGTAGACCGATTAGGCAAAAGTAAATTCTTTACTACTTTGGATATGGCCACAGGCTTCCATCAAATTCAGCTGGACGAGAAATCTATCCCCTTGACAGGATTTGTAACGCCCGAAGGGCACTATGAATACGTGAAAATGCCGTATGGCTTAGCCAACGCACCCATAGTGTACCAGCGGATAATTAGTCATACATTGCGCGATTTTATTGCCGCCGGGAAGGTTTTGGTATACATTGACGATTGTCTTATTTTACATGATTCTATCGAAGAGGGTTTACAGACATTAGATGAAGTATTAGCCACGTTAACGAATGCTGGGTTCTCTATTAACATGAGTAAGTGTTCATTTTTGTGTAGAAAAATCGAATACCTAGGCCGCGTTATTTCAAATGGTGAAGTACGTCCTTCCCCAACCAAAGTTAAGGCTCTTGCGAACTCACCCGCTCCGCAAAATGTGAAGCAGGTCAGGCAATTTTTGGGGTTGGCCGGGTATTTTAGGAAATACATTGCGGGGTATTCTACTAAAACGGCATGCATAGCCCGATTAACTCGAAAAGATGTGGACTTCTGTTGGTGTTCGGAGCAGGAGCGTGTGAGGCAAGAAATAATTTCATGTCTCACTAGCGAACCAGTTCTAGCAATATTTGATAACGAGCTCCCCACAGAGGTTCACACAGATGCGAGCAGCTTAGGATACGGGGGAATCTTATTACAAACTCACAAGGATGGTAGTAAGCGGGTGGTTGGATATTACAGCCAAGTTACGCAGGGACCAGAACAAAAATACCATTCTTACGAACTCGAGACGCTCGCGGTCGTAAAAACTTTACGTCATTTTCGACATTATTTAGTAGGCATTCAATTCACGCTAGTCACCGATTGCAAAGCACTAAAGGCGACCCAAAACAAACGCGATCTGTTACCGCGTGTGGCAAGATGGTGGATTTATCTCCAAGATTTTAATTTTACAATCTCTTATCGGAAGGGTGCGGTGCCATGATGCCGCACGCGGACTACTTAAGTCGTAACCCGTGTCGCGAAGTAAATAATATCGAAAGACCGCGTAATTGGGCTCAAATTGCGCAAACAGGAGATGAGGAAACTCAAGCGTTGATGAACGCGTTAGACCAGGGACAGATAGATTCAACGCGTTATGTTAAACAGAATGGCATACTCTTTTATAAGTATTCGCCAATAGGTGAGGAGCCTCGTTTACTTTGTTACGTGCCGAAAGGTCAACGCTTAAGCCTCCTCAGGATTTTTCATGACGAGCACAGTCATATAAATGTCGATAAAACTGTCGATTTAATTATCAGACATTTTTGGTTTCCTGGCCTAAGGGCCTTTGTCAAGAAATACATTTCGCATTGTTTAACTTGTATAGCTTATAAACGGGTTCCTCGAGCCCCTCTTCAACCAATCACGTCTTGGCAGAAACCGGGTATGCCATTTGATACTCTGCACGCAGATGTCCTAGGACCCCTGCCCGAATCTCGCGGTTATAAGCACATTATGTTGGTAGTAGATGCGTATACGAAGTTTTGCTTGCTCACACCTATACTCCGGCAAGACACTGACGAGCTTAAACGCGTTTTCAAAAACGTGATTTCTTTATTCGGTACTCCAAAGTTGGTGGTATGTGACAGAGGCCGAATGTTCGAGTCTTCTGCGTTCATGAGTTGGATGCAAGTCTTAGGCGTTCAGCTTCATCATATCACGACAGAAATGCATCACGCGAACGGGCAAGTTGAGCGTTATGTGCGGACGGTTTTGAATATGCTTAGAGTCGAGGTCAATTACAAGAAAAATGAATGGGCTGACGAGCTTTGGCAGCTGCAATTGATTTTAAATTTGACAAAACAAAAGACTACACAGTCATCGCCCTTGAATCTTTTAGTAGGCTATGAAAGTGCTACGCCTGCAATCCGCGCCTTAGTACGCGATATTGCTACTGGACCTTTTAATTTAAATCGTGAAGCTACACGAGAGATGGTAAGACAGAGGACGGCCGAGCGGTTGGCTGAAAATCAAAGTCAACAGGATGCTTATGTTAACAAGGATAGGCGTCCCCCTTCTGTTTTTAGACTGATGACATCGTGTTTGTTATCAAGTACGCGCAGTCCAAGGGAAAACTGGATCCTGGTATGCGCGGGCCCTACCGCGTGGTCAGATGCCTGGACCATGACCGATATGAGCTCAAACTGCTGGCGGGAGCTTACGGGAAAACTACTTATGCCGCAGCTCAGTTCATGGTACATTGGAAAGGGTAATGGACGCCTGAGTCTTGTGCTGCCTTTTTCGATGGTGAGTTTATAAGTCTGTGTGGTATGCTAACTTTGCGCCTATGCCTACAGCCCTTGGGAGAAGTCTGTGTGGTATGCTAACTTTGCGCCTATGCCTACAGCCACTGGGAAAAGTCTGTGTGGTATGCTAACTTTGTGCCTATGCCTGCAGCCACTGGGAGATGTGCGAAGCTGTCTCCAGTGTCAAATCTGTGTGGTATGCTAACTTTGTGCCTATGCCTGCAGTGCATTAACCGTTAATTTTGGCCAAATTAATGGAGTAATGTTTCCTTTTACAAATTTGTTTGTGATTTGCTATTTGAAACGCAAATAAATTTATTTCAGTCAATAACTTGTTGAGAATCAAAATGTACCTGTTTACAACAAATCATTTCATTTCAGCTGCCAATGATGATGAAGATGACCAGCCAGGGCCATCTACTGGAAACGATGACATTGCTCTAGCAGCAGATGACGAATCAAACGAAGAAGAGGTATAACCTGACGAGGACGCCAGGATGTCAGGAGAGGCCATGTTGGAAATGATGGAAGTGGATGGCAACCCTTACGGCAGAAAAAGCTCGAAAATCGGTTGGCTCGGGCTCACATTTTTTTCTGCATAGTGCGAAGCGGACGCGATTGGTTTCATAGGCTGTTTTTTGTTAATTTCTAATCATTTTGATGAATATAATTACCGTTTGTCTAAAATTGCTCTTTTCCTGTCTCTGAATCCTAATACTATTATCTAGTAAAGTCCGGTGGTATTATTATTGCTACCAGTTTTTCATACGAGATGTGTCATTTTGGACCGGGCGGCGGCGCGGCGGCGGCGCGGCGCTATGCGGTTGGTTATCTAGGTATCTGTCGCATCATGACGAATAGGTGGGTGCACCAAATTCGCAACTTTGAAACTAAGTAGGTAATTAACTACTAGTAATGAAATAGGGACTCAGTTCCAGGTCTAGGGCATAGAGTTCTTTTTCGTAGTAGGTGAGAGCTCAATCTTTTTTTTAATCTACCTTCTGACACAAAAATGTCTATTCATGTCGATGCGATGCGATGCGCCAAATTTATTTTACCGTCCTCAACTTCAAGAGTTAACTCAAAGCTAAGCGTCCAAAACACAAATATTTTAATCGAATTGTCACAAAAAACGCTTGATATAACAATAAAATAAAATAACAATAAAAATCGTATGTCACACTCACACCGTCCGTCAGTTTCCGCGCGGCTGCGCGTGCGCGCGTCAGCTGACAAAAAATAAAATAAAGAAAAAAGACAAGGGACAAGGAGATTCTATCAAATATTGGTCGAGTGGACGTAATGAGGTTGGGAATCATCGCTTGTATGGTAAGTAGTCTACCAAGTCAACTAGACCATGGCGTGAAATCACCAAAATTGGCAGGTTAACCTTCACCTCCACATACGACATCGTTTACGTCAGCAGCCGTCGTCGGTTCTACTCTACAATGTCTATAAAATGATATTGGTTCAATGCCACATCAACTTGCTACACTATGTCGATGACCTATCCTAGATGATGGATCACCTGCAAAAATTAGTACACAGACACAATTTGTATGTCACTATGATTAACTTACCACAGATCAACAGTCCTATACCGTAGTAAAGTAGACATAGTCACAGAATAGATAATAGTAGTACCTACTGACATAGTGCAGTAAGCAGGCGGCTTGCGATCAAACGTTGCTTATCAAAGCGGCGGGTAGATTTGTAAACACGCATCGTAAACACGAACCGAGCGGCGAAACAGACGCGGACACCCAACACTTCCGATACAGACACAGACTAAATACCTGGACGCAGTACAGTGCATGGATTAACCTGTTTTTTTTCCTAGTAAACCCAGTATTAGACTTTGAGACGAACACTAAGAGACTGCGGCAGCTCAGGATGGAACGTCCGCATCATATCATCATCCCCGTTCCTTTACTGCGAAAGTGAAAATCCTAAGAACTGACACCAAAAGGTTTTTCATTGAAACAGAAAAATCACTCACGAAGACATCCCAAAGCCTGTTCAATCAAAAAATAAGCTACTACTACAACTACTAATGGCTGCGTAATGTTAACTGTACCTTCTGGCGTAGAAGATCTGTGGCATCATGTAATTACACCTGCGCTTACATCACAAACAAACGTTTCCGGAACTCAAAGGATTTCACTTTACGAAAAACTTTCAGTCAAGTGCTCTCATGGTTGAAAGAAGTCGCCGGAAGGAAGCCGTGGGCCTGCGCAAGAATAGTTGATGGCTAAACAAATACTGTTGGCTGCGTTTCGTCAATCTCTGCCAATTCGCCTTTGATTCTGGTGAGCTGGTAAACATGGCGTTATATCTCCACATTCGTCATTGGATCCGCAACAGACCCCAATAACTCGCGTAAACAACGCTTTGGGTGGACCTGCGTTCAGAGATATCGATTCTTGGTTAGATAATCGGTCTGGTGAGAGGAATTTCAGTGTATCAGTAAGCCATGGCAAGCACGTAAAACCAGCGGAATTTAAGAATGGGAAACACAGTAGGGAATCAGACTAAAGGGTTGGAACCATGCACATGTTAGTTCAGCTTCAGCATTTCAGATTAGGTGTAAGCAAGATGTCTAAGACAACTTCTCACTTTTCAAAGGAAAATCTTTGATGCTATAGGTACTCAAACAATCTTAATAATGTAGTTCATAAGAAAAGTGTTTGCAACTTACATCTTTTACCTGCTTTTGCTTTTATAAACCTAGGATCTTCGTCAAGTGAACAAAATCTTAGACATAATCTATCGATACCTACCGATCAAGGTCACAATCAGCCATCACTATCACATGCGCCCGCGCAGCCTTTGATCCGCGGACACATCCATCATACAACACCAGCGGACGACGGATTTATGGCGGGAAAAATAACCATTCAATACATTACACATTTATGAAATATTTTTCTTCCTTTTTGATGTTAAAAAGCTATTAATCGCATCAAAGTTTGTATGGTTTCCATGAAACATTATGTTGTTTTTATTTAAATTACGTATATGTGAAACTGCGACTTGTAACATCCGTATATTGTAGAGTCTTGAATTGGAGAAAATCTATTAAATCTAAATAGTTATCTAAACTGATCGCTACTTACCTATATGTGCGAAATTCTCGCTAAAAATAATTAAAAAATCCAGCTATCTAGGTAAATAGTTGTATTCAATAAGGTCTGCGAGTATTCCTTCGTAAGTGCGCAATTATTATTTTGTATGATTCCTGTAAAATAAATAAGAAGTGGGCAGGCATTTGACGGGTTTTTAAATATTACCTAAAGCTTTGAGTATTTGCAAGGTTTCGATGTGAAGCCGCAAATGGTGAATTATCATAAGCAGGAAGCTAATTCATCGGCTTTGCATATTTACGACGAGCTGTAGACCTATTTGTCCATAAATTGTAATCACGTTGAATCTAAATTCATTATGGAACGAAACCCTATTAAAATATCTAGCCATGTAACATAAATAAATTGAATTAAATATCTCAAGCTGACTGTCGATAGGAAAGGAAACCTAACAAATGAAAAAGTGGTCATTTAGCTCTTGATTTGTACCAAATCGATATGTAGGTACACTAGAGACAGTATTCAAACTTAGGTAGGTACAGTAATAAAATGATGGAAAGCTTGCAAAATATTAATACCTAGGTACCTCAGACAGATCATTGCAACTTGCGACCTTGCTTGCAGTAAGTACCTACTTACTAGTGTAGGTGTGTCTGCCTTTAGTTTCTGTATTATCTGCTGCTCCTTGATTTACACATTCGTGTGTCTTTCTTTTCGTGTGGAAGATTTTTACTTACAGGATCAACTCAGAGATAAGCAAAAATTATTCGCCGAATAAAATGCGTGGCGAATTTTTTCACGAGTAAAATATAAACAAATGGCAATGACCTAAGTTAAAAATTATTATTACTTATTAGTAAAGCTACTGTTGGGTAGTAGAGTAGTACTTAGTAGAGTGGATATCGCGGCCCTCGCGGCAGCGCAAATAAACAAACTCTACGTAAATATCCCGAAACCACTTCAAAGCAGAGTGCGTTTTGCCGACCAGTCCACCACGAGCGGAGCGAGCAACGAGAGTCAGCGGATGAAGAAGCCTTGCAGTGCAGCCAACCACGAGCAAACGGAAAAAAGTTAAATTCATATAATATTTCTTCTCCCCGACCGAGTAGAGAGCATTGTTACATAAAATCTGTGGGACCCCAGTGCAAGATTTATCAAAGGTCTCGGGAGATTTAGCTCGTAGTTATGGTATTTGTCACATTATATATACTCATATCATCATAAATTCAGCTCTTGCACGTTACGCCTATTTACACATTATTTTTATTTATTTATTTATTTATTTATTTATTTATTTATTTATTTATTTATTTATTTATTTATTTATTTATTTATAAAACGACGACGACGACGACGTAAAAGCGTTAAAATATAGGTACTACATAGGTACGATGTATAGACAATTTCTTTTTTGCTCTGTATTGACGCATCTTCTTAAAACCTTCCCTCTAAACTTCCGCTCTACCTCATTCACCTAGACGCTGAAACTGAGGCACTTTGTTTACACACAATATCGCTCATTGCGCCAAACCCGCGTTTAATAAACATCTCGTTCCAACACTCGCCAAGATTTATTACAATCAATCACAGTGTTTCGAGAAATTATAATTTTACACGCACTTTTCTCAATAATATGACGCGCGAAGCTGTAGGCAGAAAAGCTAAAACAAAATTCCAAACATCGCCGTAGAAACACATTTGTCCAAATTACAGAGATCTTTGTGACTGGTACCACTGAATCGACGAAGAAGAAGACTACGTGATAAATCCAGAGAATGGGTAGCAGCGTTTCCGTGCGAATTACTATACACTTTGAGCTGCGCTCACCAACCCACCTGCCAAACTTAGTAAACACCGCCTGATAGGGGAAAGCCAGGAAGATATTTATCCAACCGTTTTTGGGCAATGGCGTGTATAATAAAATAGTTATGTACTTATGTCCTGAAAATGACGTCAAGAAGACGTTTCCCACAACGCAATGTCCACACAAATGCAGCAACATCATTTAATCCCAGCAATATTGTCAATGCTGGTCAATTGCCACACAATGCTGCAGCAAACGATCAGACGGACGGACGGACAACAAAGAACAAACTTGTACACTGCACGATTTCTGTTTGTCCTTGCTCTTGCGTTTGCAACTTACTGTACATTGCTGCATTGTGTCTGAATCTGGGACTAATCAATCCGACAAAAGCAGCCCTGGATGACTACTATTTACTTCATTATGAGACTTGGAGTGTTGTAGGTTTCCGAGGACATATTGGTCCCGAATGCGCCCGTATCGAGGACAATGGAAATGTTTATAAAATCACAAGAATCCTTTCAAAGTCAATCGTAATGATTGGATTTGTTGTTTGTTGTGTTGATTCAATTAATTGCTGGTTGTTGTTGGCGGTAATTTGTCGTTGAATTGCAGTCAGAAAATGTCGATTATCTAACAATTTTAAGTATATTTTAAAATCTAGGCAGCAGTCTTCTTTAGAAACTTTCATAAAACTCACGATGCTACGAGATAATATGTCAACTTGCTCGAAAATATTTGATGTCATATTTAAAATTTTGAAACTTTCACTGAAAATTGCCAGGAGAAGATGTTTTTAAGAAAATTTCTTGGTTAGGAATCCATCAGCTCTCATCATAAGTATATCAAAAATGAATAAACTCAGAGCAGCCACCAAGTGATATGATAACACAGACAGATACAGAAGCACAATCAGTCTCATACCAGACGGAGTAATTCGATTACAATCAACATAATAGCTCCACAGACCACAGTGCCCTCGCGTGCGGGCTGATGACCACACTACCACAAAATAGACAGTTTACAGAAGGTTCACTCGACCCTATTCAGGATTTTTGCGATTGTCATTTGTTACATGGTTGCTACTGTCAAAAATATCAAAGTATAAGAATATCAAAATAGTAAAATCTTATACAAAAACGTCATAATGAATCTGAGCCAATTTTAATCCAAGAAATATGACGTTCATGGCAACCAACTTCTTAATTAGGTGCCTTGACCACAAATTAAGAAGGCGCCTTGATTTCCCCTGAGATTGCGGCTATTTTCAGCAAAGCCAGTAAGCGTCAAAATCGTCGCTAGTACTGAGTGAGCCATCTGGATAGGCGCCCCGCGCACCGTTTCCCTAATTTGTGACACACAGCCAATGTAGAGGTTACCAGACATAATGGAATAATTTGTATTTATAGACGAACCCTGCCCGTTGAGATACTCCCGCATTACGACTTTACCAGAATCTTGGGAGAATGTAAACTAATTGAAGATTATTGAGCCTGTGAACTTTTGGAATATGAGACAAAATTGTGCGACCAAATAACTCATCCTACCAATTGTTGGTATACTTTCAAATATCTTCCTAAATAAAATTTAAATTGCTTCTTACGGTGATTGTACCTGAGTACCTACCTAATCATAATTCAATTAACTACCCTGGCACCTATTCATTTTAGGCATTCTTTTATCACCACCGGCTAGTTCTGCTTTGTGTCCCATGGAAATTAAAAACACGCGTATCGAAAAGCTTTTCGTTTTATCACACGATTCCTCAAAATTGTTACAAATGCGTACAATCGCGACATTCACTTTATTGATATCTGTGATGCGGGATGTTTGTCCACTTTACCGGATTTTGAGGGCTTTTACCATAAACGATGATTGTCCTAATGGGATTAATGTTACATCCATTTTATACTTATTTTGTCAATAGAAGAATTTGTGGTGATTGGCGGAAATTGTGAGAGCCATTTGTTGTAGACACTTTCTGTGACTTTCTATGATATTAATAGTAGACCCATTGTTACTTCCACGATTTGAAACACAAGTTATTATTATTCAATTAAAGGCAGATTTAATTTTTTGTTACACTAAGAACATAATTTCTGGACATACTAATAAAATGTAAAAGAAATTTTAGTAGAGAGGAAAAAATCTCACAAACAAAATTGAAATTTGCAGACCGCGAGAAATGAAACTTTATGTTGTACCTATCAGCTGTAGGTAAGCATCTTATGTAGCGAATGCTCAACTCTCTTGATACAAAGCTTTTTGTTTTCTCAAAACTGATTAAGTTTCGTGTCTTTATCTAATAGTAGCATAACATACCAATAACAGAAGAACCCCAACATTCTAAAGCGTGTCCTCGCTGACTTCCGTCCTATTAAAGCCAACAAGATTAGCGTTCCGAAGTGCATGATGAATGTATGACTACAAACCATCATGTATGGATGTAGTTACCTAATTGGTTTATTAAGCAGGTCGCTGCTGAAGCTCCAATTGTGAGGAACCCTTGAGGAACCTGATAGTCCGTCCCGGTGGTCTGCTTCTGCAAGGGAACTTGAGCACTTATTGGGTGACTAGTAATTGGCTATTAAGGAAAGAGGAACGTTGATGAAATTAGTCCATTGGCTTCTTTCAATGGCTTGAAAGCAAAATACAAGCACGTTAGGTGGTTCGTACTTAATTGAAATAATCACTAAGCACAGGAATTTACGTCACTGGAAATAATTATAAGATTGCAAAATACTTACGTCGATATCAATGATATTCATATTATGAATCATCACCATTATGGGAAAACCAAACCTGTATCAATTGCTCATTAGAAGACTTACAAAAAGAAGACGTCAATAAACCCAGCAGCTACCACGTGTGCCAGTCAGAGCTTAGCATGACTAATTAATCAGCTGTTTATCATATTTTTTGCACCGCTCGCTCGCGTTGTGCAAGTGTCTGTGTTCGATTCCCGGTTAGAACAAAGCGTCTCTCGTCTAATGGTAATAGATCCGCCGACCGCATGTAAATGTTTACACCGCGCGCCTGCTACTCTTCAGCGTTTTGACAGGTCGCGATGCGCACGCGCAGCCAAAATGGCTGACGTTTCAGACACTAAATAAGGCATTCACTGCTGTATGTAGAAGAAAATACGTCTGCAATTTGATTTTGTTTTCTGAAGCACAAACGTCTTTCAAGATTTGGAACGAACGCTAGAAAATTTATTCTAAAACAGCACAAAACTAATCCAGCTATTGAAGAAAACTCAACTTTAAAAACTCCTGCAGAAAGTAGCGTGTTCCTCAGACAGGATGTTTCTATAAGTTGTAATGTTAGTAAATGCGAGTAATCTAAGTAAGAAGCGCGTGATTCGAGAGATCAAAGAGGTTTGATCAATCCGCCGTGTGCGCCGATGCGGACCAAACTCATTTTGATCATTTGAAAAAAGAACTTTTATAAAAAAAGCTGTTGTATGATAAACCGAACGAATGGAGCAGTTATATGAACCAGTTTTGTAATTTGAGTTGGAATATTTCATAAATTTGTCTTTATGTGGTGTTATGGCCATTCTTGGCTACTTCAGTAGTCGGTTAACAACTTCATTTGATTCGATCACTTCTAAAGAAGCTACGGTGAGTTGAAAGTGGCGAAACATAAAATGGATTCGGTGCGTGGGAAGATCTAGAGATCTATAAAATCTGACGTCAATATTGGATGCCTGATTGAGATATTATGATTATTTGTTGCTCTCTATGAGAAATTCTTAATTGGTTTTCTGCACCACAGAACATCATCAAGTCGACATAAGTATTCAAATTCAAATTCTTTATTATCAATAAACATACTTACAAATAGGTAAAATTATACAAAAACAATTATGTTGCCAACTATTTCCTAAACTAAAAATATAAAAGTATAATTTATTGTTGTAATGCTGGTCGTTTACAACGGTTCTTTGGCCCAGCCACCTTTCTGGCTACAGTTCTTTGATGCAGTAGGTGCCAATCTTTCAGGCCTGGATATGTTTTGCTTCATCTTTCAGGGCAGGATTCTTCACGCTTTTATCTTTGAAAGACATAATTTAAAGGCGATGCTGTAAGAAGTGGACCAAGACAGTTCAATCCTGTAGTCGATCAGTGTTTGATGTGGCCGCTGTTTACGCCGCGATCTTCCGATCAACAAACACGCAACAGTCAGTCGCGGGTGCGTCTGCGCATGTAGGTCGCTTCGCTGCCTATCCCTGCTTTCTATGGAGGAAATCTTCAAATACTTACTCATACCATTTATATCAACAACGAAAACAAAAACAAAAACAAATAAGTATAGCTGATTATTACTGCATTATTGATTTAAGTAATGGACCGCAAATTCGAAAATAATGTGGAACAGATAAAAGGTAACGGATACCTGGATTGGAAAGATATCAATCACAAATTATGGAGACAATGGCGCGCGAGGCGTATCTACAGTGGATTGCAAATGCTGGATGACAAATACCTACTTAATAGAAAATACTAGCAGAAGAATACTTAAACAAATGCAACTGCCACAAAAAGTGTTATTGGTACAATTTTATTTTTCTTTGCCATTTTCGTCATAATTAATTTATAGACACACTTTTCTATCTAAAAGTGCCCCGTTTTTTTTGTAATAAATTCATTTTTGTAGGTAATAAAAACATAAACAACACTTTAAAAAATTGCTGTAAATTGGACTAACGTAGGAATTATAAAGCAATATATTTTTGATATTAATATTGATTTAGTGTGGCCGGTGACACGGCACTGGCGACTCCAAATTGATTGTTATTAATCGCTGAGGGCAGCAGTCGGCCGGGCATAAACCATACAGTTGGTAGGGCTATGGATTAGAAGAAGGGGTAAGTAAGGGTAACTTTTCTAGTGGTCAAAGTGAAAGAAAAAGACATGTTGCGCCGACCCCAAATAAATTGGGATAAGGGCAGGCAGATGAAAGTGAGAGAAGGGCGAGTTTTGCGAAGTTGGTATGTTGCGGTGTTCTGTCTCCATTGGCCACTAAAAATTGATTGTTAGCTGAGGGCAGCAGTCGACCAGACATAAACCATATCTACGGTGACCTTTAGATGTTGTGATGTTATATAAAGTTGGTATATGTGTACTTATATCAAATAATTTATGTCATTCTTATACGGATGAAGCTAGCATTCTGTAACAAAATGACACACCCGCAAATTAACTCTATCTACCATTAGTTTGACAGGCAGAAGGACAAACTTTTACTGCCTAGGTACAACATCTTTGATTTTTTGTTTTTAGCGGTACCATGTACGAATTATTGCATAGTTTTTTAAATGTTTGGAACGCAATTTCTCATAGACTTGACTGTTCAAATAAAAGTTTATTTTTTGTCACGCTTAATCCTAATCTTCAAGCTTACATTCTCTTAAGTTAGGTAGGTTCTTAGTTAAATTCAAAGGTCCTTTTTCGTCACGCTGAATCCTAATCTTAACTTCAAGCTTACCTAAGTACTACATGCTCGCATGCTTGTATCTTGTACCACACGCTCGGTAAAGTATAAGCCGTCACTTGCTGACGGTAGTGTGAGCTTTTACAACGATTTGTTACGCAGACCACAGCTAGTGTGAGTGTGACGGATAATAGTTTTTTGGATAAGACTTGCCTGACTTTACAAATTTTCACTTAGTCAGCATTTAAGCTGAAGCGATGAGTGCCAATACACCGATGGCGAAAGGACCTGGTTACCTAAATATTATCGCGATAGACTCGGTTCAATACTTAAAATTATGTGAAAACAATCGAGAGAGCTTAAAAAGTTATATTGCCTGACTTTACGTTAATGAAATAAGTTCACTTCATATTATCTTGATCATGATGTAATTATTTAAACTTAGTTCTAGGAACAGGTAAACAATGAAACTCCTAACCTACAAAACATTATGTATTTCCATGAATTAATGTTAAATAAATCGTTCGTTAAAATCTAAACTTACTTACTTAAAACCTAACCTACAAATATAAGGTATCTAACGACAACTTTTGGTTAAATGAGAGTACCTACCAAGATATAATGCTTATTAAGGGGTCCAATTAGTTCTAAGACTTATTTTTCATTCAAAAAAGCGTCAACGCCCCACTGCTCTACCAGTGAGCTATCGATGCACCGGTAGATAGGTACCTGCCATTTATTTTCTTCATATTCTTGATGCTCGTCTTTAAGCGATAGGTAATCTAGCCCCGAGTCGCGGTCGATGCATGACATTTTTTTCAATTTTGTTATTTTCATTTATCCTTTGTGTATTAAAAATCCCAATACAAAAATACGTGTTTCGGGGAGTAAATGAAATTGCGTTCCTCCAACCTCACACAAGTATGGTGAATGGTGACCCTGCGAATGGTGTTTAAAGTTTAAACGGAACGAATGCGATGGGGTGCAAACAAGCACGCTAATGCGTGTGGGGTGTACAGGGTGCTACGAATATTTCACTTAAATATTATTTTTTGATCAAATCGTGAAAGTGAAATTCAAATTTAATTTTAGGAGTTGGAACTGCTCTTGAACAACATTTCCAAAATATACTCAAAAATTTAAAGAAAGAAATATGATTTAACCTCCCTTACCTATAAACTTTATATTCAGGAACCTTGTATGACAGGAAAGATCTCAGTCTAGGGTTGTTTTGGTCTTTTATATTCTGGAAATACTTATTTGAAATAAAATAGCTCTGGAAAAATTATGTTTGAAACAGAATAGATGTACCATCAGATTCTAATAGTCTGGCGTAAGCTTATTTGGTCTTACCGTGCTGCAAAATACTGGCAATCGGATGATTATTTCAATACAGTAAATTATTTACCTACACCCCCTGTACAAGCTGGTGCACAAACGGATGGCGTGGCGAGTTATTATAATTGCTATATTAGTGCGGACATGCGGGTAGCGGTCGCCATCATCGCTGGGGACGTTGTTACTTAAAACTGCGACCATGCTGGTTTGTTGCATAACAACATAAAATTTACCCATACGTACTAGAATAAATAAACCAAAATTTTCACACAATTGAGACAGGACCGTCCCAAAACACCAACCTTTAGACTTTTCAGTGTAATATGAATACCTACGTCATGATGAGGTTTTCAGATAGAGGGTTTTTGCTTAAATGAGCGGATTATTCGTTATCAAGCGATCCTCAAGTCATGCCACCCTAGTCATTACTCTATCAGACATTTTTTATATTTCTTTTACTCGTTTGCTAGTCATTACTGACTAGAACTAAATTTTAGCTTAGCCTTTAACCTAGAAATATTTACATCACTTTACCTAGACACCTAGAGCAAGCAAACAAGAAGCAGTCGGCTGATTGAATTACGGGTGCGCTTGCGCAGGGCAAGGGGCAACGAGGTAATTGCCCCAGCAGCGGCCACGATCACTGCAATCAGAACATAATGAAATGAGGCTGGCTGGCTGGTCTAAGGAGCTGGACTTCAACTGAGGCTGGCTGGTCTAAGGAGCTGGACTTTAACTGAGAATGGTACTGAATCGCCTGAGCGTATTCCTATCGTAAAATAGGGCGAATACTTAGTACCAGTTTCTAGCTTAATAGAAAAGACAATTCCTCAGGAAGCAAGAAAAACACGAGGGAATAAACAAAAATAGCAGATATAACGTAGGAGAAGTAACCAGCATTGCCGAATAGTCCAATACATGCCGATTCCCATTGGCTTTCCTTTCAGAATTTTACAAATCCATAGTCTCACATTTATCTATCTAAGTACTTTCATTTAGTACATTTTTCGCTACGGACGGCCTACCTTCGATTACATGACACCTTTCGCCACCGGTAACCAGTCTTCGGTTTTCAGCGTATTTTCCATTTAATCAACACTCTACATGCCAGTTAGGATGCGGCGCAGGATTTAGATTTACTATGGATTATCTTTACACCTTTACGTGAAAATTCTTTACTAGATTGGACGAATTCATGAGTAGTCATCTCGCACGTGAGATGAGTCTCTGCCAGTGCACATGCGAGCCAGGCAGATGGCCAATAGTAGATCCTTTCTGTCCTTTACTTCATAAACAAAATGTGCACATCTTTTTTTCACATTCAAACACGCGCCTAAAACCAAAACACTTAATCCCAAAAAACCGTCCAACAATCGCATTTTGCGCGTGATTTCACTGACCGACTCAATCTCGAAGTAAATTATCCTTAAATACGGAAAATATCGAGTTACGTCCATTTGTTCTGTAGGAAATGTTTTAAAACAGACGTAACTTAAGACGGGGAAGGAGAATCGATACCATAATTACAGCAAACAAAAGTTATCAGATTGTGAGTTTGTTTGTCCGTGAACTGCTTTATTTACAGTGCAATGGAATTTCTGTGCAAAAAATTCAGTGGTGATGGGGAAAGTTGTACGGTGCTATTTTGAGGTAGAGTGTGCAAAATCTTATAAAATCCGAATCTCATGTACCTACCTATAATTTTGTGAAATCTCATATATCGTGAAAAGTAGATACATGAAATTATACCGCGTATTCGGATTGAATGAATAGTTTTGACATCAAAGATTTTCCACATAAATTGTCATTATATTGTACATCTCTCACCTATCATCCATATTAAGTTAAATTGAAAATGTAAAAAAAGATATAACGAGAATACCTAGCATCTAGCCCGTGACTTTCACCTCTAAGTAATTGATGAAAATGTTATCTAGCTAAGTAAGCAGATACATCTTTATCCTGCCATCTTCATAATTCAATAAGTTATTAATAACGCCCAATCGAAAACCAACAATAAATATCAGCTGATCAAGATAAATATCACTCTCATTAGACGCCGATATTCAATACAAATAGAATAAAAAACCTGTGGCAAATGCAACGAAACTACAAGCTACAATTCTACAGGTGAAATTCGATGTACATTGCGTAGTCGGTTAGCAATTATTATCCCATTTTTGAACCGGCTACGCAATTTACATCGAATTTCGCCGAATTGTAGCCTTTAGTTTCGTAAAATCGGGCACTGTGCGGCCGATAGCCCACCTCGCGGCGGCTCGCTTTCATCTCGGCGGCTGCGGCTTTGAAGTTGCCGGCCCTGGTTCGTGTTAGCATGTTGGTATTACTGTAAACTTACTTAAAAGAGTTTCCGGAAAGGCTGAAAGGTGTTGCACCTTACGTTCAGGTGAAGATGTAAACTTTGTGTGTTTTTAATTAATTGGTCAAGATATGTAAAGTCGTGTCCGTCCACACTCTTTTCATTACCTACCTACATTATTTTTAAAATCATTTTAATCCTGTTTGCTGGTCGTACGTATGTGTAGAGATGTGTATTGACAAGGTAGTGAATAGCTAAGTTATACATGACGAACTTTTTCTTTTTGTAAAACCAAATCTGTCAAAGTCAAAGCGCATTTTCAGTTTCAGACTGCTGTAAATAAATATTACCTAGGTGAAGTAAATAGGTAGGTACCTACATAATAACTTAAAATGTTTGGAATTCTAGCTTCTCAATGAACCTACAAACTTCTAACGTAAAATTTTCAGTGCAAGACGATTTGCTTACATTACGCAACTAGAACTAAGAGCAATGTTTACCATTACCCATTACCTCACTCAGTGCGTCCGGAAGGGCGTCTCAATCTGCTTTAATCACACGAGAACTTGTTCAAATATGAGTAAACACCGCTATTTCAGTCACCAAAACAAACCGGTTCCGAGAAACGCTAAAATGTTATGGAACAGTTGATGCGATGTGCACGAGACGAGAAGAGTTCATAACGCGTGTTTATTGGACGGATAAACAGACACCTAACATCGAATACACTTTACATCAGTGAACTTACTGATATGAGATAGGCATGACAGCATGCAATACTTAGATGGCGCCTGAAAACTGAAGTGCACCATCATGACCCGGTCAACTTTTTTAAATCTTATTTATACTTGCGGCTCTCGTTTTTTTCTTGATGATGATCTTTTATTTCACCCCCACTAATAGGTTTAGAAAAATAAGCTGGTCTATACTGAAAAATCTGAAAAAAAATTGTGAATATGTGGTCAACTATCATCCATTCAATTTCTTACTCATTCTGTCCATATCTGAGGTCCATATTGCATAAGGGACGTTCTCTGATTTCGTGCAAATCGCATATTTGGGTCATTTAAAAAATAACTATGCTGTTTTCAAGATATCTGCTGAGCCCAAACGAGCTCTATTATCGTAAGCTACATGGGCCTGTGTATAATGAGCATTAATACCTAACAGAATAATTTATAAAAAATAATAAGTGGTCAAAATGTCATTCCGTCCTGGGTGAAAAACTCAAATGTTGAAGATTAAGGTCCAATATACTTAAGAATCGAGGTTGTGGCAGGCTACCTATATTTTTATAAAATCAAACACATCATAACAAAGCTTTGACTAAATTTTCGTACATACGAAACGAGTATATCATCCCTAAAAAAAATATTTTCGTTTCGTCCCCGGAAATTGGTCATTACCGTCAACATAAATTGCAATAGCAATACATCAAGCATGTGTGAACGCCAGTTGTCGTCCTTCCTTCAATGTAAAAACGCGGCTCTTGGTCTGTCTAAAGATGCGACGACAAGCCGAGGCACATTCAGTTTGACCAACTTTCATGAAGAAATGTGTGCGATATTTGGTTTGGTATCGGTGATCGCACTTTACCGTCTTTGAGATTTTAAGGAAAGTTACTTGTTTGTGTTTTAACCGCCACCTTTGAAGCATGGCACATAGGGACCTTAAATCGTACTGCGCATTTCATTCCCATAGAATGTATGTGTACACAATTAGAGACAACAATGTGTCAAATGTCATTACCATCTTAGTCATTACCATCGATTACCGTCCGCTTTTTACCAGATGGTAATGACCACGGAAAGACGGTAATGAGTAAAAACAACATCACACATCTCGTCAGCCCATAGCAGTTCACTGCTGGACATTAGGCTCTGCAAAAGTACGCCACAAAGTAGGATCTCCCGTTTCCACTATCCATAATTCATCGGAGAGCACCTAACGCTAAGCTTGCCGAGGCGTGGCCTTCTCGAAAACCTGCTTACTTCACTTCACCGTCGAATGGTTCTACGATAGATGTGACCAGCCAACTGCCTCTTCAGCTTGCTGTACTTCAAGACTATGTCCGTCACTTTGTTTTTTTGGCAGATAATGACGTTTCAGACCTAATCAATTAGCGGGATCCCCAGCATAGACCATTCCAAAGCTCTTTGAGGGACATACAGCCAGTGTTGAGCTTGGGATGAACTTGAACAAGACCAAAATCATATTCAATCAGAGCGTCATCCCCTAAGCCAAACTCCATCAAAAGTGAAGACCTTTAAGTTGTCTATAGAAGTAGGTATGTGTGCAGCTGGGTAGATTGCATTTAGAAAATTGAGTCATATTCTGGAGTCATCTTTGCCACAATGCCTCAAGATCAAGACCAAGGCATTCGAACGATGCGTCTTACCAGTCATGACTCACGAGGCCGAGACGTGGAAACTGAAACTAAAACTAGCCCACCGGCTACACGCCACTTTGAGAGCTATGGTCTCGCTGATTGATAAGGTTCAGAACGAGATTATTCACATAGTCGGAAAGTGTTACAAGCTGAAGAGGCATGGTAATGGTAATAATAATAAGGGCTGTTTTCCCTAACTCGACGTCTACATGCGCCTATTTTGCGTTTGGCGTGGGGGCTTACTACTCTAACCATCCTAGTTCCCCGAGGAATCTCAGCAACCCTACCAACTCACTGAGGGCCTGCGGGATTGACCTTGGATTACCGAGGTACTTGCCCGGTATGTAGCCACCTCTTTGCAGTGTAGCACCACATGGACAGATGTTTCTTCTTTTTCCATGCATAATCTGCACAGAGGACTGTCAGTAACACCTATGACTGAAAAGTGCTTGTTAAAATGACCGTGATGGGTTATGATGCTGGTTATCATGCGAAGTTGGGGTTGGGTTGCTTCTGTCGGAGTAACTTCTTAAATAGGCGACTGGACATTGTTGGAATGGCATCCCTAGCACGCTTGTAATCTTCGAACCTGGTCCAGTATGTGTTGTGTTCGTTTTTCGTACGTTATCTCAGTAAGGAACGGAATTTACTTGCTGGAATGGGTTTTATCGGTTCCGGCCCGAAGGCAGCAGTATTCTATACCCTTTTGGTTAGTTCATCCGCTTTATCGTTGCTTCTAGACCCACTATGCCACTTAATCCATTGCAGGGCTAGGTTCCTTCGGTAGACGTTGGTGGGATATAAGCCCTGACATAATTGTGTGACTGTTCAGCGCTTGCAGTACTGACTTGCTGCCTGAGAGTATACCAACGGACGGAGAGGTCCTTTGTTACCTTGGCAGCAATGGCTTTTGTAGCTAGTAAGATGGCCAAACACTGCTTGAAAAACTGAGTTTTGGTATCCTAGTGGAGTTGGTAGTCTTTAAGTCCTCAAAAACCCTGTTCCAAATTTCGTCTTAGACCTGTCCGTGAAGATCCTGAGTTATTTGGGGCTGAAGAGGCAGTGGGCTGGTCACATCTATCGTAGAACCATGGGACGGTAGAATTAGCGTTGAGCGCCCTTCTGGCCAAAGGGACCGATGACTTAAAGGTAGCAGCTGGTAGCGACTGGATGGCGAGAACAGGAGATCTTGCCTTGTGTCTTACCTTGTGGGAGGCATACGTCCAGCAGTGGACTGGCATAGGCTGAAGTGATGTGAATTATTTTTATAACTCCATACGCTCTGCATTATGATCATTACCATCCGACACCGATCATTACCATCTTAAATAATTATAAAAAGTGCTTATAACTCCTAATTCTATCGGTGCAATTTCATTAAAATTGGTCAAGTTACATAACTTTGTGCATATTTTGATATCTATACCTTATTTTTACATTCTGAAAAATTCTCCAATTTTAGCCCGATTTGCACGAAATCAGAGAACGTCCCATAAAAGTCCGAATCAAATTTGTCGAAAAAATTGCCAATTTTGAACGCTTGCAGTTTGAGAAAGCATAAATGGCCGAAAACTTAAACGTGAACTTAAAATATAAATTGTAGAGATTAGACCGTCATCTTATGTGACAAACCAACTGAAACATGATTTATAATCGCTGCTGCAATGCACACACTATAATCTCACAATAGTCCAGATTCCATGAAAGACTCAGAAAACCAAATATTCGATTCACATGACACAGATTTCATTCAAATGTCTCCAAACCATGAATGGCACGGAAAGCTACAATTATTATACTTTTTGCAAATTCATAATCATACTCAAATCCTATTCCGGAGACACAATGTCGTAAGAAAAACATCCGCTTTAAAGGGTAAACCTCCCATTCATGGCAATGTGTGCAAATAAACATGAAATGTATGAATAAACTAAATGTGTACAAACAATGCACAAAAGACGGCCAAATGGTACGAATTATAAATATTTCTAATTGTGACCATTCTGCGACGGTCAAAGCTATAATTTTTTCTGCCAAGATTAGCTGGTGACAATGTGTTGAAAGGATTGAGCATTCCAATTTTGCAATCGTCTATGATTTCGTTTTGTCACGTGAATAAATCAAAATATTACTTACTCAGTTAATCTTTTTTCTAGCATAATACTCACATAGACCCATCTCGTTGATCCCTCAAAACCAACGCATTCCTTGTCAGGTATCATTGTAAAAAATGTTTGAAGATCATATTGTAACAAATGTCAACCATTTTAAAACTGTCTAATTAATTGCCAGTATTATCGACAAACACAAAAACAAACTAGCTAATCCATATTTAGTGGGAGATTCCCGAAAACGAAGCGCACGACATCACCATATTGTAGACCAGATTAACAGTTTTGGCGGGAAGTCGTCATTTCCGAACGAAGAGGCATAAAACATTGTTTAATCTGTGGCAGAACTTCGTTCAGAAACGGGTTAATCTTGAGCCGGTAATCCCTAAACATATGTATGTGTCGTTGCGTTTTGACGTAGATTTACAATTATTTTTGGTGCGTCTGGTGTGTTGTTGAGTGGGGGATTAGCAGCCTCTTGTTTATGGATCGTCTGCGGCTAATTGTAATTGTTGCGAGAAGCGCGGGAACGAAACGTAGAGTTGCCAGGTGCACCGTGCAGCCAACATCCTGTAACTGTAATGCAGCGCTGTAACAACACATTTCAGGAGACGTAATTTATTCCGATAAGTATTTTTTACTCAGTTTTATAGCCAAGTCAAATACCTATCTATAGCTACTTACTACCTACATCACCTCTGAGTACCTAGGAACAGCATAGCCAGATAAAACACGCTACCTGCTGTACTAAATCAGTGCTATAAGGACTAATGGTGTTTTACTATTCACAAAACAAAATTTCCAGATAGGCAAGCTTGCCGAGCTTCTATGTTTTATGGTTTTCAATATTGAAAAGGTTCCCTACACTTATCTTGATGAGATGATGTGTCTGGATGTTATGATCATAAATCATCTTAAAACTGCCATTCATTTACCTTTCCAAATCTTTGCCATTTAAGAGCTTAACTTTTCCCAAAATTTACTCAAAACACATATCTTTTAATCCCCACTTCGAGAAAGCGTGTCTGATTTATCTGTTGCCCCGCCCCGCGTGCGCAGGCGCAGCTTTTCACAATATTTCTGCGCGCAAGATGTTTTGTGTCGGATGAGGTACGGCGGGATTAGCGCGCGCACTGTTTTCGTTGGCAAGAGGCACAGGCTGGCGGACTATACTGCCATTGCCATCATGATGCTGCCAGGCTGCCACATGGCACCGGTAAAACGCCGGATTTATGGCGTGATGACTGTTGTAAATTACACGTTATGGGCACGCGAGCTGAAGCAGGCGAAAATAATCGTCATCGACGTTTTCGTAAACCAACATCCTAATCTAACTGACATCGTTTTAGCAGACATCATTATTTTTAGTAACTGTCCATACCTATACCAAATCAACCCGAAATTTTGTAAAAGATATTACTTACCTACTATGAATTTGGGTCCGTCTACATTGATTCCAATCTGGAGGACGCTTTGGTGTCTAGGTAATATTTTTTAAGCTCTACATTTTGTGTGTGCATATTTAATCTTCTTCATTATCTCTAGACTCAAAATAACGAAATTATTAAATAATTAGGTAGTTGAACAATTTTTATTGTGATGTCAATAAACTCTTGTTATTGTTAACCAGGTTCAGTTGTGCCAAGAATTGTAGAGTTGTTGCTCCGCTCCACATACCACAGTCTGGCGCTATTTCAGAAGACCTCATAATATTTTGTCGTAAATTTTCATATATAAGTAATAATTATTTGTTCGGTTTCTTTTATAGACATGACATTCAGACTTATTTACCGTGTTGCCACCATCACTAGTTAGCTAAATCCTAGCCACAAAACGGCCACACCACACGTTATTTTTTTATGACTGCTAACACAACTTTTATTAGAGGCTACCTGTCACAATGTTATAAAGTCGTAAAGTTTAAATTATTATGCAGCTATCATCATCTTTTCCAGAAAATTCATATGTAACTAGACACATATAGGACCATAACAGAATTGGAACCATAACCTTTCGAGTTTTATTTATGTATCAACTAAGCAATATGAAATAGATCTGGCATTTGTTGTTTAACTATGCTCTACTAAAATAGGCACGGTAAACATAGAGTTATAAATGGTTGGCATTTATGCTTATCATAATTTTAAGACATGATCACATCGTCACAATATCATGATTTTACTGTTGTGAACATGCACGTACACTACATGACAATAATAAAGCATAGGGTAATGGTATATTTAAAGTAGGTACTGTATTGTAAATAAAAATATAACTTTATAAGTAATCCGATCAAAGATCCCTTTTATTGCTCAATAACTTAAATTAAGCCTCCTAATCATTAAATATATTCTTAAGTTAATAATAAATAGCGATGCCACTTTTTACAGATACATAATTCGATTATAATACACTCATATGTTCGTTCCTATCACAGTCTGACTCTGAAACACTTCACCACAGTCCAAACCTTCATCTACGAGGATATACTCCGCAGTACAACTCAAGAGATGCATTCTTCCAGCCACGTCTATCAACTGTGCTTCATGATGGGGGAGCTGGGCTCCTGGTCCGGGGAGCTGAGCGGCGGCGCCAGCCCGTGGATCCGCCGGTACAGCTGGTGGTAGGGCGTCGGCGGCGGCGGGGGCAGCCTCAGCAGCGGGCTCGGCAGCGCGTACCGCCCATACACTGACAGCAACGGAGGATATAGACCCACCAAAGAAGCGTATGGATTCCCGAACATCGGGTGGAGTATCGCTCCTCGTTTGAACGCTGCAAGGCGCGACCGCGACGCTGCCGTCGACCGGCGCCGCAGCTTGCCCGTGGTCCCACCGATGAACACATCATCTGACGACGGATCCAGCATCCAGTAGTTCCCTTTGCCAGGGTCGTCGTAATGCCGCGGCACTTTTACGAAACATTTATTCAAACTCAAATTGTGTCTAATGGAATTCTGCCAGCCCTGTTTGTTCTCTTTGTAATACGGGAAGTTTTTCATGATGTATTCGTAGATTCCGTTCAGTGTGAGTCGTTTTTCAGGGCTGCTTCGTATCGCCATCATGATGAGGGCGTTGTAGCTGTAAGCCGGTTTTTCGTTTTTCTTTTTGTCTTCATTGCTGGAGGAGGGCGGCGGGGTGCCAGTGCCGGTGACGTCGAGCTCGTCGGAGTCGGAGGGCGCGGGGGAGGGCGAGCGGGAGGCTGGCGAGGCCGGCGAGGGTGATCGCGAGGACGCCTCGGGGAAGAGGTCGCGGATGGCGAAGCTGTGCGGCGGCGTCATGGCGGCGGCGGCGGGCGCGCGGCATCTCGAGCGGACGCGGCGCCTCACACTGTGCGCGAGCCGCCGCGCCGCAGCCCGCCCCGCCTCGCCGGCCACGCCCAGTCACAGAACCCCTCCTTTTTGTGCCACTCTCCACACCAAATCTCGTTTGCAGTTGCGTTGAGCTTTATAACTTTGACCTAAGATACATTTTCGAGTACTACAGCTTCTATTGCAGTTGGTGGACTCACGTAAGGGAATGCAAGCGATAGGGTTACGCTAGGGTTAAAAAGCAAAAATTAACTCGATCTGTCATGGGCTATAAACACTTTTTTACAATTTTCTACGCGTTGTTTGTGAGCGTTATTTAGTGTGGTGTAATTATGACTGTTGCTCAAACATTGCAGCAGCTGTAACGGTAGTTGTAAATTTTTAATAATATTTTTTTATAAACTTTTGACAAATTCGTTCGTCACCGATGCAAGAATGGCTGCCTGATTAATTGATGGTAATATTTATTGGAGTAAAAGGCTCGGACCATTAGCGGTTGTTTTGTCATTGTGATACTGTACCTATTCACTGATTTTTGTGCCTTAGAACTTTTTTGTCAAACTCCGCCCTAAATTGAAGTTATTCAGTAAAATGCACTTTTCGAATTCGTTTTATAGTCCAATTATTATCGTTAGGACGATGAAGTTGTGTTTTGTCTTTGTGTTACAGAGGGAATGCATCAAAATTATAGTAGGTAATATGTATGACTTCGCACAATATAAAAAAAACTTAAATAATATAATAAAATATATGCATAGTAGAAACTGTTAAATACCTTGGATCCTATTATTGCGTTACCTAACCGCGCATCTCAATAAAATATTTACTAGCTCTTAGGTATTTTAGTAAAATCGCTATTAATTTATTGTCTCTCCTTTGGAAAACCTAGATAGATATCATGTATAAGTATGACTAGGATGTCCGTTTGTGCGTTATTTTTGCGCTTCATAATGCATGCGTTAGGACAATATCGAATTTCAACTTTATTTTCAAACAAATACGGTTTACGTCAAACGGTTTGACAGACGGATCCCTCGACGCAGCATTGTGCGATATTTGAGCACTAGCGGATGCGTCTGTCAAACCGTTTGACATAAACCGTATATTTATAAAAACAAGGCGGAAAATTGTATTTCTTTGACGCTTACCTACGATAGCGCTGCGCAAAAAATAACGCACAATCAGACGTTACGTGTGTTTTTCGCCTATATCGTGTGGGAGACCGATGAACCCTGATGTAATTTTCAATCGCCAGGTGCTACTACTACACCTATGTCTATATCTACCTCCATAGGTTGACCTTTGAGGCATGTAAGCTCAGTAGCGTCCCGCCCCTCCCCCGCCTCCCCGCGCCGCAGCCACGCCCCCTCACGCGCAGGCATTTGTTTTATACTGTTTGCACAACCACAACCAGCCAGCAACATAGTCTAGTATATGCCAGGTTGATGGAAGAGTACCTAGGTGTTATGAAGTACCTGCAAAAATGATCCAGCTATATTTTGTACTAGAAACCTTTGTTCTGCAATGTAGAGTCTATTCTATACCTATACTTACTAGGTATTCAGTCAGCATAACGAGTTCTGGAGAATCCTCACTGAATACTATTGAAAGTAATTATATCTATTATCTGAATGTCATAGACTAGACACAATTTAATTTTGATAAGAGCCAAAATAAAATTTTTGTAGACCTTTGCTACGGGCTACGGCGTAGCTTAGAATTTTAAAAACAATGCTAACTTCTCTCTCTTAACTCTTCCTTTGTTTGGAAAAGACTACATAACTAAATCAGTAGGCAAGATAACTTAAATTATAAGATGCCTAAGCACCTTCTGGTGATATTCTAAATGACGAATAGATATTACTAACTAAATACAAAGAACAAAATAATTCGATCTAATAATGTTCATCCGTATAAAATCTATATATCCGCACGCACACATACACGTAGAGATACCAAGGTAGTACCACGTAGGTACCAAGCTGGTACACACGGCAGCAACGCCAGCAGCCGCCGCCGCGCGTGCCGACCCAAGATTTAGCCAATCACACAAGGGAATCCACATTTTTGCGTGTGGTTGAGACAAACAGTGCACCAAACCTCGATGACTATCAGCCAGAACACCTTGTGCTGTCTGCGTAGAAAACCACTACGTTCACTTTTTTGTTCTTCGAGTAGGACACCAAGTCGTCCAACGACCCGATAAACCCTGGTGTCAGAGTTTTTCAACCGCCTAAGTTTACTGTGAATGCTAGACCTTTATCTTTACCTTACTGAACGGTTATACAGCATAGTTTATTTCAGAGTAATTTTAGCACTAGCGACTTTTTAGCGACAGACAAATAGTTGACAACTCGACAAATGGTGACTTGAGAGGAAATCCCATAAATTAACTTACGTAAAGAGGTGGTAATCCTCTTTGCTTAGCGACAGCACTGATGATCGTGGCTGAAGGCTGCTCAGCGGTAGGCAAATATTTAACAAACCCGCCAAATGATGAACTCAGCGGAATATCCTAGCTACACGTGAAGACATTTTAGCCCTCTGGCTGGGCGACAGCGCTGGTGATCGTGGCTGCAGGCTGTTCAGCCGCAGACAAATATTTAACAAACCCGCCAAATGGTGGAGTCAGCGGAATAACGTTATCCTAGCTACACGTGAAGACATGGTAACCCTCTGGCTGGGCGACAGCGCTGGTGATCGTGGCTGCAGGCTGCTCAGCTGCAGACAAATATTTAACAAACCCGCCAAATGTTGGACTCAGCGAAAACCATGCAGTCGGTATGTAGTCGTATGTAGGTACTCACTCAGCCTAGCCTACACTAGGTACTACATCAAGGTATCTACATGCTTTTCAACATTCTTATAACTATCAGTTCATGGCAATCAGAAACTAACTACCTAAGTAAAACAACAATAGCAAAGACAGTGGCTCTATTATAATAATAATTGTAAAGTTGGTTTTTATACTAACTCAAATTTTGCTTTTTTTAAATATGCGAACAACATCTTACACGATTAAGTATGAGGAATAAGTTGATTGATATGGTTTTTTCATGTCGTATATTTCTATCTAGCTCAACCTACGATACATACGAACAAACACCTTGAATCAATTGCTATTGTCATAACAATTTACAAGCCAAGATACAGAGCATCAAACATGAGTTGAAGAGCACACTAGCTCCCACAATCAATCAAAATCAACACTTGAATCAAACGACAAAAGAAACATAAAAAACTAAAATACAAGTTTTTTCACGAACCGTCGCTTGGCACTCGTTATTGTTGCAGTAAATAGTAAAGTAAATAAATAAATACGAGTTGGCGCGTGTTTTCGGCGGGATTGGAGCAATTATCCGCCATGTTGGGTGGAAAGCGCGGGAAAGCGCGGGGAGCGAGGCACGTTCTGAAACGTTGTTTCGGTTTGTTGGGAAGCTTGTCAAAATCGCTTTCAAGTTGCTGATGAAACGCTGACAAACAAAATAAGCAGCTTTGTGGTCAAATAATCGCTTAAATTTTCAGAACAAAGGATAAAATTATTTCCAATACGAAAACTTCGAGTAATACGAATGTTCTGTTAGTGATTGATAAACTGTAAAAGGGAAGCCATATGCACTTATCTAGAGTGCATCAACAGAGACAAGGGAAGCCTGTGGAGTGAAGCAATCACAGAATTGTGTGAAGCACCGCGCGGTGTGGACAAATAAACATTCCGCCCTAAATTAAAACACTCTACTAGTTTGTGACAGAGATTTTCTGAAATAAGGGCTAATATGGGAACAATTCAGTCCGTAAGGATGCTAAGTATAAAAAATACTGAAATATAGAAAACTTGCAAATTGTAGGTACTTACTTTACAATAGAAACCAAAATCCACAAAGCAGCTGGTAGAGCAAATTTATAAAAGAAACCGAACAGACTGGGACCAATCAGGCTCAATCACCGCGCTTCACGAGCTACGGGACAAACTCAATGAGAGTCAAAGTCATATTATTTCAACGTCTATTAGAATGAAATCGTACGTGAGAGCGCCCGTAGGTAAGGCAGGGCGCAAACAGTTCCCCGCGGCGCTAGGCGGGCTAAACGCCCTTGCGCGCCCTCTGCCGTTCCAAATTCAAAACACAGCGCTAAATGAAGTGGCGTAGTACTGCGCGGGCGCAGCGGGATGCGACCATTGTTTAGTATAGGGAGCTGATATGAGAATGTTTGTGATGTAACAAATCATAATGTTATGTTTTTGGATCAAAGGGAATTTGATTTGGGATTTTGTATATCAAAAGATTGTATTTCTGGGGGTATAATATTTTACCTCCAGTGGTAAAAAGCCTACTAAGTCAATAGTGGGTTTAAGTATAAAAATAACTACTCACTTAGGTATATACCTAGACTTACTACCCCATTGCTATGAATGTGTATGAAACAAAGTGCCTACCTGAAGTTTCACTTCCGCAGTACTACCTACATTCGTGACAAGCCGTGTCGTCAGGTACAAAACGTATAAGACAAAGCCCATTGTTTCACGAAACACATCAAAGAAACCCCCCTTTCCCTCGGAGTAAGCTAAACCCGTCAAGTAGGTGTCTCATCTCGAGCCGCGTCTTCACTCGCGGCTAATGTTGTTGAAATATTGATTAATATTGTCGGCCGCGCCGCCATCTTGGATTGGCTCTCGAGCGCGCGCGGCTCTCATCCGCCGGAAGTCAGCGCCCTCTACATCCCCGTTCCTTCCTTCCGATACTTTTTTATCCCCTTTGTTACCATCAAGCACTCTTCAATCTTCGAATAATATTTTTTGAATTTAAAATTTCTATGTTCGCTGAAAGGGATTTTGCACAACAATGAAAAATATTTTTTAAACCCAATAGAGGACTCGTGAACGCCCAATTGAGCAGTGTAGCCTCAATAAACGCATTCGTTTAAACTGTACTTATTTCATAGGCATTTATTAGGGGCGTACAACGGAAAACAAAAGCATTAAATTTTTACATTATTTGATATTCTACGAGCAATTTTAGGCTTTGGTTTCTACGTCTAAAGTCATTAAATTGAAAAGCATATCAAAATAAATATTTATTGGGAACGTGCTTTGCCTTGAAGTGGGTTTTCAAAAACAAGCAGTGCTGTACGGCCTCGCACCTGGCTGCAACCATTTTCGGAAGGTTGATGTCCATAGAGCAGAAAATATGCGTCCTTAGAGTTGATTTGCTGCACATTTTTGGAAGAAACTGGAACTAGAAAGTTACTCTGTGGCAAAACCGTCAGGTGCAAAAGTGTGAATTGTCGGATATGTCCCGCTGACACTTCTAGCCACTGAAAGAAGCTATTGGAAAACTATTAGTACTGCATTGTTCATTCAAATTGTACGCTCGCTTTGTTGCAGGTACTGGCAGCTGATGAAATTGTATCACGTTTTGAAATTCGAATGTTCTTTACCAGCCAGTATTCGGCCCACTGTAACTGTCATTACATTTGAAAATAATGGGCTCCTTTGACGCTGTTTGTTAGCAAAGTTTGCAAGTTATGGTTCATTCTCAGAAAGTAAAATGAAAAGTAGGTAAGTTACATTGAAAGAAACAGATGTGGATAACTGTCGTAAACTCGTGCCATATTACAAGTTTAGAAAAGTTCAATCCGAAATGTCCCTCATTTTGCGAAGTTTATCCTCCCCGATGGCGAAAAAGCAACATTTTTGTCGCACCTCTGGTCAACACAAGCCCTCGCGAAGTGTTTTTAATTGCGTTCGTTTGTGCGGAACACGTATTTACTTTCTGATCGGTGCGCGGATACATTTTGACAGTAAATGAGGCCGACTCTCTGCTTTTGTTAGTACATATTTTGTTGGTTTTTGTGCCAAGCTTTTGTCTCCATTTTACTAATAAAATGTTGTTGCTTTACAGATACCTCATAGGTATATTGAATTAAATTGGAGAGAGAACATAAGAGAAAGATCATCGGCATTGCAGAAATAAGCCTACGAAAAATTGTAGACAGAGGAAAGCAAAAGTGCCTAACTATCATACAAGAGTTCAATTTATTTATCCTACTTTTATTTTGTTTTATGAGCGCCCCGCTGTGACTTCAGTGCTGTAATTGGCCTGTGACATAGTTTCAACACTTCAAAGACAATAATTACAGCTAATCCGGTGAATCCACCCTTTCGCCGCTCAATTTGGCCCAATTGACAAACAGTTCATCCCCCGCAAATCACAATAATGAGATTCCATAATGCACCTCGATTTTTTAAGTCCATCTGTCACATCGCAGCCGCACTCGTGTCGTGTGTGTAATCGTGTCCATTTCGGCTTTGCCGGCGGGGGGCGCGATTGTGAGCACCACTAACGATTGCTTTCCAGTTTTGTTAAGGTTGTTGGACGTTTGCGCGCCCTTTGATTGTCCGAATGTGACGGATTTGCGATTTTAACGCTATTTGAGGAGAGCGTTCGAGATCTAAAAGCGGATTATGGAGAATGTTCTGAATGACAATAGGAAATATGAAGAACGTGCTTTAGAAATGGTAAAATTGTGGCATGATCATTGCTAGCCACAGAAATAACTAATCATCTCAATGGTTTCAAAGTTCTATTTCAAATCATCATCTCTACATTTCTTAGAAAATATTGCTGTGTTATAGTCGTGAGAACCATAACAACAATAATGTCAGTAATATTGAAGTTTAATTTTGATTGTGTAGTCTGAATACGAGGCAACATGTCTCGAGGGAGCAGAGACTCGCTGGATTGATAGATAAATCATCTGCCCACATTCTCAGAGATGTATCCGATTTAATTAAGTCTTTACGATCGTTTGCGACACGTGAGGCTGAATAGCTCGACTCCTTTGCATTGTGCGCGCCGCTAGTGTCGCATTGTCGGCAAGCAGTGGGAGGCTGCCCCGGTTTCCGAACGCACCTGTCAACTGAGCTCCAAATACGAAAAACAAATTTAAATTTCGAACTGGAAGGTTCAAAATGAAATGGGTCGCGTAGGTGTTTTATAGGAGCGTGGGTTTTTATGGAGTAACGATACGAAAACGAACGTCTCAATATGGCGCGACGACGTGTTAAAGAAAGTATTGTCGGTTTCTGACAATAGCGATAATTGATCGTGTCGACTCTACCTCATGCAGATGCCGTCGGCTCACCCTTTATTTGTACCCTGTTATGTTGCGAGGATACAAAATTTATTTCGTTTGTTTAGATGTCTTTATGTAGGTAAGCAGATTGTTGGAAGTAAATCTTTTGACATTTTAGAGGCTGGCGTTAGTTGATTATATGTCAAGTTTTTGTATTAGCTTCCCACAAGAAATTCACGAGAATTGGGTCATCTGTTTCCACAAAATCTATCATTTTACAAAGGGATAGCAAAAAAATGCGAATAAAGAAAAACAAAATTGACAGTTATACTTGCATGGGCTATAATATCTTACGTAGCTAGTATAGATAGATATTTAAGTAGGTAGATGAGGAGTTTCCATCGAGCGAAAATGACTCACACTCAAAACTAAGTATAGGTATAAGTCCACATAACTTAAAGTGTAGCAAGTACTATAACTTGCTGCTAACTAAAAATATACAAACAAAACCCAAAGAAGTCGCAGACAACCGTTTCAATAACGTGAAACGGTCAACTTCGTGAAACGTGGCTTCTATTTTTGAACAGTAACAGTCAACGAGCCAGTGACAATAATTAAAAAGCAATGTTTAGTTTTAAAAGCATGACGCGTGCGGTAGGTAAGCCATTATGCCATTGACTGCAAGATATGTTGCTCACGTACCAGAAGGTTTTCAATGGATCTGTAATTCTGTTTACAGCGTGAGGCAGCCGTAAGAGACACGCGAGTCACTTCCAAATAATGAGTCATTGAATGAAGCTTCACGACCATCGTCAACTACCTAATCAGCTGTTTCTTGAGAAATACGTAAGTATGTTCTGACCTAGTTTGACTTCAAAACATAATAAGTTATCACTCTAATGATTACAAAATGTAAGAAATGTACAAGACTCTACCTAATCTAAAAAAAAAATCTAAACTAGGGACACCGAAATATTGGTAGACGTACATTTTGAAAAATCAAGTGCAAGTAGTTGACGCTAACTAGTGGTACTATGAGTACGATATCTGATGATATCTGTGAGATACCTAATAAGTGCCTTTACGACTATATTTTACCCGACTGCCTCAGAAGGGGGGTTATGTTTTTCGAGAGTATGTATGTATGTATGTACTTATGTATGTGGACAAGAAAATTCTTTTTTACGGGCTACAGCCCAAACCTTAGATTCGTTTCAGCAGCGCGAGTGACATTGGCCATACAGGGTGGACCATGGAGTGACGTCAATAAAAGAAATTAGATTCCTCACATCTTACCCCATGTATGTTCCGCGATTATTTTTAGTTTTCGAGTTAGGTATTCAACTTTTAAAGTTGTATGGGAAAATCTCGACTGGCAGTAATTTTTCATTTCCTTTTTTTATTTCCGTTTAAGGGCTTCTCGCGCGGTTGATTTCCTAGCACAATCTTTATGATTTGTACTTTTTAGTGTACAAAAAAAGAAAAATGTCTGCCATTCGAGTTTTTCCCATACAACTTTAAAAGTTGAATAACTCGGAAACTAAAAATAATCGCGGAACATACATGGGGTATTTTCGAATACCCCAAGATATGAGGAATCTAATTTCTTTTACGTCACTCCATGGTCCACCCTGTATAAAAAAATCATAAATTGAAGATGGCGGATTTTTATCGCAAATTACAACTTTAAAAAAAACCGGCCAAGAGCGTGTCAGACACGCCCACAAATAGGGTTTCGTAGTCAACGTTTAAATATCAGGTTTTTCAGCATTACAAACTTTATTTGTTGCTGGTTTGTTAGCAGCATTATGATGACCAACCGCAAATAGAAAAACTCAATTTTTCTGAAACCTTTAAGGGTACAATATCCGTTATAGTTTTCATTGTAACTTCAGATTGTAAGCTATATTCCATATTTATGTCAAATTTTTAGCTTTTATACTTTAGAAGTTACAGCTGGAACAAATTATGGGTCAAAAACGCCCTTTTTAAAAGTAAATATCTCGTGACAGAAACATTTTAGTGACTTGGTTTCAAAGAAACCTCATCTTAGTTTTAAAAGACCTATTCAACGATATCCTACTCAATATTACAGAAGAAAAAAAAAATTTTTGCCCCCCTTTGTATGGGAGGGGGTCCAAAAAACATTTAATATATTTTTTTCTTAACATTTCTATATTTGGGTCAACACGATATATCTTCTCACCAAATTTCATGTCGATAGCTCTAAAACTGACGAAGATATGAGGGCGCGGCATACAGACAGACAGACAGACAGACAGACAGACAGACAGACAGACAGACAGACAGACAGACAGACAGACAGACAGACAGACAGACAGACAGACAGACAGACAGACAGACAGACATGACGAAACTATAAGGGTTTCTAGTAGACTACGAAACCCTAAAAATGACCGCAGTCGGGTTTTTGTTTTTTAATAGATCTGCTTGTTTATTTAAAGTAAAATATCACACATTGTTAACAAGCTACTAAACGTGACAGAAACACGCTATTATACCCCTAATTAAGTCGCCTAAAGACGGAGCTGCATTCCTGCCCAAAATCAAATGTTAACCAACCAATTTGTTACCAAAAAACAATGTTTTTTAATACACATGTAAATAGGTGGTGCGTTGTACGAGGCACAACAATCCATCAACCGGTGTGTCTGTCTGTCTGTCGCGCTACCGTTATCTGCAGATCGATGGACGCTTTTTGTCCAACAGTTCTTTCCTTTTGGGCCTTTCAGTGGAATGCAATTCATTAAAACTACCTACATAATAGACGCCATAGACTAACGATGTTGGGTATTGTTTGGTGGTACTTTTGAAAGGAATGTTTTAGGTTACGTAAGTATCTAACTTAAATGTAGAGCAGCTTTGAAATATTTTTCGTAGCAGGAAAATCAAATAAGCTTATTTGACATCTAGATTGAAGAGCTCTTAGAACGTTTACTCAACCATCCGCGATGTTTATTTGTTTATTTAAATCCGCGTGCTATTTAGAAAACAGTCGCCCCCACGTCGGCGTCCCCACGGGCCTCGGGATAAAATACACAAAATCTCGAAACAAAAACTTTAATCCGTGTGTCGTGGGCTCGGACAAAGCACTCGTTATTATGAAAACAGTCAGCGAGACCGCGGGGCGCCAATTATTCGAGCTTGCAACCCTATCGCCGTGATTATATTCCCTGGCAACACTGTTACTCGTTTATCATTATGGCGAAGTCGCGTGCGCGCGCGCCGGCCGACACGCGGCCCACTGGCTGGATTGTGGACATTTAAAAACATTGCACATTCTAATTACAAACAAGACGTGATCATTCATGCGAGCTTGTCGTCCTCATTCTTATTATGCGCTGGATTGGAAATGACAATATTATTTTAAGCTCTTGAATACAAAAGTGTGACAGGCTACCCACAACCACACTATCCTGTGTTCGTTCATGTACCTACTAAGCAATGATGTTCTAATTACGTGTGGTATGATTTATGTCAGCACCACCAGCTTTTCTGGGAGAAAATTCAGTTGATTGAACACCATTCTAGCTGTTCGAATATTGAGGGTTTCCCAATACAGTTCTCAGGCTTATTAGTTACGTGAGCTCTCAAGAAATCGCACACTGAATTGAACTATTGCGCGGATTTCAATAACAATCGCTTGTTGATCGACACCGGCGAGCAATTAGAAAAAACAGTTCCTTGCGCGGGTCAGCCGAGCGAGCCGAGCGAGCAGGGTGAGCAGGGTGAGCCGAGCGAGCGAGCGCGTGAGCACGCACAATGCGATCCGTTTCACGCAAATAGCCCCCGGCCGACCCCCTGTTTGCCGCGCACTGCCGATTAAACACCCTGCAAGAATACATTAAAACGCATTTGCACAATCCTCGGCCATTCTCCGGAACCACTCGCGAGCGACACTCCACCGCTTTCGAAATCTTTCCTTTTCTTAATTGTGGGAAAAGAGCACTCGAATCTTGCAATTTGTCGAGTTTCGCCCGTGAGAATGGATTTTCGATGAATTCAATAATAGTTCGCGACTCTGAGAGCGCTTATTAAATATTTCCGATTTCGTTCCTTTCTTGTGTTAATTGAATGTTAACTTCAGCTCTCGTTGTGTAAATCTTTTGTTCTGCTACGGTTTGTATATCTCAATGTTACGGTTTATTCCTGACCTAAATTCAGATAACAACCGTTATTAAATATTCGTTAACTATTGAAAATTAACATAACAATTTGCGTTTAATACGCCTATTGTGTTATCTGGTGAATATCTGTTACAACAACGGATAATCCCTCTCATATATTAGATATATTTTTAAATACAAAGTAAGTATAACAAAATGATTGCAAAAACATTAGTAACAAAAGCGGTACCTAACTGTGTTGTTTTCTTGGCGGATCGTTAACAAACGGAACGCGCCCGCAGGCGATGCGTTCAGAAACAATTAAGCGCTGAAAAGTGAAAAAATAAAAGAATTATAGGGGTGATGCTGGCTGGTTAGCGGGTTGGCTGTGGGGCAGGCTCGGCCAGCCCGGGGCGCGGTTGTGGGAAGCATAAAACACCTTTGTTTTTGGAGCGCTTTGTGGTTGCTCACTCGCCTCCTGACGCCGGTGCCGATTGAAAACAACCCAACTGATTCGCGGTGTGTTGGGAAAATCGCGCATATGGGACATTAGAGGCCGCTCGTTTGGAAATTCATTATTTGTGAGCAGAACTGTGGGAGAAATTATAATTAAAAATCTCTTTTCCTATAATGAAAGACATTGCACACCTACTTAGTTCATTTAGATTTTAATAGAAATGTAGAGTCACGTTAATTGTATTTTTTTTAAGATACTCGTAGGTATTGTGGTTGTTTATGACTTTAAATATGCACCTCTTCTCTTGCATTTTTATGATGACGGATTTATCCACTTCCAGCCCTCAGCTGTTGTGTCACACTCAACTATTTGTTATCCTGACCAACCATCTCGACTCGAGACCTGAATGAAGAGTCATTATTTAAACTTCGAACTATGAATATTGATTTTACAAATTGTCGTCGAAGGCACGTGCGGGCGAGTGCGGTGACTATCGGAGGTGTTGATCGCACGTTTTGTGACCCCCCGGACCCCCCTTAGGGCCCCCGCGGGAGGGGGGCCCGTGCCGAATCGCACTCCTCAGTCGAGGGCCCTCCGTGCCCTCAGACCTCAAGGGCCTAATTGGTGCACGTGCTATTCTCTACATTGTTTAATAGACAAGATGTTGGGGCGATGAGCGGAAACGTTATCATAACTGTCGTTCAGATGGAGAGCATGAAATAGACACTCCAACTTTTGATTTGATATTATCACCTCTTCCCCTAAATCATGAATAGATTGGCACTTCGATGAATCTTTTTATCTTTAAAGTTATTTCACTTGTGCAGGTGTAGATATAGTACCGCGTGTGGTAGCGGCTAAGAATGCTGCCACCCCTAGTCCACTCACTCAGAAATCAGAATGTTTCGTAAAAGGCGACGTAGGTAGAGTTTTTGAACTCAGCTGAATATCTGTCGACTATGGTCAACCACCGAATGGTAGCGTTGACCGCGAACTAGCGAGCGGCCTACAAAGTATTCCCGAAGAGGATTGACGTCAGATCATAAAACATTGCCAATTCCTGTTGGTATTTGTGCTCTACCAAATCATGTTGCGCCGACCCCAAATGATTTGGGATATGGGCAGGCAGACGATGCTGTAAGCACGCCCCACGCGCCAATACCCTAATTTTGTGATGCAGGTGTAACTATCGCTAGTGTAACACTGGCATTGGTATTTAGGTAGGTAGAGCAAATTCAGAAAATTGAATTTTGACATCCTAGATAACCTGCAAAGTGGTTTAGGTGGGTTTAGGTACCTAAGTACCTACTATAAAGATTGACAATAAAATATGCAAACAGGAGGCGTTCGCGTCAAGAACTTCCTCGTTCGTAGTGTGATGATCAGGTGGCATCCATAGACTCCAATATGTATTTATTTTGATTAAATTAATTAATTTTGAGCTCCAATACCTATGATATGACTGATATAATCCCGTATTATAAGAATGACTACAAGAAAAAAATATCCTTATTGCTACAGAATTGCCAAATCGGGCTTATACGAGTACTTATACCTAACTTGACTTTAACTATATTGCTATGATTGTTGCTGCGATTCTTTACATGTCAATTTCGTTCGTTGAACAAATAATTATAAGTAGGTAGGTATACTTCGTATTAGACCGCAAACAATTAATAAAATGCCCAGAAATTAAATTAAACATGGAAAGATGGATGGTAGCGCCATCTAGTATCGAGTAGCAGAACTAAAACTGGCGATATTAACTTTTCTAAACTTGACTGTCTCTACATTTTAAAATAACAAATGTGATTATTGCGAGTATTGATGGTTGTTTGTAAATATTTCATGTGAAACTAAAAACCCTAAAAACAGTAACGAAAAGCTACCTATCTCTCACAGTATAATATCATAACGAACACCAACATTATACTTCAGATCAACTTACAGTCGCGTAGGTAGGCAGTTAGGTACACGTCATTCCAACCAGTCTTTACGTCTCCGGACCTCGTAATATTTCCTCGAGACACCCGCGAGTCTGCAAACAAGCTACCCGACACTGGAAAATAGCTAAATTGGGTTTCCGATTCTAGGTACAACCACCACCACAACTTGAACCCTCCGTCTATACAACTGCTATAAACTTACGGTTCCAATCGAGGTGGTTGTTAGCCCGGTCAAGTTGCGAGTTACGGCCGCGCGGGGCCAGCAAATATTTGATGTCGTGTAATTGTCACACGAGAAGGACTCTCGGCTTACGTGGCCCTTAGCTCGCGATAAAAATAGGACAATTTATGTGTTTACGTGTGGATAGGCTATAAAAGTGCAATAAGAGACGAATGAAACTCCTGCGAAACTCTACCGAAGTTATTAAGTCGTTAAAACCTTCGTAGAGCAGAGCCTCATTGAATTTCTATTGACATCAAAAGTTGTGACATTTCCTAAGATATTTCAAAACAACACTGCGAACCTCGGTTTTATTTGGTAATATTATTGAAGCACCACTTCTTAGTTCTATTTATATTCTCCTTGTGAAGAACCAAGGGGAAGTGGTAAGCATTGAAGGATGACCAACATCCACAGGCTATGGGAGTACAAGGAGTACATAAATGTGAACGGGAAGATGCTGAGCAGTGAGCTCATCGCCCGTCTCCAGAATTCCCTCACGCTGCTGCAGGTTAATGTCTTCCACTTTACATGTTTTCACAACTTTCAAACTGTATTCATTCGTATTTAGGTAGCATCAATTATCATCTACGAGTGTTTGTGGTGTTAACACAACTACACATTAATAATAAAATTAGTTGAGTCTCAGTAGTATATCAGATAAGATAAGAAGAAGAGTCTCAGTAGGTAGCATACTATAGCTTACTAAAAACTTTGTTCCAGGTGGACAATCACTTCTCGCACATCATGTATTGGGGCCAGATCTTCGCGGTGGAGCACGACTACCACATCGCAGTGGGCATCGCCAACGACGCGCTCCACGACCGCAAGTACTTCTACACGCACGACTTCCTCTACTGGGGACTGCTGCCCAGGGCCAAGAAGAAGTACAAACACCTCGCGCTCCTCACCACCCACCCGTTCGCGGGCGACCCCTCCTTGAAGATCAAAGTTCTCGACGAATCCCTCGATCCGAAAGACCCGGAGAGATGTCAACTCATGAAGGAAGAGAGCCGCCTCGCCGCAACCATCAGCAATATCTCCGACGAAGCCGAGATCTGCGCGAGAGGACAGCTCATCAAGCGCCCGAGCGGAACCGTCGTCATCAGCCCACAGTTCTTTGGACTGACTGCAGCCGAGGCGAAACACCAGAAGTCGTACTACCACGTGCGCCCAGCCCAGCAGCGCTGGAACACCAACCTGCTGACTCGAGCCGACTACAATTACAGCATGGACTTCCTTGATTCTATTGATCAAGATATTCCGAAAGGGTGTTGGAACCTCAGTATAGAAATGGGCAACACGGTGGTTTACCTCCGAAGCCTTTACTGGCCCGGTATGACCTATTTTCATAGAATTCGTACTCCTGACGCGGGATTTCTTTACGTGGGCAACGGACAGAAGAATTTAGACGTCCCTTTTTTGCTTTAATTCTGCGAATTTAATGTCTACTGATTGTATTAAATGCTGAGGAGATTTTTCTTGTTAATTTGTATTTTTTAAATGTTTGCTGTGTTTGCGCCATCCTAACAGACGGAAACGGAAACTGATATTCGTATGTGGCATAAAGGCTGAACCACACCAACACCGAATGCAGCGCTGCAGCGAGCAGCGACTGACTGACAGTGCGTACGCATGGCAGGTGTACTCTGGCGTTGAACTTTTCTAACCAAGCAATTTATCGTGCACAACTTGTAAGTGTTTTTAAATGGTAACACTCACCTCTAGTTCCATTCACTCATTCGTTCACTTTCTGTGACATTTCGTTCGCTGTTGATTTGATTTGTGCGTGTGTGTATGGAAAAAATCCCATTTTGGCGCCGATTTGCAACCGGCATTTGTACTGTTTTCGTATTTATCGCATTCATAATCACAAAATCCAAGTGAGTTCTAAACTAAAACTGTGATAATGGCCACCAACGGCTTGAATACGTCCGAGGATGCCGAAATGGCGGACTGCAAAGTTGTAACCATGATGGATGTGCTCCGGGAACAACAGGACTTCGAGGAGGATGCTAACGCGGTGCTCGGTGCCTCTGACGACAAAAACTGCACATATTCAAAGGTAAAATTACATTTCTCTGTTTGGTACTTACGTTTTTAGGTGTTCAAAATGGCTGGCTTTGTTGGTGATGTCGACGATGCAACAGTCCATTCCGACATTTTACTTTACTCGTTTTAAATTGGAAAGAAAGGCTTAGTGATCATCACTTCCTCTTTCCCCAGCGTCTTGCCTACTTTTGTATCACACGAACTATGGCAATGGTCTAGTAAGATATTGAGTTAGATACAAAGAACTCAGTGTAACAAAACACTAATGTCCTTCAATCAATTATATTAATATCAGAACTTGCAAGAGAAGTGTGTAAATGTTCTTCTTTTCAGGCCATATCAGCTCTGTATAGTTTCCCATAGAATTTTGTTGCAACCAATCTTATCCCTTTCACTACTTTGAGGTTAGGAATTAAAGTTATTGTCTGTCTGTCTGTTCCACCCTTTGAATATTCTCGCTCTAGCATCTTATCTGGATATTGGGATGTATTTCATTTTTAATGTATATTCGTTTGTTATTACAGGGCTATGTGAAGCGGCAGGCCATCTATGCATGTCTCACTTGCTGTCCTGAAGCCGTCACAGACTCCATGAAGAGGGCGGGAGTGTGCCTGGCCTGCAGCCTCGCGTGCCACGAGAACCACGAACTGGTGGAGCTCTACACCAAGAGGAACTTCCGCTGCGACTGCGGCAACCCCAAGTTCAAGCAACCCTGCACATTCACCCCCAACAAGACTGACCTCAACTATGACAACAAATACAACCAAAACTTCAGTGGACTTTACTGCAACTGCAAGAGACCGTACCCTGACCCTGAAGCAACTGAAGAGGAAGAGATGATCCAGTGCATCATCTGTGAGGACTGGCTCCACACCAACCACTTGGAAGCAACCGTCCCCAGCAATGAACAATATGCTGAAATGATCTGCAAAGATTGCATGGAGGACATTGACTTCCTTCATGACTACAGTGACCTGGTTGTCAATGTTGAAGACAAAGAGATTATAGTTATGGATCCTGACTTAGATGTAACAAGTATTATCAAGGCCAAGGAAGCTGCTAAATTAGAATTACCAAATGGCAATGCTGAGTCAAAAGATAAAGATGAAACAGTACCTGAAAATAAAGATAGTAATGTAGAGGAAGCAAAGTCTACTGATGTAGAGATGGCTGAGAATAAACCCTCTGATGAAATGACTGAAAATAAACCTGAAGACAGTGGTGATGTAAAATCCTCCAACAATGATGCAGATATTTCAGAAAAAAGTGAAAATAAAACTGAGGCATCTCAAGAAGCCAATCCTGACGCTGCTGTAGCTGAAACAAAAGAAAATGAAGGAGATAAAAAAACTGAACAAAAGAAAGATGACAATGTAGAACAGGAAGCTAAAAGTGGATCTGAAGGAACAGAAAAGCCTGAAGACCCGACTACTGCTGAATCTACTGAAAAACCTACTGAGGGAGAGACCAAAACTCCTGAAGAAAATACTAGAGCAGAGCCAACTGAAGCCGAAAGTGCTCAAAATAAAGAAACTACTGAAACAGGAACTGCAGATTCACTGGACAAAGATGTTGCAAAATCTGAAGCAGATTCTGTAACTGACACTAAAGACGAAGCAGTAACTGCAAATGCAGATGTGTCTGCTGATACCAAAATGCAGGAGGAAGAAATGAAAGAAGAAACTCCTCTAAATGGAACTTCCGAGAAAGAAAATGACTCACCAGTTGACAAAGTAGACCACAAAAGAAAACTATCTGAGGGAGACAGTGAGTTGTCGCCCAAGAAGGCAAAGTTGGAGACGAAACCGTGCGTGCGGCCGCGCGGCGTCAAGCGAGTCTACAAGGGCTCGACATTCTGGCCGACAACACTGCGGCAGAAGCTGTGCACTTGCGCCGAGTGCCTCTCCATGTACAAAGATCTGGCTGTTTTGTTTTTAATCGACCCTGAAGATACTGTGACGGCTTACGAAACTTTGGGCAAAGAAAATGACGATGCGGCCTCGTCGCAATACGAGAAGGGCCTCCAAGCACTGTCTTCTCTAGACCGAGTGCAGCAGATCAATGCCTTGACTGAGTACAACAAAATGCGGGACAAGCTACTGGACTTCTTGAAGAGCTTCAAGGATCGCAAGGAAATTGTCAAAGAGGAAGACATCAAGGCGTTCTTTGCGGGAATGAAGCCCAAGCGGGAACCCGACGGCGTCTACTTCTGTCGCTAAATTAGTATTAAGACCAATCTTTTACTAGACAACCCTGATTTAATTTTATATTTTTGTAAGTGATGACTGCATTCCCAGTGCTATTATTTTGTCGTAAGGCTCGACATGCAAACAAGAAAATACCCGCCCGCCATTGGACGAGGACCACGTCGGGCCTTACATTAGACTTATTCAAGCAGCTCATGTTGAACATGTTTCATTAACAATATATTTTTAAGAATTAACTTTTGTGTTTATTTTTGTAATTTGAAAACTGGAAAAGATAATACATATACAGGATCCTCCAAAATTTCTTTGGAAATATGTGACACGACGACAGCATCAGGTCAATAGTGCAATTACTTCGCGCAACGAGCAACGCGGATTTTCCGTCCTGAAACGGAAATACGCTTTCTCGGTGGGGCATCACTACAACGTTACTGTTTATCATTTTATGAATTTATTTATTCAGTCTGGTTAGCATCCACTAGGAGTCCCACACGGCAAGTGTTTTATTGTTGGTATTCAGTTGTGATAGTGAGAGAGTATGGCGACTTTATGATTTTGACTTGTCCTATCTATTCAGATCTATGCTAGCTAAAGTAAGTTGGTATTTGTGTGAGTTTGGCCTTGCTGTGTTTTAATTTGGTTCCTTATTGCTCTGTGTTGCCCTGTTTTTGACGATCATTGTTCATAGCTTTATTTGCTTGCAAGGGTTGAAAGGATCATGCAGTTAGAAATGAAACAAGAGTGTAGGTAGGAGCATCTCGTTTATTGCGGCGCCGGTGCTGTGGTAGCGACAACGGACGCGATCACATGTAGAGGATGTCGTAGTGTCCGGGCCGGTACAGCAGGTGCACCAGCGGAGCCGTGCCCTCAGGGAAGTCGTGCGCTATTACCTGCAACATGTGGAAAGCTATTTTAATTTCTGATTTGAATAGAATTCACTTTAATAGTAGCGACCACATAGGGCGAGCAGCCTCAGATGCACAATGCCTCGCGAGGCAGGCGACATTTTACGACTGAGCGCTCAGTTGCTTCGGGCATGTCCACACCGACCGCGCAATACGTCAATTTGAGTGCTCAGCCGTCAATTTACGTCGAATAACTCGCGAGGCACTGAGAAACTGAGGCTAGTCGCCCTATGTGAACGCACCTAATAATGTACCTAATAACACTTTGTTAAGTGCACCATTCCACGAGTAATATTTTTCTAACGAAAACATCGGAACAAACTCAAATAATCTGCTTCAGAACAACAAGAACTTGACATTAATATATGTATTGAAACCACAACTATTGCGAGGGACATTCTGTGATATTCTTACAAAATAATGGTAGTAACAAGACATTTTTTTTTCAAATTTTTTTTGAAGTTAAAGTTATAAGAACAAAGTAAAAATAAGAACATAACCCCAGGCAGATAAAGCTACAGCCTTACTAAGGAGATAGAAGATTTTTCCGTTTCAAGGTCTACCAAACCAGAGGTGGCATCTTTGCTGGTGGTAGGACCGGAGGAGACCTGAAAAAGGCGGAAAGCGGCGCTGCGCGGTCCAGTCACTCCGCCTTTACACTACCTCCAACAAATAAAAACTATAAAGCAGTCTATGAAGAAGAACTACATACTTAAAAAATGAATAAAGGCGCGTCCACACCAAGCGAGGCTGCTCGCTGCCTCACTTCGCGCGGCATTCGACCATAAAATTACGTGCCTCACTCGAGGCGAGCGTATAGGTGCGTCCACACCAAGCGAGGCTGCTCGCTGCCTCACTGCCTCGCGCGGCATACACTCGTGCGCAGCCGAGCTAAAATTGGCCCAATTTGGATGCCTAAAAAAATTTTTGGGTCGTTTGCCACGCGAGGCAGTGAGGCTGCTCGCTTGGTGTGGAAGCTCCTTATGCCACGTAAGGCGTGAGCACCCTCGGCCAGTGTGGACGCATATGTCGTACTACACAGCGCGGCCACGGTCACGGATCGGGTCCAAATTTTGTAGAATAATTGTACCTAAATTGTACTATTTAGTACCTCAAGAGAAAAAAATTGTACCTCTCAATTTATTGAGATATTGATACTTTATGTGGCCGCGCCTGGAAGCATCCTTCCTGGCGCGGCCACGCTCATATCTCACGAATGTTTAGATATTATCGAAAGCGAGATATGCCAAAAAAATGTACCTAAATTGTACCTCCCAAATACCTAATCTCACAAATCTAGCTAAATGGATAGTCCATAAAAAATGATCACAAACTTTCCCATACACCAAATTTTCCTTTGGAAAAGCCGTAGAGCCGTGACCAGTCTAAGAGGGAGGTCAATTTACGCTCAGGTCGCAATATTCAGACAGTACGCGACCAGCATAACTTGACCTCATGCTTAGGCTGGCCATGTTACTATGATAGCGAGGACCTATTTAATAAGATTTCAATGAACTGTCTCTTAAAATGTAGATCTTGGCAAGACCTACAACTTTTCCAAAGAAACTAGTAGTGTAGCATGCACAGTTCCAGAGCCACAATCAAGTTGTAAGTTCGACAGCTGTCATCCAAAATGTAGCTTTCATCATTTCCTTTAACTTCCCCTAAGAAAGTAGTACTCCAGCACGCGTAGTTTCCGAAATAATCAAGTTGTAAGTTTGACAGCTGTCATCCGAAATGTGGCTCTCATCATTTCCCTAAGAAATTAGAACTCCAGCACGCGTAGTTTCCGAGATAATCTACTTGTAAGTTTGACAGCTGTCATCCGAAATGTAGCTTTCATCATTTCCTATAACTTCCCCTAAGAAAGTAGTACTCCAGCACGCGTAGTTTCCGAGATAGTCAAGTTGTAAGTTTGACAGCTGTCATCCGAAATGTAGCTCTCATCATTTCCTACAACTTTCCCTAAGAAAGTAGTACTCCAGCACGTGTAGTTTCCGAGATAATCAAGTTGTAAGTTTGACAGCTGTCATCCGAAATGTGGCTCTCATCATTTGCTATAACTTCCCCTAAGAAAGTAGTACTCCAGCACGCGTGGTTTCTGAGATAATCAAGTTGTAAGTTTGACAGTTGTCATCAGGATCAGGAATAACGCCCGCGTCATAATCATAAGTAACGGGCAGGGGTTTTTTGAAATCGCCATTTTGTCATTTTCGACCAATGGGACCTCTACTCCAACTCATACATACTTGTTCATTGAAATCTTATTAAATAGGTCCTCGCTATCATAGTAACATGGCCAGCCTAAGCATGAGGTCAAGTTATGCTGGTCGCGTACTGTCTGAATATTGCGACCTGAGCGTAAATTGACCTCCCTCTTAGACTGGTCACGGCTCTACGGCTTTTCCAAAGGAAAATTTGGTGTATGGGAAAGTTTGTGATCATTTTTTATGGACTATCCATTTAGCTAGATTTGTGAGATTAGGTATTTAGGAGGTACAATTTAGGTACATTTTTTTGGCATATCTCGCTTTCGATAATATCTAAACATTCGTGAGATATGAGCGTGGCCGCGCCAGGAAGGATGCTGCCAGGCGCGGCCACATAAAGTATCAATATCTCAATAAATTGAGAGGTACAATTTTTTTCTCTTGAGGTACTAAATAGTACAATTTAGGTACAATTATTCTACAAAACTTGGACCCGATCCGTGACCGTGGCCGCGCTGTGTAGTACGACATTGGACGCATCTATTGGTTAGAGACTGTACCAAAAATCAGGAAGACAAAAATATTCTGTATCAAACTATCCCTAACCATTACAGATATGACTTTAACATACACATCAAAATGTTTTCTGTTTTCTTATTTAGTCTATAAAATAGGTCAACCGGCCAGGATACTGGTATGGGAAGCCCTACCATACTGTTTTCATGTTTACCTCTCTGCCTTCCCCACGGTCCATATATTTAACTCGGACGCCAACATTCAGTGCGTTGCTCAAGGCTATGATGTGGATGTGGTCAGACTCCTTGTACATTGGCTCCACTTCCTACAAAAGACAATTGAGTTAGTTAGCTAGGAAAATAAAATTTTAAAGCAGGTTAATCTTTAACTTATAATTTAACAAATTGGTATAATATAAGTGAAAGTCAAGTTCACATCTAGTCACTCAAGTAATATAGTAAAAATATCACATATCTCCTATGCAAAAAAGTATCAGGAGAAAAAAAAGTGGTCCTCGAATAGTAAGTGTGCCAAAGTTATTGTGTGAAAGTTCCACAGAGAAGATCCAAAGGTTTTCAGCCTAATGAGAGTAGACTCTAGATTAAACAACTGTACGTCCTATAACCATACTTAACATGAGAGTAGCAACTCATCTATACCTACAGCTACGATCGCACTATCTGTCCTTGCTCGTGATTGGTTGCTCCCACCTCCCCGCTCCTCACTCCGACGGCAGGGCGGGGCGAGTCGGCCCGCTTGGCTTCATTGGCGATTTTTCTGTGCTAACGCACGGTCGCGCTCAGAAAATAAATTTTGAATTTCGCCAAAGTTTTATAATTCATAAATTATAAACTTTAATAAATAAATTATAAACTTTAATAAATTATTTTACTTTAACTATTTCAATTTCTTATTTTATGGCGTTTTCGAAAAATTATTTTCCTTTAAATTTTTAATTAATAACGGTTTTACACCGTTCGTTTTTTAAATATTATAATTATCTGTCCTTTTAAAAATGTAAATTCAGTGAGTGTACAAGATTGGGTAAGTCCTTTCTATTTTATTGAGCATACACTTGAAAATCAAATTTCTGAAAGCGGTTTCCGTCGAACACTACTTTGCAATTATTATTTTTAACGACTGTTCATAATTTAGACCAAGCTCAGTCTAAAGTCCGTTTACGAGTAAATAAATTGTTCAGGAAGGCCGCGCCAGTGAACTAAATAGATAACTATTTCAGGGAAGTAAGATCCCAATTAAATAAGCAAAGTGTGTTAAAGAAATTTGGTTGGTATCGAAGTAATAAATTCGTTCTCTTCTTTTGAGGACAATCAAATGAAAATCCAGTAATCATAGTGCCTTTCATAAGTCTTGAGTGACATGATGTAAATATTTGCAATACAAAAAGCTGATCCGTTGAGCTAGTTATCTGTAAGTGATACATTTTGCCTCAGGGTATATTTTTAGTTAAATTATTATCCGTTCGAAATATTTGTAGATGTCCTCCGTGTACGCCACGGAGTGAAGTAAGGTCACTGATTGATTTATGGATTTTCATCAACAAATATATTATTTAATTTAAAAAAAAAAAGAAAACTTCAGCCTGTAATCAGACACGTGGTTTTTAAGTTTGTGTTTTATTTGACACGTCGCAACGTGTTCGACGCTATAAACACGTGGTCCTCACTTTTTAAAATCGTTGATTTACATATTCAAAATCTACCTGCAAAGTTCTTTTTCTTTGAGGTGTTTCTTTAAAATAGAATTTCACTAAAAAGGGTGTCGCTGTGACCCCGTATAATGCAGTGAGAGTTTACGGCACACATAGTCCGTAGAACGTCCTACAAAATAGAACAAATTAAATCTCCGCAAGGATATTTTGTAAGGTATATACCTAATTTTATTCTATTGCAATGATAATTGATATTATATGGCTTGGCGAACTAGGCCATGTTCCCTTGTTTTTTATATGTTACCTCTGCGCAATGCAAGGTATACCCTATTTTATAACATCATTAGGAGTATGTTGGCCGTCAGCGCATGGCGAGCCCTTGGACTCCTACATCCCCGCGCAGGGGTTGTGCTTTTTGATGTCATGCAGATTGCTCTCGCCTGCACTTGCAGGAGGGCCTTAATTTTCGTCCTAGTGCCTTTCGTATACGTGACGAACTGATATTTTGTAATGCGAGACAAATATCGCAAAAAATAGTGTTGCGTTTCGGTACTACATACTCCTCAAAAGGACGGGGTCATCGTGGACCCAAAAGTTTCGAAACGTACCTACATATTATTTAATACCTCGCGCAGAAAGAGTCGGCCAGCGCCTTTGATAAAACTCTGTGGCTTAAAATATAAACTGTACTGTATTAGGTATTACTCTTATACCTATCCCATATCAAACAGCCGAAAGTCGGCGCATGCACGATATGTCTTATCTACAAAATAAAGGATTCTCCTTTTACTAATTTCAAAGTATTCTATAAAAACAAATAGTACATCGTCAGGGCCTTGCCTCAGACGAAATTAACGAGTGTAACGAAGGGTAGTGTGTGTGATAGTGAATCTCGCAGGTTCGAATCCTGCATGTGGCATTTTATTAAGATAAGTATTCTAATTGAATACCTACCCAACACGGTTTTGTTTACAAAGTCCATAATCCGATGGACGCATCTGAGATAATTATTTTCAATGAAAGTTTCTTTGAAATGACTGTTACAATTTCTTGTAAAAGAAGTTTACATCTTAGCGTATGTAGAGGCATTCCAAGAAAATGTTTTGAGGCTTCTAATATTTCCGTGTAAGAGATTTGATATTAACATAAAAGTTTTAAAAAATTTCACATACAGTAGCTTTGTATCATACAAAACTTAAGCGTAAAGTAGATGCTAAACGTCACGTAAGCGAAAAGAAGTTGATGTTTTCGTGGAATGCCCCTGCGTAGCTTTGAGCTAGTTAGAAACACCTACGCAAGGAGATTGTCAATAAGGACATTACCATAACCTCAGGTTATGCTGAAGGCTGAAGTTCCGGCAGGTTAATGTCTTAAACAGTTTCACTTTGTGATCATTACAGTGGCTCACTGGGCCCTGCAATAAGAAATAAGTTACAACATTGTTCTGGTAATGGAACGACCATTTATGCATTTCCCTTGCTCACTGTCATAGGTAGCAAGAAATCAGGTCTAAGAAATAATATTCTCCTACTACTGTGTCCCCTAAAAATATAATACGTTAATACTAAGGTCATGCTAAGGGATATCCCTTACGCTTGTCATTCGTTTACTTCTTTGAACTATGGTCAAAGAGTGTCATGAAAGTACCTATTTCAAATAGGTACTTGCTGTATCTTTGGCAGCAATCAACCCCGGAGGGAAATATGTACAATCTAAGCTCTCTGAAGAGTTAAGTTAAAATTTACATGTTTTAGCGAGATTTTAAGCAACATGAAAACAAACAAAAGTGGGGAGAGAAGGAGGCCGTATTGTAATGGCCTCATCTCAAAACGGATAAGTAAATAACTACCTACCTACCCATTCAATAAATGTCACACCTAAACTATGAAAAGTTTTTGCTTTTTCAATTATCGAGAGAAAAGTGTGTGTTTGGGATACAGATTTATGTAATGTACCTAGGTGATTTACTTAATCCATCATGTTGCAAATGTATAACTACATTCTGTTGTAGATTCACAAGCTATGAAACATCAAAACTGGTGGTAAATTGTCTTAACAAGTCTAGCTAAGGTCTAGCTACTGAAAACTAGTAATGTCTACATGTCATATCATAACATAAGTTAGGTATACTTGAAGTACCTACCTCCTAGGTTGCCATGACCTTGGACATGATATACGTAATGTTACTTTAGAAAGTTTGCCTACCCCGCAAAGGTTTAGGCGTGATATATACGTATATGTATGTATCTAGGATGTTTTCATACTTACTATCATAGGTAGTAATACACTCAAAGTGTTATGATATGAATTACATGCTTATTACGTAATGTGTCTAACCAACTGCACTAGAGATAAAAAGTTGTAAACCGATATCAAAATAACCATTTTACTTAATACCGTCTCGATCGGTATGATCAGGTATGAGTTTTTATTTTTATCTTGTGTGGTCATCTTGCTACCTACTCTATTTATTATGAATGAAGTCTTATGCGAAAATAAACAAAAAACTACCTACAGTCTATGCGGGTACTTTTATGAAATAAACAACACTATAACACGTTTCAAAACTAATGATGTCAAATAGAGGGTACTTTCGCAAATTGACATCGTTTTGTTTGAGTCACGAGTAAAAGACTCCTGACTGCCGTGCATAAGGTGTTTTGAAACGTAAAGTGGTGAATGAATCTATCTATTTTTAGACACACGTAACTCAAAATATAATGCCGTTTGTTCCAATATATTTGCTCTGAAGGTCAGGCATTCGTGAAAGTACCTACCTATTAGGTTATTATGTCTATCAAGTATAATATTTTGCAAAACAGATAGCGGAAATGCCATTTCGACCTGCCTACGAAGGTACGCTGGTAGTTTATAATTGTACAGATACATTGTGAACTAACGGTGACTGTTGCACTATGCGTACACAGGTGCACTCTGAGTTGGATATCAATCTATTACCAATTAAGAGATTTACAATGAGTTGTTTATGCTGACTACCTACGTCAGCAGGCAGATACCTACATTTTTGTTTTCCGCGGTAAGTGGGCTATGTTATATGTACGTTATACAGACAAGTTCATGCGCTTTTAATAAATTTTAACGGTTACTTGGGTTTCCAAGGGACGGTCAGAGGTAGATAGTCTGTTATTAATAATAATTTTATTCACCTCGTTAGTTGTTCTAAGAAGATTATATCAATAGATTCATACAATGAAGTTTCTGTGACAGCCAGAGTGATTGTGTTTTATGAAGCTTGACCGTTACTCCGACTAGACTAGACAGACTTAAAAAAGGTTAGTTTTGATTATTATTTGCTAATCTTATAAATATTATGGTAAGCCCAAATTACGTATTAGAAAGTCATATGAAGATATGATTTTTGCAATTATTATTATATTAAGAAAGTTTATTTTATTGGAATTAAGGTATTTGATGACCAGGTTTTCTATCTGCCATTGCCTAGTTAGGACAATGCATACCTTAAGATTTACCGTTGATCTTTTAGTAAGGGATTCAGGTTACACTATTACATTACCTACAGCTTGAGCAATCAAGCACAATTAAAATATATCAGCTTTGTTTTTCTGTGTGTAATGGTTGCTGATTTACTTACTATCTTAGTACATAGGTAGTTAGAATGGAAGATTATATAAATATTACCTATTTTGCGTATCCTACCGCTAGCTAACGGTGGTTACCTTCCTCTTTTCTTTATTGTTGCGTTTTACGAAAAAGGTACCTATTATATTTTTGTTGATTGTTTCGGAAAACTGCAATTGTGTTTCTGTGTACTAATTCACTATTTATTCACAATGGATTAGGTAATGTAAGTCTGTAATTTGTGAATTTGATTTCAGATACGAGGAAAACTTTTGAAAGGCATTATGTCATGTGTTAAATACTCTAGTATTTATCATTATTATAATATGCTTGACTAGAATGCCATAATGCAGTAAATCAGATTTGTAATAACATTTATATTTTAATAATTTACGCTTATTAATCGTCAAGAGTGAGCGTCTGGTATGACAGAATTTTGTATTTTGTATATCCTTAGATGATTATTTAATTCATTAATATAGTGGACCAATATAACTGAATTCAACAGATTCTATATTATAAATTATTTAACAATATTTGAATTTTTTATAGTTTATCACATTGGCGATAGCTCCCACTCCTCCAGGCGATAGGAAACATGTCTCATGTTAAGTATGGTTATAGGACGTACAGTTGTTTAATGACAGCATTTTACCTACCAATAAAATGCTTATTAAACTACTTACCTCCTATAACCATACTTAACATGAGAGTAGCAACTCATCTATACCTACAGCTACGATCGCACTATCTGTCCTTGCTCGTGATTGGTTGCTCCCACCTCCCCGCTCCTCACTCCGACGGCAGGGCGGGGCGAGTCGGCCCGCTTGGCTTCATTGCGTCTCACAATAATATTCTAATTAGAATATTATAATTATTTTGTAGATAATATTTTTTATTTTTTACAAAATATCCCAGGCAGAATTAAAAATGTATGGTTATAGGAGGTAAGTAGTTTAATAAGCATTTTATTGGTAGGTAAAATGCTGTCATTAAAATCTGTCCTCACCTGTCTACAAAACTCAGTCACAGTCCGTGGGCCTTCGATAAAGTTCTGGTAGAACTCATGCTCTGTTTGTAGTTGTCCAGAAGTGATCAAACGCAAGTACACTACAATGTAGTCTGAGTAGCCTTGCTTGTTGAATTTGTCATGCAGCTCTGTGCGGACCTCGTCCAGGGTCTCGGGTTTGCCGTTTGCTTGTTCACCCACCCGGCTCACTACTTCCATAAACTGTAATACAGAAACCATTATACCTTTAAGTCTAGAAAGAAATGCGAATTGGTTATTCATGTCATGACCCCCAACAGGCTTTGTAACAAAATGCTGGATAAAAACACACTACAATGTAAAATCACAGGCAACATGGCACATTGTATTATTGAATGCAATACGACGCACAAAAGACTGCACTGAGAATCAAACAAAGTAAAAAAAGAAAACAAAATAACCTAAAAAAAACTCACCGTCTCATAAAAGTCTTCTACTGTAAACTGAGAGAAGCCTAACGCAACAAGAATGTCCTTGGAGTTCTTTGCTATTTCATAGAACTTATCATACTCAGCCTTGTTGGTCAGGAGGTGCTCCAAGTAAGCGTAAGAAAATGCTCGGAAAAAACAGTTTCCGTCCGGTCGGGTTCTTCGAATATTTTTGTACTTGGAAGATAGGTCTTTTACTTTTAAAAGATATACTGGGTCCTCATTATATTCTTTTTCTAGCGACGCAAGCTCCTCCAGATCACCAACAAGGGGAATTGACTCGGATATCTGAAAAAACAAACACAAACATCACGTCATTATGAAAATTACTTTTCACGATCTAGAGACATAACTGTGCAACCAGACTGATTAAATTACATAATTTACCTCTTTCTCGATCTCCCGTTGTTGTTTCATAATCAGCTCATCTTGATTTATTGAATTATCAACTAAATTACCGGCACAGCCGCTACTGCTTGATGCATCGTCCGCCATTTTCAAATAAAAATTGACATAAGAAAAACAAATGACACTCAAAGAACGAATGAATGAGAATGATTTGAAGGGTGCGTTCTGAAACTTGCGTCACTCAGCTAACCAAGGCCAATTTTCTAGAATCCAAAACAGAAAATGACAATTTTGATTTAAAAAAATATAGTCCAAATAAACTGCAGCAGCAATCAGTATTTATTTTTATCAATAATTTGGTTTCTGTTCAGTATTAGTACAAATTATGGCAGGCGAAGTAGTTGTCGACGCTCTGCCGTACATCGATCAAGGGTACGATGATCCTGGAGTCAGAGAAGCGGTAAGAATCGAACATAACCTCTTCTTAATTTTCGTTTGTTGGTATTTCTGTGAAATTCGTTCACATTCTCGTGTCCAGGCGCTGGCCATGGTGGAGGAGGAGTGCAGGCGTTACAGGCCCACTAAGAACTACCTGGAGAATGCGGGACCCGAGCCGAGCAGCGCCTTCGAAACTCCTGCCATTCAGAGGGAGATGGAACGAGTACAGCAGAGATTACCTATGGAACCACTATCTATGAAAAGGTAATTTAGTGTCAGGTTTGCTCATCTTAATATGGAGCTCCTAATTAACTTATTAATTAACCTGTTTGTTATAGTCATAAGTGTGTAAGCTGTTGCTATACCAAATTCTAGAAAATTCCAACATTATTAAAGTTATGTGGACATTATTAAAGTTATGTTATACATTGTTTGTTCCGCACCAAGTGACATTGATGTTTTCGCCCTTAAAATGGTGGATATACTTAATTAATTTGTTGTCAATACTCTAGATATGAGTTGCCACCTCCTCCAGCGGGCCGTCTCGGTGAGCCGACTGCATGGGCCGAGTCCGTGGACAACTCGCACGCCCAGCTATCACACCAGGCCACCAGGGTGCTGAACTTGGAGCTGCAGCTGCAGTACGGGTCAGAGGCCTGGAGATCTTACCTCGGCACACTGCAGGCACTAGTTACTCGGTCACAGAATGTACACACAGCTTTAAGGTATGTTTTTATGTTTTTTGGTGTGGGAAAGGGACTCTACCTATCACATTTTTAATTTTGTTGTTTATTAATTTATATTTTATCTCTTGGCCTCTATTTTCCCACTGCTGCAAAAGGCTCCCCTTGTTTGCAGTCCTATACCCCTTCAACCTAATCTGCTATCATAATGGGCGTTTTTTGGAGAACCTAATCCGCGAGATGGCGTTGTACGCCTCTATAGACTTAAAGGGATTAGCTGTCAAATTTTGACACTTATTCCATTTTAGTCTATGGCATTGTACAACGCCATCTTGCAGTTTAGTTTCTTCAAAAACAAAAAGCGGCCAAGAGCGTGTTTGACACGCTCACAAATAGGGTTTCGTAGTCAATGTTTAAATATCAGGTCTTTCAGCATTACAAAGTTAATTTTGTTGCTGGATTGTTTGCAGCTATATGGTTACCAACCGCAAATTGAAAAACTTTAATATTTCCTTAATCTTTAGTCGTACAGTATCCGTTATAGTTTTCATGGTAACTTCATATTACGAACTATATTCCATATTTTTTTCAAATTTTTAGCATGCGTACTTTAGAAGTTACAGCTGGAACAAATTATGGCTAAAAAACGCCCCTTTTAAAAGCAAATATCTCATACAGACAGACAGACAGACAGACAGACAGACAGACAGACAGACAGACAGACAGACATGACGAAACTATAAGGGTTTCTAGTAGACTACGAAACCCTAAAAACGCCCATTACGTCCTGAATATAAATTACTTTTATCACACCCTGTTTTAAGTTGCATTGCACATTTGATTCAACTTGTTTCATATTATTTTTCTAGGAAACAAATAGCGGCCGTGAACTGGGAGCGCAAACGCTCGCAGACCGCGTCAGGCGCCCGGCTGCGCGCGCTGCGCCGGCGCTGGGCGCAGCTCGTGTCAGACAACTACCGGCTGGAGCGAGCCATCATGCAGCTCGAGATACAGCTGCAGAAGGTAATTAGTTTGACGGTTTAACGAGAGAAGTAGTGAAAAAATAACAATACAGACTATTACAGACATACACATTTTCAATTTACATTTTGATCCTTCCTTATATAAACTAAAATATAAACCTTCCTCTTGAATAGGTGCGTCCACACCAAGCGAGGCTGCTCGCGTGCTCATTGCCTCGCGCGGCAAACGACCAAAAAATTACGAGGGTCATCCGAGCCAACACATGCTCATTTATTTATGCGTCCAAATTAAGCCGAACTGGGGGCGAGCGTATGCCGCGCGAGGCAATAGGCAATTCGGTCGGTAGTTGTGGACGCGCTTAATGTCAAAAATACAACCGCATCTATTACTGCTGGAATACATTTGTTCTCATAATGTAATCATTTTTCAGGCGCAAGGCGCTGCATCGGCGGAAGGCGCGGAAGAGGCGGAGGGTCCCGACATGGAGGCCATCAAGCAGTTGCCCGACAAACTCAACTCGGAGACAGAGAAAGAGGTGCAGAAGAAGATCGAAGACATGTTCGCAGATTAGATATAAGGATAGGTGTAATTCAAGTTTGACTGGTCAGTTGGTTGGGATTTCAAGTCAAGTTTTCCTTATGCGGTATGAATGAATTATAATAATATAACAATTTTGTAAATATACAATTTACTAAGTATGCTTGTTTTGTATTCAACAGTTGCTTTTCTTACCGGTTTTCTTTATTTTTCTGATTAATTAAAATAATCCTCTCCTTTTGATTGCACGCCAGGGTTCATCGGGTCGTTCGTCGACTCGGTGTCCCATACCAAAAAAAGAAGATCGAGTTTAATTTTCCCGGGCAGTGCTTTGGATGGATAAAATTCCCAGTATCCAAAACAATTAGAAATAAAATAATATTCTAAACGCACCTTGCGTTGCATGCGGCATATTGCATGGTGTAAACAGGTGGGGCCGGTTTGCAAATGGCGCAAAAAAATGGTATCCCTGTCTGAAATGTCAAAAAGTCCGTGTGTTGGTTGGGAGTTTGTTTTCTTCTAGATTTTTAATTATTATTTTGCTGCTATTTTACGAGGATATAATGACTTTACAAGAAACGATGAGTAATCAGGAACTTTCTGGGTTGGATTTGAACAAGGTGTGCATCGTCCTAACACCAATTTTCTCCCACTATCAGGGTCTAATGAAAGTTACTTACAAGTATATTGTTTGTAGGTGGCTGCGTTGCAGCAGAAGCGAACCTTGGCGTTTGTAAACCACTTTGTGATCACAACAGTTCAGTTCCTAAATAATTTCATGAAAAACTGCGAGCAAAAGTTGATGACTTTCGAAAGAAAGCTTGAAAAAGTTGAGGCTGCTATGGTGCTTTTAGAAGCTAGGGTAAGAATAACACAACTCTTTTTGTGCCTACACAATGCAGGTAAAACTGTTATCAAATGTGTTCTTTTAACTATATTAAAATTTGATATTTCAGCTGTCTTCTATACCTGAAGTCAATACTGAACCAGAAACAAAACCTGAAGTACCTCAAGCAGCTCAAGAAACCACATCTGTGTCTGCCGACCAGCCTGACAATAAATTGGACCCACCTCCAGAAGTACCAGCGGAAGAACCAAAATCACAAACTCCAGAACCTTTATACCCAGAATATGACAGATTTGTTAAAATGGTCCATGTAGGGGTGCCTTTACCAGCAGTAAAGTTAAAATTGTCTACAGAAGGCTTGGATCCAGATATACTTGACAAACTCTTAGGGAACAAATCATAGGATAGGATATTAATTTATATGAAATATTTTGATTATGCCATAATTTCATATAAAATACTTGTTGTATCCTAGGCATTTGTGTTATTGTAAGTTGTTATTTAGAACTTGCTTTATATTGTAATTTCTTTGTTATTTGAAATGTGTACATTCAGCAATTTCATAATATAAAAGAGCTCCAAAAAATGATAGCATGAACATCAGGTTAATGTAATCTGTTAGGTGTCAAGAGAATAACAAAAAATAAGTAGGTAGGCTTAGGTTCATACCAAGAAGCTTATAGGTAAACCTGGAGGGTGCACTCGGAAACAAGAAGTGCAGTCAAGAAATTTGACCTCTAAACCTCTAAACCTGTAGTCTAGGTTCCACCATCTCTTTCTAAAAGTGAAGTTCGGAAACACTCGGGGTAACTCGTGGTAGGTATCTCGGTAGCTTAGAAAGAGACAACGAATGCTCGGCCCTTGCTCTTCTTGCAAATCGGTCAAATATTCTTACTTCACTTGTCAATCTCGAGTCCTCCCTCCAGTTTTACCTACAACCTTCTTGGTTCATACCAAGAGTTTCTTTTTTGTAAACCTGTGTATGTTAAATTTAAATAATTTATGCTGTATTTATCTATCACAAAAATATTAAATGACTTTATTTACTTGAAATCTACTAACTCTTTCATTAAGGTCATTTCTATGAAGACCTTTGATAAACTATGCAAAATTACAATTAGCGAAATTAAGGTGCGAGTTCAGACCATGAAAGTGAACAACTTTCCCCAAAACACATTGGTCAGTGACCCAGTATTTCATGTAAACTGGACTTTTTGCAATTGGACATTCTGCAAACTGGTCGCTATGCAAACTTGACATTATGCAAACTGGACATTATGCACCTAAAGGAATGAAACAAGCAGATAGATGGTTATCTTATTTATTAGTGCGCCTAGAACTGAATCATCTGTCCCTTCCTCTTCTTGTCTCCTCCAAGCTCGAAGTGTTTGCAACGCTTCAGCGCCACCTGGGAACGTACTTTGCAGTCGGCGCACTCAAGACGCAGCACGATTTTCTTGGTAGTTTTCGCCTAAAAGGAAATAAGTTACGGGTGAATTTCATAAAATTTTTGAGCAGAGACTTATCATTATTTCAAGAAATTTACCTAACTCAGCAATGCTGACTATCCTGAGTGATACGAGAGTACTTATAGCTAAAAATACATGAAAGACCACCGGCCAAATTTTGGTGACTGCAAGTAAAGAGGTTATGTTTACCTTCTTTTTGAAGATAGGCTTGGACTGACCACCGTAACCTTGCTGTTTGCGGTCATAACGTCTCCTACCCTGCGCAGCGTGCCTTTCCTTGGATTTTTTGTACTGAGACACCTTGTGGGTCTTGTGGACCTTGCATTTCTTGCAGTAAGTCCTGCGCTGTTTGGGTACGTTCACCTGAAAATAAAGAAGGTTGTTGAAGAAATATCACCATTGTTTCGTATGTCACTAATCCCATCACTATCTGGGCAATCGTTTTCACAGTTTACTATAGCACAAATCATGATTTTTACAGATATATTTTCAATAATTCACACACCATTTTTGCTTCCGATTTGCACGGTATCAACAAACGTCAAAGAAAGAGGGAGATAGCAAATACAATGACAGTGACGGCAGTAGCAGTGTTGCCATTGTAGAAAATAATTTGTGTTGGGTAGTTCGTTTCATAAATGGTCGATTAGCACTACAATTTTTTTATTTTTACAACAGCAAAATATAAAATTCCTTTCAGAAAATTCACGTTCAGTAGAGTAACACCACTACTAAGTCAGTGAATATGACTTTTTTCCATGTCTTCACTGGAGAAGAGCATTTTTTCTCCAAAGCACATTATAATACTATAAGAAGCATCGTTTTTTCAAGACTCGGTTCGCGCCCAGCACTACGGTTGCATAGGCTATAAAAGGGGGTCGTGTGCTATTGTTCGTTTCTACTTGGCCAGGCGTTCGTTCGAGGGTGCAGACCTGATTTCGTGAGCTACGTATTTTTTCCATATTTTTGATTTCGGGTTGATTTTGTGAGCATACTTTGTTCTTCTAATTTTTCCTAATTAATCATCAATAAAAGAGTGTCCTTTAGTTTTGTTTATTCTGGTGTTTAACTTATTCAAAAACCACTCCTGGATCTAATTTCAGAAGTGGGATCTGGATAAATTCCCACGTGCTGATAGAAGAACAAAGTACTTACCCACGTGTCTACTTTTATTTCATTGATTTTATTGTGTGCGTTTATTTTTTGATAATTTCCGATATGGCCGATAATTTTACACCACCACGTGATCGTTCTTCCGATCAAGCGGAACAGCATCCCAGTGGCGATGTAGGTGATGTTTTACGCGCTATGACGTCACGGAGTCCTCCACGCGATAGATCGGAATGTCGTCGGCCGCGAAATGCTGTACGCGACGACGGTTCGAGACGACGGCGGCGTTCGCGCAGTGCTTCTCGGTGTCGATCGAGACATCGATCGCATCGTCGCTCACGAAGCAGGTCGCGCCCGCGTTCACGTCATCGTTCACGGGATAGGTTGTCGCGATCTCGTAGGTTTCGCTCGTCGTCTAGACGTAACCATCATGAGAATAACTTCGTGCATGATACGTTAGATTCCATTCTAAAAAGATTAAATGCAGTTGAGAGAAATTCCACCGCAGATAATCTTACTTCAAGCACTGCGAACGATCAAAATATTCCTGCAGTCATACGACAATCTACAACGTCAAAAACTGTGAATCGTGACCCCATTCGCGACGTAGCTAGTTTATCTGAAGTGCCAACGTGTGGTACAGACTGTTTGCGAGATGTTCCGTGTCAGACACAGGAGTCAGAAAAATCTAAAACTACCCCCATTTCTCACAATAGTGAACCAAAAGTTTCCGATGCGGCAAAAGAACTGGCAGATGCTATAAGGTCGTTGCAATCAGGTCGTTCGCAATCAAATTATTTTGTGTCGAGTTTCGACCCTAGCATTCATGATATTAGTACATGGTGTCAAGAAGTAGATAGGGCGCAAACTGCAAATGGCTGGAATGACCATGAGTGCTTATCGCGAGTAGCGTCGTGTCTCAAGGGTGATGCAAGGATTTGGCTGAACGAATGGGTGACAAATGACCGTACATGGTCGAATTTTAAGCTCGAATTCACACCGTTGTGTCCTCGAAAGATGGATTACGCTAACATTTTGTTCGAGGCAATGAAATCTACGTCGGATAGGCATCCAACTTACGCAGAATACGCCCGCCGTACACTATTGCGTCTCCGTATTGTTAAAGGGCTCAGTAGTGATCTTATGACCGCAATAGTGATACGTGGCATAGATAATCCACAGATAAGAGCAGCAGCTGCAAATGCTGATCTAAACCCTGAAAATTTAGTGTCGTTTCTGTCCATCTACACAAAACCTAACCGCAGTAAACAAGATCAGCATCGAGACTCTCGTAATTTATCCCAAAAACGCCCATTTATAGGAGCAAATCATAAAAACGATCTGAAATGCTATATCTGCGGTCAAAGAGGACATACCAGTCGCAGTTGTAGGCAAAAGCGTCCTAAACCAAATTCTACTCTAGAACCTAATGTACCCTCTAATTCAAATAGTTCCACAGTGACGTGTACATTTTGCAAAAAAACCGGACATACAGAGAACTCTTGCTTCGCGAAAGATCGTTCCGAGCTTCGTAATCAGCGTAAAGTCAATTTGTGCATGGATAGGTCCAAAGAAACGTCTAAAAACAACGATGTAACTTCCGCGGTAGTTGAAGGGATACCAACGGACGTACTTATTGATAGTGGTGCAATTGATGTATCGCTTATTTCTTCAGATATGTTGAAACATCTTTCATGCCAGCCAAAACCAACGTATTGTGTTCTAAAAGGTTTAAGTAAAGACGGAGTAGTTGCAACATCATATGTAACAGTTACAATTGAGCTAAGCGATATTGCTATAGAAGCAGATCTCGTTGTTGTCCCTTCGTCGTATATGAACGCACCAATCATTATCGGAACGGACATACTTAACCGTGACGGCATAACATTTGTCCGAACAAAAGACTCTCAACATATTTTGGCACACACGTCTACAAAGGTTAATACAGTTCGGGAGGAAAACAAGGCGGATATCAAAACGCCCCTTCAGGGCACGGAACGCGAATCATTAATGACCGTCATTGATGAGTTTTCGGACTTCTTTATTTCGGGAACTGCCACAACAACTGTTAAAACTGGTGTTATGGAAATAAAGCTCACGGATCCCACACCAGTCGTTTACCGTCCCTACAAACTTTCTTATGAAGAGAAACTTAAAGTTCGTGGTATTGTTAAGGATCTCTTGGATAAGGGCATAATAAGGGAGTCCCAGTCAGAGTACGCCAGCCCTATCATATTGGTAAAGAAAAAAGATGGAAAGGATAGGATGTGTGTCGACTTTAGGGCACTCAATCGTTTGACGGTTAAGGATAGATACCCGCTTCCCCTGATCGACGATCACATTGACCGCTTGGGTAATTACAAATACTTTACTAGTCTCGACATGGCCACCGGTTTTCACCAAATACCGATTAGTGAAGAGTCCATTCCGCTTACTGGCTTCGTAACTCCGGAAGGCCATTTCGAATATTTAAAAATGCCGTATGGTTTGTCGAATTCCCCGATCGTCTATCAAAGGATCATCAACAACACATTGCGTAAATTTATTGATGCGGGACAAGTACTTGTTTACGTTGATGACGTTTTAATCATGAGTTCTACGGTGTCAGAGGGAATTAAATTGTTGCGAGAGGTGTTAGAAACACTGACTGGTGCAGGATTTTCAATAAATTTACGAAAATGCTCTTTTCTAAGTACAGAGGTAGAGTACTTGGGTAGAATTGTGAGCCAAGGTCAGGTTAGGCCGAGCCCTGCTAAAATTGAAGCTCTAGTAAACGCGCCTATCCCCACCAATGTGAGACAAGTTCGTCAATTTCTGGGACTTGCCGGGTATTTTCGCCGCTATATCAAGGGATACTCCACCAAAACCGCGTGTATTGCACACTTGACTAAGAAGGGCGTAGATTTTAATTGGGGTCAGGAACAAGAGGAAGTTCGTCAATATCTGATCGCGCAGTTAACTAATGAGCCAGTCCTCGCCATATTCAACCCAAAGCTACAGACAGAGGTCCACACTGACGCCAGCAGTGGGGGCTACGGCGCTGTCCTACTGCAGACTCACGACGATGGACGAAAACACGTGGTCTCTTATTTTAGCAAGGTAACCCAAGGAGCTGAGCAACGATATCACTCCTACGAATTAGAAACCCTTGCTGTGGTGAAAGCACTGCAGTACTTCCGTCACTACTTGGTAGGGTTGCACTTTAAGATAGTCACGGACTGCAACGCTCTGAAAGCCACGGAGCGTAAAAAGGATCTTCTGCCACGTGTAGCACGTTGGTGGATCTATCTTCAAGACTTTGACTTTACCATCGAATATAGAAAGGGAGTAATGATCCCCCATGCCGATTATCTCAGCCGTAATCCACCACGCCAGGTAAGTCAAATTTCCAAGCCTCGCAATTGGGCACAGATTGCGCAAGCAGCTGACCACGAAACCCGAGGATTACTGGACAAACTGCGTGATGGACAATTGGACTCCAATAGGTATGTTGCCCAGGACGATATTCTGTACTACAAGTATCCGTCGATGGGAGAACAACAAAGGCTGTTATGCTACATCCCAAAAGGTCACAGGCTGAGCTTGCTGAGAGTCTTTCACGACGAGCACGAACATATCAACGCAGATAAGACCATCGATCTTATCCTAAAACACTTCTGGTTCCCGGGACTTCGACAATTTGTCAGGAAGTATATTGCCCATTGTCTAGTGTGCATATCCAAGAAACGAGTCCCAAGAGCTCCACACCAGCCCATCACTTCATGGGATAAATCGGACATCCCATTCGGTACGGTCCATGCTGATGTCCTTGGGCCGCTGCCGATGTCCAACGGGTACAAATTCGTACTAGTCCTGGTTGATGCCTTTACAAAATTCTGTCTCTTATACGCGATTTATCGCCAAGATGCCCCAGAACTCAAACGTGCCATGCAGCAGGCTGTGTCATTGTTCGGTGTACCTCGCCTCTTGGTATCCGACAGAGGACGCATGTTTGAGTCGAATGAATTCGTCTCATGGATATCTGAGCTTGGGTGCGATATTCATTATATCACTCCAGAGATGCACAACTCAAATGGACAAGTCGAAAGGTACATTCGCACTGTTCTTAACATGTTGCGTATTGAAGCAACCTATAAAAATGCATCCTGGTCTGATACCTTGTGGAAGCTGCAGCTGGTCCTCAATGTCACCAAGCAAAAGACGACGCAAGCTTCTGCTCTAAACCTTATGGTTGGTACGAATGCTACAACACCAGTAATTCGTGCACTCATCCGCGATGTCGCAGTTGAGGATTCATTTCCTGACAGACAAGCTAGGCGTGAAATCTTTAGAAGCCGAGCAAGTGAGCTACTCAAAAAGAATCAGGAGTCGCAGGATGCAAAAGTGAACGAGCACAGACATCCTCCGCGGGTATACAAGTTGGAGGATCTTGTTTTTGTTATAAAATACTCCCAGTCCACAGGTAAACTGGATCCCGGAATGCGAGGACCTTACAAGGTGATAAGGGTGTTGCCTAACGGACGCTATGAGCTGAAGCTTCTCAGTGGTGGCTATGGGAAGACGACCCAAGCAGCGGCGCAATACATGGTGCCATGGCGAGGCGAGTGGTGCCCAGAGTCGTGTGCCGCCTTTTTTGAACGTAAGTGTTCATACTTTTCATTTTTGTAGCACAAATTGTGCCATTTGTTGTAATTGTAATTTTGTGCAAATCCCCATCATCAGTACCTAGTTTCAATAGCTTTCTTTACTTGTCCAGTAGGCAGTAGGTGACTAGAGCTTTCTTTTTATCTTAGTCCTAAATATTGTATCTCTGGCCTTAATTGCAACAAATGGTATTGTGCTTATATAATTGTCAAATAATCTTTGATGAGTGAGATGTTTTGCTTGGCTACAGCGTTTGTCGCTTTGTCTGGCGTTTGTCGTCTACATCCATGCCTACATCGTGATTTTTCTGGCGTTTGTCGCTTTTTCTGGCGTTTGTCGCTTTTTCTCGCGTTTGTCGCTTTTTCTGGCGTTTGTCGCTTTTTCTGGCGTTTGTCGCTTTTTCTGGCGTTTGTCGCCTACATTATGCTTTATATGGCGTTTGTCGCTTTGTCCGGCGTTTGTCGCCTATATCATGCTTTGTTTGGCGTTTGTCGCCTATAGCGTTTGTCGCTTTGTCTGGCGTTTGCCGCCCACATCATCCTGGAGTTGGCGACCTGAAGCGCTGGTGCCGTTTTTTTCGGCAGAGTAACTCGTCCGAAGCTTGCTGACCGTTCAATGTTTGGTAAAGTTCATGCCATTTGTATAAAGTGGTTGGGACGCCTCCTACCTTATACAAATGTTTCATTTTTATTTTCTTTTCTTGTAGCTAAAGTATGAATGTGATCGAGTGAAAGTTTTAGGACAATGAAACTGTAATGGTTGCTCCAGAATTTTATTTCTTTGCAGATGACGAAGAGGAAGACTCTGGTGCAGGCGCCCCAGTCGCGGCAATTGACCCTGCAGCAGCCCCCTCGACATCAAGCATTGGCTCTACTTCTGCTTCCCAAGTTCCCGTCGAGGACGACGAGCTGTCAGGAGAGGCCGTATAAGAAGCATCGTTTTTTCAAGACTCGGTTCGCGCCCAGCACTACGGTTGCATAGGCTATAAAAGGGGGTCGTGTGCTATTGTTCGTTTCTACTTGGCCAGGCGTTCGTTCGAGGGTGCAGACCTGATTTCGTGAGCTACGTATTTTTTCCATATTTTTGATTTCGGGTTGATTTTGTGAGCATACTTTGTTCTTCTAATTTTTCCTAATTAATCATCAATAAAAGAGTGTCCTTTAGTTTTGTTTATTCTGGTGTTTAACTTATTCAAAAACCACTCCTGGATCTAATTATACAAAATTCATATGACGATGAAACGAATATACCTTTCGATACGTTTTGGCGCGAAATCTGACAGACAGCTGTTTTTGGTTTTTTGTTGTGCTGGTTGGTTTCGTGTAAAATCTGTGATAAATTAAATTAAACGCTGAACAAATCTATTTAAATCGTTATAAAATGAAATACGCAATCCCTGAAATATCTTGGCACAACAGGGATCCCGTCTTAAGTGTTGATTTTCAGCCTAAACGGACTAATGGTGAACCGTCGCGGCTTGCAACTGGTGGCACTGATTCTCATGTCGTGGTAAGTGTTGAGATGCTCTAGATAGCAATTTTGTTTCAATTTCCATACATTTGAAGTGTTTAAGAAACCAGTTCACTTACCGAATTCATTACAATGTTAACCTCTTCATACAACCTCTTCTAGGTACCTAATCCTTGAACTACTATAAGTTACCTCCCACTTCACAGATATGGTACATCTCAACGACAGACTCAGGCTCAGTGAGTCTTGAGGTAGCGTCAGACCTCACGCGTCACCAGAAGGCGGTGAATGCTGTGCGGTGGTCACCGAGTGGAGAGTACCTGGCTTCCGGAGATGATGAGTCCATCATCTTCGTGTGGAAGCAGAAGACGGAGGAGCCAGTGCCCGTTGAAGGAGAGGAGCAGTATAAGGAGACTTGGGTTATTCATAAGGTTAATATGAATTTCTTAGAAAATAATGGGTCTATCAATTTGATTCCCAGATGGCAATAAGTATACTTTGACCCAGATTCGTATTCACGCCATAAGAAATAAAATACCTTAAGTAAAGTCCCTCCTAACGCAAAACGGGCGCGCGGTAGACCTCGAAAGAGATGGAAAGATGAAATACACGCGCAAAACCGGAATTGGATGGAGGCGGCCCAAAATAGGGAAGAATGGAAGAAGGGGAGGGAGGCCTTTGCCCTGCAGTGGGACGACACAGGCTAGTAATAATAATAATAAAGTAAAATACATAAGTTTTTGAAAATTTTGCTTGTTTTCCAAAAAAATACTACCTAGCATGGAAAGTGTTTTAAAATTTTGATAAGTATTCAAGATTGAGTAAGATGCCCCATGTCCAGCAGTGGCCTGTTGTGTGTAGGCGTACATGAACTTACAAATGATAAGACATTTTAGGCCTTTTGTAAGGTAATCCAACTGTATAGAATGGTGGCAATAGCACTATTATTTTAACCCATTCTATAATAGAAACTCAAAGCTCTCGTCACACAATTTCAGACCCTGCGAGGGCACATGGAGGATGTGCTGGACATAAGCTGGAGCGCCAACTCACTGCAGCTGGCGTCAGGCTCCGTAGACAACAAGCTGCTATTATGGGATATCGGGCGCGGCAAGTACACCAACATCCTGGCAGACCACAAGGGCTTCGTGCAGGGGGTGGCCTGGGACCCCCTGGGGCAGCTGGTGGCCACCGCTAGCACTGATCGGTAAGATATGCTGACACTATCTACTGATAGGATTTGAATGATCCTTATAGGTTGCAGCAACTGTTGAATTAAATTTAATTTCATTTATTTTAATCAGTGTCATTATTTTATTTCTTAGGCAGTTGATTTGCTAATAGATAAAAAGTAAAGCATAAATACTGCTGTGAAAAATAGGCGCGTCCACACCAAGCGGGGCTGCTCGCGTGCTCATTGCCTCGCGCGGCATACGCTCGTGCGCAGGCGAGCCAAGTTCGGCCCAATTTGGACGCCTTAATAAAGTAATAGTCGCTAGCCAATACTTACTTTGTGGCATAATAGGTATACTTCTGAGGCCCGTAAATTTTGGCTCGGCCCGCGCGCGTTCGCCCGAGTATGAGCAATGATACTTACTCGTAATTTTTTGGCCGTTTGCCGCGCTAGGCAGACATTGAGCACGCGAGCAGCCTCGCTTGGCGTGGACGCGCCTATTCAACGCACCTCTGAAGTTTGCCTATTAATTTATTTAGGCATCCAAATTGGGCCGAACTTGGCTCGCCTGCGCACGAGCGTTTGCCATGCGAGGCAATGAGCACGCGAGCAGCCTCCCTTGGTGTGGACGCGCCTAATCTTCTGATATTAATGTTTTATACTCCAACTGAAAGAACTTCTGTTTCATTTACATCCAGCTTCTTAGTTATTCCGTTTTTCCGAGCAGAGTGTTCCGGACTTTCGACCTGACTTCCAAGAAGGTGGCATCTCGAAGCAGCAAGGCCTGCCTGCCTTTCGCCTCCGGTCACCCGCTACACGACGTTACAGTCCGCTTATACCATGATGACACTCTGCAGACGTACTACCGAAGACTATCGTTCAGTCCTGATGGATTGCTGATAGCGGTACCGGCGGGCAGGATTGAGCCGGAGCAGGGCAAGATGGATATGAAGCCAATCAATGCAGTCTATATTTATACGAGGCATTCTTTGAAGGTGTAAGTATAAACTTTTAGCTTAGAGTTATAATTTATTCTATGATTTTAGCAGATGCCAAGAAAGGGGCTCTAAATTTTCCAGAAGAAAAGTTTCATTGGTTGGTCTGTGTTTGGAACATAATGTTGGGGACAATTTGAAGTATGCATATCATTGGTTTATTTGCATAATACAAATTACTTTTACCACCTGTTTAATTAAATATGAGGAGAGGCCTCAGGCTTTAATTATTTCCTAATCATTTTGCAGTTACGTCAGTATAGTCTATTTTAAATGTTATAAATTTTTTAAACATAATTTTATTTCAGTCCCGCATGCGTGCTGCCCTCTGGCGAGCCGGCCCTCGTGTGTCGGTGGTCGCCGCGCGTCTACGCATTACGCACTGACGGACCAGAACCAGCATTCCCCGCTCAAAGGAGGATGGTGCTGGCGGTGGGGACCAAGAGATCCGTGTTGTTGTATGACACGCAGCAGAAGACGCCTATAGCCATGATTTCTAATATTCATTACACCAGGTAAAAATTATGAATCTATCAAGAGGCTTACTTTTAAGACTGGTATTCATTAGAAATATTTCTGGGACAAAGTTTCGAAACATTACAGAAATACAAAGTTTTCCAATAAATGTTCCCAATGAAGACGCATTTAAACAATGTTTCGGAACAAAATTCCCAATGAGGGTGCGTCTTCATTAGGAACTGATACAAAGTTACAGAGACTTTGCCCCCAATTAATTCCTGATTTTACTTTAATCAGACTTGAACGCGTACTTGAACATTATCCTCTATTTTCCAGGCTGACAGATTTAACCTGGTCTCCAGACGGCAGGACCCTGGTGGCGTCCAGCACGGATGGGTTCTGCTCCGTCATCATGTTCTCCGAAAGTGAGCTGGGAGAGGTGCTGCCGGAATCAGCACTCATCCCTATTGTGGAGAAAACACCAGCTCCAGGTAAAATTATAAGATACCTACATCATCAGCTTATTGCAGTCCAGGCTCAGGTGCAAACGTAGTCTTTATCCACATTTATGAAGTTGGAAATTGTAACCCATGGAATGAAAACAAAAATTATTCTTTTTCAATTGCCAAATAACACTGCCAAACATTATCACTTACAGTTGCAGATTGTCTGATTCTATTCTTTCTTGAACGAAGTAATTAATTGATAAGAATGGATTAAAAAAAAACAAAGATATTGTGTATTCTTGTCACTGATGCAGTCTATTAAAATTTCACTTCTGTGCCCTATCTGTTACAGAACCCATGGAGGTGCAAGAGGACCCACAACCACAGAAAGAATCGCCAAAAGAAAAAGATGACGTCAAACCCGCCAAGACTACACCATCAAAACCTAAACCAGAACCCAAAAACACCACACCCAAAAACAAAATAGACTCCTACATCAAATTCAAAGCTCCCACTGAGAAGGCTAAATCTGAAACATCACCAACTAAGAAACCTAAGACTGGGAAACTGCAGAAAACTCCCGTCAAAATAGATTTACTCGTCGAAACAGCCATGCCGTCCTGGTCAGATAACTCCAACAGTGATGTCTTAAAACCCAAAGAAACTGTAAAGCCTATGGAGATCGTAGAAATCGAGGACAGTGAGGATATCAAGCTTGTATACGAAGAAACACAACCTTCAGCAGATGACAAAGAACAGACTAAGGATAAAAAAGAATCAGAGGCTAAAAAAGACGAATCAAAGGAAAAGTCGCCCAAAAAAGATGAACCGAAACAATCACCAGAAAGAAAGAAGATGTCTCCTAAGAAAGTGTCAACGCCTACCAGCGAAAGCAGCTTCCTAAAACAAGCTAAAGTGACAGACGTGAAGCAGCCCGCCACCACAGCTGTAGCCAGCCCTAAAGCACCGAGGAGGGTCAGCTTTGTTACGCTCTCCAGCCCTAAGAATAAGAAGAAATGTTGAGCGTATCCTTAAAGAAACTAGTACTAATTATTTTATTCTATTGAGCGAGGATCAATGCTATATACATCCTTATTTTATATTATGACAAATAACCACCCAAATAACAAAGAAAGAAGCAAGTTAACACAGAAAAGATTCTGATCCTGTATGATTTATGTTCCAAATGTGTACTCTGCCCTTTATAGTTGTACAGCCCTATGTAGTGCTTTTATAGCTGTTCTAAATACGTCAATTACAGACCATCAGACACTTCTTCTCAGCCTTACTTATAACTCGAGCAGAGTCTCTATTGTAAAATCCAAAACGGTAGTAGATTTTGAGGGTGCAGCAAGGTCTTTGCAAACTCTCAATCTTCAAGAATTATTTTCTATTATTAATCCAAATGTTTTTGCTGCCCTTTTAATAAATAAACTTATGAGTTCCCTCATCCAAAATACAAAAATACTCAATATTCCCTCATCGCGGCGTTTTATCAAACCTTGGATGACGGAAGGAATTTTAAGGTGTATCAGAAACCGAAATGATATGCAAAGAAGACTCAAAGACGACCCAAACAACGAAACACTAAAAATTACATTTAGAAGGTACAGAAATTTCTGTACTAACCTCATAAAGAAAGTAAAACGAAAATATGAACGTGATTAACTGGCCAAAAGCACTAAGGATAATAGAACATTATGGAACACCATCAATGACCTAACTCAGTTTAAATCAAATAGGACAACAAATGCAGAATTACTTGAAACATGTACAACGCCGGCTGAATCCGTAAACTTCGTAAATAACTACTTTTCGAACGTTGGGAGATCTCTGGCTACTGACATTCTAGCAAACAAAACTAGTAATTCTACCATTACAAATCAGTTGACTCCTGTAGCTTCTTCTTTTGTGTTGCTGGAGACAGACAATGCTGAAGTCGAACGAATATTAATGGCACTTGATTCTAATAGTTCACCAGGCTGGGACAATATTCCTACAAAATTTTTAAAAGATATAAAGCTCATAATAGTTCCCATCATCAGTCATTTAGCAAATTTGTGCTTTAATAGCGGCGTATTTCCGGACACATTGAAACAATCTGTTGTTATACCGGTGCACAAGAGTGGAGACAAGCGCGATGTCAATAATTATAGGCCAATTTCGATTTTGCCAGCTATCTCGAAAATTTTGGAGAAACTCATTAATAACAGACTTATAAGTTATCTTAATAAGTATAATATCTTAGCGGACTCCCAGTACGGGTTTAGGAAAGGTAAGTCTACCGAAGATGCTGTTAGTGCCTTAACATCTGTTATTGTGAGTAAACTAGATACTGGTAAGAAATGTATTACTGTATTTCTAGACCTGAAGAAGGCCTTCGACACCGTGTCTGTTCCCACTCTTGTGTCCAAACTTGAGCAAATCGGCATTCGAGGTACACAACTTGATTTGTTTAAAAGTTACCTAACAAATCGTAAACAACGAATAAAGATAGGAACTCACGTCAGTGAGGATGCTAACATCAGTTTTGGGGTCCCCCAAGGCAGCGTGCTGGGTCCTACGCTGTTCTTGATTTATATTAATGAATTATGTAACATGAAAATTGACGGAGGACACATTTTCTCTTATGCTGACGACACAGCAATAGTTTTCTATGGCAACTCCTGGGAAGAAGTTCAGACATTTGCTGAAGCAGGACTGTCAAAGGTATCAAACTGGTTGAGTGTAAATCTTCTTACACTAAATACATTAAAAACTAACTATATATGTTTCACTATATACAACTCATCACAACCACAATCCTCGTTTATTATCAAAATTCACAATTGTAGTAATAAAGGGCTAACAGATTGCAACTGTCCTACTATAAACAAAGTTAAAAAAACCAAATACCTGGGGATTGCTCTAGATCAAAGGTTGTCGTGGTACGAACACCTAGACCTAATATCAGCCAGAACTAGAAAACTAATCTGGGTTTTCAAAAATCTGAGATTTATAGCAGACAAAGAACTATTAAACAGAGTGTATATTGCCTTGGCTCAGTCTGTATTGTCTTATTGTATACCTATTTGGGGAGGTGCATCTAAAACAAAATTTAAAGAACTGGAAAGAGCGCAACGTGCACTTTTGAAGGTTATGTACTGTTCGAGCACAAGAACTCTTTGGACTGACAGCTGACCTGGCTGGTTTTCTATATCTATTATGTCGTTGTGACGTGACTTCAATTTCTGCACTCATTTTGTTAATTCTTGAAAAAATGGTATTATAATAATATATTTATAAATTAATACGCAATCCAGACTTTATGTGTAGTTAGACACACAAAAAACTACAACATAAGTTGTTTGGCTCTTCGAGCCTCGGATTATTTAATCCGTAAAAGTACATATACCTACGCGCAACAGCGACCTAGGAACATGTCGCAGATGGAATAAACGAATGGATGAAAAACCAGACCACAGCGTGATCTAGGAACTGGTTGAGGATAGATCTACGCAGGATCCACGTCGTCGGCAAGAGACGCATCACGCAGCGCTCATATGACTGACGTGCCAACCATTTTTCATACATTCTTATTCATATTTCCCTTTATTCCGTGTGTTTTAGTTTGCGTTTATTTTCAGTGTTGTGTTATCTCGGCGTAAAATTGCGTTGTCCTGCTGCACGTTCAAGTTGAGATATTGTGTTGGAATCAAAGGTATAATCGCAATAGCCATCGTGATCTGCGACCGTTGAATGTGAGTACTTCTACACTCCTCCAAAATGACTGATAAAACAGAGTTGAGTGCCCAGAGGGGTATTATAATAAGGGGTCTCACCAATTTTACGAAACATGTAGAGGGTTTAGAAGGTCATGTAGAGTTAGGCAACCTTTTATCACTAAAGCAGCGTATAGAGTTAAATCTGCGTATTACAAACGTTAAGAGTTTGTATGACTCTTTCAAGATATTCAACAGAAAATTGAAACTCTAGCGAGCGAATCGGAAGCCGATACTGAGAAGGAACAAGCGTATCGCGACACCTTTGAGTCCAATTATTATTCCGTATTGGCCAAAGCGCAATGCCTTATCCATGAGGAAGATAAGAAAGCTAGCGGTTCATCTGGTTCGTCTGGTGCAGGTCAAACTCCGTCTGTTAAGTTGCCTATCATATCTTTGCCCGAATTCGACGGTTCATTTGATCATTGGCTTGAGTATCGTGATACATTTCAGTCTCTCGTCCATAAATGCCCATCAATTTCAAAAATACAGAAATTTCACTACCTTAAGTCGACTTTAAAAGGTTCAGCTCAGTTAGTTATTGATTCGATTGAGTTTTGCGAAGACAACTACGACACTGCATGGGAGCTTCTTCTTAATCGCTACGATAATTCGAAACTTTTAGTTCAGAAGCACGTCAAGTCTTTGTTTACCATGCCGTCGATTACAAAAGAATCATCGCTGCAGATAAGGAAACTTATTGATGTGACCTTAAAAAATATACGCGCTTTAAAATTGCTCGGTGAAAGTACCGAACATTGGGACACATTAATAATCTATATGATAGTTTCCAAGCTCGATCAAAGCACAGAACGCGAGTGGGAACAACATAAGTGTTCCTTATCAGTGACTGATGATTCTAAAATCATAAAATTAGATGATTTAGTGAAATTTCTTAGACAAAAGGCGGATATGTTAGATACTCTTTCACACTCGGTTTCACACAAGACGAATAACACGCAAAACACACAGAACAAACCTTCCAATTCTGTCGCGCAGAAGGTTCATTGTCACATAGCTACAGAGAAAACGGGCACTAATACTAACACAAAAAATAATCAAACACGCAAACGATTGTGTGTTCTGTGTAGTGCGCCGCATCCTCTGTATTCGTGCCAAAAATTCCTTGATCTTAGTATCCAGGACCGGATTCAGATTGTGCGCAAACACCGCCTATGTGAGAACTGTATGAACAGCCCAACGCACACGGCTACCGACTGTAAGTATGGTCCGTGCAGGAAGTGCGAGACTAAAAAACATAATTCATTGATTTGTGATCATGCAAACGCGAGCCAAGTAAATAAAGCTACGGTTAGTTTGCAGTCGGCAGCTGAGGCGCGGGAGGCGACACGGTTCCCTCTGACAACAGTTCCAGCTCTTCTCATTCGCGTGGATCGGCTCAATCGCAGAGCTATTCAGTCCAAGTAGAGAATGAGACGCACATGAATACGAACACACGGTCGACTTTTATGGAACCAAGTCTGTTGTCTACTGCATTGGTGGAAGTATCCGACAAAAATGGCAACTTTCATCAAGTGCGCGCAGTGCTTGACAATTGCAGTGAGAAGTGCTTAGTTACGCAATCGCTGTGTGACAAGTTAGGTTTACAATTAGTACAGTCCACTATACAAATTCGAGGGGTAGGTAATTCCGTGGCGCAGAGCAAATACCGTTGTGATATGGAACTGCGTTCATTGGATAAAACCTTCACCACACCAATTCAATGTCTAGTACTGCCTGAGCTTACTTACAATTTACCAGGCCATACATTGTTGCGTAAAGATTTCTTTAAGTACATACCTGACAACATTACGTTGGCCGATCCACATTCTATGAAAGCCGAAAAGTCGATATTCTTATCGGCGTTGATAGATTTTGGGACTTGGTAGTTGCGGGAAAAATACGCTTACTTAATGGGCCCTATCTAATCAACACAAAGTTAGGTGGATCATTGGAGGCTCAGTATCAGGATATACTAAACAAAGTTTAAAATATGTCAATTGTAACTTCACGCAAACATTAGACATACAAGAATCTATAGATATGCCGTCTTTAGACAAACAAGTCCGCAGCTTTTGGGAGCTCGAAGAGCTACCTATTAGCGCCAAACCAGTTGATTCACGCAGTGACGATGAGCGTGCATGCGAAGAACATTTCCTTCATACTATGAAACGCACATCTGAGGGCAGGTTTTGTGTACGCATACCGTTCAAATATGAACCTGATTTGTTGGGTGATTCATTTGCACAAGCTGAACGACGGTTTTATGCTTTGGAGAAACGGCTAGACCGATATCCAGAGTATAAGAAGTTGTATTCGGATTTCTTAAATGAGTATGAAACCTTAGGTCACATGAGTCGTGTCACATCATACGGGTCCCCAAATTATTTTTTCCCGCATCACGGTGTGTTTCGGCCACTTGCTACGACTACAAAACTACGTGTCGTGTACAATGGAAGCGCAGCCTCTAGTACGGGAAAGTCATTAAATGACTTACAGTACGTTGGACCGGCTATACAGGGTGATTTAATTTCGATTCTGTTGCGTTTTCGAGAGAACAAGTATGTAGCTTGCGCAGACATAGAAAAAATGTATAGACAGGTTTTGATAGATAAAGATCAGCGCGACTTGCAATTGATTTTATTGCGCAATGATAAATCCGATCCCTTAGGTATCTACCAGCTAAACACAGTGACTTATGGTACCGCGTCCGCGCCGTTTCTCAGTTGCAGGTGTCTGAAACAATTAGCACAAGAATGTGAGGACCCTGATGTAGCACGCACGATTCACGAAGATTTTTACGTTGACGATCTGATTTGTGGCAATAATGATAAAAATAAGCTAATTCAGATCTGCAATGACACTGCAAAGTTTTGCAGTCTGGGTGTTTTCCTCTACGTAAATGGATTTATAATTTCGACGTAGACTCAGACGTAGACATGCCTACTGACGCAAAAGATTTTTCGTTAGGTGAGCATGTACACAGCAAAACCTTAGGTTTAGGGTGGTACCCACATCCTGACGAATTGTATTTTCATACTCAATTTGACCCTGAAACACAACCCATTACGAAACGTACAATACTATCGGTTGCATCACAAATTTACGATCCACTCGGGTTATTGAGTCCAGTCATAACACAAGCGAAGATGTTGTTTCAAAAATGTTGGCTTTTAGATCTCGGCTGGGATCAACCAGTGCCCGATGAAATCTCGCAAATTTGGAAGCGTTTTGTAAACAATTTGTCGTTGCTCAATAAGATTCGAGTGCCTCGATTTGTGATGTGTGAACACCCTGTAGTTACTGAATTACACATGTTCGTAGACGCGTCCCTGGCGGCTTATGGTGCTTGCGCCTATGTGCGTACAATTGACAACGTAGGAAATGTTACCGTGCGGCTACTTTGTTCAAAGGGTAGGGTAGCATCTATAAAGCCCGTTTTGACTATACCTAGGCTCGAACTGTGCGGGGCGTTAGTGGGAGCGCGATTATATGACAAAATTTCACGCTCACTGAGATCTACTTTTGATAGAGTTGTATTCTGGTCAGATTCGACTATCGTGCTAGGTTGGTTACGTACTCCGTCTAACATGTTAAAAACTTACGTCCAGAATAGGGCCGGGGAGATACATGAATTGACTAAAGGCCATTCATGGCGTCATGTTAGTGGCGTAGATAATCCAGCCGACTTAGTATCGAGGGGACAAAGTGTAGATGCATTAAATGAAAATAATTTGTGGTTCACTGGGCCATATTTCTTGCATGACCCTACATTTGATAGTTCGGAAGACGACCAGATTGAGGTTTTACCGGAGAACTTGCCTGAACTAAAAACTCGTGAGATACACACATTGCTCATTAACACGCAAAATTAAGAAAATTTATTTCCGTTTTCGAGGTTTTCTCAGTATAACCGCATGCAACGTGCCGCCGCTTATGTGCTTCGCTTTATACATAACGCACGTTATAAAGATGATAAGTGGAAGGGTGTGTGTGTTAACTGTGACTGAACTAAACCAAGCTACGATAACGCTCGCTAGACTTTCGCAACGTGAATCATTTTCCGATGTGCGCGATTCACTCGTTTTAACGGGTCAAGTAAGTAAGAAACAAACTCACTTATCAAAGTTGGATTTGTTTATTGATAAAGATCAGTTAGTGCGCGTCGGTGGTCGAATTCAAGATAGCCCTAACTTCGATTTTGACAAGAAACATCCCATACTTATTTCAAGTAAACATCACTTTTCAATTTTGCTTTTTCGATTTGAGCATAAACGGTTAATGCACGCATCGCCGCAGTTACTGTTGTGTACTATCAGGGAGTCATGGTGGCCACTTGGTGGTAGGAATCTTGCACGCCAGACCTGTCATGCATGCGTAAAGTGTGTACGTATGCGAGGTAAGATTATTGCACCAAAATGGGTAACTTAATGAAAGAGAGATTAGAACCCGGTATCCTTTCATGTATTGTGGTGTAGATAATGCGGGACCTCTGATTATGTTAAACCGGCGAGGCAGAGGTGCTCAAACTGTTAAAGCATACATTTGTTTATTTATATGTTTTACTACGCGCGCAGTTCATTTAGAGTTAGTTAGCGATCTCACTTCTGAAGCGTATTTATTAGCTTTGAAGCGATTTATTTCACGCCGTGGCAAACCGGCTGAAATATTTTCAGACAATGGGAAGAACTTTGTTGGTTTGATGAATGACTTCGGCAAATTTCTTTCCACTTGTTCTGGTGATATCAAACAGTACGCTGCATCACAGAATATTAAATTTAAAATGATTCCTCCTTATGCCAGTCATTTTGGAGGGCTGTGGAGGCCGCGGTTAAGAGTTGTAAGTATCATTTTCGACGTGTGGTAGGTAACGCACGTTTAACGTTTGAGGAGCTCAGCACTGTATTGGCACAAATTGAAGCCATACTGAACTCCCGTCCTTTGACTCCAATGTCAACAGATCCTCATGATTACCTCCTCTTACCCCTGGTCATTTTCTGGTTGGCCGTCCTCTGACAGCGCCTGTCTGTGACGAAGACATCAGCACCGTTCCTGCCAACCGCCTGACACGCTTTCAAAGGGTCGAACAAATCCGGCAGCATTTTTGGAACCGTTGGTCGAAAGAATATGTCTCGGAGCTGCAGACCAGAACCAAATGGCGAGAGAATCAAGATGGTTTACAAAAGGACACGCTGGTTCTTATGAAAGACGATAACCAACCTCCCTTGAAATGGAGTTTAGGCCGCATTGTCGAAGTCTATCCAGGCAAGGATGGAGTGGCTCGAGTGGCTGATATCCGGACTGCTTCTGGTATCGTACGGCGAGCATTTTCGAAGATCTGCCCACTGCCACTGGACGAATAGCTGCTAGCTGTGGATCTTGCTCATCCTGCTGCAGTCTTTGGAACCTGCTGCTTCCAAGGCCGGGGAGCATGTTCGAGCACAAGAACTCTTTGGACTGACAGCTGACCTGGCTGGTTTTCTATATCTATTATGTCGTTGTGACGTGACTTCAATTTCTGCACTCATTTTGTTAATTCTTGAAAAAATGGTATTATAATAGACCCATGGGTCCATGGGTCAAATCGTATAGATTCCCTACTTCAAGTTTGTATACATTGTGTGACGTACTCACTGTGAGGAAATTGTACATTATGTATGCTATCCTAAAATTACACAAGTCTCTGGTCTTTGATCCTGAAACTCAAAAAAGAAGAAGAAAGTATAAAGTTGTAACTACTTTAGCAGTCAAAACTACTTTCGCAGCTAAACAATATATTAGGCAATCATCTTTCCTTTACAATAAATTAAATAAGACATTGAAAATCTATCCTTTGACATATTACGAATGTAAAAAAGCCCTATTGAAATGGTTAAAAACTCTAAACTACGACGAAACAGAAGAATTGTTGGAGATAATGACCTGAGGTGACGTCTATTTTTGCATTGCGGTACAATTACAACTCATATAATACACATAATATATTACTTACATGCTTATACTTGCACAACACACAACACTCACACACACACACACACACACACACACACACACACACACACACATACAACTTGGCTGGTTTTAATAAAATAGTATATAAGTTTTTGTTATTCAATTTAAATTTCATTTACATTTAAGTCTGAGGAAGAGCGGGGCCTTCTAATACAAGTATTGCATACTTAAAAGAAGTGCACCAACATAATGTTCACTGTTTGTTATTTTTGTGAATGAAATAAATCATTTTTATTTATTTGTGAATGAAATAAATCATTTTTATTTTATTATTTATATTTATAGTTACTAGTTATACCTACTGGTTTGGGCGACATGAAAAATCTGTTGTTTTGTGTGACGCAAGAATATTTACTTCGTTGTGTAATGGTCATTGTTGCAAACTTAATATCAGTAACAATCTATGCTAACTTGTAGATTGAAACAAGAGATCTATTTTTATAATGAAGGTATTATTATAATTTTACATACTATGTAATAATAAATGAATAGCGAAATAAAACGTTACAAATAAAAGTAAACATTTTTAATAAATATTTACAATTCAATGAATACTTTTATCACATTTCAAAATAAAAAGGGGGTATATAACAAAATATATTTATCATAAAGAAAGTCCGTACTTACCTATTCGACGGGACGACTTATAATTAAATAAATCATTGACAAAACTTACAACTGAAACTCCAGTTTTATTTCTAATTTAATTGAGATTTTAGACAATCATATAGTCGTACTTATTAGATTTCAGACTGATCACATAATACAACTATACTATGTATGTGTATAATATCCTTGACTATGAGCGTTACGTTGCAACATACATTGCAAATCATCTGCCAGATACAACGAATTATTGTAAAGTATCGTACTTTTTGTTAACAAATAGTAATGAAAGAGATATCGATACTGGTAGAGTCCAAAACATTGTCACATCGAAACTGTCTTTTATTATTATAAATATAAACCAAGGCGCTTGGAATATTGCTGATTGTATGATAGTTTTGTATACGGAAGTGTCAGTCTTGTTACCCCACAAAGCTATCCGTCATTTGTTCAACTCACAATCTAATACATCAGCCGTAATTTTGCAAATCAAATCTATTTTTTATTTTCATTCTAGTGTTAAATCTCTCTTTACAAAAGTCTATGATAGGTTTAATTTAGGTCCTAATAGAAAGTAAATGCGTGTGCGAACGTTGCCTCGTGAATGATCAAGATGCGTGATGGCTCAGCTTTTACTAGTCTTGAGAGAAAATAATTCAGCATCTTGTGTAATTAGACCCCCAGGTGTGAGGAGTTCAAATAAAACTAGTCGCCGCGGTATTCTTGTTGTATAACCAGTGTAATCCGAGCCATTCCGTAATCAATCACACACGAGTACGCGTTCGCTTTTAGATCCTGCTGGGACTAGACACTAGATTGATGCAGGGTCACGGTGAGCTGGTCGCAGTCTACCGGTAGAGGCGCGCAAAGTCGCGCAGCAGACGCGTCATCTCCTTGCATTTGTCCGCACTGAAACAATACGTACATCATGTTAAATAAATATAAAAACTATTTTCTGTCCATCTACTAAGTATAAACTCAAAAGGTTCACTATTAATACGTTCATAATATTAATACATACATACATACATACATCACGCCTTTATCCCTTGCGGGGTAGGCAGAGCGTCAACGACCGTAAAAGTACGGTCGTTATCGCCACGTCTAACACATATTTGAGGGCCGTTTTAGCTATTGTCGTGTATCGCTATAGTGACAGGTTGTCAGCCTGTCGCCTAAAATTGCAATACACATGATACCCTCGAGTCCTTTAGTCGCTTCTTACGACACCCACAGGAAAGAAATGGGGTGATGCTATTCTAAGCCGGCATCACACGGCCATCATATGATCATAATATTAATCTGGTTCATAACGTTGACTAACTTGATAGCAAATATTAACTTATTCATAATGTTGACCACCTTGTTTATGAAGTTAAATAACTTCTTCATATCATCGTTGACTAATTTGTTCATAACATTAATTTAATTTTTCATAATGTTGACCACCTTCATAAAATAAATTAATTAAATTGTTCATAATGTTGACTAACTTGTTCGTTTTGACTAATTTGTAAAATGTTTATAATTTGATTAGTTCCAATCACGGTAAATTGATAGGAATTATTAAGGATAATAAAGTGTACTACATACGTACATATATCACGCCTCTATCCCTTGCGGGGGAGGCAGAGCGTAAACGGATATAAAACGGTCAATTACACCACGTCTGACAAAAGTTTGAGAGTCATTCAGAAGACTGTGTGTGTATCAACATAGTGACAGCTCAAGCCTGTCGCCTAAAATTGCAATACACATCAACTCTCAAATCCCTTTGCCGCTTCTTACGGCACCCACGGGAAAGATATGGATGTGGTGATGGCAACAGACTGACAACCTGTCGCTATGGTGTACTAAACTTACGCAAGAGCATGTTGGTGGAACTGCCAGCACTGGTGGTCGGTGGCGCAGGCCTTGCGGTCGCGCGGGAGCTTCTGTACCGCTGTCTGCACCCAGTCCACACCGTCATTACACTGACAACCTGTCACTATGGGTTACTAAACTTACGCAAGAGCGTGTTGGTGGAACTGCCAGCACTGGTGGTCGGTGGCGCAGGCCTTGCGGTCGCGCGGGAGCTTCTGTACCGCTGTCTGCACCCAGTCCACACCGTCATTACACTGACAACCTGTCACTATGGGTTACTAAACTTACGCAAGAGCATGTTGGTGGAACTGCCAGCACTGGTGGTCGGTGGCGCAGGCCTTGCGGTCGCGCGGGAGCTTCTGTACCGCTGTCTGCACCCAGTCCACACCGTCATTACACTGACAACCTGTCACTATGGGTTACTAAACTTACGCAAGAGCGTGTTGGTGGAACTGCCAGCACTGGTGGTCGGTGGCGCAGGCCTTGCGGTCGCGCGGGAGCTTCTGTACCGCTGTCTGCACCCAGTCCACACCGTCATTACACTGACAACCTGTCACTATGGTGTAAACTTACGCAAGAGCATGTTGGTGGAACTGCCAGCACTGGTGGTCGGTGGCGCAGGCCTTGCGGTCGCGCGGGAGCTTCTGTACCGCTGTCTGCACCCAGTCCACACCGTCATTACACTGACAACCTGTCACTATGGCGTACTAAACTTACGCAAGAGCATGTTGGTGGAACTGCCAGCACTGGTGGTCGGTGGCGCAGGCCTTGCGGTCGCGCGGGAGCTTCTGTACCGCTGTCTGCACCCAGTCCACACCGTCATTACACTGACAACCTGTCACTATGGTGTAAACTTACGCAAGAGCATGTTGGTGGAACTGCCAGCACTGGTGGTCGGTGGCGCAGGCCTTGCGGTCGCGCGGGAGCTTCTGTACCGCTGTCTGCACCCAGTCCACACCGTCATTACACTGACAACCTGTCACTATGGTGTAAACTTACGCAAGAGCATGTTGGTGGAACTGCCAGCACTGGTGGTCGGTGGCGCAGGCCTTGCGGTCGCGCGGGAGCTTCTGTACCGCTGTCTGCACCCAGTCCACACCGTCATTACACTGACAACCTGTCACTATGGCGTACTAAACTTACGCAAGAGCATGTTGGTGGAACTGCCAGCACTGGTGGTCGGTGGCGCAGGCCTTGCGGTCGCGCGGGAGCTTCTGTACCGCTGTCTGCACCCAGTCCACACCGTCATTACACTGACAACCTGTCACTATGGCGTACTAAACTTACGCAAGAGCATGTTGGTGGAACTGCCAGCACTGGTGGTCGGTGGCGCAGGCCTTGCGGTCGCGCGGGAGCTTCTGTACCGCTGTCTGCACCCAGTCCACACCGTCATTACACTGACAACCTGTCACTATGGCGTACTAAACTTACGCAAGAGCATGTTGGTGGAACTGCCAGCACTGGTGGTCGGTGGCGCAGGCCTTGCGGTCGCGCGGGAGCTTCTGTACCGCTGTCTGCACCCAGTCCACACCGTCATTACACTGACAACCTGTCACTATGGCGTACTAAACTTACGCAAGAGCATGTTGGTGGAACTGCCAGCACTGGTGGTCGGTGGCGCAGGCCTTGCGGTCGCGCGGGAGCTTCTGTACCGCTGTCTGCACCCAGTCCACACCGTTCGTTTTCTGCCACGCTATCAGCTGTAGGAGTACCTGAGAAAGCACGTAATTAAATAAGAAACTAGTATGTTGGTATGGATCTTCGTGAGCGATTAGCGGGAGACCACACAAGACCGAGACAACTGAAATCTTGTATCGGAGGCCAAAACTCACTTTGGGTAAGTAAGTGATGTTGATTGATAGTTAAGAGACTCAAAGATTAGTATTTTCGAACTAGTTTTACAAATGAAAAATGGAATGTGTAGTTTTGGGAAGTAAAGAGAGAAAACTAGTAAAACACTATTGAGTGTAACCTTCTGGTATGATT